>JAFFJZ010000013.1:7990000-8674449 GCA_018340375.1 Gonatopus flavifemur
GCGCCCAATGCGGTCGTACCAGTTGTACCTCTCTGGAGTTGGAACTAGTCAATGAAACTATCTCAAAGAATACGTTTTAGAATGGAAATTCTCGTCTGGGTTTTTGAATAGGTAGATTTGCTATCAACCATGGTAGTCTTTGCCCAATTATCCCAAGAATATCCCTCTCAATTTTTTCCTCTGAGAGGGTTTATATGATCTTCTGTGTTCCTACATGAATTGATGGAAATTGAAGATATTGGCAAACAGAATGTGTCTGTATTATTTTAATTTGTACAATATTTTTTTAATAAATATCGAACTTCCATATCTTCCAAACGGTTGTCAGACCATTACTATCACGTTGTGCAATTATTGCAAGACGCGATATCTGCCAAGACATTTTTACGTCGAATCAATGAAAAAGTATGAGTGATTGACAACGTATGGTCAAGAATCGTTTTTTACGTCTTCTTAACGTACGTGTATTCATTGGGATACCATTGGAGATTCACAAAGAAGACACGTTTAAGTTGTCATACACGTGATCATATACAAAAATTATAAATTGTATCACTTATATTTTATTTTGATCCAAAATAACATTCAAAACTATCAACGTAAAATAAACATCAGTAACATTGTTTTTTTCTTCAAATATCAGGAATGAAATTCAAAACAATCGCTTTAATTTTGCTGTACTGCTTGTCCTCCTTTCCGTTTGTCTGGCTGCCGTCAACTACTTGGATATCACCCTCTGATATGAAATTGATGGGAAGCCTTTGAATGCTGCACTTATTACACCTGAAATATATGCGAATTTCCAATCATTCAGTCCATCATGAGATTTCACCACTATCATCTCCTCAAGCCTAGCCAACCTTATAATCAGTGACTTCGAGTAGCATATTATACAGGAAACAATTCAATAAAAAATTCAGTACATTATAAACATGAAGTGCTCAAACTGAGAATATAAACGCCTTATAAACGTCTTCAAGTTTACAATATAATGCATATGGTGATATCCGGGCAGCATATCACTTCAAAATGAAGTTGAAACTGGCGGCCGTAACCCTAGCAATCGATTGTTCTACCTTTTGATTGAACGTTGCTGAAGCGTGATTTATAATAAAAGTCGATAAAGTAGCATTCTCTTAAACATTCCAGATGCTTAAATCCGTTATAAAAATGTTATGTAAAAAGTTATGACAATCGGCCTCTAGTTTCAATTCCATCATTTCAAAATACATCACGGTGAATTCCTTCAGACATGCAACTAAAACAAACAGAACCGAGCAGATCCCGGCAAAAACTCGTTCGGATCTGCGCGCTTTTTGTTCTAGGAACTGCTAAGATTCATCCGGATTCGCCTGGAATTTTCAGCAGAGTACGCAGCCAGAAGGAAACCTAGTTTTTCGTTCAAGTTTCATCCTCACTCGTAGAGAACTCTTCGAGAACTATTCATGTTTTTCATAGTGAATCGTAATTTTTCTCAGTAATCATGTGAAATCCGCGGTATATTCGAAAATCCAGAAGGTTTTCTGTTGAAGGAGAAAAATAGTATAAGTAGGGTATCGAGAACATGTCCGAAAGTAAAACTACAATTATAGGACATGGAAATAGAAGCGTTAGTGGATACAGGGAGTCAGTTGACATGTATCGCGGAGGGAGTTTTCGAGAGATCCCTGGTGAAAATCCAAAAGTGAAGGAAGAGGGTATTGGAACAAATGAAACGTGAAAATGTTTCGATTCCCTCCTACATTATTTTTAGGTGACTCTTTCTTACTCTTGAGTGACTCTTCGGTTGCGCTTCCGGCGTGCTTTCGTCGCGTTTCAACGCTTCATTTTCACCAGGGATACGAGAGTCAGTTTAGGAAATGTCCAATAGTACCGGTAACAAATTTAGTGGTAAAAGGGGCATTGTGTGCGGAACCAACTACAATAAGTAAACAAGTAATGTTAAGGACTAGACTTAGAGATATAGAATTAGCACAAGGATTTTGAGTCATACCAAAACTGAAGGAATATTGCATAGTGGGGGTGGAAATGTTAGAAACATTACGAGCAAAAATAGATATGGGTAAAGAAATCTTGGAGGTCAAGAAAGCAGAGAAGATAGGAAAAATAGATACCAGTAGAGAGAACAGGAAAGATGAGGGAATAGGAATAAGAAAAATAGAAGACAACGAAGGAAAAGGGAATAAAGACGAAAATATACAACTAACGAGAGGAGAAATTGGAGGGAAAATGAAAGAATGCGAAGAATGAGATAAGACACGTGGAAGGTAAGTTGAAATAATGCAAAAGAATAATGAAATTCTTCAAAAAAGGACGGATGAAATCATACGTTTTGAACACGACTTAATAACGGTCCGGAAAGAGAAGTTCCGTTTTATAAAGAAACGTATCCAGTACCAATGGCGTGAAGGGGAGGGGTGGAGAACGCGATAGAGAAGATGATGAAGGAAGAAATTATTCCAAGATCGACGAGTCCATGGATAAACCGAATAGTGCCAGTGGTGAAA
The DNA here is from genome assembly GCA_018340375.1 of Gonatopus flavifemur. Lineage (NCBI taxonomy): Eukaryota > Metazoa > Arthropoda > Insecta > Hymenoptera > Dryinidae > Gonatopus > Gonatopus flavifemur. Next base: position 7,992,508 of record JAFFJZ010000013.1, read on the forward strand.
CCGACGGGTGAAATTAAAATATGTTTAGACGCGAGACAGTTAAATGAAGTGTTAGAGGACGATAGGAAGTGTTCGTTGAGCATAGAGGAGGTTTTCTAGAAATGTCACGATGGAAAAATATTGAGTACAATAGACTTAACTAATAGTTTCTGGCAAATCCCGTTACATAAAGGTTCAAGAAAATATACAGCTTTTATGAACGAGGGTCACTGTTATGAATTCCCGAGAGTTCCTTTTGGCACAAAGTCCAGCAGTGTCGCATCAATAAGAGCGATGGAAAGAGTGTTGGGAGGGTTGGAATTCGTTGTCAATTTCGTGGATGATCTCCCTATTGAAAAAATCCAATGGACTCCGATAGATTCCGATAAAAAACTTATTGAAATCCATTGGAATCCATGAGGTCTATTTGGAATACAGAAAATGTAAGCAATGGAGGTATTGGATATTGTTGGGAACCTCCATCATTGTGCTCTGATTTGGAAATTCTGATAGTTCATGAATCGGAATTCATGAGTTTTATGCATTGATTGACTTCTATTTGGGAAAACAATGCTGATAAGTATTTGATTCGATGAGGATTCTCCAGTTTGTCCACATGCATCGGTGATTCCATATGGGCCTGAGAAAATAGTTTGAGTCGTATTCGTACATGAAGTGTACCAATCGTTTTCTATTGGGATTGGCATTTCAAAAATGAATAGGCTGGATGAGGTTAATCCAATATTTATATCGATGCATTACTATCTGGATAGACCAACTTTTGGGTGTATGAATTTTATTGGATTGCATTGGGAAGTGTGATTGAATAATCAATAATAATAATCAAATTTTATTCCGTGTGGAAATGCTGTGACAAATACACATAATTTCCCAATTGAAATCAGTTCACAGTGCCGTAGGCTGCTATTGGGAGTTCCAAAAATTCCTGTTATCGGAGATAAAAAATCATTTATTCAGCCACTACTACCGCCTTATGATTGGAATCTCCAATCGAAGGACATCCATATGAAATGTATAAATTAAATAGCGATTTATAATCATGTTATCGATAGGTCTTATCGGAATCCATTGGGATATCTGATGTGAATATTATAAGAGAATTCAGTGGATTTTGTTGGAACTTTCCATTGAAAGAATTACATGTCATCCAAAGTTCCTTGAGATGGGAGGGAATCTAATGGGATACCATTATACTAACCATTATACCAGACCCTTTATACCAACGATTTTCAATTGTACAATTTCCCATCGATTTGCATTTGGTGTTCCAATTGGAGGACGTCCATATGATATGCATGAATGAAATAGCGATTCAAATGCATTTTATTGATATTTTTTCATTGGGCTCTATTAGGATATCCAATATAAATATTGTGAAAGAAATTATTGGTTTTCATTGGAACTTTCCATTCGAACTTTCGTTGGAAGTTTTTCTAAATGGAAGAGAATTTGGTTGAATATAAATTCACGACCATGCCGATTTTCCATCGATTTGCATTTGGTATTCCGATTGAAGGATGTCCATATGACATGTATGCATTAAAAAGCAATTAAAAATCATTTTACTGATATTTTTTATCGGAATCGATTGAGATATCCGGTATAAATATTGTAAGAGAGTTCATTGGATTTTATTGGAACTTCCCATTGAAAGCATGACATTGCATTAGAAGTTTTTCCAAGTGGCAGAGAATTTTATTGAATAAGAATTTACGAGTACGGCGTGGCGTTTTCCATTAAGTTGCATTTGTTCTCTGAATTGAAGGATGTCCATATAACATGTATGAATGAAATAACGATTTACATTCATTCTATTCATATGTATTTCTTATCGGATTCCATTGGGATATCCGATGTGAATATTGAGAGAGAATTTATTGCATTCTATTGGAATTTTCCATTAAAAAGCATGACATCTCATTCAAAGTTTCCTAAAATGGGAGAGAATACGAAATTACCACTACGACGATTTTTCGTGGATTCGCATTTGGTATTCCAATTGAAGGACGTTCATAAGACATGTATGCATTAAGAAGCAATTCAAAATCATTTTACTGATATTTTTTTATCGGAATCGATTGGGATATCCGATATAAATATTATGACAGAATTCACTAGATTTTATTGGAACTTTCCATTGAAAGCATTACATTCGATTCGGAGTTTCTCGAAATAGAAGAGAATTTGATTGAATAATTGTTTGATTCGTTCTTGAGTTGATTGATTTGTTCTCTGAATTGAAGGACATTCATATGACATGTGTTCATGAAATAGCAATTTCCAATCCTCTTATTGATGTTTTCAGCGGGATTTATTGGGATATTCCATATAAATATTGTGAAATGATTTATTTGCATCTGATTGATTGAATCATTCAACAGAAATATAGGATTGATCAATCCCACAACCGTATGATTCCGTTACACTGTCAGAAATATTATGAAGTTTTTTTCAATACCGTACATGAATTCAGGTTAATACACATTTTACATTAAATTTAATGTACCAAAACATTGAAAAAATATAGATTTTGCTATAGTTTACATTAAATTTAATGTAAAATGTGTATGAAACTCAATTCATGCGCGTATTTGAAAAAAACTTCCAGCAAATACATGAAAATTAATGCAGAAATTTCTAACAGTGTAGGATTCGAAGACAGCTATGAACCGTGAACATCCAATCAACAAAAATCTCATGTCATGAATTCCAGGTACAACAAAATGCAAATAAGCAGAACTGATCGATTATTCAGCGCCCTCCGTTATCCCTCGTATAGTTACATCCTTGAATCGAGAACGTTCAAGATACCGTAAGTATTGGGAAACAGAAGAAATAAGCCTGTCAGTAACGTGCGATGCTATGGTAATATATTTTTTCATCGTCGTGTTATATCTTCACAATAACTAAAAAATACAGAGGCAGAAAACAGGATCGATCCACTACTCGATGTACGGATATATTAAATTCCTTAGATCAAAAGAATATACCACGGTTGAGGTATCTCAAATTAGGAATTTTGAGCAACCATTCGTCAGAAATGAAATTTATCACGTGAAAAGTGAGAATGGTTACGAGGAAGGAGTGGTGATTTTCGTAGGAGGTGAGATATTAAAAATGTATGATTACAGTTCTTTCATCAGTTTTTTTATTGGATGTTCTTTTGCAATTTCCAAAAATATACAGAATTTGAGCCTCTGGAGCGGTACCGCGTGTTCTATTGGTTACGAGCAACCGTTCATCTACCGATCTGCCTTACCCATCGATTCTCCACCTAAATTCTACGTCGAAGCAACGAACCCCATCGGTGACTGTTTTGTCTGAGACATAACATTATTCCAGTGTCAATTTTACTCTAATTTCATCCACTTAAGTAGTGATGCAAATATAACAACCAATGAAAAATCCACATGAGATTTTTTTCCGTGTCTAAACGCAAAAACAGTTTTTTGTATTTCTCCCCATTTTGACTCCATTAGATGATACCGTCGACCCTTGAAGATACAACCAGAACCATGATTTAGAAAAAGACACGATCAAAACTATTCTGACAAATTGGTCACAAATGAAGCAAAAAAATCAAAATATCGCTCTATACAGACTTTTCTCAATCAGTAAAGATGGTCTACATATAGCGATATTTTGATGGTATTGCTTAATTTTTAAATAGTTTTTCAGAAAGAATTCAGCTAAGTGTGCATCATCAGGGATCACCGGTATTCCCATAAATAACCCAAAAGCTTTTTGGTATGTTCAAAGATGGAAATCAGGAGACGCATGCAGCTAAACATTTGAAAAAGCTATATGTTCGCAGAATTCCTTATTGAAATCCCTATCCAATCAGATCTTACCGAAATTTCCAATGTTCTGTCAGTATAATTTCAGTATGATTGAAGTATGGTCGAATTTGCTAGGAATCCCTCATTCAATTGAGTTGTTCTTTGAGAGCATGCAATTGAAATCCAATACATGCCAATTAATTAATGCATCTGGAATAGGAATTTTATATCTGAAATCCGACTGCGCTGGTATCTCTGGCAAAAGGCAAACGTGTCAAGCGTGTAGCAAGAGTATATATCAGGGCTGCGGAGTCGGAGTCGAGGAGTCGTGGAATGATGAATGGAGTCGGAAGGGGAGTCGGAGTCGAATGTTATTTCATCGACTCCGACTCCGCTTTCGACTCCTTATAAAAAAAGTTAGTTTTCATGAAAGTACGTTAGAGAAATATTACGAAAACGTTCTGTAGTATATGAAAAGGACGTTTTCAGAACGTGTTTTGCTGCATTAAAAGTGAAAATGCTGTAAAAATATGTGCTTTTGGAGGTTAAGACTCGCAGAACCTAGGCTTTGTTATTAAAACATTCAGAGAACTTCGTGTGCTCTTTGGAATATATTTTCATTTCTTTTACTCATTTTTGAAAATACACATATTCAATCTTCTGATCATTCAATTGTAATAAACTCATATTACATTGAGAGAAAAAAAATCTTAAACTAAGAAAATATTGGTCTGACCGAGTCCGATCCGATATTTTCTTGATTCAAGGAAACTTTCTTCGAAAGAAGAAATTACTCAGTTTGAAACTATACAGTGTGATATAGACAAAATTTTCTTACTCCAAGTACACATTTTCTTGAGATAAGAAAAAAAATATATTCTTAGATCAAAAAAATATGTTCTTCTGATTAAGCTCATTTTTTTCTCAGTGTAATAAGAATTCTCTTCCATTCCAGATTTTTTGCTGGGTTGATTCTTATCAAAATTAAATTTTTCCAATGAGAAATGTACAAATTTCGAATTAGTACATTTCTCATTTCAGACTCAAATTTCGCGTTTCACACTCAAATGATTCTAAATAAGTTCGAATCATTTTTAATCAGAGATTTGCACTATCAATCGTTCTGAATGATTTCGTTTCTGCAGGGAGAGCTAAGGTCGTTGCAGCATTGAAATCCTATATAGGTGTACATCATAGGAGTAGAAAAAGAATTCTTAAGAATTCATATTGAATTCAAACGATCCAACCTATGAAGATCACCTAGATTTATTAGAATCCACAAAGAAACCTAAGCTAGACGAAGATGCAATAGGAGTATCAAATCCACGTGTACGATTTAAATTTGAATTCAACTCTTCGTTGAACGAAGTAGAAAAATTCAATAGAAAATCAAATATCACTGTCCGAGAGGCTATAAAAAAATATCCACTGATAGTTCAAGATGCTGCCAGAGCTGTTATAGGATTGCCATCTACACAAGTCAGTGTTGAAAGACTGTTTTCTTCTTTAAAAATCATCAAATCAGATTCACGCGCTTCTCTGAAAAATGATTTGATAGAAGCCATCCTATTCTTGAGAACGAATTCTTAATCTAAATTAATTCCAAATTTCTTATGCAAAATTTTGTTCCGATTAATGTATTCCAGATAGTGTAAAAGCTGTATTACGACAGTATTGCAATAAATACGAAAGTTTCAAATGAAAGATAAGTCCTTAATTATTACCTAATTATTCAAGAAGCTCCATACTGCTCGTTCCCAACGAATCTTGCTGTCACTCCATGCTAATTTGCTTAATAGATTTATATTGCACTTATTCTTATTACCAGAACGGAAATCGTTTTGGAGTTGTTCGAGAATCATTCGCAGATTGTGTTGATGCACCGATGTTATCAGAAATGTGACAGATTTACAAACACTAGAGGAAATATGGGGAGTTAATCCTCACTTTCATGGCGGATTCCGTCCCCTGGTCGTGGGAGAATTATTTTTCCATCAAAAATGGGGGATTTTTCCTCCATTTTGAGGAACTGTTCTGTTTTTTGGGTGTTGAATCCTTCAAAAAGTAAGGGCAAACTCTACCAAGTCAGGATGTCAAGTTCCCTATTCATGGTGGAATATTTTTGGTTAAATATCTCACATTTATTTTTTACAGTGAATAATGAAAACATTCAGAAACAAAATATTTTTCATTTATTGATTCTTGTGTTTATTATATTTTGGAATAATCAAGAAACGTGCTTTTTCATCCACCCTGATGGTTCTGATCGTTCAATAAGCTGCTGCATATAAAAACATACAAATTTATGTACCGCATCAGATCAACGGTTCATGAATGAAAGTTTTAGAGGAAATTGTTTGTCGAAAGTTGTTGACGAAGTTTTTCCCTAACATTTGGAATATTTATATCCGTCGAACAATGTTGCTGGGAGAAATAATTCATGCATACAATTTTGTAATAGGACATTAAAATTAGTTACGACTTGGAAGTCTGTTAATTGTTTGCATTTTAGCCTCGACATATTTAGCGAATCGAACTTGAATAATATATCAGTAAACAAAATATTGAAACACAGGTCGAAAAACCTCGATAACGAATAATGTCTATCTTATGTCCAGGTTTGGTTCTTTTGAAATTTTTATTCATGGGAATAAATACTAGAGCCGGAGTCGGAGTCTGAAATTTTAAGTGGTCCGGAGTCGGAGTCGGCTGTGTGAAAGCTTCGACTCCGCAGCCCTGGTATATATAAATTTGAGGGAACGTGTATGTAGCGTAAACTGGAACATTTTAAGCGTAGAAGTATTCCAGATTACGCTTCCTACATGCTGTCATTCCCACCAGGGATCAGCCACATAAAGTACAAATACTTGTCAAATTTAGAGTAGATCGAGGCGAATCGGATCATATGGCGAACCGGATCATACTGAATTTATTGACTGTTTTGGATCATTCCTATTCACAATTCCACTGTTTCTGTGCGTCAGTTGAACTTACGCATAGAAACAGTAAAATTGAGAATAGAAATGATCCAAAACAGCCAATAAACTTAGTATGATCCGATTCGCCTCGGTCTACCCTACATTTTATTGAGTAAATATATGGATGATTCGAGTTATGCTTCAAACTAGCACAATTCCAGTTGATTTTACAATAACGGATGTGAAACATACCACAGCTGATGTGAAGTATACTTCAATAGCAGAGATCGGCAGTAATGATATCCTCATTAACGATTTTGAGATAATTACTCATTACCTCCAGTCAGAATTTTCATTTTTCGCAGTTTCCATTTTGAGTCACGAAAATGGAAAATATTCATTTCAATTGCAACAGCGGAAAAAGGGAATTCTGATTTTAGCGATAATGATGATAAATCCCGGAATCATTATTGAAAAAAATCATTATTGCCGATCTCTGTTCAACAGTTGCATAATATTTTACATTCCCCGCTGTGAAATCAACTGGAATAGTAGTTTCTCTAACTGTATTTCAAGTCGTCCATATATTCCTTCCCCACTCACCACGACCCTTCAGGAAGAATTCTCAATGCATTCATTTTGAAGCCTCATGGCTCGAAATGAATTCATTATGAATTCCTCATGAACTGTTGTGCTGTGTGGGTTGAGAAGAAGAAAATTTTACAACCTTTTCCTTCTGGGTGTATTATTCGATTAAATACCATGAGGAAAAACTATTTGTTTCCAATATTGGTTGCATGTGGAACAATCCAATCAGTACCAATACAAAAATGGAGGAGTTAGTATGGTGTGTCCAAACGGATTCCATCGGAAAAATTTTGTTCCGCGTTCCCACATAGGATCCAATTCAAAACTGTTACATCGAATGGCGTTTGGGAATTCCCAATAGGTTCCAATGTGTTTCTTAAATTCCAAAAAATTCAATTCCCAAGGGTCCAAAATTCGGTATTTCCAAATGAATTCCGTTGAAAACACACGTTTCCTGTATTTCCGAAAGAATCCAATGAATGCCAATACAAACGTTTATGAAACAACCCACTTCTGTCATTCCAGATGGATTCCATTGATAAAACTTGTTCATTTGGTCTTCCGTATAAGATTCAATGGATACCCATATGAAAATATATCGAAATATTCAGATTGGTATCTCCAAATTAATTCCATCCGAAAACATTTATCATTCATCATTCCACATGTAATCCAATTCGAACACGCTACATCAGATGACCTTCGGGGAAATACCAACAGATTCCGATACATTTTGATACGCTCTTCATATTTCAGGAAGTTGGCCTTCCATTGGTATCCATGTGGAGTTGCTGTGACAAATACACATCATTTTCCAATGATAAACCATGTTCTATCGGAAACCATTGGAATCGATTGGTTTTTTTCAACAGGGCTCGTGATATCACAGGATGAGGAGGAACATCTGCAGCATTCAGAAGCGTTATTTGAAATAATCACTCGCTACAGAATGACAGTAAATTCCAAAAAATGTAAGGTTTCTAGGAAGGAGGTGAGGTTTCTGGGACATATCCTATCGAGAGAAGGGATAAAAATCGACCCAGAGAAAGTAAAAGCCATTAAGAAATTTCCAAGACCCGAAACTACAAAACAATTAGGAGGTTTTTTGGTATCGGTAAACTTCTGCTCGAAACTCACGAACAGATACGCGCAGGAATCAGGACCTCTACTGAAGCTACTGACAAAGGACAACAAGTGGAGATGGGGGGAAGATGAGCAAACGGTTTCCGACGGAGTGAAAAAGTTATTTAGTGACGATATGACGTTATACTTACCGGACAGAAATGGAATTTACGTGATCCACATAAACACGAGTGACAAGATTACAGCAATTCCCTGACTTATGCGCGGATTCGAGGATTTGTGCTGCATGTATAAGAAAGGGTTCATCGAACAAATTACAAAATGGCGATGTGGTTCAAGAATCAAATGATAGCAGTGAAAATATTTGTAGTATTGAGAGTTCTATGAGAATGGATGTTCAATTGGAGAATGAGACACACGAAGGTCTCAATGATACACGCACGAACAGAGAAATTGAACTGGATGGAATGCTGGATGAGCTCAAAGAGAAATTTTCAACCTTGGAACCCAACAATCCATTGAAATCACAGATTTTAACTATCGCCCCATCATCTTGGAGTGCGAGGAAAATCGCCCAAGAATTTGTTACAACGCGATATTCGGCCAACACATCAAAGGAATTGAAGATGAAAGCTGGCATTTTACCCGATAGTATTGCAAGGGAGGGGAGAAAACTCTCTCAAACAACTTTAGAAAAAGTACATGGATTTTATACGAGTGACATGAATAGCAGGATAATGCCTGCATCGAAAGAAGTCGTTTCTGTGAAAATTGATGGAGAGCGAACGCTGAAACAGAAACGTCTCTTACGAATGAGTTTGAAAGAACTTTATACCGTATTCAAACAGTCTCACCCAGAACATATTATCTGCTTCAGCGCGTTCGCTAAACTGAGACCAAAAAATTGCATACTCCCTGGGGCTTGTGGAACACATTCAGTTTGTGTTTGCACAATACATCAAAATCCGAAATTGATGTTGGATGCGATTGATATTCAAAAGCTGACCTTGAATACAGAAAAGCCACTAACTCATTACAAAGACTGCCTCAACGAAATTGTTTGTGAGAGACCTCGTGCTGATTGTTATGTAGACGCATGTGATGACTGTCCAGGAGTTTCGCAGTTCTCGGAGAAAGTACATAATCTACTGGAGAATTCATTCATCACAGATATTCAATATTCAGTTTGGACAGCAACGGATCGTTCAACTCTACAAACAGAAGTAATGAAAATTGATAATTTTATACTTGAATTGTGTAAAAAACTGACAATCCTCAAACTTCATTCATTCATCTCTAAGCAACAGAGTCTTTTTATCGAAGAACGAAAACACAATCTTCGCGATGGCGAAGTACTAGTTACGTTTGATTTTTCGGAGAACTACGCATATGTTTGCCAGGATGCCTCACAAGCATTTCATTTCAATAACGACCAATGCACTGTGTTCCCTGCCATTTATTATTATAAGGAAGGGCGTGATATTAAGCACAAGAGTTATGTATTCTTATCTGAAAGTTTAAAACACGACATTTCCGCTGTTTATGCTATCCAGACCTTGTTAATTCCTGAAATTCAACGCAATGTGAAAGAAGTGAATAAGATTACACTGTGCGACAAATTTCACTTCAAAAAAGTTGCTGGGTTGAATCCAATCAAAATGGGATCTGTGGGGCCAAAAGAACAAAAAAGCAATGTTTATATCAGACGAAATTCGTCTAATGTAGACAGTTGAAAGGCGTAATTTAGAGACGGACAATTCACGTTGTACTTTAGACAATGTTGGTATATAACAGTCCATTGTCTCGTCAGCTGGAGTTGAAATATTATGTACTTCACATTGGTTCTTGTCAACATGAAACAACCTGAAATTAGAAATGTGACATTGGCTGAATTACACGAATCTTTTTTTCCCGTGCAGAGTGTAAAATAATTCAATTTTCCATAAAGTGCAACTTGTAAAACTCACAATTCTCATCCGATTTCTAAAATTCAAAGTCCACTTCTTTAGGTCGAGGATACTGTTTGTGCTGTTGAAAAATCTGTTAATTACGAAATTCATCCAGTAGAACAAAATTGGTAATCAATAAGATTTGAACTAATTTGCTACAAAAGAATAGTCAATATATTTCCTATTGTATACATTAATCAGTCATATCTTTTCCTGCAATGGAGAAGTGCCCCTTCAACATTAATTGTTATTGATACGTATGTGGAAAGATCATCACTATAGATTCATCATACAACCTCAAGAATATTCCGAACGTCTGTGGAATTTATGAAGAATATTTCGGTCGACAAATTTTTCACGATTCATCATGGGTCCCAAATCGAATGTGCAAAATTTGCTACACACATTTGCGGAATTGGCATATGGGGAGGTCACGCAAAATGCCTTCTGGTGTACCTATGGTATGGATCAATCCGGAAAATCATTGTCCATTGAATTGTTACGCTTGTAAACACTGTCACATGGGAGAGAATAGGAAGAAGAGGAAGAGAAAAATTTATCATTCCGTGCCGAGTGCCCAATGTCCACTTCCACACTCTGAAGCCATCCCAATTCCAGAATCTCCAACTCTGGATCAAAAATCTGTTGTACTCCCAGAATTCGACTCTGTTTCTGTTATGAATGATGAGTACACGCCTGATGCGAGTAAATTGAATATATCAAGAGAATCGGTACCTGTATCTCAGGAGCTTTTGAACCGAATGGTGGCAGAACTGTGTCTTTCTTCGCGCCGAGGAGAAAAATTAGCTCAGTTTCTCAAAAGGGGGAATAACCTGGCCCCTGGGGCTAAAGTTACTGGCTCTCGAACGCGTCAAGAATACTTCCAAAAGCATTTCACTGTAAATAAGGAAAGTGATTTCGTGTTCTGTCACGATATTAAATCATTGATTGAAGACATGGATATGGAATACGATTCTTCTGAATGGCTTCTTTTCATTGATTCATCAAAATCGAGTCTGAAAGTTGTTCTTCTAGATCGGAAAAATAAGAAACCCGCGATTCCAATCGCCTATAGTACCCATACTACAGAGGACTACGCAACAATGGAAAAAGTCATCAAATTGATCAAGTACAAAGAACATCAATGGCGAGTCATGTGCGACTTGAGAGTCGTTGCATTTTCACGGGGTCTTCAATCTGGATACACAAAATACATGTGTTATTTGTGTTTTTGGGATTCTCGTTACAAAGAAAACCAGTATGAGAAAAACGACTGGGAGCCTCGTACGCAAGCCTCAACAAATGACGGAAATCAAATACACAATCCTCTAGTGCCCATGGAAAATGTGCTAATTCCTCCTCTTCACGTGAAACTGGGCATTGTAAAGAGTTCCATCAAAACCATAGTGAGGAAGAGAGGAGAACTGCTGCAATGCTTGAACAAAATATTTCCTACATTAAGTGATGCAAAGTTGGGAGAAGGTTAGTGAGTTAGCTGTGATTTTCAATTTTCCTATTGAATATACTGTAAGCATTTATTCATACAATTCCACATTCTCTCAGGTGTACTCAACGGCCCTGATATAAGACGGCTCATGAACAGCAGTGAATTTGAAGGAACTCTGAAGGGAATCGAACGAGTTGCATGGAATGCGATTAAGGCAGTAATTTCTGGTGTTCTCGGTAAAAATCGTTCAACCCACTCTACACGTCTGGTGACAGCTATGCTGAATTAATTCGAAAAGTTAGGTAATGTATAGCAACATTTGACACAATGACATATATTTTACTCAAATCAATAGCCTAAAGTACTTGATTTTTACAGGGGTGAATATGTCTCTCAAAATTCACTTCCTCCACCACCACCTAGATACTTTGAGCGCGCAACTATCAACTGAATCGGACAAACATGGTGAAAGGTACCATCAAGTATTGATGCCAACAGAAAAACGATTTAAAGGGAAAAAATTGGATGCCCTCATTGCAGACGCTTGTTGGGTTACGTACATGAAGTACGATCCAGAAAGTGACGGGGAGGCGAATTTTGGAGAATTGTTAGAAGAACCAGAAGCTGACTGAGACGTAGAATCCGATTAGAGATTAAATGTGGAATATTTTATAATGACGTTGATATTAACTTGGTATTTTGGTCTATGTGAACACATACATTCAACGTTCTCATCAGAATTGGTCACAAAATAGAAAATCACCGTTGGAAGTTGTTGTCACTCTCTCTGAACAATTAATATTTCTTTTTTTGAACCCTGAACCTGCTACGCACTCCCAATTGATTACCAATTTTGTTTTACTGGATGAATTTCGCAATTAACAAATTTTTCAACAGCACAAACAGTATCCTCGACCCAAAAGAGTGGACTTTGAATTTTAGAAATCGAATGAGAATTGTGAGTTTTACAAGTTGCACTTTATGGAAACTTGAATTACAATTTACACTTTGCCCGAATCTCCGCCCCCTCCCTTCTCCTTCGGAGTGAGAATTCCGGCAGCTCAGACCAGTCGATTTCTATGTATTTTCAGCTGCTTTTTCCGAATTCATAGTGAGAATTGCAAAACTATCTCGCGTTTTTCGGTTGTGGCCACCAATATAGAAAAAAAGACGTTTTTTGAGGTTAGAAAAAAAACTGGGCGGAACTTGAAAATTCTAATACCGGATTTGTGCTTAGCGTCCTATTTTCCATAGCAATACATTGGTCTGGGCCACCGGAATAGGAACTTTTGGGTTTTGGGTTTTTTTGGTTAGTGGCAGTATATTTCGAAATTCATTCGCTTATTTCCCGGTTATACGAGCTAACCTAGAAAAATCCCTCGGAGGATATGTTTTTTTTTGTCCCACAGATCCCATTTTAGTTGGATTCGACCCAGCAGCTTTTTTGAAGTGAAATTTGTCGCACAGTGTTATTTATACCAGTGACGGAGCAAAGCAGCACTTCAAAAATAAATTTCAAATCGCGAATTAAGTTCATCACAAAGAAGATTTCAATATTGACGCTGAATGGCATTACAGTGCAACTACTTATGGTGAAGGTGCTTGTGACGGGATCGGTGCTACTTTCAAAAGAGAAGCATACAGAGCGAGTCTGACTGCCAAACCTCAAAAGGCTATATTAACGCCCCGAAAACTCTACAGCTGGGCAAAGAGTCATTTTGAAACCATAAGCATCATGTACTATGATGAAGTATTTCACGAAAAGATGAGACGGAAACTCAACAAACGATTCGAGAATGCCTAACCTGTACCTGAGATTCTGAATAACCATGGGTTTTTGATAGGATCCGATAATGAAGTGCTCATGAAAAGGTACTCTAACGATGAACAGAACAGAGTATGGTAGCCAAATGGACAACCATGAGGTAATGTACGCGTAGTTGCAAACTTGTTAATTGAGAGACATGTGACAATCAACGGCCCTTTTCAGGGCCACTCGATGTCCAAAGTCTGATCGCGCAACCTCCTCGTGGTGCAGATTGGGTTATACTAATGCCGACAGCTTGGAGCCTGAATACACAAATTCACAAGTCAAAAACCAGCAGTATTCATGGTTTGGTTCGAGGAAGATTTGCAGGGAGTTTCATTGGGAGGGAGTCTATTGAAAGTTTGTGAATTTGTGTGACCAGACCCCAAATAATTCCTGAAATTAATATAATATTCGTTTCCATTATGTCAAATGTGCTTGCGGATCATTGAACGTGGTGCGTTCGTTGTGGTTTCCGGAATCTGACCTCAAGTTCATAATGAACGACCAGAACTCTTCGGAACGAAGATTCACGTCAGAGGACTCCTTGAGGAGGATTCCTCATATCCAGACCGTCATGTTGAATTGTCCATTCATAATTCCAAGAATCCGGATTCGAATGTCTATCAGCGACCCCGAAAATCTCAGTATGACATTGTTTCCACAAATTCAAGACATTGATAATTCTTCCGACCACCATATTGGATTACCCATTCGCTATTTCATAATTCCAAGTCCGGATTCTTGATCAACGACCCCAAAAACCTCAGTATGACAATGTTTCCACGAATTCGAGCGATTTATAATTTTTCCGACCGCCATATTGGATTAGCCATTCGCTATTCCGGAAATTCGAGTCCGGATTCTTGATCAGCGACCCCAAAAACCTCAGTATGCCAATGTTTCCGCAAATTTGAGGGATTTATAATTCTTCCGAGCGCCATATTGGATCCGCTATTTGTAATTCCGGGAATCTGAGTTCAGATTCGTCATCAGCGACCTAAAAAAACCCCTTCCCCGAAGTTTTAGAAAATTCGAAGCGATATTTCAATTTCCGGCCGCCATATTGGATTCGCCATTTGGAATTCCGGAAATCTGGGTTTGGATTCTTGTTCCGTGACCCCAGAAACCTGAGTATGACAATGTTTGCACGAATCCAAGAGATTTATAATTTTTCCGACCGCCATATTGGATCCGCCATTCGTAATTCCGGAAATCTGAGTTCGGATTCATCATCAGTGACCCGAGAAACCCCCTTCCCCTCATGTTTCAAAAAATTCGAAGCAATTTTGAATTTCCGGCCGCTATATTGGATCCGCCATTTGCAATTCCAGTATTCCAACCGCATGCAATTAATCCGGGAGGCTCGAATTACATGCCCTTGTCCACAGAACTATCCAACACCCACGTATCATATTTCTAGGACTGGTTTTGATTATTCTCAACACGTTTCCCCTTCGTCTCAGCTGCCATATCGGTGAAATGGCCGCCATAGGCCATTCGTAGCGTAGTAGGCCTTCATTCCATCTGATTGTATTGGGTACATTCCGTAGTTCCAAGGCTTTCCCATCATTGGAAGGTGGAAGCGCCAAGGAAACACATGGGTCGGAAAGTATTTTCTTGTCCAATTTTCGGGAGTCCAAAGGACCTACCAACTTCCCAACTCCCTATGTACGAGGAAGTTTTGAAATGTTGTTTTGAAGAACGATCTAAGCTGGCTTCAGGAGTCAATTACGGAACAGTTAGTTTTTCCACTGTAGCTGGAGCAGTTGCACGAAAAATTATGGCTCAGTACGATTTAGTAACTGTCTCTACAGTTACAGAAACAAGAATCATACAAATGATAAAATCATACCACGATTCATATTACAGAATACGGAAATCTTACCCCAGGGACAAAGAAGAAGGAAGTTATAAGGTTAAGCTGGGAAAGTTCAAAAAGGAAGCTGTACAAGTTCTCAATGTAGCACACTGTGAATGTCCAATGACTCGGAACTGCATCTGTGAAAAAAACCAACTGTTTCGTAATTGACTGCTGAAGCCAGCTTAAATCGTTCTTCAAAACAAGATCTCAAAACTTCCTCGTACGTGGGAAGTTGGGAAGTTGGTAGGTCCTTTGGACTCCCGAAAATTGGACAAGAAAATACTTTCCGACCCATGTGTTTCCTTGGCGCTTCCATCTTCCAATGATGGGAAAGCCTTGGAACTACGAAATGTACCCAATATAATCAGATGGAATTAAGGCCTACTACGCTCCAAATACCGTGAATATCAGTAAAATGATAACAAAGTTGTTGAGGTAGTAATTTCTAGATCTCTACGAAAGAAAATCAGCAACCGCCAGTATGACCGCTTGCTAAAACAAATGAAGTACTTGCTGGAAAAAATGCAACACCTCTGCTGTGCTCGTATATTTATGTGCCGTTCGCGTCACGTGAGTGAGGTAAGCAGTCAATCCGAATATCTGAGCAGTACACTTCTGATCAGCGTGTCCACAACGAATACGGGAACTTACGCATACGGTGCACACGCAAAACTTCTATATTGCGTATATGTATGTATGTATGTATATTACATGTATATATATATATATATTTTTATTTATTTATTTATACATTAATCCAACGCTATTAACTATGTTTTTATGCTTGACAATCATTTTCTGACACTGAATAATGAAATATAAACTTTTTCGAGAAAATATATTGCATTCGCCGAAAATTGTAAAAATTTTGGTTTTCCGGCCCACCCTAATGGAAAGTCAGTTCCACAAGTCAAGTCTTTGAAATTGACATCTTCCAACATCAAATTCACATTTTCATGGTAAACGCAAACACATACGATAATACATACCTAATGATAGTAAATAATTTCTACAGTAAATGAAGCATGTTGAAATTTTTATCGCCGTACCGGGTGACGGCTGACAAGTATGTTCAGCGCGCTTGGAAGCTGGATCGTGCCGGCTTTAATGATTGAATTCACTGATGAGTTCATGAGACTCCATCATGTGTAATCAATGATTTTGAAGGGAAAAAAATAAGCTTTCGATTGAGCGTGATTAAAAAATTTTCAAAAATGCCGATCTCTAAAAAAAATCGAAAAGGAAAATAAAAATCACTTTTTTTTGCGGAAATGATCAATTTGGAGAATTGTCTTCATATTTATTGGGAAGAACGGAAAAAACCGACGAAAACCATGACTTGCATTTGAAAAAAAATAATAATAACTGAGTTATAATTCAACGAGGACAAACGTGTCCAAAAATTTGAGCCCTTGTATCTCGTCAACCCGTCGATATTTTCTCTCCCCCTCCTGCACAAATTATGTACTCCAATAGTACAACAACTTCACCAAGTTTCATCAAAATTTCAGCGATGAAGGTTTTGAGGCGGGCACACTTGACGTGGAATGCTCCTCATGCAACACCAATGCACTTCAAGACACCTGCAGTTTGGCGTGAACCTGTTGGACACGTTGAATGCTATTTTTGTTTAACTCAAACATTCGGATTCAATCATAAAAACTCTTCTGGAATCCAATATCCAAATGAGGCAAGCGTAACCAAACCTGTTCCTCATGCAGCTGATGACATTCATCCAACTCCTCCATTCTTCAAACAAAACAATGAAGACCATACGAGCTGTTATGATACTGAAGATCAGGATTCTGAAGATCTGGAATCAACCTCTGATGCTCCTATTTTGTATGATCAGGCTGCTTTGAATGATTTAGTCCGGGATTTGAACCCACCAAAAGAAAGAGCTGAGTTACTAGGTTCAAGATTTCTAGAAAGAAACCTTCTTGCTAAAGAGACTACTTTCAGTTGATATCGCAATCGGGAGAAGGAATTAGTTGAGTATTTTTCTGCAGGTGAGAACTATGTTTTTTGCAATGACGTTGAGGGCTTGATTCAAAAGTTGGGAATACTTTATGAAGCCAATCAATGGAGATTATTTATGGATTCCTCGAAGACAAGCTTGAAAGCAGTTTTAGTGCATAATACGAATAAATATGCGTCCATACCTATTGCCCATTCTGTTCACTTGAAGGAATCAAATGCCAATGTTAAAACTATTCTTGAAGCAATTAAATATGAACAACATAAATGGCAAGTATGTGGGGATTTGAAAATTATTTCCATGCTTCTTGGACAACAATCGGGTTACACAAAATATTCGTGTTCTATAGGTCTACGGGATAGCAGGAATAGAAATGAGTATTACGTTAAGAAAAATTGACCTCTCCGTAGAACGCTAGAACCAGGAGACCCCAACATTATTCAAGAACCATTGGTAGATCCTGACAAAATTTTGTCACCTCCGCTCCATATTAAGTTAGGATTGATGGAGCAATTTGGGTGGGGGCCAAATCAACGAAGAACCAAATCAACGGAAAGTTGGTTGAAAAGAGAGACACGTCACACTCTCTCTTTTCAAACACTGATTTCGTTGATTTGTCTCCTCGTTGATTTGCGTTTTCGTTGATTTGGCCCCCGTCCAGCAATTTGTAAAAGCCCTTGATCGTAACGGTGCATTATTTCAATATCTTACGGATAAATTCTCTTATTCGAGTGAGGCAAAGATGAGAGGAGGAGTATTTGTTGGACCACAGATACGACAGCTGATGAAAACAATAGAAGTTGAAGATGTCATGACATCCGTCGAAAGAGAGGCCTGGACCAGTTTTAACAAAGTTGTTGGAGGATTTTTAGGCAACAATAAATCTAGTAACTGGAAAGAGCTGGTTGAAGACATGATTGAGAAATTACACAATTTACGTTGTAATATGAGCGTGAAATTGCACTATCTACACTCTCACTTACAATGGTTTCCAGAAAATTTAGGTGATGTGAGCGAAGAGCAAGGCGAGCGATCTCATCAGAATCTCAAAGAGATGGAAAGGCGTTATCAGGGTAAATGTTCTCCAACAATGTTAGCTGACTATTGCTGGTGTCTTCAACGTGATGATATAACCCATATAACACCGAATATTCTCAGTTTATTCTCACAAGATCCTCACAATCTTCTCCACCGAATATTCTGACAAAGTTCGGACAAAGTGCCTAAATGTTCTGAGAAGATTCTTAGAATGTTTGGATGAGACTGTTTCTAACATTCTGAGAATATATGGACATAGTTTGTGAGCATCTTGTACGAAGATCTTGAGAACATTCTGATAAGATCCTCAAAAACTTCTCACAGTATCTTAAAATGATTTTAAGTATATTCTGAGGATATTCTCCGAACATTTCCTATGCAACATGAATCATGTACTGTCTCGACACCTGATTGGTGGATTTCGAATATTTCTGCTTGCACGAGAAGGACGACAAATGATATTGCGAGTCAATCTGTATGATCGATCGATTTCCTCGGTCTTCCGGGTATCGTCTATCGGTGTGTGAAGACGGCGGTAAAAGGCAGCGTGGCCGAACGTGCAATTTTGAAATATAATAATCCATACAAAGTGGATTCAATTCCCGGAGAAAGTGAACAGTTCCCTCCTCGCGATTCCTTTTTCTTCTAAGATCTACCAAATATCATAAAAGATAAGTGGTATAATTATTATTTTCTTGAATATGCCGGTAATTTTCGTTTTTCATGCACGTGTTTACTGGGGATGATTGTTGAATTGCCACAGATTTATTAATTTTATATGAGAAAAATACTTACACTAACTCAGATTTTCATCAAAAAAAGATTTTCCCAATTAAAAGATTTTTATTTGATGCTAAACTTCGTGCACGATTTTCTTAGTCTATAAAAAAAATTTTTTCATCAATGCCTTCTCAAATCTCAATATTTCAATGATCTCTAGTTGAGAAATATAATTTTTTGAGATTTCGGTCATGTGTCAATTCATTTCTATTCCTTAAGTAGTATCTAGACTAATTTGCTAATTTTATATTTTTCAGATTGAATCACACAAGGCGAGTGGATGAACGAGGGGCCTCATTGTAGCTATCCAGGACCAAAAATGTAACCTTGATGTGATTTTTCATAGGCAACACATATTGTGGTAATCCGATACCTATTGATTGAATACTTTGGAACGTAAAGGGTGAAATGAATTGTGAGGACGCAATCACCATATTCCTTCCGCAGTGGATATTGCAACAGTAGGTATCATCGACCACTATGTACATCATTTAAAATCAAATATTTTCATTCAGGGCGTCTATACCCTGGGAGGTCGAGAGAATTTAATGGTAGTTGAGAAAAATTTGTTCTCAACATTTTTACAAATTCCATTAGGGGTGTCTAATTGGGAGATTTGTTTTTATTTCTTTTATATATTATTGGATTTCTATTTTTTGAAAGACCTTTACAATCAGTTTTCATACCATATTGAGAAATTTTTTGATTCTATATTTTTCAGATTACATGGAACTAGACAAGTAGATGAACAAGAAATTTCATAGTGGCTATCCGACACCAGAAATGTATTCATTATACTATCTTCATCGTCAAGACATATTTTGGTCATCCAAACAGCATTGATATAATTTGGATCGTGGACCATACTGTGACTGCATAATCACCTTCCGCAGTGGATATTACAAAAGTGAGTATTATCGATGACTATTTATATTATTTGACGTCAAATATTTTCATCCAAAGTATTCATATCCTGGAAAGTCAGAGAAATTAAGTAATAGTTGAGAAGAACTTGTTTTTAATATTTTTTCAAATTTTATTGAAGTCTCTTTTTGAAAGATCATTTGTTCTTAATTTCGGTTATGCATTGCTTGATTTTTCTTTTTTGAGGGAATTTCACAGTGGATTTTCATATCATATTGCTTAACTAATCTAATTTTACATTTTTCAGATTATATTGATAAAAAGAAGTGATTAGACTACAACGAGGAGACATGATGTAGCTGTCTGATGACCACAGATGTATGTATGGTATCCATCGATTATACATATTCTGATTATTCAACTACATCGATGTGATATTCCTTGTGCAGGTGATATAAGAAAGTGAGTATGATAATGTTATAGTATTTGATGTCCTCAAAACTATTCCCTCGTTTTGTATATTCGTATTTCTGTTGGAGAAATAATCTTTCTAATACTTATATCAATTCTTAACCCTCGAACGCTCGCACCTATAAATGGTGCATAAAAGATCGCGCGTATCTATATTGAATTTCTCCATTCATTTCTTCATTGAATTACGTTATTATTTCCACATATTTTCATACCTCATGATCATCAAACATAAATTTTTCATCATAAAATATTGGAAGACCAAATTATTATTAAATACTCTCTCATTATATTGGTTTATCAAATTCTCACACACACTTCAAAGGACATAAACTTGTATTCTTCAGGATGTAAAATTGAACAATGAATCATGACAATATTTCATCATAATTCATGAAAATTTCACAATTTTACATGTATGTATGTATGCATTCATTTATATTCTGTTGGCGCCCTCTTACATTGGTTTGAAGGCGCCGCCCCCTACAATTTCCTCCCCTCCTCCAAACACTTCTACATGATCCTCTAACAACGGAAAGAAGAAAATGAGAAGACAATTCAGAATAGGAAAGAAGAGAAAAATACTATCTCTCTCACGAAACTCAACGCCCAACTCGAAGCACATAACACCATAAAAGTCACAATCAAAAATAAAAAAACAAAAATATTGTCTTCTATTCATCTCTTTACTTCACTGAAAACTCCCCAACTCATCACTTCGCCCCCTTCCCTTCTTCTTCCTCCCTGCGCTCCTCTTCTTCTCCCTGCATTGTCATCTCCCTTCTTCCCTCTCTCTCCTCTCGCCGCTGTCCCTTTCATTCGCTATCCTCTTCTTCTTTCTCTTCCATTCTCCACTTGTATCTGGTCTCCGTCATTAGGTCCTCGTCCACGTAAATCCCGAACCTCTTCAACCCGTCCTTCCTCTCCATTATTAATTGCACCGTGTCCTCTCTCTCCAGCCTAATCCACGTGTCCTTCCTTTCCCTTCCTATTCTCCTTATTTCTTCCACCCTCATATCCAACCCCATCTTTTCCTCTAAAACTTCCAGCAACCTAGCATTATGTCTCATTGCCCTTGCCACCCATCCCCGCACTATCACGTTCCTCTTTCTCTATCTTCTGTCCTTCTCCTTCCATTCCTCCCGTCTCCTCTTTTCTCGTTCCATCCTTTCCTCCTCCGAATCTTCCTCCTCCTTCTTCTCCTTTTCTCTCTCCTTCTCTCCGCTACTCCCGCTTCTCCCCTCTTCCGGCAGATGGCCTTCCTTGCTTTTTCCTCCTGCTTTCTTCCTCCACATCTCCAAACTTTTATCTTCCTTCTTTACCGTCGGTTCAGTTTTCTTCCCCACCGACTTCTTCTTCTTCTTGATTCCTTCCTCTTCCATTAGTGGCAGCTCCGATCTTCCTCTATCTCCTTCACCCGTTCTCCCATCCTGGCCCCTTCTTTCTCACCGCTTTCCTTCTTCATCCGCTCCTTTCTTTCTTCCTCCTCGTCCTCTTTTACCTCCACAGATGGCAGCACCTCTTCTTCTTCCACGTCTTCTCTATCTCCCTTCAATCCACGTAGCACTTTTCTTATAATCTCCATTGTGCTCTCCAGCATCACTACCATCTGTTTTTTCACTTCCTCCTTGATCTTCTCCTCCATCCTCCTTCCCCACTCTTCTCCCTGCTGCTTCATCTTCCTCTCCACCTCCTCTTCCACGAGCTTCTTCATTTCCTCTCTCTCCATCTCGTTCACCACGTGTCACATCACCTCTTTTGTCCACTTCTCACCTCTTTTGCCTTTTTTCTCACCACGAACTCTCTTCCTGAGTAAATCCCTGCCTTCTCCACTTCTCCACACACTTTAAAACGCACCCGATACTCGTCTTTCCTGCGTTATTCTCCACTTTATCTCCCGGACTGATTTCACATGTCACCTACGTCTGCCATCTTACCGGAAGCCCACAATTTTACATATAATTCCAATATAATTCAAGGTAATTGTACCAGATCCGGAGAATTCACATAATAAATTATTGGTAATATGTTCATGATGAATATTACCAATGATTGGTGATGTTAACTCCTCAAATCTAGTAAAATTACAATGAATTGTAATGGAATCTTACATGAAATTGTAAAATAGGCATGATTTATGTTGAAATATTGTTACGGTTCATTGTACATCTTCACATTCTGAGGAAGTTTATGTAATATTATATAGATTTTTCAGAGTGTACCGTATCCGACAGATATGTGCGAGCATTCGAGAGTCAATTGTAAAGTATACGAAAATTATATGAATTCTCAAATTTTTATATCAATCTTTGGAATTCGCTGATCGATTCTCATGGATTTGTGCTTTTAAAAAATTCTTGATCAAGCTGGAGAAATTTCTTTATATATGTATCTGTTGAGGGTGGGAACACATGTAAACGTACCGCTTTTTGAGGATTTATTACAAAAAATTGGCTGAAGCTCCATTAATGAAATAACGCATATCTCGAAATATACGTTTCAAAGTATCTCGACAATTTTTCTGAGATAAAAGTATTTCAAAATGGCAGAGCTACTGCTGCCAAAAGTTGGTACCTCGTTTGCACGCCGTGCAGCTTACAAGTCCCAATCTTCCTCTAAAATCAGGAACCCAAGATTTTATCGTTAGAATATGTAAAAATGCACATCTTAACGGAGCCAAAACGAATGAAAATGGAAAATTGAAAATTCAGGGGCATTTTGAAAAACAAACACTTCTGTTCCGAATTAAAAATTGAAAAGAGCAATGTGAATAAATTTTGTTTTTCGCTCTTCTCTCCGTCAAGATGTGCGTTTTGGCATATGCTCACGATAGAATTTTGATTTTTTGATTTTAGGAAAAAATTAGGACCTGTAGGCTGCACGGCGCAAAAACGAGGTAGCAGCTCGTAGCTTCGCCATTTTGGAATATTTTTGTCTTGAAAAAATTTTAGAGATAATTTCAAACGTATGATTCAAGATGTGCTTTATTTCATTAACGTATCTTCAACCAATGTTTTGTAATACATTCTTGAGAAAAAAGTACATTCACATGTATTTTCCTCCTTAAGGGCTCGCATTACACGAATCTTTCAAAACGTCTCAGGAACATTTCCAGAACACCTTTAGAATGTCCTATGTCATCAACATCAGATGACATGTTCTGGAGACACTCGTAATGATACCAACAAAAAAGGTGACATACGATATTGCAAAGAAATTCTGACAATGTTCTGGAGGTATTTCACAGCATTGTGCTATGTGGAAGGGAGGTGCGTATAGTCGAGAGCCTGTTTTTTTTAGTGCTTTTTTGGAAGTTTTTTTGAGAAATCTAAAGAACACATTTTGTTACAACTTTTACATCATATTTATTCATCATTGAAGAGTATTCATACATTCTTACAAGTTTATATGACTCCAAGAATACGCTGCATAGCATCCCCACGAAATCCGTTTGAAAAAGAAATGTCTGAACGGTGACCATGATTGCAGATGTCAAGTTCACCCTAGGAAAAAATAAGAGAATTCCTCTCAATCTGTGAATGCATGGTTTATCGTTTGAACTATTCCCGAATAAGAATATTGAATTTGCCATTTTTGGCAGCGTTTTGAGAAGGAATTTTTTCCAGTTCTCAGCATCATTTTGCACTTGAATTAAGAATAAAAAGCTGCATGACATACGTTGATTATTTTAATTCAGACAAAAACTGGACGTATACAGAAGATGTATGCACAAATTTTGCGAAATCGATTCAAAACTTCTTGACTTGTCGTGGTCATCGTTTTTTTTACACGTATTTAGTTGAGGTGCACTGTGAACAATATTCGAGATTTTCTCACACCTACTCGGAGGAAATTTCCCATACTTGTGTAGAAAAAATGAATTCCCATACATGTATAGGAATTTTTACATAAAAATACATAAAAATACATAAAAATACATAATAATGATTGTTTTTATGGGGTTTTCGATGCACATTCATTGGATTTTTCCGGATATTGTAAATTTCCTATCCATGTACGTGTTGATTACTTCACATACATGCATGTGAACCCATACAGCACAAGAGTCCCCGCAAAGAGCTCCCGTTCTGCTAATCGATATGTATTCATTATGAAGTACCCAACCCACATCCGTCGTTGTATGGGCCATAAAGAAATTTCGCGAATACCTGGAAGGTTATCACTTTACCGTGATACCCGATCATGCGGGTTTGAACTGGCTATATCAACTTCATAATCCAACAGGGAGATTGGCTCGCTGGGCTTCAGAACTTCTGGAGTATGATTCTGATATAGTACACAGGAAAGGTGCCCTCCACCATGTCCTGGACGCTCTGTCACGGATGCACGGAGACGACTCCCTTACTGCGTCAGCACTCAGGCCCCCCACTTCCCGAACCTCCGACCCACAAATCGCCCCAACCCAAAATGACACCCCAACAGATTGGTACACGCGGAGGTATCGCGCCCTGCAGTCCCACCCTCGGCACTATCCCAACTTGAG
Source organism: Gonatopus flavifemur (assembly GCA_018340375.1). NCBI lineage: Eukaryota > Metazoa > Arthropoda > Insecta > Hymenoptera > Dryinidae > Gonatopus > Gonatopus flavifemur. The sequence continues at coordinate 8,017,578 of JAFFJZ010000013.1, forward strand.
GATCGTGGATGGCCGAATCTACGTCAAGCGTCCAGATCTGCTCGTCAGTCAAGCCATGGACGACTTGAGCGAATGGAAATTGGTCGTTCCCGAGGCCTTCAGGGAAACTGTCATACGCGAATGTCATGATGCTTCGGATGCAGGCCACTTCGGTATCGAAAAGACATACAAACGAGCGGCCAGGGAATATTATTGGCCGGGCATGTTCGGTGACACTAAAAGATACATTCGGGGTTGTACGGTATGTCAGAAGGCCAAGGTTTCACAACTGGCACCTCCTGGCATGATGGGCTTCCGGAAAGTTACGCAGGCGTGGAGCGTGGCAGCAGCCGATATCATGGGCCCCTGACCATCGAGTGAGCTTGGGAATGAATACCTGGTAATATGCTCAGATTTATTGACAAGAGCGATAGGGGTTGCTGCCATGCGAAACGCCAATGCGAAACGCCAATGCAAAATCGGTCCTCACCAGATTCAACGATATGATCGTGAATCGCCACGGTGCTCCGGAAGTCCTGATTACCGATAATGGAACCGAGTTTGCCAATCGGAATATGACCCAATATCTGACGTATCATGGCATTCGACAGTCCCTCACCCCTGTGTATCGACCCCAAGCCAACCCTGTGGAAAGGGTGAACCGAGTGTGGAAAACGATGTTCCGCGCTTACCTTGATCAGGATCATCGAGATTGGGATAAGTACCTCCCGGAGTTCCGAATGGCCTATAATACAGCGGTTCACTCCTCCACCCACGTAAGTCCTGCCCTCCTCGACCATGGTTTCAATCCCCGCCCCTCTCAGTCCTATCGCCGAATCGTTGGAGGTCCCCAGAAAGCCCTTATAGACCTCCCGACCCAATCAGATCTTAGGAAATGGGAAGACCACATGTCCCGAATTTCAGCCCTCTGTGATATTGTCGGCCAACACCTAGATGAAGCTTTCGAACTTCAATCTCGATATTACAATAGTGGGAGACGGGACGTTGCTTATCGAGTAGGGGACAAAGTTATGAAACGGAATTTCGTCTCATCGGATGCTACGCAGCATTTCGCTGCCAAGCTTGCCAAGAGGTATACAGGTCCCTATACGATAACCGACGTTTGCTCCCCTAACGTGTTCGAGCTGGCCGACGAACAAGGACGGACAATCGGTCGATTTTCCATAGTCGATTTGAAACCCTATTACCCACCCAGTGGAGCCCCGCACCCAGCCCCAGCCCCGAGAATCCCCGAGAACACCCCCCAAAGAGGCCCAAAGGAACTCACCCTATGGCCCTTAGGCCCAGGAAACTGTGAAAGTCCCCAAAAAGACTCACTTTCCCCTATCTTTCGACCCACCCTCCGTGGGAGGTTATTTGCGGTCGCGGCGGACCAGTAGATCGGAGAGATACGAGGAGAATCCGGTGTCCGCGTGACCTCACCCGCAGGGAGGTGGAAAGGTTCTGTTTTATTCGACTTTGGTTTCGTTCCTTGGAAACCTAGGTTTACCGCTCAGTTGGTTCGATTTTCTCTTTCTCTCTGCACATAGGTGAATGGGTTTTTTTCACTCCCCCTAGGAAATTGTTTGGTTTGTTTTCGTTCGGAGAACTAGTTCGAAGGGAGGAGAGAAGATTGTTCACTTTTTAGTTATCCACGCAACCAGGAGCAGGTTGTACTGGGTACGGAGCTTATTTGTTCGTTCATGTAAATAGGAATAATTGGACTCAGTTTAGGTTCAGAAAATTGACTCAGGTAATCGGTCTTAGTGCTTGTGAATGGAGTTGAGTGGGAATCTTGAATACTTTGGAATGTCAACTTCGATTTGCTCAGCATTGGGCCCTACGGTCAGTGCAAGCGCGAAACGACATCGTCTCCCGTTGTGCACCTCTACCATACTCTCTGTCTTTTTCTTACAGCATAACCCCCATAGCAACAGCTCCGGCTCGGAAACCCGATGTTACACCCGGAGATCACCCCCTGTCATGTCACCCCATATTTCACTCCTTTTATTCTTCTCTTGCCTGCCCAGTATGCCCGCTCATGGATGGCTCTCATGAATGGCTCGCTCATGACTGTTTCAGCAATTCACAGAGAAAAAAACGGAATTGGAGAGGAGAAAATGCCGCCACAAACTGGTAAATCCGCTCCGCAGGGAGGTGTAGCAGCGCCGGAGGTTGAGCTGATCCCCGTGTGGGACTCTCCCCATCACCCGCGGGTGATGGCGGGGAGGCTGCGCGGTGGTTGGGGATTTCCGACGTCACTGATACACCGCCCAGTCCCGACGATTGATCGTCACATCCCCGAGCCCTTCATCCCACCCTTCAATCCCTACCTGAACTCCCGCCCTAACCCCCCTCTCACCCGCTGTCCCAGCCGGCTCCCACAACCCTCGCCCTGTATACCCTGGAGCCCTCCACCCCCTCCCGAACGCCCCCTCACCTCCGGAGCCTCCGACTTCAGATCCGAAACTCCCCTAGACACCACTTATGTGGTGATCCCCCTACCCGACGCCCCACTCACTCCCCAACGTACCCCCTCCCGAACCCCCGTACCCTCCCCCGGTCCATCCTTCACCCACTCCCGATCCCAGCCTCCCAGGCCCCCGAAAAATGCCCCCTTAATAACCCTCGCCTCCCTCGAGGTGTTTTCCCTGACCTCTCTTCCTCCCAACTTCCTTCGCTTCGCTACCCGACCTTTTCCTCATACCCCCAATGTCCCCCAACTCCCCAGGAATGCACCCAGACCCGATCCACAGCCCAATCTCCCCAAACTCACGGTTACTCCTAAGCCCTCGACACCCCCTTTCCCCAACCCCAAGATCACCCCCAGTCTGAGTCGTCCCCCAAGCCCAGCCCTTCCCGTCCTGTCCCCGCAACCCGTCCCCCTTATGTCCCTGACCATCACCCCGCCCCCTGGTTATGAACCTCTACCTCCATATACTCCCCCACCACCGAAACGGTGTTGGAAATGTGGCCAACCTGGGCACACGGAACACCCGCACCCGGAGGACCTCCACAACGCACATGCGCACACTCACCCAACGAGTAGTTGGAAGTCACCACCACAAGAGCCCATAAAACGAGCGCAAGAAGTGAGCTCCAACGGAAAGTCACCGTTGTGACAATTTATTACGTCACAATATTTTGAATTCAAAATTAACTCTCAATGAACAACTTAATATTCAGAAAGAATTCATATCGAGATTTCATGATGAATTCTGCGGGCATTCAATACGTTTTCATTTTGGATTCAAAATATTCATAATGAACACATATCAATTAGCATAACGGGAACTATTCAAGAGGTCTTTAGGAAGGCCTTATGAATTCAGATTGATCATTTGTGCTGGCTGGAAAGTTTCTCATACAAATTTTTCACAGTGAAGTCTACAGTGGATTCTTAGCAATATATAAACTTCTGAAAGTGTATGAAGAGTCTTGGAATATGGATGAATATGATGTAAAAGTTCCAACAAAATGTATCCTTTAGATTCCTAAAAAAAAATTTCCAAGAAAGACAAAAAAACACAATCCATCAAACAGACAACCTCCTCAATGACCGTGAAGCATCAGAAAACGGATACAATTTTACTACGTAGTTTTTAAGCACCTAAACAATGATCTCAAATTTTAAATATGCAGCAATAAAGTACACCACTAGGATTACGCTGAATATAAATCCAAAGCCTAAAACATATTCCTCAACATGAATAGCCAAGTTATAAAAATTATTGACATTTGTCAGTGAATATATTTATAATCGTTTGGATGATTTTGAGGAATCATTTGCAGATCCAATTCCAGATCTAAAGCTCAATTCTAACGATCTACTTCATCACTGCAGGTTGAAGATTTGTGTTTATTGCTTAGTTGTTCAGAAAGTACGTAGCAAAATTTCGCCCATTGCTTCAAAGACTCCATGGCCCTTAAGAACGCAGAAACATCTAAAGGAACGGATCAAATTTTGTTACGTAATTTTTAAAGACCTAAACAATGATTGAGAGGATGAAATATGCAACAGTAAACTACACTGCTAGGGTTGTATTCCAAATATGAATTTAGAGCTTAAAGCGAATCCTAAACATGAAAAAACAAGTTATAAAAATTATTAACATTCATAGGTTATTGGGTTTATAATTTTTCGCATAATTTTCAGAAATCATTTACAATTTCAATTTCATGTTAAATTTTTGCAGTGTACTTTATCTTTGTGTGTAAGGAATTTTCATTCATTGCTCGGTTGCTCGAAAAATACGGAGGAAAGTTTAATCCGTTTACACCGTTTGTTTTGGAGCCAATGGTTCTCAATGACTCCATGAACGTGTGACTGAAGTTTCATACGAATCATTCACTTCATTTCATTTCTTGAGATTCTAATATTCATCTGCTATGTTTAAAATGAAACCATCCATTCTTTTTGATATTTTAGTCTTGTTGAGAACAATTTCACAGAAATCAAAATCTTTTCAAATTGATGAGAAAGCAATTAATATTCATAGATTCTTCCAAAACTTATTGTATTTTTGAGCCGCTTTTTTTCGTGTAATTATGGATAAACTTTCACATGCATCCACTGTACCATTTTCCAATTCCTACGAAGCTTCATAAATATATTGAACTCTGAACATGTAATTTGATTACATGCATACATTTTCTCAAAATCATTTCAATACTCCTTATACAGTAAAAATTGATGCAACGCCACTTTTTCCAATGTACCTTGTATGAATGAAATCACATATCGTATCGGGATCTCCGAATCCCGGGACAACAAACCCTCCCCAATAACAATATATCTTTCCAAACTTGTCGAAAATTATTCAAATTTTTACGCATAACCATTAGGTTTCGGACGCTTTGAAAACTTCGGAGAATTTTTGTGAAGAATTTTGTACAAACGCGTACGCGGGTAGCATGCAACATGCCCGACTGGTAATAAGCCCGACTCCACCATCATTGGCGTATTACAAGTAATGTTTAGTAACTTCACTAGGAATCCCTAGTCTTCAGCCAATGACCAGCAGTCGGGCTTCTCGCATACTACCCGTACGCGTCCCATTGTTATGAACACAAATATTATTCTATATATTCCTATATTACTGAGCACAATTGTACATAATTCTTCCAATCTTCGTAGGAAAGAGTGCTGTTTGATTGAAACAATGAGGATAATAATTGTAAATGAATTATCAAGGGGTCTTCCTGGTTAAGGCTTCCAAGAAACATTTTTTGTCGAACACTTTTTCTGTCGTTTTGGAAATTTTTAGGTATGTTAATCAAACATTAAATATTACAAAAAATTTTTTTCCAGATTCAAACAAATTTTTTTTCTCGTTATACTAATTTAAACCAAAAAAAGCACTAAAAAGTGACGGTGGGGGTGATTTGGGGCAACCGGATGATCTAAGGGAGAAAAATGGCAAATTACTCCTTGTTGAGGTGGCTATCGCATGAACAAGGATATTTTTTTTTATCTAAAAATAACAAAATGGCGGCCGTTTTTCGAAAAAATCTATTTTTGAGGGTGAGAAATCTGATGGAAATCAGAGAATTTTTGACCAATCAGAAAGATTTTGGGTCATGCGACAGTCACTTCAACAAGGAATAATTTGCCTATTTATTTTTCTTTCAGATCATCCGGTCCCCTGAAATCACTCCCACCGTGATTTTTTAGTTTTTTTTGTTTCCCTTGTGAAAATGATTCATATATGGCCCATATATAAACTGTATTTGATTCATATATGGACTTGGTACGAATCATATATGATCATATATAAATCATATGTAATTCATATATGTGGCATATATGACCATATAAAATTCATATACGATTGTTCAATCCATATAAGGACCGAACATGACCCATATATAGGGAACATAACGCCATATATGAAATGTATATGGCCCATATATGAATGTCTGAAATCTTATATGGCCCATATATGAATTATATAGGGGTCATATATGAATCTGTGAAATCATATATGTACCGTGTGTGGTCATATATGCCGCATATATGATTGATTTTTACAAGGGTTGAATTAGTATAACAGAAAAAAAATTTGTTTCAATCTGAAAAAAAAATTTCCGTAATATTGAATGTTTAATAAACATACCTACACATTTTCGAAACAATATCTCAATTTTTTCTATGAGAAAAAAATGATTGAAAAAAAAGTTGTCCCCCTATGAAACATCCTTGAATTTCAAAGCGATAGAGGGAGTAGAACGTACCTGAGAACAATGAAAATCTTTAGAGCGCATGTGTCAATCCATTTTATCGATATAATTCATTGTGAAAACTTGATAATGCGTTTCGGGAGCGACTGACTTATGCAGCGACGTAGGAAGGAGAGTGCGGCTAGTGTCATGCGGTAGACCCTCACAGTCCCGAAAGTTCATTTGCCCGAAGGTGCGAAGTCCCGAATTCAGATTCCCGAAAAAGCAATATTCCGAAAATGTCTCGTCTCACAAATGAATCACATCGTTCACTATGATCTATAATTGGGAATAATGCACTTTCTGGGCAACAAACTTTCAAATTAATGCACTTTCAGGCATCTGAATTCGGGACTTTGCACCTTCGGGCAAATGAACTTTCGGGACTGTGAGGGTCTACCGTGTCATGCGCATCGGGCGACACTGCACTAAGAGCGGCAGATTTGTCAACTTGAGAAAAAAAAATTATGAAAACTCTAGGAATGAAAATGAAATAAATCGTTCCTGTATGACCGATCGGATGGTCGTTTTTTTTCTTCAAAAATTCAGTTTCCAATATTTTGGGATTTGCAAACTTTGGATTCGCACCGGTGGCCACTGACTCTGAGTACGTCACTGCACTCATGTGAAACAAAGACGCACCATGTCAACTATTCCGCTCTCATTTTTTTCTCAGATTCGCATTTAAAACGGGTCGGTGCCGAATCAACGAAAAACCAAATCAACGAAAAAAAATTCACTAGCAGTATGAAGTTGTCATTTTGTTGCAGTATGAAATGAAATTAGTCATAGATCATTGATTAAATTAAACGAAAATTCTCTATGTTAACATATTCACTGCATCCGTTTATTACAGTAGACACGTAATTCATCATTCTAATGAAATTAATAATGATCTTCCTAATCGATCGGTACAATCAAACTGTTTCAAACGTCTGTAGAGAACGAAAATCGGGTTGTTGTTATCATAAACATAACCCTACCATAATCATGAACATAACAAAGGGAAATTAAGTTTACCGTGGGTTTGTGTTAGCAAATCAATGTTTTTTACTTTTCGTTTAATTTAATCAATGATCTATGCCTAATTTCATTTCATACTGCAACAAAATGACAACTTCATACTGCTAGTAAATTTTTTTTCGTTGATTTGGTTTTTCGTTGATTCGGCACCGACCCTTCAAAACTATCTGTATATCATAGACGAATATCGAACTTCTGTTGCTCCTAACGACTTTTAGTTCTTCGTTGTTGTCGATATCTTCTACCCTTAAGAATAGAGACACATTACTTCCAAATCTCATCACTCGCATATTTGTGAAAATTGTGTTTTTGATTATTCCTTTTTTACATGGTACATCAGCTCATTCACTACACAGCATAGCATTACTTATTTGTCTCGCAGGTTCCAACGTTTGTTTGGTTTCTGGCGAAATAGTTCTGTTTCATACTCGATTATTGAAAACTCATACCAATTGCAAGAGCATTCTCTGAAGTTTAGAATATTGGTATTTTTTCTTGTGATTGTCACCTTCTATCCTTAACCCGCATCCGTTCCTCATTTTTTGAATCAAATTTTATTTTTAAAATATAAATTCATATATAAGTCACAGCCATCCTGATACCGTGAAAAATTAATCTATGAACTGTTTTTTGTAACATATTTGAATAGTATAATAATTGGATCAATAGATTCCTTGATATAGACGCGAACAAATTTTGAATTTGTATCATATTGATACGAGGGACGGATGCGGGTTAAGAGATACCTTGAGCGTAAATGTTGAGGTCAGTAAAGTATCCCCGATGTGCCGGGTGTGATAAATACTTACACAAAATATCGGGTACAAAAAAAGTAGTCAAAACTGAGAATGAAGCTTCTTTTTTCAGTGAAAAACTGCAAAGAACTGTTGTTCTTCATGATGTTTTGTGCTCAAAATGCCGATTATTCCAAAAGAAGAAAAAAAAATTTAGTGAGGACATAGAGAGCACGTCATCTGAAGAAAATGGTGATAATTAACAATCCATTGCTGATGACCCTGATTTCAAATGGATGATCAAATACGGTGAAGAAAACATGGACAATGAGAAAATCGAAGTTCAATTACCCAGGACAATTTCAACCCACAAATATTGTTGTCTTTGTTCTTCCACACAAAACTTGACTCTAGTTCCGAAAGAAGCCTGTTTACAAGCTTCCATTAAAAAACGCATCCACATACCAGAAGGAAACATATGCTGCCCCACGCACTCAATTAAGAATTGCTTTTATGAAGATGATCTGGACCTTCTGAGGACGTACTCCAACATATCATATCTGAGCCCTTCTCAATGGATTGAAATGTTGAACAACCTAGTCATCGATTGTGATTCTACTTTATACGATGAAATTGGAGATTATACTATTCCCGAACAACAGCTTCTTGTCTTCACAGGTCTGGAATGGAAAAATATAATACAAATAAGAGATATGCTAACTTCTATGGGGGATAGGCAGACTCATACAGTTACTCAAGCTCTTGTGGTATTTCTTTCCAAACTACGGACTGGCAATTCAAATAAACTTTTGGCCCCAATTCTACAAATGGAGTGTGAACAGTTGGTGTCAGAATACGTATCTGCTATAGTCAAATCCTTTGAAAAGGATGTATTGCCATCTCGTTTTGGATTAAGTTCCATGAACAGAGATGATCTCATAAAAAATCACACGATACAAATGACCAGACGTTTATTTGGATGTGATAACAGTCTATTTTTGATCTGCGATGGTACTTATGCACGTCACCAGAAAAGTACGAACAACGAATTTCAAAGAAAGAGTTTTTCTGGCCAAAAGAAAGTCCCTCTGTGCAAGCCCCTCACAATTTGCACGACCGATGGATTGGTGGTTGATATGTTAGGACCATATCCTGCGAATATGAATGATGCAGAAATTCTGAAAACACTTCTCGGACATCCAGATGGTTTGTGTAAGTTGTTGAAAGAAGGCGATTTATGCTGTTCTAGATCGCGGCTTTCGTGACGTTCAAAATGATGTGGAAGAGAGAAAGATTAACGTTTTAATGCCAGCTTTGAAAGGAAAACGAAAAAAGCTAACAACTGAAGAGTCAAATCAATCCCGTTATGTGACAAAACTTCGTTGGGCAGTGGAATCGGTGCATGGAATTTTGAAACCAAAATACGGACTCCTAGATCATAAACTAGATAACAAAATCCTTCCCAAAGTTGAAGCATTTTTTCGCATCGCATCGTTCCTCAATGATACATTTGGTAAGAGATTGGAATCCGACGTAGAATTTTCAGAGGAAATTTCAGAAAGAATGCAAGTTCCAAAAAGTATTGCGAACACTTTGGGTGCTGAAGCAGAGAAAAATGGTTGGTTTCGTAAAAAGCTTGTTTTTCGAAGTATCTCATCTAATGAGATTCAGGACTTTCCAGAAATGACTGGGAAAGACTTGAAAATATTTTTCACTGGATCTTATCAATTATCACAAGCGGTATCATTTTTATCCGAAATGACTGATAAAGATGGCCAAATGAAAATGCAGTATGTTAAAGACCAATCAAATATATTGAAAGTGCAAGTACAATCACGTCATATCTCTAGGAAAGTGTACAAATGTTTTATTGAATACGAACCGAATAGTATTGGATTATCAGGGATTCGGAGATATGTATGTGATTGTGCTAACGGAAATAGAACTGTTGGTTGCTGTTCACACATTGCTGCCATTGTATATTATCTATCCCACGCAAGGTACTTATCGAAAATCCTAAAACCGGCACAAATTCTCAGTGCAATGTTTGATAAAACTAATATTATTCCGGTTATTGAAGAAGATAGCAATGAAGATTAGTGACAAGCTACGGAGGAGATCAACTTGTGAGAGGCTAGGGAACTCACAGAAAAAAAGCACCCCGATCCTTAGAAAAATGTGACTGCGATAACAGAATTCGACAATAATAGAGTAAGGGGACCAACTTCAGATCAGGGAGTTCTAATTTAGATCACTATTTCAAATCGCTGCTGCTAATAGGAAATGGTAATCCGAATGAGGGCGTTCTCTGAAATCAATCCCCTCACCCTAAGCTTCACAATTCAAAAAATTAAACACGACTTTCTTCCTTTTTTCTCTAAGTAAGTTTCCAAAAAACAAGTAAAACAAACAGTAAGAAATCAGCGGACTCGTGTGAAAAATATTGGAGAAATATTTTGGCAGCTATCTGAATCACTCCCGTTTTTCTACAGTGTTCTCGTATAGGTTACGTTTGCATAAGGAGATTTGTGAGAGGCAAGGGGACTCACAAAAAACAAGCACCACAAAAAGAGGGTCTGAATCGTACAGTAACCTCCACGTGGTGACTCTTGGAAAATACCCTCCTTTTGGTATGCTAACTACAGACGTTTTCCTTGAAACAAGATTTGCACCTTAAGCTTTTTAGATGGGAGATATTTGTATATTACACTGTTCAACGTTACAGCTGCATCATGTAAGGTAACTGACCCCATTGGTGAACATTTAAGAACACAAGCACTCTAAATATAAATCATTTCATGAATAATTTCTTTAAAATGAATTTCCACGAGTAAATAAGGTAGATTGAGCATTTCAATTTGCTCTTACCGTGATTTTTTATTCATTTTCTAAGTGATAACAATAAAAATAATGAAATTAATGAAATGTTAACAATACCCCCATTAGTGAACGGGTCGCATGAATTAGTGAACGCTGATTGACCCCATTACTGAACGCGTACACGGAAAAAAGAAAACAGACTGGTTACTGTCCATAACAGCAATCAGTTGAAAAACAAATGACAGCACGCTTGGATGATAGAGGTTAGCGCGATCACAGTGATATGTACTGCAGTGAAATTCGTCAATATTGCTTGGACATTAACGGTTACTGGGAGACGCAGTAATGAACGGCGTGAATTTGATTTTTCATTTTTTTTCAATGAATTACTGCGATTCACAGTAACCATTGCTGTTTTCTTTTTTCCGTGTAGAATCTGAGGCTGCTCAGATGAGTTATTATCACTTTCCTGATGATATTCGAAATATATTCTGTGCACATTCTAATGAGACCTTTTCATAAGTGCTATGCATATTCATCGAACGTATGTAATCCAATATATGACGGGACGTCAGTCGAACGTCGATGGAATGAATATCGTACATTTCAAATGTACCCGTACAGCACAACCACCGATCCTCCACCTAGGACTTCGGTGGACCGGAGGTGGAGAATTGGTGGAGAAATGGGAGCCGTGGAAATAAGGGAGAAATAAGGGAGAGTCTCCGTTGAGGCAACGGAGAGGCGACGGAGAAATGTCCGCCCCCTGTATTTTCGATATAATTCTTATTGGTGCATTTACGTAACCAAATCTGAATGTATGAATTCACGAATTTAAGTTTTACTGAAAATACAGGGGGCGGACATTTCTCCGTCGCCTCTCCGTTGCCTCAACGGAGACTCTCCCTTATTTCTCCCTTATTTCCACGGCTCCCATTTCTCCACCAATTCTCCACCTCTGGTCCACCGAAGTCTGAGGTGGAAGATCGATGGTTGTGCTGTACGGGTACTATGTACGTTCTGAGTATATTTAAAACAGTCTCATTCGTATATTCTATGAACTTTCATGATATGTTCTTCGTATCTCATTCTCAAATTCTACCAACGTTTTTATTTCATATATACTTTGAACTTCTGTTGCTGCTTGAGTTACTTTGGCGAAAAAAATTGAGAATTTCAAGTAGGGTTTATAATTTTACATGTTTATTCCAATCATTGGAGAAATTTATAGATTGATTGAAAAATTATGCGCATTATGAAAATTCATGAAAAAATTCTCCTAGAGTAGATACCTATGATATGAATTGTTACGTTTATTCGTTCAGTAATAGATTCACCGATCATTTTCGTGTGTGTATTTCTGAACGCGCAATTTTCTAGGTTAGCGACTGACAGTTATTGAAAATAACCCTATATTATCTTAATTTGAATAATATCAATAGATTGGATACATAAATAGTTCAATGGTCGCATTAATACTATGAAAATGCACAATTGAAAAAATGTCTATTCTTAACTCACCTTGTAAGATTCACGAAGGCAAAGCTCGTTGTGACACTCGGCATGAATCTTTATTTATTTCGTGAATTACAGTTTCTTCCTTCCATTTGTTTTCGCATTAATCACGAACAATAATGTTTGAAGATTGGAATAATCTTCACAGCACGTAATAGCTGAACACTTCTTGTTCGTAAAAGAGGTTTTATTATCTCGAGGTTCACTAAAGGGGTCGCGTTCGCTAATGGGGTCAGTTACCTTATATGTGTTTTATAAAACAAGAAGAGTTTCAAACATACCCTACGAAAAATCTTTTGTCGATTCTCGGAAAATTTTATTCGACAGTTTTTTGCGATGACTACACTCAATATTTTGTCTCTTTCATATTGGAACTATCGAAAGCCACAACATATTTTTTTTATTGAAACCAGCAGAGGAGTTTTGGAAAAAAAAAGGTTTTTTCGGCGTTTTAATTTTTTTTAAGTACGTTCTACCCGCTTAATTGCCTTGAAATTCAGAGGCGTTCCTTAGGGAGACAACATGTGTTCTGCGTGGGAAAATGGTGCTCGGGACTCAAACATAACCTACGAAAAAAAATTTTTTTCCGCATTTTTCCGCAATGTATATCTTTAATGTTTTCGCTTTATATTGAAGTGATCGAACACTCCCGGATAGCATCGGGAGGTTTTCTAAACATTCACAAAACGTACTTGCTCACACAGGGAACGTTCATATGAGATCCCAGGACGTTCTAAGAACGTCGCATGTACGTCCCAGGGACATACAAATGTTCCGTAATGTTCTATTTATCTTCACCAAGCGACGTTTTGGGGATGTGTTCAATAAAGGTGTCAATGACGTTCTGCGATACTACACATATGTTTGTGAAGGTGAGTTTCCATGAAAGTACGTTTGGAAAACATACTAAGGACGTTCCGTGTGAGATGAAAAGAACGTACCGGGAGCGTATTCGGGTGCACTAAAAATAGAGGTTCTCTGAACATATCAAAACCTACTTCCCGGACATCAAACCGCGCAGAACTCAGGTTATGTTGCTAGAACGTCCAGAAGACTTCTGATGTTATCTTGGCTATGAGAAATTTTTTTTCATTGAAATTGCCCAAGCCTTTTTGGAGAAAAACGGTTTTTTCCAGTTATTTATTTTTCTCCAGTACATTCTACCCGCTTAATCGCCTTGAAATTCAGAGGCGTTCCTCAGGGAGACAACATGTGTTCTGTGTAAAGAAATAGTGCTCGAGACTCAAACATAACCTACAAAAAAAATTTTTTTTCTAGTTTCTGGCCATTTTTTCCGCATTTTTCCGCAATGTATATCTTTAATGTTTTCGCTTTATATTGAAGTGATCGAACACCACAACAAATTTTTTTTCCATTGAAATTGGCCGAACCGTTTTGGAAAAAAACGGTTTTTTCGGCGTTTCAATTTTTTTTTAGTACGTTCTACCCTCTCAATCGTCTTGAAACTCAGGGATGTTTCGTGGGGGACATGTGTTCTGTAAAAAAAATGGTGGTTGAGACCCAAACATAACTTACAAAAAAAAATTTTTTTAGCTTTCGGAAATTTTTTTCCGCATTTTTCCGGCACGGAAATCCTTGATGTTCCGCTCTTATATTGAGGCTATCGATAGCCTCAACATATATTCTCCTCACCGACTTCGGCATTTTGAGAAAAACGGATTTTTCGTTTTTTTTTCAAATCCTCATACCTCCCGTTCAACGCATTTTTACGGGATGAGATTTCGGGAAAATCAATGTCACATCAATGTCAACTCACTGTGAAAATCTCGGGTGAATAGGGCTCGGGGCAATTTTCACATGATTATCCCGCTATGCCCTTTATAGATTACAAATTTTCAAACAAAATCTAACAATAATCTATACATTTTTATAAAATCTTGCGTAACCTATGAGAATGATTGAAATACAAAAATTATATTCAGAAATGTACATAAGTTTGCGATGTTTTCAGAAACAAACATATTCAATAAAGAGACAATTACAGAAAAATACTGGCATTTTAATATAGCGATAAACAGAAATCTATTGAATGATGCAGAAATGTCTGTAGGAATTCATAATATAGGATGCACATTCACATACAGAAAGAAGAAAATAGCAATGTCACTTTGAATCACAACAATACAGTGAAACTCGAATTCATGCTATTGAGTATTGCGTTTCGCAGTACTTATTGTTTCTAGCCAGCATTACTGTCATCGCACTAATCTTCATTATTAAAGCGTGTTGTCATTTGCCTTTTTTTCCAATCGATTGCTTTCATCCACAGGGATCAGGACTGTTTTATTGTTTACGTGGTGGAATTATAAACAAATCTTGATCAAAACGAATTATTCCCACTCCAGAGTCCATTATTCTCTTTTTCCCACACCTGCACGGAAAGTTGATGTTTTCTGACCTATTTTTAGGGGAGAAAGTGCTGAATTCCAAGCGAATGTGTCACAGCGGGAGGGAAATACAAACTATCTTTCCCCTCTGAAATATGCATATGAATATTTTATATGCAATTAAACAGATGATTTTCACTTGTCTTGCAGTTGTGGGAAAAAATAGTATGTTCACCTCGGGGAGAAGTGGGAAATTTCCCCCCTTGATGAACAATATACTATTTCATCATCGAACATTCCAACTACTTTTAGTTTAACACGAATCCAAACATTCATCATTCCTCTGCTGAAGAGGTTTCAAAGAAATTCATGAAGTTTCAGAGAAAATTGGGTTTTCTGTTACGAAATTTTGTATTGCCCTGGTGAAAATCCAAGAGTGAAGGAAGAGGGTATTGGAACAAATGAAACGTGAAAATGTCTCAATTTCCTCCTAAATTACTTTTAGGTGACTTTTTGTTACTCTTAGGTGACTCTTCGCTTGCGCTTTCGTCGCGTTTCAACGCTTCATTTTCACCAAGGTGATACCATTTCTTTGGAGGAAGAGAAGTCAGGGGAGAATTATATACTTCTCTCCGAATGTGATTTCAGAAAAATGCATGAAATTGTGAAGAAAATCTGTTTTGTTGGCCAGAAACAGAACATTCTGCTTGCAGAATAATGAGGAGTGAATTCAATTTGTTTCTGCAAATCATTTTTGAGGAAGAATCTATGAATCCGTACGAAATTTTTGCTACGGAAGCGATTTTCAAATTCTGTAGGAAAATCAGGCGCCGAACAACTTAATGTTTCACCTACTGACAACTTGTTTTGGGGGCGCTGGCTGGCGTGTTGGCAGATACAGATTGAACATAAGCGTTAATCAATGCGCAGGTACTTCATTGAGTTTCTACGCGATCTTATGCTTACGTGATGACTGCTCATTGGTTGTATTCAATTTCCCTCCCGGAGTTTTGCCAACATGTCAGCCAGCGCCTCTGGCGGATAAAGGACATCGAAACAGACAATAATCTAGTGGAAAACCATGCTGTTGTCAGGGGCCTGAAGAAAATACGTAAATTTGTGGATACAATTATTTTACTTATCGGATGATTCTAGTATTTCTCAAGTAGGAAAGTGTGGAGAAAATTCGACATTTTCCAACGAACCAACTCCGATAAAAAGTTGAAAATGTACCGAGAAAACTTCATTTGCAATAGAAATTTTCAGAAGTACGCACGATTTCAGAGTTTTATAACATGAATATGTTCAGGAAATTCTTTCTTCCTTTAAAAATTACGATGGCAGGAATACAATTTCATCAAGTCTTTGCAATGAATTCAATTTTCATTTACTTGTAACTTATGAGCTGAGTTACTTTTTTTGTGTAAATGATTGTCCAAACATCGTTTAAATAACTTGATGATGTTTGCATTTTTCAGATTCCTTAAACAAAGTCACTTCAGTCTTGAAAATTAGTGGAATTTGTTCTACCGACAAGGCAACAGAATCATCAAGAATATTACTATTTGTTGTGCTGCAGTACTCGTTTTATATGATTCTGTCTTAATTCCTCAATATTATCGCAACAATACCCAAACTTGTAAATACGAACTTTAAGAAACTTATTTTACGTAAGGAATTTATAAACTTCATGTGAAAGGAAATGCCATTTAACTGTATATATACCGGAGTAAGCACTCCCTACACGGAAAGAATTCTGAAGCTACCGTGGTATGTGAGCCTGTCGCACTATAGTAGCTTGGCTGCCCACATACGAGCGTAGTGCCGCTGTGTACCAAAGTTGATTCGACAGTCAGCCAATGTGGTATGACGGAGCGCCGAACTGAATTTGCTCCCGTGTAATACCACGATGGTATGGCTCAGGAGCAAACAGGCCTCGACGCGCGTACTTGCGCTGCTCCCCACTACGCGTTCTTTCCGTGTACACATTCGTTGCTTTAAGTAAGCACATGGGGCACATTTTGTGATTAGGTGCTTTGTTAAGGATGAAAGGGAAGCTTTATTGAGAGGATGGGTTTTTGTTCAGACTGTATGAAATTCGAGCATCTCTCTTCCTCTTCCTAACTACATCAATTTATAGAGCGGTCATTCTAGTTCTAATAGAGCTCACTGGTGAAAAATTGATAAAAAATTGAAATTCATTTCGAACAAGGCAATCATGTTTAAACGCAGATATTCTTCCACATTTTATAGGAAAGTGAAGCGTGCAACTGATTTGCAATTGCCTCTCGATATCGCGGATCTCGATGAGGAAATCGAAGAACCATCTGTTTTTGAACAACGTGCCAATCAAATAGAAAACCCATTTGAACAAGTTATCCAACCTAGACATCTTCACATCACTGAGGAATCATCCCTTGATTCTCATTCAAATCAATCAGCTAATATTGAAATAATTGATGTTGGGAATGGCATAATTTTAAATGATCAAAATGAGAATCATACCTTGAATCCTAAACGAAAGAATAATTCTTTTTTTCTCAATACTTTGAATGTCGTTGATGATTCCAACAATCCATTTCCTGTAAAAGAACTTGCAAATCAATTGCGCTCATGGGCATCCAAGCATCATGTGAGTCATGTTTCAATCACAGCAATTTTACGTACATTGAGGCAATATAAAGTTTTCAATGGCTTACCATCTGATGCGAGAACATTGCTTCATACACCTCGTACAACTAGAACTAGGGAAGTTTCACCTGGTATCTATTACCACTTTGGACTACATTTTGCAATCCAAAATGTTTTGATGCAATGTTCATTCGATATTGACAAAATTGAACTGTTAGTAAATGTTGATGGCTTACCCATTGCTACCAGTTCTTCCAGTCAATTTTATCCAATTTCATGTTCTTTACATGGATATTCACAATCAGTGGAGGTTATTGGTATATATCATGGGTATGAAAAACCATTTGATGCTAATGACTATCTGCGGGACTTTGTCGATGATGTTGTTACTTCAATCGATACAGGTTTCCTTATAAAAGAAAAATTCTTCCGGTCATTGTCAAAGGATTGATTTGTGATGCCCCGGCTAAATCTTTTGTTACCTACTGTAAAGGACATACAGGATATGATTCGTGTTCTGAATGTTTACAAAAAGGCGAACCATTGAAAAGCACAATATGTTTTCCTGCACTGTTAAAATTTTCCGCATGAATTTTAATGTAAATCTACTGGAAGTTTTTTTCAAGTACGTAACTGAAAATTCATGTACTGGTTCCACAACCCTGGTTAAAAAATCCAGTTGATTCTGACCAAATCTCGTTAACCAACTGGGAAAGACTTGAGAGCATCGATGCCTGACGATTGAGCGTTGATCAGATTTGGTCAGATTCAACTGTAAGCAGTGGAGTAGATGTTGTGGAAGAGATTTGATGGGTAATATGCAGATGAAATGAGGGACGCTTACTTCTAGGCAAAAGGGGAGGTTAGATTCAACTGGATCTGATGCGGGTTGTACAAATTTATAGTCCAGATACAACTGGCATTTGGATAATTGAATTTTCACATGAGAATTTATCAGATGCAATGAGTGCTTCACTCATCGTAATTTGTTCAGGATCAATCGGTGGCTTGAGTATAGGAATCTAGGTTTTTAGTAGATCAGAAGTATTATGGGAAATGACAAATCGATGAATAGGAATGAACCATCACTTCACCTGGGATGGGGGAAGAGATTGGGAAATGAGATTTAATAGGAACTTGACCATAATCAACATTACAGCGATTAAATGAGATTCAGCCAGAACATTGTCCGAGCGAAATACTGATTAAAAACATTCATTTCTGATTAGCGCTTACCTTGTTCAGAGGACGTAAATGAATGAGAACAAATGAGTAACAGTACGGAAATGGTCAATTGGAATTAAGAAGTTGATAACATATGGGATTATGGAAATTAGTATCGGATTTATAACGGTAGAGACTGGTTAGTCTCCACGGGATTCAATGGGTCATTTACACATTTTATTTGGAAATCGTTTGATGTTTGTAAGAAATAGGAGCTCTATGATGTGGGAGATGTAATGAGGCAAGTAACTATTTGAATGTTGGGATTCAATGAGTGTTTTGCAGAAACAGACCATCAGTGGAGAGTTCAGATTTTAAATGTTCGGAGCTGGTAGAGTCGCTCGTATTCATCACGTGGAGCGCTCATCGGACTCCATGGGATTCAACGAGTGATTCACTGATCTGATATGCGTGTTGCTGAATCTTTGTGAAAAATAAGCGCTGAATGCCGAGTGAGATCTAATGATGTATGTGCCGATTCAAGGGTTCAGATTGAATAAGTCTTTTACTGCAACGGATAGTTAGTGGAAATTTCGGATTTTCAATGTTAGAAGCTGAGAGACTCGATCGTATTCATTACGCGGATGGCTCATTGGATTCTATGGGATTCAACGAGTGATTCACTGATCTGATATGCGCGTTGCTGAATCTTTGTGAAAAATAAGCGCTGAATGCCGAGTGAGATCTAATGATGTATGTGCCGATTCAAGGGTTCAGATTGAATAAGTCTTTTACTGCAACGGATAGTTAGTGGAAATTTCGGATTTTCAATGTTAGAAGCTGAGAGACTCGATCGTATTCATCACGCGGATGGCTCATTGGATTCTATGGGATCCAACGAGTGATTCACTGATCTGATATGCGTGTTGCTGAATCTTTGTGGAAAGTAAGCGCCGGATGCCAAGTGAGATGTAATAAGGTATGTGCCGATTCAAGGGTTCAGATTGAATGAGTGTTTTACTGCAACGGATAGTTAGTGGAAATTTCAGATTTTCAATGTTCGAAGCTAAGAGAGTCGATCGTATTCATCACGTGGAGCGCTCATCGGACTCCATGGGATTCAACGAGTGATGATCTGATATGCGTGCTGCTGAATCTTTGTGAATAGTAAGCGCCGAATGCCGAATGAGATCTAATGATGTATGTGCCGATTCAAGGGTTCAGATTGAATGAGTATTTTACCACAACGGATAGTTAGTGGAAATTTCGGATTCTCAATGCTAGAAGGTGAGAGACTCGATAGTATCGATCACGTGGAGCGCTCATTGGATTCTATGGGATTCAATGAGTGATTCGCTGATGACCTATAGGAGTCGTTGAATCTTCGTAAAAAGTGAGCGACGAATACCAAGTGAGATTTAATGAGGTATCTGCCGATTCGAGGATTCAGATTTAATGAGTATTCCACTGCTACGGTTAGTCGTTGGAACTTCAGATTTTCAATATTCGAAGCTGAGAGAATCGATCGTATCCATCACGTGGTACGCTGATTGGATTCAATGGGATTCAATGAGTGATCTACTGATCTCCTATGGCCGTTGTTCAATCTTTGTAAAAAGTAAGCGCCCAATGCCAAGTGAGATTCAATGAGGTATGTGTCGATTCGTGTATTCAGATTGAATGAATATTTCACTGCAACGGATTCTCAGCTCTCACTTTGAAGCTGAGACAGTTAATCGATTCATTTCGCTGCGCGCTCATCGGGATCAATGGGATTTAATCAGTGGTTTACTGATCTTATACAAGATTAGTTGAGTCTTTATACGTAGTGGGTGCTCTTTGCCAAGTGAAGCATGTGACGATTCGAGTGTTGAGATCTAATAAGTGTTTTGCAGATGAAAAAAAAGTTCTTGAGAGATATTATGGATTCCTATGAAGCAACGTATTTTATAATCATCATTATATTTATGGAAAATTGCACGTAATTTTATGAGAAATTATAGAAATATATGAAATAATATGTTTCCACTCATGATGAATTATGACTTGCTATGAAAAAACATCTGTCGTACTGAATGTTCTAAATCCTTGAGAGTTTATGAAAATGTATGACGGTTAAGAAAATTTATGACAATTATGAAAATTTATGAGAAAATATGAAAAATTTGAAATTATAATAGAACATACCCACATCGCACAAAACCTCCTGGTGACGGCCTCAGACATCCTGGGAATATTGCAATATCGAAGGATATCCTGAGGACATCGCCAGGACATTTGTGCTGTATGGGTATAAAATATTATGAAAACATTTCTTGACAGGTGTAATAAAGTATATACCATGTTATCAGTCTATGTATAGAAGTCTGTGTATAAAATTCACTCCAAAATCGAACTATGCTTCCATTAAATCATATATGATTTATATAAGCTTATAAACTTATTAATTGATTTTTAATCTTTTTCAAATGAAAATATTTACAAAAATTCAGTCAATTGTATGATTAATAAAAACCCTACTCTAAATGCCAGACAAATCCGGACAACTTTTTTAGCTGGATCTGTCTGGTTTTGTATGGTCTTGTCTGGTTTGCCAAATACAAGATTTGTGCCAAGTTTAAAATGAGTCAGGATTGATACGGCTTGTCAAAAAGTCTGGTACAATCCGGATTGTCGGGTGAAAATTATGTTAGTTTTTGTATGTGAAGAACATAATCGGAAGAAGTTGCTGTAAATGGCTGGGACTGGCATAAAGAAATAGTGACAGGGTGATACCGATTTGCCAGTAAAAGAGATTGTGCCAGATTTTATAGGACTCGCCGATTAAGAACTTCGTCAGAAATACTCAGTCAATCACGCATTCCTTGAATGTGCCGATCTGGATGGTATCGGCAGTTTGCTAGAGTGCTTGAAACTCTCTGGAGTACCAAAACCAAAAAACTCCTCAGTTGACCATCATATTTGCTGATAATGCCTGACCAGAAACGAGGATGGTTTCAACCGGTTCGCCGGTTTACCGGCACATAGGCGGTTCAATACGGCGCGCCTGCGTGGAAAGCTGACTGGAAAACACCGTGATTCACATATTCCTAAAATATGCAGATCTCATGAGGATTGCCAGGTTTTTGAAGTGCTCTGAAATATCCGGCCCGCCGACACAAATACCTTCTCGGCCGTGCGTCAAATTTGCAGACAATGCCTGACAAGAAAAAAGAGATGGTTTTGACCGGGTAGCCGATGTGCCAGCTCCTAGTGGGGTTCGTAAGGCGTGCCTGCGGGGAAAGTCGACTGAAAAACACCGTCATTCACATAATCTTGAAGAAAAATCAGTTGAGAACTTATTCAACATTTTTTCCGTCGCGTGATTAGGGGTGAACTGTCACCTCCAAAAGGGCGGTGGAATTGACACAGCGAGGGCGCCAGACTCTATAAAACCAGAAACGTAAAAGGGCGCCGAGAATATATTCTGTATAATGAAGAGAAGGGCGCACCGGGAAATCTCGGTGTCCCGACGGGTCAGTCCACCCCTGTGCGTGATCCCATTCACCCCGTTTGATAGTACGAACTTTATAGTATTGGAAACCCCCTTCAGGGAATTTTACTCCATTTTGGCCAAAACACTTCATTTTTCCGCCACAAAATTGTAGAAAAATACCACGTTTTCGTCAGAATGAAGTGAATTTCCTCAAGGGCGGTATATTCCACAGAAAATACTATATGGTCACAAGTTTTTTGTTCAATACTATTCAGATTTCATAGCATGAATAATCAATCGAATTTCGACAAAAAACATCCTCAAATATCTTATCCAAACTGTATATCGCAGTATAAAAAACCGGTCAATTCCGGACAAAATATTTTTGATAATATTTTTTGTTTGATCTCACTCGGACTTCACGGGCCGAAAAACCAGTCACAATCCGACGGAAAAAATCATCGGGTATTTCATGCAGTTTCTATTTGATTCACACAGCATGTCAAACCGGAGAAAAACTATCACAAAATATTCTGTCAGTATCGTCTGGAATTGTACGGGACAAAAACCGACAAAGAACCTGACAAAACCTGATGAAAAATTTTTTTATCTGGATTTGTCGGACATATCAAACAAGTGCCGAGCCCGTCAGAGGCGGCTGAAATATATTTTGTCAGTATCGTCTGGAATCGTACGGGACAAAAACCGACTGCGAACCTGACAAAAAATTTTTTGTCTGGAACTGTCGGACATTTGGAGTAGGGAACAGTTCAACACGTGCTCATAACATTTCGTGAAGATATAAATCACACAAACCCAGGCATTTTCATGTTTCAAACACGTATACATGTGACTTTTTCAAAATTTCACAAAATTTCCCCGACATTCTTTTTGTAACGAAGTGCGTTTTGTGAATGCTCACAAAACGTCCCAATGTTGTATAGGATGTCATGACGAAAAATTGATTCCTGACTTTGGATGGTTTTCCCTAGGATATCTGGTCAAAAACTGAAAACGTTCTAACTCAGTTTCATCCGAACTTACCAAATTGAAATATCCTGTCAAACACGGACTAGAATTTTTCTGTCAGCTTTTGTCAAGATGCTAAAGTTTTAGTGACTCCGGACAGAATCAGGTAATACCGGTAAATCAGCTCTATAGAAATTTGTTAGTTGCTGACCGGATTTCCTCCAGATAGCAAAAGTTCCAAAAACTAGATCTCATTGAATTCTTTCGGAACCACAAAGACAACTACTGAAATGTCAGCAGAATAGGGTTCTTGTAGAATTCAATTCGCCTTTTGTCATACTATATACAGTGCAATATATATTATAACAAAAGGCGGATTGAATTCTACAAGGACTCTATTCTGCTGACCTTGCAGTAGTTCATGTGGTAGTTCCGAAAGGATTCAATGAGATCCAGTTTTTCGAACCTCTGGTATTGGGGTCCTGGGACAAAAACCGTTCCAGACCTAAAAACAATTTTTCGCTCAGTTCTGCCTGGTTTTTTTACGCAGGGACTGGAAGTCTATTAGCATGTTGCTGCTAATCTTGAGTTTTCAATCCTTGGTACTTTTCCGATGTGTGCTCTACATTTATTTCTCTATGCGGGCGGAAAAAAATTATTTATAGGCATGATAAACACTTTATTCCGCTTTCTCAGCCCTGTACCTGCCTCCGTATCACAAATAAATGCTAAGAGAAATAAATGTAGGGTACACGTCAGAAATTTACATGATTTTTAAAATGAAAATAAAGGCAGCATGAATCAGAAAGAACTGGGACCAACCTGTGTTATTGCAAAAGGTGCCTCTTTTCTTCTAACAACACCACAAATCAGAGGTGCACGACAAAATTATCCAATCCAATGGACAAAAAAACCAAAATCAGATGAATACAATTTTGTCCAATAGTGAGTTTCGAATCATAGTTTAATAACGTAATTTCAATTTTGTAATCCAAGATACAGTACATACAGCAATATAATTTCATCTCATATTATTAGTACGTACCCTATTGAAAAAGTCCAATATGTTTCAATGGATTCTCGTAGATGCTGTGACAAAACGACATAAAATCATACCTATCGATTTCTGTTGGAGTCCATCAATAGGGTACATACATACATAAGAAAAATGCTCAAACATAATTCTGTGATGAGGAATCATCACAGTGCTATCGACACATACATTCAGTGCGCAATATTTCAGTCGAAAATCTTTGTCTTACAATTGTTTCCTTGAACGAATTGCAACCTTATCGACGATTGCGAACTATTTCAATGTACTCGTTTCAGTTCGGTGATAGAAAAATATGTATACGAACCACAGCATGAAAAGCTAAGCATGTAAACAACATAAAAAGAACCAAAGTGAAGCTTATGAAAGAGAATTTACGCTAAAAAGAACGTGAGTTAACATAAGGAGTTGCAAAACGGTAGCCACTAATATCTTTTTGAGCCAGAAGTCACAAAAAAACTTAAAATACCTCGGAAGAAGTCAACACCCCTCAGCACAAATATCATCGGAAGATTGCTGCAATATTACTGTAATATTATTTCAATATTCCTGTAATATCACAGTAATATTACTGAAATATTAGGTGCTGGATGGGTACGCATAATACAGATTGTCATAAACGACAATTGAAAACAATTAAATATATTTCTAATATAATAAATATCGCGGAAAACTTGTAAGAAGAAAAAATTACTGTACCTTTAAAACAAGAGGGTCACTTATTTATAGGTTTACTTGAGGGTACTCGTGCATGAGGAAGCGGGGGATGAGAGTAGTCAAATTTTTTTCAAAACACGTGATTAATAGAAATTCAAAGTGAATAATAATGAATTATTTACCTGGGATTGCGCATTGCTGCAAACTGAGAATGTCTCAATGATTTCTAGAGTCCAACAAATAAAATTGTAAAGTTTTGATCTGCAAACGTCAACAAATTTTACAATTTTATTTGTTGGCCTTTAGAAATCATTGAGACATTCTGAGTTTGCAGCAATGCGCAATCCCAGGTAAGTTATTCATTATTATTTACTTCGAATTTGTATTAATTATGTACCTCTTATAAAAACTTCGCGCAAAATTTGCCTTTTTCCCTTCCTCACTTCCTCGTACTCGAGTCCTCTTAACAAGTATATACATATATACAAAATCAACCTTCGAACCGCGAAAATTTTCTTTCTACAATTAACAGTTCTTATAAAGAAGACATTGTTCTATGAGACATTACTGAACATCTGGTAAACGTGGTGGAATACATACGTATGAATATTCGTTTTCGATCTCAATACGAACTAATTTCATTTTAATTTCATTAATAGAAATCTCAAATCCATTATTGTCTATACTTACTATACATTTCATTTGCGGTATCTCAACCTCGTCCATTATGAAAGGTATAGTTATAATATTGCGTACCTTGACGCGACACTGGTTCCTATCCAAAAAGAAATAGCAAATTTGCACAATTACATCATTATTCAATTGAACAATAGTGTTATCACTTCTTTTGGGTCGAGTATAAATGATTCCATTATATACTTTGCCATCATAAAAACATCTCCCATACTTATTACATTCTACATACTCTGTTTCTATTGGCAAAACCGCGTTTTCGTCTGATGTGTGAAATTTCATAATATGCTTTTTCCTTTCGAATATGGTTTTACAAAATGCAGTACTATCATTGCATGACATTGAAACTAGAGCTTTTCTCATCCCATTCATTTCCAAACATTTGTTGGCTATTTGATCAAGTACTCCTTTTGGGCCAGAAACGCATTTCTTTATTTTTGCAATGTTTCCTTCGTGCGGATACGAAGAAGTTGCCCACAATGGTCCAGCTTTTCTGACACTTTCCACAACATGAATGAGAGCATGAACGTTGAATGTCATAAAACCTGGACCATAAAAACCTTCGCTTTGTGCGACAAATGTTAATAAATCAATTTAGCACTGAACAAGGCATTCATGAGAAATTTTTGAATCCAACAAACAATACATACTCTTTACAAGGAGCATGTACGATTTGAAAACATCGTTTGGCAAAACATCGCGCAGACAAGGTAGACTGTCAAACAATAACCAAAATAACCAATCAGACGATTTCCATTTGGATTTTTTTTTCAAATATTTTGGAAGTCTGTACATTTCTTTTGGTCTTCTAATATGAATCAATCTTTCATCTATAATGGTTCTTTGTGCAACTGTTAATTTAACCGGACTGCCAGGACTTGTCCAGATATCCCATAACTGCCGCACCACGCCCAGTAATACTCCGTGCTGATATTCAAATGGTAATCCCCAAACACAATCAAAATCAGGTATTGACATCAATGATGATGGACCTTTCACTCCTCGTATTGGCTTCCCTAATTCTTCACTATCCTGTACGTCTTTCACGTATTTCATCATACTTCGTTTTTCAGGAGTGTCCTCGGTAATCAAATACCTCATTGCATTTGCTTGGTAAGTACCATAAATATAACACCAACTGCATCCTTGATATGCATTGAATTGAAATCTGTTGGTTAAAATCGGTCGAGCCACAGAATCTACTGGAAATAGCAACGGCAAGACATAAAATTTCACGTCCTTATTATTATCATCTTTCAAAGTTATTCCTTTGTTCATTAGAGGTTCGATTTGTTTAATAAAAACATTCAAATAAAGATTCATCATTTTAGAAGTTGGTTCGACAGGAGTATACCATAAAGCACCTAAAAGTAATGTTTTGAATCTAATATCAAATGGAAATTCGTTTACAACGCATTGTGTAGACCATAAACTATAATTAGAAGATTCAAGTATGGATGCACCGTCGATATTCACATTTAAGGTAAGTACAATGTCATTACAGTGATTGGTCAAGAATTTATTCTTTTGAAATATTTCACCGTCACAAATATCAGATATATCGTCTGGCGAATGTTTAATACGTTTGATATTTTGAGATGAAATATTTATAACACTTTCCTGAATTCTCTTATCGTTGAGTATAGAACGTAACTGATACTCAAGATCAATTGTAATAAAATAATTCAATGACGATGTTGATATCTTATACGATTCTTCACATTTTTCACAAATAATTTGTCTGGATTTTTGTAAATTGGTTTGGGTTAATGACTCACCTAGAGTAACACAACATTTTTCACAATAGAATACATAAAGTTTTTTTTCATCACCTGGATTGAATAATTTTTTCGTATAATATTTACTAATATTAACATTTTTCTAAGCAGGACCAGCTAAAACTTTCGTATATTGAAAAATAACATACCTTGCTTCTGCTGAAAAATTGAATCTTAAAGCCATCACTTGAATCATATTTAATACTTGCTGTACGGTACACTGTGATTGTTCAAACATTATTGAATCCAATGCAAATGTTTGATGGAATTTCTTTGTGAAATCATCGGTATCGTTGTTATCGACATCAATATATTCATCATCATCGTCTTTGTCATCATCGTCATTACCATCACTACCACCACTATCGCTATCATCGTCATACTCATCATTTTTATCATTGCGCCCGTAATCGTATCCGATAATATCGCTGCTGTCGTTTTCGTCAGTAGAAGATTTAGTTTTCGAAGGAGCTTGATCATCAGCGACAGTGTTACCTTCAAGATGATGCATCTCAAAGTTCTTCGTGTCCCTCTCATCACTTAGAATGCCATCCGTTACATGCATTTCATCATCCGTTATTCCTTCACTTATACTTGGAGACGATTCATTTTTTAATGTTTGGTTATCTTCAATGTCAGCAAAAATGCTATCATGAACTTCATGACCTGCAACTCATTTAAATGACTCATGAAAATAATGCTCGTATCGCAAACAAGTTTTTGGGCAAGAATGGAAACCGTCATAATCAGAGATGGGCATTTTTGTACTCCCGGAGTATTATCAGTAAGGAGTACTTCTCGTTGACCCCATGGAAAGACATATTTCGTTAAGACAAAAAGTACTTCCCGCTAAAAGACTATGACTCATAACGGAATCTAAAAAATGTCGAAACGATGTCTAATGCGTCGATTTCTGACATCTGCCCGATGTATTCTCAATAGTTCTGAATGCTGTTTGAAAGGTATGCAGTGATATCTTTTAGATATCGTTCAGAGCTCTTGATAAACACATTAGAAGATTGGCAGAAGTCGACACATTACAGATCATTTCGATATCTTTTTAAATCACACTATGAGAATTTCAATTGAAAATTCTATTCACTGCAAACTGAAGTGTGTTAAAAGTTATTACAACAACACACTTCGATTTGCAGTGTTCGTTTACCATGCGTTCCTTCCATTTTAATTTACAAGAAATACCTACGAACAAAGACGTTTGGAATTACGAACACTTCTCATCTACTACGGATCAAAGCGATCAATTAGGCATAGAATCGAATGAAAAACAGTTTCATCCGCATTTGATGTTCTTCTGCACTTTTTTAATGATTTACATCAAATGCGGATGGAACTTTTTTTATTGAATTTTATAGAATATTTGCATACATGCGTAATTGATGGTTTTGATACCCTGTTGAAAAAGTCTCATAAATTCTCAGATACAAATCTCATTAGTTTATATAAATAGTGAAGAGTTTTTATCAAATTATATGCGGTTTCTATCCTAGAACTTATGGGCTCTTATGATTTCATATGAGCATGCGAAAATTTTATGAAAACTTCATAAGATTCAATCAGATTCATTTGCAAAATTTCATAAAGCCTTATACAATCAAGTTTTTCTACTAGATTTCATGCTCTCTAAATTTCTTGGAGTGAAAATCCACTCCTAAAGAGTGACAATACTGCAAATCTAACAAGAGTGAGATCCCACTCTTAAGGAGTGAGTTTTCACTCCATAAAAGTGAATGATCACTCTTTACAACTAGTTAAAATTTCACTCCGATAGAGTGAAAACTCACCCTTATGGAGTGGAATCCCACTCTTGTTAGACTCGCAGTATTTTCACTGTTTAAGAGTGAATTCTTCACTCCAAGGAATTTATAGAGTGCGGTTTACGTCCTACAGATAACCAGAATTTACTTGAATTTATGAGACGTTTTCAACAGGGTATCATTGTGAATATGTCCAAAAATAGCATTGAATTGGATGAAATTGGATTGCATTTCTATTCGTTTCAATTGTACTTTTGTATCCATTGGCAAATTTTCATACGAATCCATTTAAAATTTCCACTACAGTCTATTTCCAATGTTTGATTGCAGCCCGGAAAAAACATTCACCGACGAGGTTCGTCGCCTCGACATACAATTTGGAACGAGAATCGGTGGATGAGGTAGATCGCTGCCTCCACGTCGCTTCTCCGACGAGCAACTGTCCATCCCCCGATTCTCCACCTAAGTTCTACGTCGAAGCGACGTAGTGGTTTTGTGTGGGAGATGTTCGTAATTCCAAATATCTTTGTTTGTGTTTGTTGTAAATTACGATGAAAGCAACGCGTAGTAAACGGATATAAGATTTGTATTCGTTTTTGACGTGAATTTTTCATATGGAAATTTATTAAGATTGCTCAAAACATTGTATTTTAACAACTTCGAAAAATTCTCCATTGTGAAATTTTGAATATCGAGCAATTCAGCAGATGTGAAGCTCCACACTCCCTTTTAGCAGGTGTGGAGTACTCCCTGTGTAGAAAATAATCATATGGCGAAAGTCTCGCACAAGAGTATGGGAATAACCTTAGAAAAATCTGGCTATGATATGGCCTAAGTATGGCGTTAAGTCTGGCAATAATATGGGAAAAAGTATGGGGTTTGGGACTGTGCCATACTTTTGCCAGACCTTTCTTAAGATTTCATCAAAATGATTATTCGATTGACTCTATCTCGAAAACTTGACGAGATAGACGATTTTTAATATCAAATTCGGGGTCAAAGGTATATATATATATATATACATATATATAAGCATGTATAATATTATACCTAAAAACATATTAAACCGCGAAAAAAATTTATCCTCATAGTCTGGCAAAAGTATTGCAGTGTCCCAAAGCCCATACTTTTTCCCATATTATTGCCAGATTTAACGCCATACTTTGGCCATATCATAGCCAGATTTTTCTAAGGTTATTCCCATACCTTTGTGCCAGACTTTCGCCATATGATTATTTTCTACACGGGTCCACAGCTCCACACCCGTGTCGCCGCCCTGGATATATCTAATAAAAAACACTATATATATCCCCAGCCAAAATAATTTCTCTGAATGTCTCTTACTTATTGGACCTGCTTCTCAATAAACAATTCGAGTCGAAAAGATGTCTTTCAAGATCATATATCTTTTAGAGCTCTTTTAGACACCTTTTAGAACTCCAAAAGATATCTTTTAGAATCGTTTTGGAAGACATCTTTATGACCCCGTATGGAAATATTTCGCTGAAAAATGTCTGCAAAACTCTGAAAAATCTCTGAAAAAAAATGAAAAAACTCTGAGAAACTCTGAGAAACTCTGAGGAACTCTGAGAATTTCTGAGAAATCTAATATTTTTGGGACATTCTTTACAGACTTTTTTCAGACTTGTTCCAGAGTTTCTCAGAGTTTTCTCATTCTTTTTCAGAGAAATAGTAACGAAATTGCACTCTGAAAAAACTCTGACAAAATGACAAAACTCTGATGAATTGCTAACATTTTTCTGACTTTTAGAAAAAAATTCAAAAATTTTCAAACACATTTTCACACATGATATTTGAATACAGCATATTAATGGATTTATAGAATTTCAGGATTTTTCAATAATCAGAAAAATATCAACAATTTATTATAGTTTTGTCAGAGTTTTTTCAGAGTGCGATTCCGTTACTATTTCTCTGAAAAAGAATGAAAAAACTCTGAGAAACTCTGAAAAAAGTCTGAAAAAAGTCTGTAAAGAATGTCCCAAAAATATTAGATTTCTCATCAAAATTCCAGAGATTCTCAGAGTTTCTCAGAGTTTTTTCATTCTTTTTCAGAGAGTTTTCAAAGTTTCGCAGACATTTTTCAGCGAAATATTTCCATACGGGACCTCTGTTTGTTTTATCGGGTTTTTGGCTGAATTTCTCTATATCTCTCCACATTGCCTCTGAAATTTAACAAAAATCTCCCAAACATTTTGGATTTTCTTGAATAACTATGAAATTTTTTCCATATTTTTCAAAGATTTTTACAGTTATTTAAAGCTAGTGCAAGGTTATTCACAGAAATGAACAGTTTTTTAATTCAATTCATCAAGTAACAAGGAAAATGTGAGAAACTGGAGCAAAAAACATGTCTAATAAGGGAGATAAATTCAAAGAAAGTAAATTATATTCGGAAAAAATCAGATATATTCAGAAAAAACATTTCACCAGGGATGTGATCAATTAATAATATGGAAATCAAGATTAGGCAACTTGGATGATTTGATAAACTTCTTGAAAAAATCTATTTAGAAATACGTATTCTATATCCTCATCGAAATATACACCCCATTCCTGATGTTACATGGACTTCAATAATGGAATATTATTTTACCGATTTCTTGCATTTGACGCCATCGTTTGGCAGTTCGAGGATGTGGTGTTGATTCCGACAAATGATACTTGTATGGTCTTTTTTCATTTTTCTTCTGTTCCATACTTGCAGAATATTTTCATGTTCTGTTCACATCAAACCTGAAATACAAGTAACAATGTAAGAAACATCAGGAATCTTCCAGAAAAAACGTTCTATCAAGTAACGTATAATCAAGTGACATAAAGGTTTTATTTTCAAAAAATTTGTATGGCAAATTTTCACATCATCAAGAACTTATCACGCTCTACTCTAGTATAAATGAATCTAAGTGGAATCGTATGTGAATTTTGTAAAATTCATATATGAACTATACAAGTCATCGATGAGTCATACGATTCACATAAGATGTATATATCATAGGTATATCCTCGTAGAAATGAATCTTATTGGCCTCGTATATAAGTTTTGTAAAGTTCATATATGAACTGTACAAGCCATCGATGAGCCATACGATTCAACTAAGATGGGTATATCATGGCTATGTCTTGATAGAAATGAATTTTATAGGACTTGTATATAAGTTTTGTAAAATTCATATATGAACTGTACAAGCCATCGATGAGCCATACGATTCAACTAAGATGGGTATATTATGGCTATATCTTGATAGAAATGAATTTTATTGGACTCGTATATAAGTTTTGTAAACTTCATATATGAACTGTACAAACCATCGATGAGCCATACAATTCAATTAAACTGTGTATATCATAGCTATATCCTGATAGAAATGAATCTTATTGGACTTGTATGTGGATTTTGTAAAATTCATACATAAGCTATTCAAGTCATTGCGTTACCATATGATTCACATAAGACTTATGAATCCTGATACATTTGGTGAATGATGGTACTAGTGTGTTGAATTTTGGAAAAGTCCCATATATGAATTATATGGTTCATATATAGGTCACATACGTTTTATCAAAATCATGTATGAGACAAATATGATTCATTCCCTTTAAGGAGTTTCTTTATTGCAAAAAAAAACACATTCTGTTGAAAATTAGAAATCAATGATGAATTATCAAAAACCAAACCTGCACATCAGTAGCGAATGACTGATTCGAACACTCATAAAAAATAATCCATTTTCTCACTACTTTCCTATAAAAATTTTAAGCATTGTTTTTCATTAATACTCACTTTTCAAAGTAAGGAATTGTTTAAATCATAATATTCACTAAAAACGTATAAAAAACTTCAATGGAATTTTTCAAACAATGTAATAGACTGTAAATTCCTTCTCCTCGTTTGTACTTATTGTTTAATTGACACTGAGTAGAAATAAAAGTATATTCAAAGAAGATGTTCGTAACTGACATTTGTTACCGCTTATCCTTGAATTGAAGTTTGTTTTGATTCGATGGATTTCTTTATATATGCGGAAACAAGAACGTTACTGGTCAGATTAAAGTATGACACGTTTATTATAGAAATGTGACAAATGTCATGTGCATTATTGTTCATGAAAAAGTATCTAATAATTTATGCAATTTATGATTACTTGTTTTTTATTGTATTGTGTTTTCAATAATTTTGTAGTAAATTAATTAGAACATCGCGTGACTTAGTCTACAGCATGGTTGCCGCATAAATATAGGTACAATAAGCCTATTGCTTGATTCTTTGAGAGATGGAAATCTCATTGGGTGGTTCCAAATGAAGTAGCCAATGATCTGGGTGTACCGGAATTTTTCGGCAACTCCACAGCGTATGTGTCGCCATGAGAAAAGATGCCCTAGCCAATAGGAAAATTTGAAGATAAATTTTGCGGTTATATCGTTATACCGCCAATTCTCAGCACATCCGGCAAACCGATGAGTAATACGTGGTAATACGTTGCAACGTGCTAGTTCTTCGTGAAGAATTCTTCCAAATTCTTTGGTGTTACAAATTTTCTGGTGCTGTGTTAAATGTGAAAAACATTGAAAGGTTGTATAAATTTAGGTGGGTATAATTATTATATTCAATAAATTACTTTCTGTTTATCTTAACGATGTCATACTGGAAACAATTGTTCTTAACCTAAATCAACAAAATCCAGAAACAGCGGTCTTTTTTTATGACTGGATACGAAAAATAAGAAATTAATATGTGAACATTCGAAATATATCAGTTTAATAGATTATTTTTCCGAAAATTTTCATATGAACGTAAATTTCTCAATCAAGTGTTCTTTTTTAAAAACTCCTTTCATACTATGAACTATATTCGTATTAATTATATTTTGATTGTTCACACAAGGCAATGTATGCTTTCATTAATACCAAAGAGGGAAAGAAGGAGTATATTCCAACTTGCTGGATTAAACATTTTAACGCAGATCATATTGAGAAGAAAAAATTCTACAATATTGTCCCCGATGATGGAATCCGTCAAGCATTTGTGGCTTCAGTGATTGATGTCGCAGGTAAGCAGTGATTCATGATTTTTCACACCTCATTTTTCATCCGATTTCATTCAATATGAAAAAGTATTTAAAGATGTATCATGTTATTTAGCGGAAAACTTGCTGGCAAGGATTTTCATTCTTTTTAGAAAACCCTGTATCCGAAGAGGGAAAATGAACTCAAATCCTTGA
The DNA here is from genome assembly GCA_018340375.1 of Gonatopus flavifemur. Classification (NCBI taxonomy): domain Eukaryota; kingdom Metazoa; phylum Arthropoda; class Insecta; order Hymenoptera; family Dryinidae; genus Gonatopus; species Gonatopus flavifemur. The sequence continues at coordinate 8,051,652 of JAFFJZ010000013.1, forward strand.
ATTATTCCCATTTGTATGTTAGACTCTGCTGGTTTTGGCTCGATATAGTAACTTTGAGAAAATGATGGAAGTCATCGTTAGCTAATTCATAGCAAAATACCTTACATGTACCTACGCCATGGTATCTGGTATTTAGCGGTGAATTTGTTAGCATTCATTTGAATTATTTCCAAGACACGCTGCATTCGGATGAACAAAATAATCTCAAATTCTCCAATTGATTTCATTTGTGTGTTAGGATTTATTTTTTTCCTCAAAATCTCCTTCTTTTGTCTCCAAAGTAGTTTCTTGTATTCATACAATGATTTTCAAAAATGATAAGAGTAACTACCAGCTGATTTACCGCAAAATACCATCACATGTACCTGATTGGCATATATTGTCCCAACAATTTCTAATTTATTGATTTATTGATTGGTTGATTGATGAAATCTGAATTTATAAAATGAAAATTGAAAGGAAAAAATATTCTCACTATAACAATTCAACATACTTTGATATTATTTGTTTCCAGACCAACATAATGATACTGTTTTCATAAACATCAAAAGTGAAAGCAACTTATAATATATACGTATATTATAGTAAGTGAAAACTTGAAAAATTTTCATGCAATGAGTTTGTTTCTAACCAAACCTTGAGTGGCTCAACCAGATTGAATGATAATCAATGAATTCAATAAAATTATCATTTTATCTGAATCTTCTCTGCTATCCGTGTGTGCATCTGCTTGTTCAACGCTTAGTTTCTCTTTAGAGAAACTTTGATAGTTTCTTACCCTTCAGTTTTTTTTCTGCTTACCTCTTTGCTTATTTCGCATCTTTTTTTTCAGTCAATTTTGATAATAAGTGAATAAATGGAGAGGTAATAAAATATTTCTTCTTACATCCTCCTCATTCATTCGAGCAACAATATCTGAAAAACAGAAGATATCAGAATTTGTATTAAGTATTCAAAAAGTAGCAAATTTATTATTCAATACGTACGTACATTGTTTTCACGAGCCCAATGATATTGCACACTGTTGTGAAATTCTAATCCACTTGTAATACTTCAAACACATAATTGATTCTAATATTTTTCAATACTGGGGCTTTAATAATCATATAATACCCCACGCAGCCCAGAAATTCAAATAGAATTCTTAGGGATTAATATTAAATTCTCTCGGGCCCCAATTGAATTATTTGCAAATTCTTCCTGAATTAGTGTGCTGTATGGGACAAATCAATTGAAACAATCATTCTTGTACATACTCACAGCTCATTAATAATTCTGTTCTTAATCACTAGTGTGGTATTGAAATATGGTCAGCTGTTTGTAAATTTATTTTATTAAAATGAATAATTGTTCATTCTTGTTGTTTATAATTTCAATCCACATCGATATCAATTTTTAGCCGAGAATTTTTTGTGTACTTTGAATTTTTTTTGGTTTTTGTTTATTTGTTACTGCATATTTGAATTTTTGTTAACCTTTCATTGAATTGTTAAAAACTCGATTTCAGTACAGTTCAGGTCCACTGGAATTCTCAAACTTTTTTCCACCTGTTTGAGTAACCAGCGTATCATCCGAGTAAAAATTTTTTCTGACGGATTTCTCAGACTTGAACTTATGAAACAGTGAAGTTTTTAGGGATGAACCTTCGAAGGTTACACTAGGTCTGTACAGGGTCAGAATTTTGAATTTCGAAAAGAAAATTGTTGTTACCGGCTGAGAAAAAAATTTTCTTTTCAAAATCCAAAATTCTGGCTCTGTACAGACCTAGTTTAACATTTGAAGATTCATCCCTGAAAATTTCAGACTGTTTCATAAGTTCAGTTCTGAGAAATCCGTCAGAGAAAATATTCACTCGGATGGTACGCTGGTATCCCGTTGAGTTACCTGAACTGAAATATTGTTTGTTTCAACAAGAATTTTCAGTTGTAGGAACTAATATTCAGTTAAGACAACTGAATTTTTTATCCGAGGTCGTATTTCACTAAACTTTTAGTCACCATAACCATTGAACTATACAACATACTGGAATGCGCACTCCCTCGATTTTCTATAATACAGACCGGTCAGAGGGAGAGATAAATGTTGGGCGCATGGTATCTGCTTCTAACAAATGCATTTTAGAGAGAGGTAGAAAATATGTTGGGAGAGTCGTACTCCCTCTTGCTCATGCAATAAACTATATCACTCTGACCGCGCCAATCTAGGGAGCGCTCATTCCAGTATGTATAGAGTTCAATGACCATAACTGAACAGTTTTCTCAGCGTATTGAAAGCATGATCAGGCATGTTTGTTTATTGCATTTTTTTGGTGTACATTTTCTTTGATCATCCTTGATTTTCTGAATCTTTTCGACTTTTAAAAGGGATTCCTGATTTTCTGGGCTCTTGAAACTATTACTAATTTTTAATGTTTTCAACAACATTCTTTTACTACCAATTGTATTTCTTTTTCATCATTTTTTATTCATTACAACAGACACGGAAGAAACGTTGAAGGAAAAAATAGAATCAAGCCGACCTCGATTGTATCCAACACATTTGTGTGAATCAGCATCCGAATTGTCTGATTTCGAAAATAGTAAAACTACACCTAAGGTAAATGCTTACGTACATGTTATAACAAATTGTGTAAAAAAAAATGAAAGGTAATACTGTTGATATTCAAAGAGAATTCTCAAGAATTTATAAAGAATTCTGCAAGCATAAAATGGTTGATTTAAACAGAATAATACTTGAAAAAATTAGAGATGTTGGAAATTACTGTAATACTCGATTAATTCATTTTAAGCTTCAATCATTCGTTGCCTTCCCGGTTTTATAATTGGTTCCAAGGATTTTTTAGACTCTGGATATGACGTTTTGCTTTTCACTTGCATAATCGAATAATTGGTGGGTTTAAGGATAGTCCTATTAGTATAGCCAATTTTTTGTGGTCTCAGTAAAAATAGTGTGGTATGAAATAAACTTCTTCTCGTATGAGAGTGAGATGAATAAAAATTTATCGTATGGTATTAAAAAATGTACTTCGATTTTCACTCATACACGCGGAAAAATTTTTTGCATCCAAATGATATCCTACATCATCCGAATTAATTGAATAAATGAATGCGAGGGCAATGATCGTCCTTGTACATTACAGAATACTGTACCAAACAAATCAAATATTGAACAAATTCTGGCTAAACGAATTGAAAATATTAAACAAAACGCGAAGGATGAGAAATCTAAAACTAAGGGAACTCATGGTAAAACGCTAATATTGTTCATGGAAAATCTAAAAATAAAGAAAATAATGGAAATGACACAAGGATAGATCATGAAAAATCTAAAAATAAGGAAAATGATGGACAAGGCAGTAAAATTTATAATGAAAAATCCAACACCAAAGAAAATGATGGAAAAAGTGCTAATTTTGATCATGTAAGTTGCCATATTATATGCGCCAGTGGAAGAGAAGCATATATTGAAAAGTGTTAGAAATTTTTAAATACTTTGAATCACTTTCTAATCACATTCTAACATGCATCCATCCCTTTGACATCAACAACATATAAAGCCTCATTTTCGATTGAAATTTATTTTTATTTTTACTTTTTGTACACTCCTGGAATACTTATAATATTCTACCTGATGCTTTATATACACGATCCAATACACTTTTCCACTACCCCGGAAATAATTTTCTAATGCTCTTCAGTATTAACTTCCTTTGCACTATAATTTTATGTGAAATATCTCGAAAAGTTGATGATCTACGTATTTTCAGAACGAAGAAAATGTTTGTGAGGAAAAAACGACCAAACAAAGCAAGGTGAAAGGTGCAAATCAAAATACAACAAATGAATCAGATGATCATCACATAAATTCAAAAAAAAACAATAATGAACAGGTGAGTTAAGAAAAACTATTAGGCATTTTAAAATGAGTAGGTTATATTGGATATTCAACATTTTCAGATCGAAAAAATAGTGTCCGAGGGAAATCCTAAGTCACAAATCAAAAAACGAAAAGAAACCTGTGATACAAACACATCAGGCACAAAATATGCGAATAAAAAACCTAAAAAAGATATTTCACCAACCCACAGCTCAAAACCAGAATGTAAGAAACAGGTCAGTTGAATTCACAATAAACTCTAATAAAAATACACTCATGACAGGAGGAATAGTGTTTTGTTCCATGGACAATTTGTCAAATCGTCAAACACAACAACACGTATATCATATTTTCTGCCAATGCAATTAATACCGTCGATAGTTTGGTGCTATCTGCGCTGTACAAAGTATGGGACTTAATGGGTTAATGGGAATAATTTGTAGAAGTAGAAATGTTCATGATTTGACTTTTAGAAAATAACGTTCCCAATGATTGAGCTATCAGTTTTCGTGACATTTGTTATGAATTTGTCACATAAAAATCTCATACAACTTCTCAATTTATCATTTTTTGATCCGGAGTTTAGATTTTCAGTTATGAACAAAATAAGTTGTTCATTAAGGTGCTGAATACATAGGCTACTCTAATCAGCAATGAGTATACTCTTGTAGCTTCTGCTTGATTGGTTCACTGTCAAAAGTCTAACGGAATGTGGTTGTATCTTACTTTATAATTCGACTGAAATTTAGGCTTTTCCATGTTTTCGACATTTGTTTTTGGTGCTTAATTACAGTTTGAGCAAAGCTAATTTTGGTTGAAAGTCTAAATAAACTGATATTCAAGATGAAAATGATCTGCACCTTTTACTGTGTTGACTCTGAAAGTAGGCTTCGAATTAAAAAATGATGAATGAAAAAGTTGTTTGGTCTTAAGAATGACAGTGAGCATTTGAAAAATTATCACCGAATCACCCATATTGGAAATAATTTTCCTTCACACTCCATGACATGGAGGCATGCAAAACAGTGAGAAAAATGTAACTTCCTATAAACTTCACTATAACTTTCGATAAATTCAAATTTCGTGTGATATTTAAATGAAAACAATTTTCTCCATCGCTTCTGAACGATCAAGCAATCCCCAGATAGAAAAACAGGCATTGAATATTTTGTAACATAACGTGCAATAAACATACTACCACAAGCTTTGCTCAGCTTGTAATGCTACATAGGGATCGTCCATATATTACGTCACGGTTTCATATGTTTCGTCCTTTGTTGCCCCAACTCACTGATATATATATATATATATATATATATATATATATGTATATGTATAAATGGATTATGTATTTCTCTTATTTTCTTATAGATTTGTGAGGCGAATTGAAATCTACCTTTATCTTTGTTCATCTTACATGTTTCCAACTAGCGCCTCTATGAAAGGTACAGAAGTATTATCCCCAAATAGTATATATAGATATAGATTTCCTTGTAATATAGTACGCGGGTTGAGATAGAAAAAGAAGTATTGAGAACAGCGTGACGTCATATATGGAGGATCCCCATATACAATATTCTAACATACAAAGATTTTTAATATTCAAACATTGTGTTTTCTCGGTTTGCCATAAATAATAATGCTTCATGCGGAAACACCTTGACACCATTATGGAAACATTTCTTGGTGTACATGTCCACCATTATGATGGCATCATTGAGAAATTTTTCTATCTGGGTCATACATATCCTTTCACCAAAAGAATAGTGTCCCGAGAACTTATTATCCCTTGTGAAATAAACACAATACCTATAAGTATACATACTATACTCGGATGATATCACCGTAATCAGACCGTTGATAAAATAATATCCGCTGTCTGCCCACAGAATCACATGGATTCGAGATGGATGAGCAAGATCGGTGAATACAACGTGAAACCACGTAAAAACGATACCAAGAGAATTGAGAAATGTCTGGAATATTTTTTATTACGGACATTTCTTTACAGGCTCCATGTTGTATCCATACGCAAAAAATAAAGTTCGGAAAGTTATTACGTTTTTCTACTAAATTGACAAGATACGACAAAATACTACTGTTATCATTAGACAGTGTAGTAAAAATGAATAATTCGCCTGACATTCTTTAGCATGAGCGTGAAATTTGACAAATGTTCCAGTACACATTTTTACTACATTTTCGTATAATAACAGTGCCTTGTTTAAAAAAAAAAAATCCATAAAATCCACTGAAATCAAATCCAATAGAATGTAGCAATAACTTTGTTCAGGTTTTAATGAGATTTGAATGGGATTAATCAAATGTAATTACAAATCCCAAAATAAGCTCCAAGTAGAACATTGCACACCCACCGATGTCCACGTCGCATCTCCGTGGACTCTATCCCGCGTAGAAAAAATCAGTATGGCAAAGATCGCGCAGAGATCTTTTTACAAAGAATGGGGTTTGGGACTCTCTCATACTCTTGAGAGACTGACAAAAGTATGTTGTGAGTATGGGAGAGTCCCAAACCCCATACTTTGTAGAAAGATTTCTCCGCGATCGTTGCCAAATAAATCCAAAGTCTTCGCAAGCTTGATGCCAGACTTTGAGCGAGATCGTTGCCATACGAATTTTCTTTCACGCGGGATGTACATGAATGGTAGACTTGGAAGCAAGATGAATGAAAGGTAATGTCACGTAGAGGCAACTGAGAGACAACATAGAAATGTCTGGTACTATATGGGACGTCATGCAATTAGATTTGGCAAGATCCAATAGGGTTCTTTAACAAGGGTGTTATTTTCTCGTATCATGTCGATTTGGTCAAAACGTAAAAAAATTATTTTTTAAATTTTATTTTCCTTCGTGCCCCGATTTTACTTATTTCTTCATAGTTCATGTACTGCAACATGAAGATCACAGGTCACATCGGTCCTCTTAGTGAAACGTCTTGGAAGTGTTTAAAAAATGTATGCCCGGATTCTTCATACCTTGTTTGGGGATGTTTAATACGTCCACATTCAAAGAAATCTCGTACAATTTTCTAATAACCTTTTTGTTTTAAAAAATTTTTCAGAACATTGTATGCTTCCTAGGTATTCCACAAGAGTAACATTAGCACAATTTCAGTTTTATACTTTTGTCTTTTTTATGTCTAGTAGCCATGATATTGTGAAATATTATTGAATATACCAAACGTACAATAGAAGTCATACATGTAAATTCAATATTCCTATTATATTTTTCCCATATATGATCATATTTATAATAATAATCACATGAATATTATGTGCGACGAGGGATTGTTCTAATCAAACTTGGAAATCAAAACGGGAGGTATACTAGGCATTTGATTGCACTATGAGTAACGTAATGAAATTTGAACATTGATCTACCCTGCTAAAAATTTCCCATAAAAACCGATAGGATGTTTCAAATTCCATATCGGATGACCAAAGAATTATATATTGAATGTTATGGGGATCCTATATGGAATTTGAAACACCCCATCGGTTTCTATGGGAAATTCTTAGCAGGGTAACGTAGGTACAATGCTACAAGATAATTGTTTTTCCACATTACACCTTTCGCCATAGATTTGGTTCAATTTTATTCACTACTAACGTATGTACTAGGTGGATGGGAAAGAGAAATTGAACACTGAAAGAACCGAAGAAATTTTGAGAGCAGAAAATAAACGACTAAAGGAAATCATTTCCAAGCAAAATAAAGACATAAAATCACTGAAAAATGAATTGACCGCTAAGGATCATATGCTTAAATCCGAAAAAGAAAGAAATGGCACCTTACAAACTTTCAACGATAAGTATCAGAATACAGTGATTGAAACCGTCGCAGAAATGAAAGGTGTATCATTTAAATCCTTGAGAACATTTTTCTATGTTAACGAAATTCCCCCACAATTTTTTCGAGAATTTAAATTTACTTTGAACTGATTGAGGGATTATATATATGTATATATACAGGGTGATTCAAAATTCGCGCACTCTTTTTTGGGAGTAGATTCCTGATGAAATTCTAAAACGATTTGTCCTTTTGCACAATGCTCTTCGACGCATAATTTCCGAGATATAATTAATTAAAGTTGACTAATTATGAGGTGGATCCATCGGTCATTCAGGAGCGTCATAACAGAACAAGAGAGGAAGGTGCTTGCAGAGGGCGCTCATACGATCAGCTGATCGGTATAATCGATACGATTTACCAACATACAAATTGGTAAATTTTCTATGTAGAACGATTGAATTCGTCGACACTGTGGAAAAATTGATTATTGTCATGAATTCTTATCACGATATGCTGTAGGTGAAAGTTGTAATTTCAGTAATGATTTTTATTACGCAGACAAATGTAAAATAGTGTTATTTCGTAGGGATAGGGATTCAAGTGGGAGAAAAAAGTATAACTACTCGTTTTCAATCAGAATTTTCATGTAAAAAAGAAAACATGAGAATTTTCATTCATCCGATACCCAATTTGAACGGTTTGATTAGTAAGTTTAACACAAGAGATTGGATTCCGAATCCTGTATTCTGATTGGTCGAGAATCAATGTATGTTAGATCAATCCTCGGCCGTTTCAAATGATTCTTCTGAAGAATGTGTTTTCGACTTATCCCAACCACAACATTGAACAATGATGAATTTATTCGAATTCACCCTTTTTACATCATTCGATGATTATAAAGGGTTTATCGAACGTTAATAACTTACTTCAACTTGCAGAATCCATCAATTTTGACGAAAATACAAGGTGTGACATCGTATACGACCCAATCATTGCACTTGATTGACATTGTAATCACATACGGTTTGTTTAGCTTAAATCAACCATTCGTGATACGAATCAACCAATCAGGTGACAGCTCGAAACAGTTTCATTTAAAGCACATATGACTTCGATGGCCCTATTGTTATTTCAAATGGAAAAAGAATTGTCTTTGAAGATTAACCAAATCCGTCCTTTTTTAGGACGAATACATTTTCTACACGTAGAAACGCGCTCGAACTTGCACACAGTTTGAATTAGATTTTGATTTAAACATGAATGATCTTGAGTGATCTCAAGTAAGTTATTAACGTTCGATAAACCCTTTATAATCATCGAATGATGTAAAAAGGGTGAATTCGAATAAATTCATCATTGTTCAATGTTGTGGTTGGGATAAGTTGAAAACACATTCTTCAGAAGAATCATTTGAAACGGCCGAGGATTGATCTAACATACATTGATTCTCGACCAATCAGAATACAGGATTCGGAATCCAATCTCTTGTGTTAAACTTACTAATCAAACCGTTCAAATTGGGTATCGGATGAATGAAAATTCTCATGTTTTCTTCTTTACATGAAAATTCTGATTGAAAACGAGTAGTTATACTTTTTTCTCCCACTTGAATCCCTATCCCTACGAAATAACACTATTTTACATTTGTCTGCGTAATAAAAATCATTACTGAAATTACAACTTTCACCTACAGCATATCGTGATAAGAATTCATGACAATAATCAATTTTTCCACAGTGTCGACGAATTCAATCGTTCTACATAGAAAATTTACCAATTTGTATGTTGGTAAATCGTATCGATTATACCGATCAGCTGATCGGATGAGCGCCCTCTGCAAGCACCTTCCTCTCTTGTTCTGTTATGACGCTCCTGAATGACCGATGGATCCACCCCATAATTAGTCAACTTTAATTAATTATATCTCGGAAATTATGCGTCGAAGAGCATTGTGCAAAGGACAAATCGTTTTAGAATTTCATCAGGAATCTACTCCCAAAAAAGAGTGCGCGAATTTTGAATCACCCTGTATATATAAATATGTAATATATGTGTATATATATTAAAATAAGTTATTCACGTACGAAATGCAATTCACATGCACCAAGAAAAAATAAGTATATTACACATCAATTCATTTAACGAATATGCATATACATGTGCACGCAAGAATCGTAGTAACAATAATACACTATAAAAACTTTTATGCCTGGAACTTTATTCATACGTGATGAAAGCAATGTCCATTCATGTACTTGAAAAATTTATCAAGATTTTAATTACATATGAATGAGAATTCAATTACCAAATTATAGTATTATGGGTAACGTAATGCACTAAACATTTAAAAATGCATTACATGTAAGTGAATTCTCAATTCAATCACCGAGTATTGAAAAATTCATTCAAAAGTGTTTTTGGGAAAGTTAATGAAATCCCAAGGTATTTTGAACCCTAGAACAGGCACGCAAAAATAAAAAAAAATTTCAAATGGCTGTAATCTCATTTGAAACTAAACGGTTACTAAAGTTACTTTGGGCAGATTATGTTTGTCAGGGTGTATAGTTTTGAAAGATTTGGATGAAGAACTATCTCCAATAAGGAGATGCTCAAATGCTGAGAAGGAAAAAACGCCCTGGGGTCTCACAGACCCCATGTACCTGTTCTGGGGTTGACAGTAGAAATTGGAATTTTATTCATTCAAGCGACATGAAGTTTCAGGCCTCTATTATCTTTCGAGTTCTTCAAATACATTGTGAGACATCCGTTTCTTTTTATGTTTCAAGGGGTGGCAACTAGTTAGAATTTTCAAGATATCGATTTTTTTCTTTTGTTTGTTTCGTTGAAGTATGATGTTTCAAAAACATTCTCTGAAAATTTCAAATCAATCCGATGAACCGTTTCCGACATATCCTACAATTAGTGAAGGAATCCAGGACCCCCAATAAGAAGTACACTGGATAAAATCAGCGGTCTCAAGTACAATCAAACTCAAATAGTGTTGAATTCAACACCGATTTGTATCAATTCGATTCTAAGTAGAGTGATTTCAACACCACAGCCCACACTGGACTTTTTAAGAACGTTTTCGATGTTATTTCCACTCCGTACTTTTTATAATGCACAGAAAAAATTTTACATTAAAGATTTATCAAACAAAATATCGTACCCGTAGGATATACCTGATTATGTCGATAGAAACTATAACTATGTATTTTCTTATTACTCCGCATATAAAACTTAAAAAGAGTTGTGATAATCTGTCGCATACTCATGGTTCTCTTCGTCATAGTAAAGGTATATCCCACGGCTATAAATATATCAATTTTTCCTACATAATTTTCTCCGTGTGTAGTCGTTCTTCTCGAAAGAATGTTTTGTTTGATAACGACTGTAACCAGTATAATTCAGAAATCATCCAATGGATTTCGATGAAATTTTCACAGCTTATCAATAGTACTAAAAAGTAGTGCTCAATCAAAGGATTTTCATTATTTTGGAAATTTTCAGTTCAACCAACAATAAACTAATGCTTTTTTACTTGGAAAATTGGGAATAAACTGTTAAAAGCCGCCATTTTATTGATTTGAAAAAAAAAAATTAAAATCTTCGATGAAGCACTAGATTTATTATTTGTTCCATCGATTTTAGATGATCCCGTGAGATGTTGTGGGGTGCTTACGAAGTGGTTTACCACGACCAGATGGTCTGGATCACTCACTTTTGATTGGTTGAAATTTAATTCTCAACGAATCAAAAGTGAGTGGTCCAGACCATCTGGTAGTGGTCAGCTACTTCGGAAACACGTGTGATGGTCAACGCAAAGTAATCGCTGCGGAGGGTAATGTAAAAAAAGAACAGCGATATTTTTATGAACGATCAATTTCTTTCGTTGAATTTTCGGCAAAAAACAATTGGAACATATGGTATAAAAAATTCACGTCATCGGTTTTAGGAAATGACCTTCATTATTATAAACAAAAAAATACTCATCTTTTTATACCTTTTATCAGATATCACTTGTTAAGGAAAGACACTAGGGTGATAACCATTTCCAAGTGCCTATTTCCCATTCTAATCATCGTTTTTTTCCCTCAGAAAGGAGTAAAGTTATAAAGAAACAACAACTCCGACATTGTATTAGAAATAAAAGTATATTGAAAAATGTTTGTGGAGTAAGCACACACTTTATGCAAGCATACACTTAAGCATAAGCGCAATACGCAGAGACTTCATGTGAGGTTCTGTGCATTGGGTTTACGCTTACGCTTATGCTTATTTTGTCTTAGTACACTCTTGTGCTTACTCATTTATATGAGGAAAAAACGAAAAAAATGGCGGCGCGCAAGCCGTGTTATAACACAATTGGTTTTGACCAGTCTGTCCGCACACTGAGAGAAAGGTACCTAGCTGCGGCAACTAAAATTTAGTTGTCCCAGCTAAATTTTAGTTAGCGTAAATAAAAGTCCAGTTGTCTGATATATGAATGAAACAATTTATTCAAGGAAACCAAAAAATTTAGCTGTGACAAATAAAATTTATTTGGTTCAACTAAATTTCTATCAAGGTTGACTAAATTCTCTAGCTGTCTAATATTCAACTAAACGCTTTTTTTCACGCAGTGCATCACGCAGTTAAACTGTCGCATACTTGATCCTACACCAAAAAATGGAATATTTTCGTTAAATATGTTAATTCTAGGAGGGACGTAATGGGAAAACTAACCCTTCAGGTACACACAGGTGCGAATTCGCACCAACCATTTGAAAACACATCGATTTTCTTCCAAAATTGATTTTATTCTGGCGTTTCTTTCACTGATTAAATCGAATGTTTATAAATTTTCTTGCATGTCATGTTAATCTGCATTGTCCTTCGAGTTGGTGGAACTGGAGCAAAGTTGCTTGGTGCAGATTTGCATCTGTGTATACTCCGAAGGTGTGAAAAGATGTATGTACTTGAAGGGGCAAAAATTCAATGACGAATTTGAAGACAAGTATCGATTTTTCGACCATAAATTGGGGAATAAAAACCGATCTATTTTTTACTATTCTCAATCAGTGAAACACAATTTCAGGTACTTCTCTGCTAAAAGTAACATATTTGATGAAAGTACTGTCACTGTTTGTTCTAGGATCAAGTATACGATAGTTACATTCCCTAACAGCACACCCACCGACGTCTCTGTTGCCTCCGCGGAGCTTCCACGGAGATGTGACGGAGACATCGGTGGGTGTGCTGTTCGGGTTACGTGCCACGACAAGACCGAAAACTGATTGTACAACAGCGTCGCCATTTTGTTGTTTTTTCATTGATATATACATTTTTTTATACACTCCAATATATGTCTAATGTAGCCTCCAACCTTGTGTTTCTGTATACCTTACTGGTGTCAAAAACTTAAAAAAAACATGACTAGGTAGTTCCTTGAAAATGGTCGATCATCCTGGTGTCCTCTCTTAAAAGGTTATACGTCAATAGCTCGATCATTACACATAGAAGAAAATTTCTCACGAATGGCCATGTAACTTCGAGAATCTTTGTTGGGTAGACTTTGAATTTTCTGCATGTATTCTTAAATGTTTTTACATTACGAGACTAGAATTGAGAAAAGAATCGATTTTTTGAAAAATTCCAATTGGGTATAACTTCTAACATTTTATAAGTAAATCATCTTCTTTGAATTTTCATCAGGATGAATGATATAATTTGAAATGTTTTATTATTTCAAATGTATCTGTATCCCGTACAGCACATTCACCAATCGCGGACATTTTTCCGTCGCATCTCCGCTCGTCCACCTTGTATCCACGTTTCCCTTTTATCCATCTCGCCTCTACGGAGATGCGACGTGGACATCCATGAAATAACTTATATTTGGTTGTGTGCTTTTTCATGCAGAGATCGTCAAGAATTCTGTAAAAATGAATCCCGACACAGCATCTCCTGGAGTAGGGGCCGTCGCTGTGGGTTATGTGAGAAAACGAGAAGGACTTGTAAGATTATTTTTGGCAATAATTTAATATTTTCAGAAAATAGATAATGACGTGACTTTTGGTTCATTTCAGAAAATAAAATGCAATTCAATTGATTTTTAATCCATCATTTACTTCAACATACCTCTGAAACGAATCGCTAATATAGAATTGATTATTAAATGAAATGTTATTGAAAGGGTTTAGTCATTTTTAAGATAACCTGAATAAAAAAATAATCGAATGTTTCGATCAACGATCATTTCGTGAGGGCTCATAGTCGATTATCGGATTTTTTTTGGCCTGTGAGCCGTACTTGAGGAATAGATGTGGGCTTTTTGCGAAGTCATCAGTGATGGATATTTTGGATTTTTCGTTATTCGGGGCATGTGTGACTGAATCTTTCAATAAGGTTCCACCATTCTTTGTTACGCTCACAAAATTCTCATGTCTTTCCTAAAATTTTGAAGAAAAAGTAAAGATAGGATGCAATAGAAACATTTCTTTAGAAACAACGGAGAAACTAAAATATGTAAAATATTGCATTTATCATTTCTTCACTGTGAACGTTCCCGATAAATGCTACGAACAAGCACTCTGTATTTCCTTACGAAATTCGTCAGTGACAAAAACCATTTTTTGTAAGATCACTTGCATTTTTTGAAAATCTTGAAGAAATGTTTTTTACATATTTTTTGTGAGATCTGTTGAGTATGTTCAAGAAATTTTTTTGAGATTTATTTAATCCTCCGAAAGCACACTGGGTTTGAAAGACCCTCCCGTCAACCAGCTTGAGAAATTGTTCAAACAATGTTAATAATGTTAATGTTAATATAACAAATCTATTTTGATTTTCTTCAATTAATTTGTCAATGTTTCAAGTATCTGTGGTTGTTTTTTTTGCCGATCGTACACAGGATGACCAGACGTCTATATTTTGGAGGACCTGTATTATTTATTGCACCGTTACCCTCGTCGAGATCCATTATACAGATGAGATAGGTTTTCAAACTTGCTGCGAAGTACTTGGTGTGAGGAACGAGTAAAATACAAGCAGGGTTGCCAGAAAAACGATCGTGTGAGACCTGATTGGGTTATTCGCTCAAAATTATCAAATCAGATTCTATATGAGACACGTAATGAGCAGATTACACGATAATTTATCTGCAACCCTGAATAGAGGGGATCAATCATTTGAAATCATTGAGTCCTCCTTTTAGTGTCCTCGATTTTCATGACGATTGTTCTTCATGTGAAAAATTTTATCCGGTAACCCTCGTACATGTCGTTTCAAACTGGTGGATGATTAAAGTTGCATGACAAAATAGATGTGTTCTCGGAGGGTTGATCCTTTTGAATACGTTGATTGCAGTAATGTATTCGAGATATCTTTGAAACGTAGGAAATACAAGCATGTCCATGAGAATATTTGATAGGCAGACGAAAATCAACGAATGCTAAGGGGCTTCGAGCGCTGGAGAATTGTGAATGTATTTGAGAAGTTTGGCGCAAAATTTTCCTCGCTTAGATTCTACCTATTTGCTGTGTGTGTGAACCTAAATATTGAGAGCGCTCGAAGCCCCTTAACGTCAGTTTGAGTGAGTCGGAAGATAAAACTTGATTCGACTTCCAGTATTGATACCTTTCCCCAAGAGAACCAAAATCTGTATACATCCAGGGGACGTCCATACACGTCTCTTAGACGTCCTATGGAGGTGCAATTTAAGTGTCCGGCGGACATTCGAAATTCCAAAGAACGTGAGAGAGACGTATGTGGACGTCCCTTGGACGTACGCACGTTTTTGGTTCTCTTGGGGTTGTGATTGATGAATTGTCTATCATTATTGCTCGGAACATGGAATATGTAATCATTTGTTCTCATTTTATTCAAGACGCATGTGGGATGTGATTGCTAGATCACCAGCGAACAATTTGATAGCTTGCTCGCTCTGAAAGATCCTGTAATATTTACAAGAGATCTTGCCAGAATCTTATTTAGTGAGCAAGTCCTTCAAAAAAGTACGGTCACTGGCAGGCGTTCCAATAACACCGGTGCTACCAAACAACCCGAAAAATTGGACGGAAATGAAATGAACGCTATAAAAGGTATCTTTCAAAAATTTGTATGTGCACATTTTTATTTTGATAAAGAATTTTTATAAAAGTATGACCGACTTTGTAGAGTTTGTGAATTATGTGCAAACTTTCTATGAGAAGTATTGTTTCACTATCGTCTTGCCGAGATTGACTAGGTCTCGACTTCGGTCTCGATTTAGTCCTGAAATTTATAATTTCGTCTCGAGTGAAACACTCATGCAAAATATAAACAAATTTATTTGGCACGAAAAAGAGAAGCGAGTTTAGGAATACTCATACAGCCCCGAAGATTCCATGAAGATTGCAGGAATCTAACATTTGAAGCATTGAAATATTTCAGTGATATTTTTGGAATATTCTTTTGTAATATTCATTCTTGTGATATTTCTGGAATACTTCAGAAACATTTTTGAAGTATTCCATTGTAATATTTATTCTTTTAATATATCTGAGATATTGCAAATAGCTACAATTTCGATTGACAGGTTTTTGACGTATTGTTGTAAAAGTTCATTGAAATGTAATGAAGGTGCAAGATTGAAATATAATTGAAGGCTCACGGTCTAAGCCTGTTCTAACATTCATACAAGTTTTTCCTTCGGGTTCCAGGGATGAGTGAAATTTCCAAGTTTCAGATCATTTGAATGAAGAGTAAATGATATGGATCAATTCAAAGTTGTAAGGATGTTCACTGCAGGGGGTTCAGCGGAATTGACCTGTAACACGGAAACAAAAAACAAGGAATAATCGCATGAACACCTATCGCGTATCGATCGTAAGGAGGCATTCTTGGAATAAAAGCAAGGACCTATGCACTATTCCGAATGCGGCAGCGATAAGTGCCTCGGTTCATGCTTTTATTCCAAGAGTTCCACGGGATGAACGCGTGAGACTTATTGCAATTTATGCGTGACAAATATTCACGGGACAACCCCTACATTTTTCTCTCCGTGAATCTGCGAAGTTTTTTTGATTCATTCGTTTGTATACGTAATTGAGGCCCGGATGCAATAAGGGGCCTAACGCTCGAAACCGCGGAAAAGCCGTGACGTCACACGCCAAAATCAAAAGTTGGAATTCCGGAATTTGAAAAAAAACTGGGTGATAGGTTTTGAAAAATCAATGTAAGTGTTTTTCTTGGATTAATATTTTCCGAGAAAAAAATGGAAACTGCACATTTGTTCGTACCGAAAATTATTGTTTTTCAATATTTAACTCGTTCTACCTCAGTCATTTTTCAATGTATCATAATGAATGTTGAATATTCTGATTCGCAAGGCTTTTCCGATTACGAAGATGTTGCAGATTGTCAAAACCACATTGACAAATACAAGAAAGAAAGGTAAAAAAATGAATTTGGCAAAAAATGTTGGCAAGTTTAGACCGCAGGCCCTTCGATTGATATAATACTGAAATGTTTGGGGCTATATAGGTATTTGAGAAACCGAGAAAAATTTGTAGTTCATGTATAATTTTCGTTTCATTTATAGTTTAATCGTCTTTCTTGTTATGTTATCGACATTTTCAATATTTCCAGAGGCTCTACAGTTTTTCTTAAATAAGCGAGAATTCAAGCACATCTTTCAAGCATCAAAACAGGAGATGGTCAAGAAAGTAAATAATACTTTATGCTCACTGATTTCTGACGTGAAAAGGAAATTGAAAAAAAGAAAAGGTAATTTTTCATTCATTCATAATTAATTTTTCATTCAGCAAAATATCAATAAGTCCCATAATCATGATGATCATCATGATCATGTGTTAATGATAATCATGATGTTGAATGTTTTTTGGTCAATAACTTGTGTTTTCCTTTTACTCATTCGAATCTCCTTGAAAAAATCGATATGTTCTGAGGTTTCTTATTAAGTTTTTTTTTTTAATACTCTCAAAAATGGTTTTTAAGATCCACAATCTCACTTAGATAGGATTTCGTGCGAGAACATACTTTATGAGTTTATTGCATGCAAAAAAGTAGCAAGCACAAGCAGTTTGTTAGCAGTGCACTGGAATCCATCTTTACGAGTATTTGAATCGCAATACTCCATGTTAAAAGCCACATTTTCAATCTTTTATGTCTCGATCATATTGTTTTTAATGTACCTATTTTGTGACGGCAATTGATTCTTCAGTACTTCAACTACACGGAGAGAATTCTACACTAATGATTACTCTTGACTACATGACTGACTCGTGTTATGAAAACAAATGAAGTCTAACAGCATTGATAACTGTATTAACACGATCCAGTCGTGTGAGAACAGCACTGATTCGTGTCAATACAGTAACTAATGCTGTTAGACTTCATTTGTTTTTATAACATGAGCCAGTCGTGTAGTAAAGAGTAATCATTAGTGCAGGATTCTCTCCGTGTATACTTCCTGGATTCAAAAGTCCATTAAATCCCATTGATTAATGAGATTTAATACAAACTTTGCGATGGTCAATAATCATTCACGCTCGTTCAAACCTGTTAAAACCCTTTGGAACCGATTGAATTAATGGGACTGAATAAGAATTGTGTAGGTTTGAATGGGCATTTTCCATTGCAAAGTTTGTATAAAATTTCATTAATTAATGGGATTCAATAGACTTCTTTTTACCACAGCTATATCACATTTTTATCAATTTATAATGCGTTATTCAAAGTTGCTGGAACCACCTTAAGGAAAAATTTGAGATATCCGAATTTTGGTGAGGAAGACGGGATTTATTGCAAGAAAGGACGTTTTTCATGTATTTATACAACTGCTCGACTATTATTTTGAGACGGTACATTTTAATTGAAAAGCGGATTCGTTTCCCCAGTGAAGTAAGCTATGTTTCAGCTGCAGCCGATTGCCTCCTTGTAATAAAAGCATCAGTTTTCGCAGTGCAATCATGAATTTCCAAGATTTCATCATCATAATATGATTACCACAGATATCTATATTACACTAGATCGCGAACGACCCCGTAAATTGTACATAAAAAGTAGCACACAAAAATATGTACGAACAGTGTGCAAATGCGCATGCGTTAAATAAGCCCCCTGTTATAGTTGAAGTTGATTGGTTTAAATTGGTGGAGCCTTATTCCGAGCACGCGCACTCACTTATGTACATAAGTTTGATACATGTTTTTGTGGGGCTATGTACTACCGTACGTTAGCAATCTAGTGGAATATAGATATCTGTGATGATTACCAACTTCTCACAAATTCACTAAGAATATTTTTCACCAATGATTTTTGCTTTAAACTTGATACAGTTTCTCTAGTATTAATGCAAACAATCTTTTCGTTTAGTCACTGAACATTTAAAAAATTCACATCTTTTGTATACTACCACTACCGTTTTTTGTGTTTTTGATGTTGTCTTTTAGGAGCATGCGCCGATAAAAAAGGAGAAGAGATAATTATCACCGTCGATCCATACAGTGGTGGTTCTTCTGAATCAGCGAGTCAAGGAATTAATGATGAAGAAGAAGAAGAGGAAGAAGAAGAAGAAGAAAACGAAAAGCATGGAAACCAAAAACAAGGAGAAGATAGAGAATATGAAGAAGATGTAGAAAGTGGAGAAGATGAAGGAGATCGAGTAGATAAAGAAGGTGCAGGAGGTGAAGAAAGTGAGAACGGTGAAGAAGATGGAGAAAATGGTGGAGATGCGTCAATCCATGAACAGGATTCAGATTAGCTATAAAAAATTATAAAAAACAACCATCAATCAAAAAAATTTTAAATATATTTTATTTATTTGTCATCTAAATACGTTATATTAAATTTTATATTTCTTGCCTGGAATAATCCAGAATAATAAATTATTCCGATAAAAAAATCTTTCATATTGCGCATTCATATAACGTATTATATCTCATTCAGATCCCACATAGCACGATTGGCTTAGTAGTATTTCCAGAATATTTTGGAGATATTACTGAGATATTCGTACCATATGGGAGCATCCGGTAGTCAGATTCATTAATGCTCTGATCATACACTGAAAAAAGGCTGGTAACAATGATCAAATGATATTTTTGAATATGACCAATCAAATATTCGATAACAATACTCGAATATTTAATAATGTTTATAAATTATGTTTATAATTATCGAATATTTAATAAATATTATCGATATTTGATTAATGTTATCGAATATTTGATTGGTCATATTCAAGAATATCATTTGATAACTGTGAGCTGCCTTTTTTTCAGTGTACGTCAAAACTCGCATTGTCCTCACATACGTATAATCTAGCAGATTCAGGTAAATCTATCGGCCATATCTCGATTGATTCTCATAATGCGGTAATTTTACACTCCCAATGTTGAAAGGAATAATGAATCATCTAATCGACTAAATGACAAATGCACATCAGAAACGAATAACAAACGACATATATTTTTCCTTTTGTTATCCGTTTCTAATGTATTTTTGTCATTTTTGTCCGCATTTTTCCGGAACTTTGTACAAGGATAAAATTCCGAATCAGAAAAAATCATTCATATAACTTGAATGTGTATCAGAATAGGAATTGATTCTCACAGAAGTTTATCATGTTATAGTGTTTTCATTCCTCTGGTGAAAATTCAGCGTATACACTGAGCTCAAAGGGAGCGTATACGAAGCAAAAAGTGTTCTCATCTTTTCCTGAAGCGTATGGGGCTCGCTTACTGTGAAGAATCGAAATCATACGTTTTATTTCCGCTTCATAAGCTTGCAATATCGTTTTCCAAACGCTTCATGCGATTTGATAGGACGTTCCATCAAGTGCATGCAAAACGTCGGTATTTTGACTGCAAATAATATTGTTGAGCGGTCAATATCGAAGACAGTTCATGACTGTTCAATTTTGACATTTAGGATTTTTTAACTTTGTTCACTACCTTTGTTTTAACTTACGGTTTTAATACTCTTCGTATCCTATCCAATTAAACGCCGTATACTTTTCACTGCCACTTTTGTAACGCTGCAGCAAACACTTCATTTATACTGAGAAAAATTTATAGTTGAATTTACTACGGAATTGTTGGGGTAAAAGAATTATCATTATCAAAGATAATGTTATCATTTTTGTAACCCTGACAGCTCCAGGTAAGCCTATTATCTAAACTTCGCGGTGACGGATCCAGCAAGTCGTCTACCTGTCTCTTGGGGGGGAGGAGGGCCTCTTCACATTCTTTCTCAACCTGCATACTTGAATGGAAGGAGGGAAAGATTGACAACTTACTGGATTCGCCACTGACATTTCGATTAATTCTCATGAAGCAGTAATTTCATACTCTCAATATCCGAAACAATTACGGATTCAATCATTCCATTCATGAAGAGTGGAATTTTTTAGATATAATCATTTTTGAATTTTCTCTCAGATTCAGATCACGCGAAAGCATTATCCCAGCAAACACGACTGCTGGCATTTCAAAGGTCCAGTAATGTCTCTGCACCGGCATTGTGAGGCCATCAGTGGCCCATTGTAATGCCAGATATTATTGTTTGTAGGGATGTATTGCATAAGCGCTCGACATTATTCGTCAAGTTAGAGGTCGGTGGATCTGTAGAAGAAAATTCAAGTATTCTGTCATTGTTTGTTTCAAAGCTATAATGATTCAAAGTTGCTGGATACCGATTCGCTAGAAGCGAAAACATTTCGAATCGCTTTAGCTCTGTAACAACCGACGATAAAATACTTGGATTTTTTTCGCAGATCCGTTATTTCCCCACTTGGCCAACGATTTCAAGCTCAAGTATTTATCGAACAAGGCTTTCGAGTGATTCAGAATTAAAAGAACAATTTTAAATGCTGTTGTCTCAAAAGCTGAGCCGCCAAAAAAGTTTTCGGACGGGAAATTATTGCATTTCAGCTGCAGAATATACTTATCAAAACCGGTCTGTAAATGATTTTACATCCTGTACATAAGCATATCCTCATTACCAAGCAGCAAGCCGTGTCTATGGATTTCGATGCAGAAACACAAGTCAAATCAATTCATTCAACGACTTGAATCAGGGGTGTCCACGGCGTGCTCAGTTTGCTTCGCGACATGTTCAGTTCATTGGTTCGGTGGCTCCGCGGGTGTCTGCGCGGAGGTGTACCAGCGAACTGAACTTGTCGCGAAGCAAATTGAGCAATCCATGGACACCCCTGACTTGAATTGTGTTTTTGCATCGGATTCAATACGAACCCATAGGTTCAACCGGAATTCGATGAAATTTATCAACCAGGGTTGGGTGGCACCTTCCCTATATCTGACCCTGCTAGCGGGTCGATTGATTATCGTTATGCAGTATTTTTATCTCCATTTCGAAAGTAGTTACGAATGGTCCGATTACGCAATAAATCTAATTAACGACAGGTTCAATACCTCACTCAAATGTGCGTCAGGAAAAGCTTTGATTCTCACCGAGTCTCATCTTGGTACTACCTGTTCAATCTACATCATCCACTGAGCGATGTGCTCATCAATTCTTATGAGCCAATCGTCTCCAACCAAAGAATACTGTATGCTAGAATCTCGGTCAAATTACGCATTAAATCTCATTCGGAGCGTCCGGTTATCACATTTCCAATCTGCCGCTAGTATACGGCAAAATGCATATTGATTCTCATCATTTTACTGCCTGGCATATCCGAATCAGTCTACCGTCTGAACTCCGATTAATATACCCTAAGGCAGTAATTTCATACTTTCAATATCTGAAGTCATTACGAATGGTCTGATTACGCATTAAATCCCATTGACCACAAGTTCAATACACCACTTAAATGTACGTCAGAATACGCTTTGATTCTCACCGAATCTCATGTTCGTACTGCCTTTTCAATCCATATCACTCACTGAGCGATGTGCTCATTAATTCTTATGAGCCAATCGTCTCCAACCAAAAAATACTGTATGCTAGAATCTCGGTCAAATTACGCATTAAATCTCATTCGGAGCGTCCGGTTATCTCATTTTCAATCTTCTATTAGTATACGTCAAAATGCATATTGATTCTCATCATTTTACTGCCTGGCATATCCAAATCAGTCTACCGTTTGTACTCCGATTAATATACCCATAAGGCAGTAATTTCATACTTTCAATATCTGAAGTCATTACGAATGGTCTGATTACGCATTAAATACCATTGACCACAAGTCCAATACACCACTTGAATGTGCGTCAAAATACTCTTTGATTCTCACCAAATCCCATGTTGATAGTGCCTTTTCAATCTCCACCACTCACTGAGCGATGTGCTCATTAATTCTTATGAGCCAATCGTCTCCAACCAAAAAATACTGTATGCTAGAATCTCGGTCAAATTACGCATTAAATCTCATTCGGAGCGTCCGGTTATCTCATTTTCAATCTTCCATTAATATACGTCAAAATGCATATTGATTCTCATCATTTTACTCCCTAGCATATCCGAATCAGCCTACCGTCTGTACTCCGATTGATACCCATGAAGCAGTAATTTCATACTCTCAATATCGGAAGTGATTACTAATGGTCCAATTACGCATTGAATCCCATTGACCACAAGTCCAATACACCACTCAAATGTGTGTCAGAATACGCTTTGATTCTCACCGAATCTCATCTTGGTAGTGCCTTAGCAATCTACATAACCCATTGAGCGACATGCTCATTAATTCTCATGAGCCAGTCGTCTTTAACCAAGGAACACTGCATGTTAGAATGCCGGTCAAATTACGCACTAAATATGATTCACAGCGTGCGTTTATTTCATGTAGAATCTTTCGCTATCACACGTCAAAATTCATATTGATTCTCATCATTGTACTACTTAGCATATCCGAATCAGTCAACCGTCTGTACTCCCATTGATTCTGATAACGTTGCAACTTCACAACCCTCAATCTTGGAAGTCACAATGAATCATCCTATCACGCATTGAATCCCATCAACAGCATGTCTTGAGTTACGATTAATATCTGACGTAAATGCACATCAGATTACGCATCAGTTCTCATCGAATCCCACCGTGATACTGTTTATTCATTCGGCATTAATCATGTGGCCAAATGCTGAATGATTCTCGTTGTCTAATGGCTTCGATTATATCAATAATGCGCGTGAAATTTCATGGTTGAATGACTCATACAATCTGAGGAAGAGCACTCGGTAATCATCTATCAATTCTCATCGGATCGTACTTCAAAACCCCTACTAATTCTCCTCTATTATCGTAAGTGGATTACTCATCTGATCTGGAAGTGTTTGGAGGCGTTACTCCGATTGTTTCTCAGAGTGTAATTCCTCCTTGATACTCATAATTATACGTAATAATGACCGATCAAATCACATATTGAATCCCACCTAAATGCCCATCAGAATACACATTATTTCTCACTTCGCTTGATCTCCATGGTACCTGTTCATACCAATCAGATCATTGAGCAGCATGCCAATTGATTCTCATTGTGCTATTTGTTTTATATACTCAATATGCGTGCAGTAATGATCCGATTGTTTCCCGTTCAGAGTACCAGGCAACTACATGTGAGATCTGACGTGAGTGCACGTTCAATGGCATCTTTATTCCCAAAGAAATTCATCGTCGTATTCCCTATTTCAGCTATTGAATTCAAGATTTCACTCGAATTAAGCTTGTATATAATTACCCACTGAATCCCACAAAATTCAGTTGTATTAGGCTAATTAAATCCCACTGTATTCTTCGAATAATCTCAGTGGTATACTGTTTGTTTCTGTTTCATCAATGACACTTGCCCGATCACCCATCTCATTGGATTTAACTATCATTATGCATGGACAAAGGTCTGGCCAAATCTGACATGTTTATGAGTTGATGAGATTTGGCCAGAATCAACTGGTTTTTTCAACCAGGGAAATTTCAAATCTACATACATTTAATTTAATGTACATGGATTTGAAATTTAATGTACGAATACATGAAATTTGTATATGAATTTTCATTCGCGTTCCAGAAAAAAACTTCCAGTACATGTTTTTTTTTTTTAAGCAAAGAACATATTTTGGAGGAGAACACTTGCAGATTGACGACCACGTTGTTCGCTACGTTCTTATGTCATGGAGAGAAAATTGGAAACCTCGAAGAGAATCGAACCACCTAAACCAATCCCTACCTAATGTTGCACGATCTACTATCCTAACGCCCTAACGCCCTAACGACCTAAGCCAAACCGGTACCTACGTGGTTTGTTAGAAAAGATCAATGTAAATGACGTGGATATCTGATTCAATCCATCGGTTGAGTATAGTAATCTATTAACCTATGTGAAAATTGCAATTCGGTTGACAGATATGAGGTTAAGTTTATGTGATAAAAAACAATGAATGAATTATTTTTGTGAAATGTGTGGTCGTTATTGTTCAATTATTGTGTATTAAAAATCTGTTCCAGCGAAAGTTTGAAATAAATTTCCACAAACTTGGATTATTCACATAAAGCTCGTTGGATGGTTTTACTCTTGAAGAGTACTGTCAAAGTTGACATTTGCAAATTGGAGAAAAAAGTCTTATTTTCTGTCTTGTATTAGAGTAGTGACAAACTTGTAGGAAGAGTTTGAAGGTTGGGTGGAATCCATATTGATCAGGAAAGTCAAAACCGTATTGCAAAACTTGGAAAATCTGTTAACGTAGCTGACAATACTGGGGTATCGAGTCAGCTTTTCCTTACTACATGAAATCTAGGCAGGAGAAATGTATCAAAATTCAGTGAATTCAAGTTGGTGTTGAGTGAGAGAAGACAGAAATATTCATTGGATTTTATTGGTAACTATAAAAATGTCAACAAATAAGGAAAGGCTATGTAGGACTCACTGTGTCGTCTTTTAATATTTTTGTTTCAATAATGTTGTATCATGCTGCTACGAATGAATGTTATTATATTTGTGAAACAGGTTCAATACACTTGTTTCTTCAACTTATTAGTAAGAAAATACAAAAATGTCCACAATACAAAATTATTGAAACAAAAATAATGAAAGACGATACAGTGAGTCCTACATAGCCTTTCCTTATTCGTCAACATTTTTATAATAACCAATAAAATCCAATGAATATTTCTATCCTCTCTTACTTGACACCAACTTGAATTCACTGAATTTTGATACATTTCTCCTGCCTAGATTTCATGTAGTAAGGAAAAGCTGACTCGATACCCCAGTATTGTCAGCTACGTCAACAGATTTTCCAAGTTTTGCAATACGGTTTTGACTTTCCTGATCAATATGGATTCCACCCAACCTTCAAACTCTTCCTACAAGTTTGTCACTACTCTCATAACAAATTCAAGACAGAAAATAAGACTTTTTTCTCCAATTTGCAACTGTCAACTTTGACAGTACTCTTCAAGAGTAAAACCATCCAACGAGCTTTATGTGAATAATCCAAGTTTTTGGAAATTTATTTTGAACATTCGCTTAAAATAGTTTTGATTGAATGAGTTCTTCATGACTCATATTACTACAAAAATGATTTGATCTCTGAGCTTTTTCTGAGAAATATTGATGTAAGTATTTGAATAAAACTCATTCTCACTGCATCAACAAATTATGATTTTTTACATATTACAACAGCTATGACTGATTCAATAATTCATGTTGCACTGAATAATAGATTTTTTTAATACATATTAATTAAGAACTAACGATCACACATTTCACGAAAATAATTAATTTTTATTTTTCAATTCAAAGAAGTCAACCTCATATCCGTAAACTATATTTCAATTCTAAGATACAAACAGATTTGTTACATTTTCTTTCTCATTTACATCACCTGTAATTATATGTAAAAATTAATGGAAAAACCTGTTCAGCTGTTTAAAAATCTTTATGAAATACGTGCTGTATGGGTACTGACATTTCCGATATCAAGTGTGAACAATATTTTATTCATTTTAGAATTGAAAAGTTCATTCTTCTCCATTTTATATATATTTTAGTAAGCACTTGTATAATTATTAGAGATGGTTTTACTCCGCATTATCAATTAGTTCAACTTATTACATACTAATAAGTAGCTCACTAGTTTTGACCAACCAACGCTAGTTGGATTCAACTTATCAGTAATTGACCAGTACCTCGCTAGTTTTTTGTGCTCAGTTTTTCCTCTCTAGCGCCTCATCAGTCATAGGAAAAAATTTGTGAAATTTTTACCAGGGTACGTGCATGGGATTGCGCACTGTGAATGCAAATTCTCATTCCATATTGGTTCTGAAATATAGGAAGCCAAATTTTCTGAATTATAACCTTCAATCGTGAGAATTTTCCATCGATCCCATAATGTTTCAGAACCACTATGAAGATAAAATCCTCAATCCCAAGCATGTATTTGATCATCGTATTTATAAAATTCGTATTTCTCACGTGGTTCACGAAAATATTTCGCGCAAAATTTCTTACTCTTCCCCAACAGAACCTAAAATTTGTGTACGTCCAGGAAACGTCCAAATACGTTCCTCAGACGTCCTTTGGAGGTTTCCTGGACGTACACAAATTTTAGGTTCTGTTGGGGTTCAGTGTCGTTCAAGCACTCTTCACGACAAGACTCGTAGAGTGTCACCTAATGCGATTGAGAACAATAATTCCAAAATTTATAATCACAAAAAGATTATAATTATTTAATTTATTTACTCAATTTCAAACATTATTGATGGTTATGTTATTTTCTCAAATCTCTATCGATTTACTCTAAGTTAATTTTTAATGTACTGATACTTGAAATTGTAATTCAATTCCACATGATTTGAAAATTAATGTAATAATATTTGAATATCATTTAATGTACCTTCAAGTTGAAATTTCATGTACACTGGTACATTAAGAGTGCATTAAAACTCAAGAAATTTTTGACAGTGTGAATTACATGCCCTCAAAAAGCGCACTGATGAAAATTTTAGAAACAGAGTACAGCCTTCTCATCATCACAGTTCATCAATTCTAGAAGGAATACCCAACTTTGGTATGGTGACAAATATACCGTTAGATTGTATGCATTTGATTTATCTTGGAGTGACAACGAAAATGTTGAAACTTTGGGTATTTGGATCGAATTTCCATGAATTTTCAAGCGAACACATAAATCATATAGACTCTTGTTTGGAACACATAAAAAATTTTATTCCAAAAGAATTTGTGAGAAAACCCTGAACCATCACTGGAGTAAAAAGATGGAAAGCGACCGAGTTCAGATTGTTTCTTCTTTACACTGCAGCACTGGTTCGATTTGCCTATGAAATATTTCATCAGAACAGGAATATTCGAATTTCCTGGCATCACATGTCGCTGTTCGAATCCTCAGTAGTGAAAAATACTGTACATCTATGCACTACATTAATTGTGCAAAATCATTATTGACTTTCTTCGTTAGAACGTTTGGACTTTTATATGGAAAAGAACATATTTCTCACAATATTCATGGATTACAGAAGATGCCCTGCTTAAACCATGACATAGAAAATCATAAAAAACAATTCGATGATTTCGTATAATGTTTCTGAGTCCTAACTTTCGTAAGGAACTTACTATATTCATGAACCACATCTTTTGCAATTTAATGTACAAAAGATTGGATGAATGGAGTGAATAATTTTATTCCAATCTATAATATGCTTTTTTATACGAACTTTCATAAAATCATTGTATCATAATATATGGAAATTGCACTACTTATAAGGATCTATGTGATTTACAAGATGCATAGCGTATAGGATCTTTTGTAACATATTGGATACAGTGAATCATATTTAGATTGTATCACATCGTATCATCTTATGCACAATATATAGCATTGAGATTCGTTGATGAATAGAATAGAACGGTTGATTCTACAGGAATTGTATAATCTCCTATTACGTTACGGCACATACATAGGCTATGAGACTTTTTATGACAAAGTCTACATGGCGGATCGAATCGAGATTTCTTGATGTCCTATGATGCTGAGTGATATCAGCAGTTGATAAGATTCTTTGAGATAAATTGAATATAGTGGACCGCCTTGGAAATCTATCACTCTTTATAATGTTATGGAACATTTGTCGCTTATGCAGTTTTTTGTAACTCATCAAGGACAGTATCACTTTCTATCATGTGGACTGCGACCGTAGGCTATGAGATTTTTTATGACGAAACCAAAATAATGGATATAATTGAAATTGTTTGATTTTTTATCCCGTTGAGTAATGTGAACATTCTATCAAATCTTTTATGACAGACTGGATATAAAGAATATACTGGGAATCTATGAGATGTCATCAGGATATACACCATATGTGTTCTTTGAAATCCTTTGTGAGAAACGGTTAATCTCACCGGCATTTTATCATTTCCTATCACATTATGCCATATGCATAGGCTATGACATCCTTTATGGCAAAATGTATATAGCGGATCGAATTTAAATTTCATGATTTCTTATCATGCTGAATGACAGGAGTCTATAAGATCCTTTGGGATAGATTGAATATGTTGACCCTCCCTGGGAATCTATCATACTTCATCATGTTATGAAACATTTGAAGCTTATGAAGTTTTTTGTACCTCATCAAGGACAGTATCACTTTCTATCATGTGGACTGGGACCGTAGGCTATGAGATTTTTTATGACGAAACTATAATGATGGATATAATTGAAATTGTTTGATTTTTTATCCCGTTGAGAAATGTGAACATTCTATCAAATCTTTTATGACAGACTGAATGCAAAGAATATACTGGGAATCTATGAGATGTCATCAGGATATACACCATATGTGTTCCTTGAAATCCTTTGTGAGAAACGGTCAATCTCACCGGCATTTTATCATTTCCTATCACATTATGCCATATGCATAGGCTATGATATCCTTTATGGCAAAATGTTTATAGCGGATCGAATTTGAATTTCATGATTTCTTATCATGCTGAATGACATCAGGAGTCTATAAGATCCTTTGGGATAGATTGAATATGTTGAACCTCCCTGGGAATCTATCACACTTCATCATGTTATGTAACGCTCGTAGCTTATGAAGATTTTTGTAATTTATCGAGCACAGTATCATTTCCTATCATGTAAACATTTTTCATGACAAAGCGGATGTGATGGATCTGATTGAAATTGTTTGATTTTTTATCACGTTGAGTAATATGAAAATGCTATCAAATCATTTATGATACACTGAATACAATGAATCTTACTGGGAATCTATGACATTCCGTCAGATTATACACCGCACGTGTTCTTTGAAATTCTTTAGGATTTAGGACACCGCCCTAATGCGGTGCACCATATTCAATGCGGTAATCTATCACTCTTTATCATGTTATGAAACATTTGTACACTGAGAAAAATGATCGTCCCATCATAAGACGGGGCCCCGTTTCAAACTCAGTCCGTTCGCCTATGAAAGCAACGTAAAAACGGACATTTCAACATTTCTCAAACATTCGTAGAACCTTGAACGTTTCACAAACGTTCGTAGAACGTCAAAATGTCCGTTTCCACGGTTTTGTTCTCTTGGGGCTGTACCGTTAAAAAACCGCAGAAACAGAGACAGGAACGAATACAGAAACCGATAAATTTTGAATCGTTTCCTATGCAATTTTCAACTCTCTTTTTTAAGTTGATGCGTGTCTACACTGAGTTTTCTTTCACAAAGAAATCAAATCAAACAGTATGTTCTATCAAATAATGCTTTATTCCTTCTATCAAAGTATTTATAATAATTATTATTATTATTATTAATCATAGTTATTATATTTCTCCTATTTGAAAAATTCAACATTTCTTAAAATTATGAAATCATAAAGATTGAAAAATTCAACAAAAATTAAACTTGAACACGAATTAAACTTTTACACAAAGCGTTATTTATCGCTAACGTTACAAAGTAAACGATTTGTTTTCAATATTAATTATATAAAGAATGATTTTTAATGCTATTTGTAAATCATATAACAGGAACTAAGCAGATAAGAATTTTGATTATGATGAACCCAATTTCAACGGAATCAAATCAGTAATGCATGTCACAGATTTTTCAAAGATCTTTGTCAGAGATCATTAACAGGAATGAAAAGGAGGAAATTTTGTTCCACGGGCAATCGATACACAATAAGACTTGCATTCTTGAGATGCAATAATACAAAAATTCGTTGAATGACTGCCACGTACAAATTTGAACAATCCCATATCAAGATTCGAGAACAAAATCAACCTTCACAAAATTTGTCAATTGTTACTACAATTGGCGCTACAAAAATATGAGGTTATTTCTTTATTATCATACCAAAAACTGTTGACAATGCTGTTGCTAAATTATATTTTTTTGAATTATGCCAGTACGCACAGAAACAATCACGATAATCAAAGACAATTAATGACAACAAAACTAACTGATGACTAATGTGCAACAAAACAACATTTTTTTCACACTGATTTTCAATGCGCGAACCATTGCATCCAATATTCATACCTAAATGTACCTAAACCACATTAAACATCAATGTGCACCGTTTGCTTATTTGAGTGGCATTTTCACTGCATAGGATTGAATTTTGATGTAAGCCTTATTCTGATGGAATTAAAAGAGTAATTTAGACCAAAGAACCTGAAAAGATCTTTGTTACAAAGATAAAATAAACCAAAAATAAAAGGAAAGAAATTTTGTTTCTTTAGAAATCGATGCGCAGTAGAAGGATTTACATTTTTTAACATAAGTAAAAATGGGTCGAACGACGATCAAGTGAAAATTGGTGAATCATTTTTCTCCATCATAGATCAAAGAAACACTGACCATCATTTTAATCACTCCAAACAGAAGAGAAAACCGCAGCTGAGAGAATCATGATGAATTATTACTCACTCAATGAATATGACGCATTTGATTACGCATCATCTCCATTCTCGACATCACTATTTTCCGCATTACTATTTTCAGCATTACTGTTCTCAGCATTACTATTATCCGCATCATTATCAGCATTACTATTTCCAGCATTACTATTATCCGTATCATTATCAACATTACCATTTCCAGCATTACTGTTTTCAGCATTACTATTATCCGCATCATTATTTCCCAAATCATCATCTTCCGCATCATGATCTCTCACACTATTATCTCCCATATGATTATCTTCTGCATTACTATCTTCCACATTATTATTTTCCGCATCACTTCTCTTTACATTGGTATTTTCTGTATTGGTATTTTCATTATCTTCATCTGCTCCTTCATGTAGGTCGATCTGTGGTTCGTTTATCAAAAGTAATCCTGTAAAATTTCAAACAGTATCGAAGATGAGATCAAAATAATATTTTTGCATACTCTGGTTAAAAAAAACGATTGATTCCTGCCAAATCTCATTGCTTCTTGCTAAATCCCATTGAATCCTGTACTATGTTCTGACCAAACCCTATTTAACTTTTTTCAACGAGATGAATGCATTTTTTCCAATGGGATTTCAATTGAATCCTGCCAAATTTGATTGAATCCTGTACAATGTTCTGACCAAATACAATCGAATTTTCTGTCAGATTCAATGGATTCTTTTCAGTAGGATATCAACCTAGACATGTTTTTCAATCTCTAGAGACTTCTGAAAGAAATCTTAAATAATCCCCGTTATGTCAAGGAAAATCGATTCAATGAATTCAAAAGGAATACATTTTGAATTCCCGAAGAATTCTTTATGAACTCTATATATGAATTATTTCTGAAACATGAAGGTGTTGATTGAGAATTCAATTTGAATTCAAAGTATCCATGAAGAATTGATTTTCACTGTCATAAAGTAGATCTCTTTATGGAGACTCTTGTGCTATTTGGGATGCTTTCTTTTCAACAAACAGTATCCTTTCAAAATGTGCTCTTACCTGCTTCTGCTTCTGCTTCTTTGTTTCCTTTTTTTTTTTATTTTATAAGTTCATATATTTTGTGGCTGATATGTGTTCCAACCTCCTGCACTTCGAAATCAGCAGCGACCTCGTCATATCCCCTTCCGGTAATCAACCAATAGCGAACAAAATCTAAATTTGTTGATGCAAAAATTAAAGAGCATTAAAATATGAAGCAATGCAAGAATTTACTAATTAATTTAATTTTCATTTCATTTTATGAGATACTGCAAAATTTGCATAAATTGATGGAATTCAATGGATTTACCAGGAATATTGTTGAAATGTTTTGATTAAAATATTGATCAACACTGTGTATACATTAAAATAATCGGGAGCTTTTATGAATTTCTCAGGAATTTCGTTTCCTTCTTATGAATGCTGCAATTGACAATTCTGAATTTGAAACCATTCGCTGCATTGGCCCTGCTTAAAATTGTTCACAGGAAAATATTGAAAAAAATAGTGGTTCTCAATGACCGTTTTCCATCGGTAATTCACTACTGACCTATGCCTTCCAATTGATAATCCAATAAGGATCTATGTTTCTCAATCGTATGAGCAGTTTTGAATCAATGAGTTTATAACAGTGGGCAAACCACTATAGAAAACTATTGAAAGCTAAAGTATTAAAATCATATTATTGAACGCTGTTGAGAACCGTTGCTATTGAAAAGTTATACTTCTATTCACAACCACATACATTATCGAAAAATACAGAACCACGTTAAATTACCGATTGAAAACTAGAGTCAATCATCATTTTATCTGTAGTAAACTGTAGTTTTATATGTGAAATTTTCAGCAGAGAGAACAAGGCAAATTCGTGAGATTACTGGTTTCAGAATTGTAATAATCCAACGATGAGTGTAAGTGTATTGATGCTTTATTTTGCATACCTTTGATGGCAGACATTTTTTTAGGGTCCAATTGAGGTCGAGGTGTCAATTTCATATTTGGATTTTCTCTCAACTTCTTTCGTTCACGATTAGAAATAGTTCCTGTCACGCTGCTTTGCATCAAAACAGATGTTCCGAACACACAAAGTGCCAAAGATTTTGCGAACTGAGCAGCTGACTTGCTTTTGTAATTAATTGTATCGTATTGGGTGTTCGAAATCCAGACATCGTTACTCAAATGAATCTGTAAAATTGAAATTGAAATACAAAAAGGGACACAATTATACGATGCAAGGAGGAGTGCCATATCGATTATAATATTCTTCAGGAGAATTTACTCTATTTTGATGAGAATACTTCATTTTCCTCCAACAACTGGAAGGATAAATAACGCATTTAGGTGAGAATCAGGTGAATTTTCTCAAAAGCTGTATTATTAGGATATACAATGGTTTATATGGAACCTCACTTTGGGGGGGAGTTACTAATTCACAACAAAAAGACCGTAGTTATTAAGGGGTAACACCACTGTGACACTTTCAAAGATTCGATTTTTTTCCTTTGGCTTTAAAAAATCCGTCAGACCCTCAAAAATATGATACAAATTCGTTTACAGCTGAAAAACGTTTTTTCAGAAGGTTTTCACAGCGATTTTCCAAGAGCTCTCTAAAAGCCGAAAAACGCTGTCGGCAATACAATTCTGATATTTTTAGTTTCTTTTTCATCAATTTTATTATTATTCGAAACCAACAAAGAAGGGAAACTGTATGGAGCTGGTATTGCTGATTAGTGATATGTAAAAAGTTAATAAACTTATTGAGAAGTTATTGATACAAAAAATTTCACATGCGTTCTTCTCGAAACCGTGTTTTTGAAATTTGCACGCAGTAGAACTCAAGGAATCTTTGTTCAATTGACTTGAAATCACAAATGCAGCTTCTTAAATGAATTCAACATCGAAGTACCTGAGGTTTTTTTGATTGATTAAAAATTGAAAAAGATATTCAACTTTTTATACGAAAATTATGGTAAAAAAATGAAACTTTTTTTTCAAACTTGTCTCTGTTTTTCATTTGTATATATGTTACCGGCAAAACCCGAAGTCCAGGCATTTTGCGAAATGCCTAGGCCATTCGCGAAATGCCTAGGCAAATCGGGTAATGCCTACGAACCTTCAGGTCACTTCGGATATTACCTAAAATCTTAGGCATTTCGCGAAATGCCTGGACTTCGGGTTTTGCCGGTAACATATATCCCATGAAAAACTTTCATTTTTTGTTCCATGATCAAATTCAAGACACTTCTACTGCGTGCAGTGGAGCAACTCTGGTAAAAGTCACTAGTACTCAAGCTACTCTTGCGCCGCCATTTTGTATCTTTTTTGACACAAAAAAATTTTTTTGTTCACTCAAATACACGCCAAATATAGCCTAAAAGTTTTTTTCATGTATAAACCCAACCCATTCCTAAGAAAAAAAATACCAAACTAAGCATTTGAAAGTGGTCACAGTGGTGTTACCCCTTAAGCCACACAATATTGATCAATTAGGGAAAACAAGGTGAAGAAAATCACCATTCCCATAATCATTTCATTACTGATGCCTCTACCTTACTTGAAATTTCAAACGCATTGTAAGGGTATAATAAAATGAGTAATTGTGATCGATTTTCTCAAATTTTTCTGAAACTTATCATTGAATGGATGGTCCAAACTGCAGTTGTAGATATTTCCACACAAATAACCATAATCTATTCTTATATTATTCTTCATATATTGAAGTTTGCTTTCATTTAGTTACTGATAGGAGGGTTAACGCCAAATTTTGTTGATTCGACCACATGCAGTTTTTTCGACATCACAACTCGGACTAAACTTCTTGTCAAAATCTTCAAGATTTTTTTGTGACTTCGTATTTTTTTCAGTGCGAGATATCTCGAGGAGGCAGCGTTGCCAGTGTACGAAGTTTTTAGGCTTTCCTATTGGGAGTTCCGTTTAATAGTGGCTTATGATTCGTCAATCCATGGGAAAAACTTCGTACACTGGCATCATTGCGAGGAGGGTTTCGGAGGCCGAAAATGACTATCAATGATTTCTCGTTGGAAATATAACATGTCATACAAACCATCGTACTCACATCATTGTTTCCAAAAGATCTATATCCAATTGGAAGCTGCCCGGGTCGAGCTTCATTTTTCTCAGCATTCCTTTTCATGAGATCAGATACTAAAGCTGTGAAGTCAAAATATACATGAGTGTATAAATATGAATAGTTTTTCAAACATGCCTTTTTTTATAAGCTTCATTTTTTAATTTCTTTCAATACTGCTTTTTTTTCTCTCACCTAGCATTTCGTGAGAATTGCCTATCACAATCTTTTGCAAATTCATATTTAAATTTGTAACTTCTGCTAGCATGTTATCTTTGTCTTTCAAATTTTTCGTCAATTGCTTAACTTGAGTTTGTAAACCATCGATTTGAGCCGTGAGCTTCCGAATTTGCATTTTCAGAGAATTCTCGTCTTCTTTCCTTGATTCTTGAACTTTGTGCTCTCTGTTAGAATCTTGTTTCGCAGATTTCAATGCACGAGGATCACCTGCATGAAAAAATTCACCGTAAAACTACGCATCTGATTTATTTCGAACTTCAAGATTACTTTCATTTTTTTCATTATTCTCCCTATTTACCTTTTCCTGCAGAGGATGCAATTTGGGAAGTGGTTTTGATTTTCATATCCACGTTTCCGGTTTGATCGACTTTTTTGCCATCATCTTCAGCCTGTGAAGTGACGTGATGAGGAGTTATCGATCAATCGACATGAAATTAATTATGAATAATTGATTATTGTGATGAAAATGTTTTTCAACTTTTCAAAGTCTGTTAAAACCAAAGTCTGTTGATTATTGAAATTTTTACACACTCAGAAAAATTTACAGCCATAGCAACTATAATGAACAGTTGTCCTCAAAACGGACTCTGTGTATACTTCATGCAACTACAAGAATATTTGGCATTACTATAAACAAGTTGCCCTAACTGTTTATATATTTGTGAATACTGAATTTGAACAGTTGTCCCCAAAGAGTTGAAGTGACTATTTAAATTTCTCTCAGTGCAGAACTCACCTTTATTATATTTGATGTCACAATTGGTTTGTTCTTTGCGTCCTTTCCGCCGATATTACTCACCTCCTGCATGAAAGTTACAGACTCGAAAGTAATTATTTTTCAATTAAATATATTCACCCAAATAGCACAAGAGTTCTAAAAGCGTTCCATATGAATACAATGTATTCATATAGAACTCTTTCAGAACTATTGTGCTATCTGGGCATTACATTCATGTGAATAATGAATATTCACCGAATCAGGGATGGACAGCCGGAAGTATTTTTGTACTCCCGGTGTACTTTTAGTGTGGAGTACTTTTTACCTGGAGTAAGATATGTCTTTATATGAGGTCAACGAAAAGTACTCCTTAATGGGAATACTCCGGTAGTATAAAAGTGCCCATCCCTGCACCGAATAGATTTAAAATACAAGGAATGAAGACATGATGTATTTTTTTCAATCCGATTTGCAAAGTATTCCATTTTTTCCCTCGAAATTCCAAACATTCATTTGACACTTCCGAAATTTTTGCAATATAATCTCTGGTTGAAAAAAGCCATTGCCTCTCATTAAATCTCATTGATCCACAATGTTCTTACCCCATCCTATTCAACTTTTTCAATGAAATTCAATCAGGTTAATGTAATTTTTCCAATGTGAGTTTGATTGAATCTCGCCAAATCTGATTGAAACTTGTAAACTGTTCTGACTAAATAGTATTCAATTTCCGCCATCAAATTCAAAGGATTCTTTTAACCAGGAATAATGAGACGTATTAGATATATAATGAAGATTATTAAACAAATTGTTTTCATCATGAATCTTCCCATACAGCACAAGAGTCCCCGCAAAGAGCTCCCGTCATGCGACCAAGAATGAGTTCAATATGAATCCAATGAATTAAAACTGAACTCTTGATGGACAACTAAATGTTCAGAGAGAACTCATATCGAGATTTCATAATGAATTCTCTGGGCATTCAACAATTTTTCATTTTGAATTCATTGAATTCATATTGAATTCATCATTGGTCGCATAACGGGGACTATTCAAGAGGTCTTGGAGAAGTCTTTATAAATTCAAATTGATCATTTGTGCTGGCTGGGTTATGAGTTTCACTACATCATTTCCCTGAAAGCACAGACAGCATGAAATTTTCTGCAAATTTTACCCAAACATTAGAACGATTCATACAAAATTTGTACAGAATTTGCGACAAATTTCATGCTTGTTGCATCCGCGGATTTGCAGCACGAATTGTACAAAATTTGATCAAACTTCCGTGAAACTTTCGTGGAACTTTGAACAAATTTCGATTAAAAACGTGCGTCCTCACTGCCGCCTACAGGGTTATATTTGCGTCTATTTCTATTACACGTTTCTCTCTGTATATGTTCTTTGAAAAATATGGAAAAGAACTCTATCAAGTCATTTTAGAGATATTTCAAATACCTTTCTTATGATGTTCACAAATCATTAACCGTCATTAACTGTCCCTAAGACTGACCCTTTTTTGAACTTTCACAATTTTTTTCTCGACAACGATTGATTAATTAAAATTGTGCATGGACTAAATTGTCCCAAAATCAGTCAAAACATGCGCTTAAATTTTTTCAGATTTTTGTAAACGACTTTTGGAAAATTCGAATTTTCACGATTTTGTGAAAAACCAAAAACTGGATTTGAAAATTCTGGAAAAATTTGAGCGTTTTCTTTGATTTATTTGAAGACATCTTGTTCAGAACAATTTCTATCAAAAGTCGTAGTTTGAAAAAAAAAATTGAAGTTGAGAAAAAAAGTTTTCCGTTTATGGTGCTATTTTGATTGAACAAAAATATTTAAAAATAATGCAAGGCCGATAACTTTTAGTTCAGGGTTCATGGACACCTTCTTCTTTGGTTTTAGGTATGTACCAGTATGTAAAAGTAGGAAAAAACTTGATCTACAATTTTTTTCAATGAAAAAATCACATTTTTCCTTTTCATTTTTTATTTTCCAATGAAAAAATTCATTTTACGTACTTGTAACAACTTCCATTCCAAAGAGCGACCTCAAAAACATAGGGACTAGTGGTTTCGAAATGTTTTTTCATTACAGTATGCACACAGAAACACTTTGAAATCAGGAAACAAAAAGTGTCCAGTCAGGC
Source organism: Gonatopus flavifemur (assembly GCA_018340375.1). Lineage (NCBI taxonomy): Eukaryota > Metazoa > Arthropoda > Insecta > Hymenoptera > Dryinidae > Gonatopus > Gonatopus flavifemur. Next base: position 8,090,432 of record JAFFJZ010000013.1, read on the forward strand.
GCTAATGGGTTAAAAAGTTATCTAAGTCAACTTTTCGATACATTTTAGGGAACATAATGGACGTTTGAGATGTTGGGAGGAAAATGTTCACTGGTATCTTATACAGCGGTTAGTTTACAAAGAATTCATAAAGAGCTCAGTTAGGATTCAGAGAATTTATTATTCATTTCCTCAGAATTCTTTTTGAAGTTCTGTGATTTGTGGCAAAGTGAAAACAATATTTTTGGTAAAAACGATGACAAAGTACAAGAGGTGAAGAAAAAAAAAATGTGGAAAAATAAATAATTAAATAAATTCTCTCAAAGAAGATAAATTTCGATTTTGAAGACAAAATAAGGAAGCGCAATTTGTCGGTCCCCGAAAACGATCATGAACTCCCTCTCTTGCCTCTGAACTAAGCTAACTTATTATTCAAGAATAACGGAGTTCTCAAACTATTCTTTTTGTGTTGCATAAGACAACTTTGAGGATACTATAAGTTATCTTTTAGAATGCTTATTTGCAAGATATCTTTTAGAAGTCTTTGTGCTATGTGAGATTCTTTTTTTCCCTTCTTTTTCTAAGGAAAATCCATGAATTAATCAAAACTTACCAGGGCCTTTGTTGATAATTCAAATATTTGGAAAACGTGCATAATTAATGTTACTGGTGCTTGAATCCTGAACATACCTTTTGGGTGATTGACAAACCAACTTTTGAGGTCTTCACAGTTTGCTTTCCTTTAGATACTGAATTGGTTTGTGATTTTTCTGACGTTGATTTTGTTGATTTCTGGTTGAATTCATGCTGAATGCCATTTTTACCCTCTGCATCTAGCTTTTCTAATTTTTTATTCAATACTTCTTTCAGGACGGACTGAGGTTTTGTTTTCTTTTCCTTCTAAAAATAATAAAATTCAGTTTCAATTCAGAATTGAACGAAATACAAAAAACAGAGCAAGCAAACGAATTTTTTTGACATTTGCCTTGCGGTTTTCACTCCAAATTCATTCGCTAACATTTTTCATATAAATATCACCCGAATATTTTTAGCAGTGGTGGGTTTACAAAATGTCTATCTTTCTTCATGAAGGGAAGATAAAGTAAATCCGCCGCTGATTTTGAGGTGTGATTTCATTTTGTATGAAACTACTGGGGTTGAAAAACCTCATTCATGCCTTTTGAACGTCTCAAATCGTATTTCAAATTCCCTGAATATCGACTCAGATAGAATAGCAGTCACTGATGTATTTATTGAAGAATTGTTCATGAATCCTCATGCTTCTTAAGGGAACCATTAGAAACCGGTCCTGAACTATTGTAATTACTGTCTGAGAATGGTTGCCATCGGAGTCATGTACGCTTAGTAGGAATGAATGGGGTTTTGTGAACAGAGTGGAAAAAAGCTGAAGCTAAGGAATTGGATTTGAAAACAAAGTACATCATACTGAGCTAATGTATCTATACGTTTTTCCAATACGTATGCATATTCTAATAGTTTATGACTCATTGGATTTATTGACAAATTTTCTATCACCTTAAGAAAATTTTACGAAAAGTTACCCTAGTGAAAAACATTCCTCCGAAATAATTTCACAAAAAAACTTTGAAAAAGTCTCAAAAACCTTGAGTATTGTACACATTTTTCCACTGAAAATTTCTCTGAATACCCATGAATCTGTGGAAACTCTGAATTCTTCAGAAAATCACTGAAACACTGGAAAACTCTTCACTGAAAATCTCTGAAATTTTCAAAGGTCTTCAGAGAAATTTCTCCACCAGGGTAAATTTCCCGTCTGTTAGCATTACACTAGGTCTATTAACTGCATTTTCATCGCTAAATGATAATTTATCCAATACAAACAGACTTCAATAACACAGCCCGATGAGATCAGTGTGTTTTAGATATCTTTCGGATACATGGGTAATTCTTTTACAAACCGGACAAATTGAAACAAAATCTGACCGAAATATTTTTGATTTGATTGAAACTTTTTTTATAGGCTCTACATCGAAAAAAACAAGATATGTGTTCCAGGATTTTTTATTTTTTCTCTTCTTCGACAGAGAAGGTTGAAAGTTTCAACTCTGATACTTTTGAAGCTGGAGACAAGTTCTTTTTTCCATTTCGAAGGTAAAACAGTGAATTTTAAGAGAAAAATATTCCCACAAAAATGCACACGAGATTTCATATTGTTATAAACAATTCGAATTTTCAAATCAATTTTTAACCATGATCACCAAAATTTAACCATTTTTTAATACAACCATCGTATTCTACGTCAAATTTTCTATACCAGTAATAATAATTTGTCGATCAATTGAAAATACGTTTTACAGAAAATTTGATGTAGAGTACGATGATTGTATTAAAAAATCGTTAAATTATCGTGGTCATGGTTGGAAATTGATTTGAAAATTCTAATTGTTTATAACAATATGAAATCTTGTATAAATTCTTTTGGGAATATTTTTTTCTTAAAATTCACTTCTTTACCTTCAAAACGGAAAAAAGAACTTTTCTCCAGCTTCAAAAGTACTGGAGTTATGCATTTTTGAAAATGAGCCTAAGGCGAAAATCACGAAAATCTGAAACTTTCAACCCTCTCTATCAAAGAACAAAAAATGAATAAAAAAAATCCTAGAAGACGTATCTTGTTCCCTGCGATGTAAAACCCGTAAAAAGAGTTCCAGTCAAATCAACAATGTGTCGGTCATGATGTTCGGTTTGTGAAAGAATTGCTCACATACGTAATCAGACGTTTAAAAGATACCTAAAAATTTTCCATCAGACATTTCGAAGACGTCGAGATCTAATATATCTGCAAGATTATCCCAAAATGGAATCACAAAAAAGTTTATTATTGGGACGATACTTTTCCAACAGATATATACAAAATATAAATTTGAATGCATAAAAATTTCTCATAGGCTTCTTGAAGGGATACCAACGCCATGACACTAGCTGAATCTCTTCTGACAAATTATTCAAAAACAAAGCAACAAGATTAAAATATCATTGTGTACCTCCTTCAATCAGTGAAGATGGTTTGTACAAATCGATATTTTGATAACGCTATTTTGTTTCCAAATTTATCAGAAAAGATTTGGCTACTGCCACGGTGCTGGTCTCTCCTGCAACACTATATTATGCAAATGAAAATAAATTCATCCAATTTCAAATGAATACTTGAGTGCTCAAAACATTCTGTAAAAAGTTATGATATAAGTCATTTCTGAGTATTGAAGGGATACCAACGCCATCACTGTAAAAACAAAAGCTTGAATTTCACACATTTCGATGTCCCTGTTTTCAATGCATATGAAATGTTTAATTCGAATTTGTTTCAGCGCATGTAATCAATGTACTTCAAGTATTTGTGTAATGAATTCATGCGTTAGAACAGTTCAAACAAATGCAAATCATTCATTTCATGTGCATTGAAAACAGGGACATCAAAGTGTGTGAAATCCAAACTCTCATTTTTACAGTGATCCCTGGTGAAAATGGCAGCGTGTAGAAAGTGTCATCTGGAACAACTCTATGCAACCAGTTTACATTTAGTACACGGTCTTTCAACACTGAATAGACTCTTACTACATGCTTGATACGTTTCCCTTTCCCTTGGGGTGGTACGAACCAAATCGTTTACTAAACTATTCACACGTGCAAACAACTCATGTAGCCAAAAAATTCGAATGAACTCGCTGGAAAATCGGCTAGTTTAATAAGTGCATAAGAGTATTAGATATGTATATATCTAATATAACAACAACGGTTTGAAAAAAAGACGCAAGTACCACAAAATAGGGAATTGAACTGTATACATATCTCAATCGGGAGCTCTTGATAAGAGCTCTTGAATGATATATATATATATATAGAAATCAGTTTCGTAATTTTTTGTGTTTACCCCTTTTTGTCAAAACGTCCACATGTATGAGTGATTTTTGAATTCAAGACAGATAAATTCATCGCTGTGCTCAGATATCCTATTCTAGTGACTATCATTTCAATATTGATAATAAAGTGGCAAATCTGAGACAAGGACTGAGGAATTTAATCAACAAACTTTAGAATAGTGTTGATTCATCATCATTTTTTCGTTTAAATAACACACTCATCAACCTTGGTAACAGAGCGAATTTTCATGCGAGTTAATCATGTTTCATATATAGTGTAGGTATATAAATGATTATATATTAGGAATCAATTTTATTTTGTGAATGTTACTGAAATTTGTAGTCACAATATTCTGTATCCAATTTCAAACTGATCCAGATACGTGGGACATGATTAACTTACATGTGAACCACTGCGTTATCAGAAGAAACTATCCTGTCACTCCAAAAATATCGTAACAACTCTAGGAGAACTATAACACTCAACACTAGGTCAACAGTATGAATCAATACTAATTTAAATCTTGACACTTCTGTGATTTATTGTAGAGTTGAATTATTCACCACTTATCTCAAACTTGCCACCATATTATATCAATATTTAAACACTAGTTGCTGCAGTAGAACATTCAACAAAGAAAAATTTATCTACATCTAATTGTAAAATGACCCATACATGTACACACGTGTGTACTATAGTTACGTCACAGTATTAGATGGAATCTCAATTTTGCAATAATCCACTCCCTGCTAAAAATTGGAATGAGATTTTAATTTGATTAAATGACTTCGAAAACCATCACTCTGAAAACCACATCCAAATCACTCTGTAACCACTTTGAAAATACCTTTTTTTCATCGAAAGAGTGGTCACTCATTTCAGATGCTGAATCGTATTGGTCAAAAGGTTTGACCCTTGTCCTTTTTTGGGTATCTTTGTCATGGACTTCCTTTTCACTGTCTGAAAAAAAGAATTTGCATTAGATTGGGTTTGCTTCTTCAATTTTATTTTAGCCTTCATAAACAAGAGAGCAGGTTTCATTGCACTCTGAAGAACTAATGATTTAAGTGATTTTATAAAAAGTTGAATATAAAAAAATGATAATAAACCCACCTCCAATGACCAAAATAACTCCATCGTACCAATCTCCTGATTCATCCCAAAGAATTTTATATTTTTTGGCAAAATTTGGATGTTTCGAATCAAAATTCTTTATGTTCTTTGTAGGAATGATTTTTCTCACACCATCTTCATACCTGACAAGGGCAAACATTTTTCTCCGGATTGATCTTGTAAAATCTGTAAGAAAGAAAATATAATCCATTATATTCTATGGGATTCATTAAATTACTCAAACAGAATACGAACACAATATTTGCAAAATGTTTTGTAATGTATTGAAAACAATTGAAATACAATTTGATTCGAGCGATGATGAAAATATTGTATAAATTTGATGTCAATTTTCAAAAAATATTCATACCGACGACGTTTTGGAAAGGCTCAAGTGCCAAAAATTACGAAATGCAATTATATATATATGTTATACACACATAATAAAGAGTCTTATCTTTGTTTTCATGCAGCCGCAATTCAGATTCTTAGATTTGAGATTGGAAAATCGAACACAATCTCTTCCTTCTCGTCCTCGTAAATCTACGTAAATCTTCCTCGTTACTGCTCATTACTAACTGCACTATATAACTGTCAACGTTTTGATTTTGACGATGTTCTTTTGTTTTGTGTCTATCGCGCGCGGTGGCTTATTGTTGCATGAAACGTTTATATTTTGTTTTCAAAGAACGCCGTGCCGGACTCGCTCATATAGGGGCCCTCTACGTACATAAATATATTCAGATATCGTAGAAAGATTAAAAAATGTTTTTTGGAGGAAAACTTTTTGTCTTTTAGGATTAGAATAGGAATATTTGTATTCTTTTCCCTTAAAAATCTAATCAAAATCTGATGATGGATTTTCTATTCCATACTTTTCGCAGGTCATAGGTTCGTCTAAACATGTCGCTTCAGTTCGCAACTAGAATAAACTTTATTCTGTAACCGTTATTTCTTTGTTTTCCGTAGTCCCCATTCGTAATCTCGTAACAAATCGATCGAGTTAGATGTTTATCCATTAATTTCAATAAATTGATTGAACTTGATCGAGATTTCCTACCAAAGTCAAAAGATTATTCCCGTAGTTTCAGTTTAATGTAGATAAGTGAGTTATTGGTAAAAACCTGTAAAAAAAGTTCTGTTGTGATATGAACAAGGACAATGATTTTTGAAAGCTGAAATCCCTCTTCAACTCTACTTTGAGACGGTAAGATTTATCAATATGATTTAATTTATTTACATAATAAATGTGATGATTGAAATTCAAGAACAGGATGCACTCATTGGTTTTATTAAGAATTTCATCACTGTGGAGAACCCTGGTGAAAAAAAAACGATAGAAACCGATCGAAAGAATCAAAAACCGCATAGAAAACGATACGAACAGATAGAAACAGATAGACTTTGTATCGTTATCTGTGCGGCTTTTGAGCCTTTTAATCGGCTTCTATCGGTTTTTTTCACCAGGGAAGCCCCTGCTGGAAATGTGCACACAGCACCACAGTTCAGAAAGAGCTCATAATGAGTTAATTTGGCTCCATAAGAATTTAAAATGAACGCATTAAGAACTCTTCCAGAATTGTGGGGCCGTGGGGGCTCTGCTGGAAATTTCCCATAAAAAATGATGAAATTTCTCCTATCACATTCGATGCACTATAGCGAAAATGATCTCATAATTTTTCATAAAAGTCATTTTTTTCTCATAGATGTTCCAATTCTTTGAGAAATTATAACAAAATCTCATAATTTCTCAAGGAATTGGAACATTTATGAGAAAAAATGACTTTTATGAAAAATTATGAGATCATTTTCGCCAGGGCAGTTTCTGAAACATAACTTTGCCGCAAATGCCAGATACAAACGGATTGAAATGGTTAGAAAACGGATTCAAAGTCAAACTGTTTTTATCTGTTTTTACGTAGTTTTTGTTCTTCTCAATCCTTTCTTTATCTGGCATTTGCCACAGGGAAATTCGCAATGCTATAACATGGATGAAATCCTATCGTTTTTTAGGCCCATGGGCCCATTTTAAATGCACTAGAATTTCGAAGAAATATATCTATTTCTAAGCATATTTCTTGTTTTACAGCTGATCATCTATCTCTTTGAAAATCATTTGTGCAATAAATTATGCAAAACAATAAGAAGCGGACTTACCATGCTTTCCTTGAACCTAAAGGAACCCAAGCGTCGCACAAATTGAGTAAACAAACTTATCAACGGTGGATGAAAGTTGTTGAAATGACAAGTGTGTATTATTTCAATAATATCTAATATCTGTTGTTCGTAATCCCATGGAACACGCTGGTCCTGATGTATTCATGAAGAATTCTTTATGAATTTATTATATGATTCTTCAAGAGCCCCCGTTATGGAAGTCCAGAAAGAATTCTTCATGAATCCCTGCGATTTGAAAATAATTGCTCGAAAATTCTCCAGAATTCTTTATTAATTCTTGTGAAACTAACATAACGGGAATTCATTTGGGACAACGGCTGTGCAGTGTAGGATGAAGTAACAAGTAAAAATTGCTTTTATGCTGTTCCGAATTGTTGAAAAAAATTTTGTTCATGACATCGGCCAATAGTTTTTCATTAAATTGCACTTATTGGATTTCTCATCATCATTGTTTTGCACGGAGACAAAGATATAGGAATTTTTACTATTCTACTTCCTAAACCTGAAACAGGAAGATTTGTAAAATCAATTTTCACTTGAAAATACGGAAGATTATGGATAAATAGTCAAATTTTACTGAAAGGTTTGTAAAATTTACCGTTCGAACGTTGAATTTTACAAAGCGTATAGTAAAATTTGGCTATTGATTCATAATCTTCCGTATTTTCATGTAAAAATTGATTTTACAGACCTTTCTGTTCCAGGTTTAGGAAGTAAAATAGTGAAAATTCTTATATCTTTCTCTCCGTGTGTTTTACTTCACAAAAATTTCAACAAATCGTCACATGAATTGATGAATAACTGTACTGCAATAATTTTTTCACATGAAAAACTCAACAAGCACAGCGTTTAAAATTTGTCGGAAAATGTTGCATAAAACGTCTTTCAGATATCCATTAGATATCTTTTAGACAAAATGCTTTTAAACGATAGTTTCAGACGTTATATTTGTTGGGGTGTAATCTTAGCAGTGCATTTTCATATATTAAAATATTATGAAAAAAATTCTGCCAAGTATATTAATGGATAACTTTATTATTTTTAGGGAGCACAAAAGTATCTGCCTCAACGAATGAAGATGTAACTCAATCTTCATCCCACTCAACTTCTTCACACACCTCCGGTATATTTTTCAACTCAAATATTATTTTTATACAGGGTGTCCCAGACTTCGCAGACCGGATTTCACAGGTATATTCTGCAGTCGAAATGTAGTAATTTCCCGTTTGAAAAAAATTTTTTCGACGCTTAGTTTTGGAGATATGAGCATTTTGATATTTTTCTGAAATTCTAATCATTCAAAGGCATTGTGTGCTGAATACTTGGGCTTTGCACCATTCGCTAAGTTGGAAAACGGCGGATCTGTGAAAAAAATCAAACTATTTTATCTTGGATAGTTCCGGAGCTATAGAGATTCGAAATTTTTTAGCTTCCAGCCAATCAGAATTCAGCAACTTTAAATTAGGAGATTATTCCAAACCGAACGTGTTAGTCGTTTCTGATAGGTTTTGAAATCCATCTCGATGCGGAATACTTGGCGCGGCTAACCAAGATTTTATGACTCAACTTCTTGTTTCGATGCTCTTCAAAGATTTATTTGAATATAATCCAGACTCAAAACTCATGCCATTGGCCGCGCCAAGTATTCCGCATCGAGATGGATTTGAAAACCTATCAGAAACGACCAACACGTTCGGTTTGGAATAATCTCCTAAACTAAAAGCGTTGAAAAAATCTTCTTTCAAACGGGAACTTACTGCATTTCAGCTGCAGAATATACCGGTGAAATCCAGTCCGCGAATTCTGGGACACCCTGTATATCAAGAAAAGATAATTTTGCATGCACAAACTTTCAGTTTCATCCACTCTGGTCCATGTAGAAATTTTTTATCTTCTACAGATCATCTGAATGTCCCATCAATTCTCAATGAAGAAAATGAAAATGATGTTGAAGAATTAGACATACGAGCATCCGATAACGAACAATATTCTGAAGTAAGCGAAGATCCGGTATCTATAAATGAAAATTCTATTGAGAATTCTGATGAAGAGACACCCAGCGATTCTGATAGCGAAAGCAGTGACTTTTCCGAAGTTTCAGATGATTGGATTTCGCAAAATAATCTAGATCTGACAGATATAATGTTTGAGAGTTCTGGAGTCACAGTTTCGCAAGTATTCGATATGGTACAATGCCTTGCTTTGCGTCATCACTTACCTGACGAAGCCAAACATTCAGTATTAGGTTTGATAAAACTTTTAGCCGGTCCAAAACTTGGAGATGTAAACAGCACAAAATATACGTTCAGTAAAATGTACAATCTACCAACCGATGTTGTGCAATACGCTTTTTATTGTCCACAATGTAATTATTTATTGGGACAATTTGATGAAAATTCAGTGAACAAGAACGAAACCCGTCTATGTACGAAGTGTGAAAAAGTATATAAAATATGTGTGAGTTCATTACTGAATTATTTCTTGATTGTGGACATTGAATATCAATTAAAAAAATTATTGCGCAACTCTGACATATTGGAAACTGTTTTAAATAACGTGAAAAAAATCGAAAATCGAATGCGAGAACTCGATCATGACGATATTATATCTGATGTATACGACAGTTCATTGTATAAATATTTATACACTACGATAGATAGCAACTGTATTTTATTGACATACAATTTTAATACTGATGGGGCTCCGTTATCAAAAAGTGGCAAAGTTAGTATGTGGCCGATGCAAATGATAATTAATGAATTACCTCCAAAATTAAGATTTCGAATTCCACTCATAGCTGCTATGTGGTCATCAAAAAGTGAACCTTCTCCCGATTTCATGAATTTATATATAAATTCATTCATCACTCAAACCAAAAAATTAATGACTAAAGGTATGACTATAAAAACTGATTCGGGTGAGAAAATTCGATTTATTTTACGCCCTTTATGTGCTACAGTAGATTCAGTCGCGCGACCTATTATGCAGAACCGCCTACAATTTAACGGTTATAAGGGATGTAGCTGGTGCTATGCACATGGCGAATGGACCGATGGAGCGTTACGGTATCCTATCACTGAAATAGATCCAGATTTGCGAACGCATGATACTTACATCAAAGACATGGAACAAGCGATGAACATGAAAAAAACGATCAATGGTGTGAAAGATTTTGCTGCAATTTCAGAACTCTCGTATTTTGATGCTGTATGGAGTTTTGCGTTTGACTATATGCATGGGCTTTCATTAGGGGTTGTACGTCAGATTTGGGGAGTGTGGACAACTCAAAATGCTTATAGTGATATATATCTTACAAGACAGGATAGGAAAACAATTGACGAACGATTATCAAATATTAAAGTAACACTCGAAATACATAGATCACCCAGATCTATGAAAGAAGCAAAACGCAAAGCAGCTGAATGGCGAACATGGCTTTTATATCTAAGCATACCTTGCCTTAGAGGCATTTTACCGGATGGAGCATTGCATTCTTTTTCTATTCTCGTTAGTCTTACCCATAATCTGTTATCTGAAGGGTCTTTGAAAAATCTGTTAAGATCATCCTGTCAACCTCTTGCACAAATCGTCCGACGAATTGAAGAACAGAGTTCAGTGATACAAGAGAATTCATCTCACGAGTCCCAAAACATATTATTCGAGCATGAACACATGAAGGGGCCTACCCCATTCAATGCAATATGTACCCAATTTGAAACCATACGTTTGCCAAATTTCACATTGAGTATCAGATCAACAGGGGATAACTTTTGTATATTGAGGAACAAACAAATCATCGAGATCCATAATTTTGTTCAGACAGAAGACGATACGTTCATTGTGGAGAGAATTTAGGAATAGACAAGACTTCAGTGAGCCATGTATGTTTTCACGGCTGGGAATTCATTTGTTGATACAGTGAGCACGAGACTTTCTGCGTGAACTATTGGTCACATTGATCACAAGCTTGTTTGTATTCCGAACAATGATTCTCATGTAATTTATCCGCTATTACATTCCTGAATGTACATCATTCGGCTCCAAATGGATGTTTGTGGGTGCTCTTTGATGTGAGAATGAGTTCAGTTAATTTGATAGTTAGTATACCCGAGTTTCGATATCTTCGATGACCATTGTCTTGCAAAATGATAACATATCACTTTTTGTCTGTAAATGGAAGGGAATATGATAAAATGATTAGCGAGAGAAATTCGTGCGGGATATGTCAATTCGGGGCTACTTTCTTCGAGTCAACTAAACTTCGCGTGTGAAAGTATTTACCCAAATGAACGCTTGAACGCTTTCGTACTTATATCGCTAGACTCTGATTCACTACTTTTATCCATAGATACAAGGGGGAGGCAATTTCACAAGTTGTTCCATAAAAGTCAATCAGAATGTTGGATGTCAACTTACAATGCTTTTTGAGGTCCCTTACACAGAACCCAAACTTATTACAAGATGAACACTGAATCATACGCGCCTGCTGATCACATACATCTCCATACGGACGATGACTTACAAAAATTAAAACACCTAAATTTGACAGCAATATCCGATCGCACGTTCCCGTTGATATTCATCATCACGTTATGATTCACGATTTCGTTAATGCTCACGCTGGGTAAACCTTGATCAAATGATCGAGAATTACGTTTACGTGTATGCTTATGCTGACGTTAAAGCTCACGCTGACGTTGATGACGATATTAGCGTTGGAAAGTACGGTTAACTGACAATCACGACAGATTTCCACACGACCGAGGACTTGGATACAGACGATGACGTACAAGCTGGCACCCAAATTCGATCGCGTTTTTCCGTTGATAATTATCATCACGTTATGATTCACGCTTTCGTTAATGCTCACGCTGGGTAAACGTTGATCAAAAGATCGAAAATTACATTCACGTGTATGCCTACGCTGACATTAAAGCTCACGCTGACGTTGATGACAATATTAGCGTTGGAAAGTACGCTTAACCGACAATCACGACAGATTTCCACACGACCGAGGACTTGAATACAGACAATGACGTATAATTCGGCACCTATATCCGATCGCACTTTCCCATTGATAATTATCATCACGTTATGATTCACGCTTTCGTTAATGCTCACGCTGGGTAAACGTTGATCAAAAGATCGAAAATTACATTCACGTGTATGCCTACGCTGACATTAAAGCTCACGCTGACGTTGATGACAATATTAGCGTTGGAAAGTACGCTTAACCGACAATCACGACAGATTTCCACACGACCGAGGACTTGAATACAGACAATGACGTATAATTCGGCACCTATATCCGATCGCACTTTCCCATTGATAATCATTATCACGTTATAATTGACGCCCCGTTAATGCTTACGCTGGTTCAACGTCAATCAAATGATCGGAAATTATGTTTGCGTCAAAGCTCACGCTGACGTTGCTGATGGTATTCACTTTATAAACAGTGCTTATATGAAGGTCCCGCCGACATGTAGTGTTCGTTCTTGAGGAGTTCTCAATGGTCTCAAAACAAGTGGGTTCTCCAATTCTTTGAGTAATTCTTTTTGGCCCAAGAAGTAATATTTTTAATTTCTTCACATTCTTCTAGAATGATTCGTCTTTGCACCTTATCGAGATCCCAGCACAGTGATGATGTCCCTGAATAACTTCTCATCAGTTCGACCGCTCAAAATATCCCGACGTGCATTAGAGGCTCATGTGTGTAGTAGTTCAATTTTCCCCATTTCGATTTGAGGGGAGTTCGGAATATCTGAACCTCCATGTTGATTTCTTCCGTAATGGTTCCATTGAAATGATCATGGTAGACGGAAAAGTCTGAATATACTCTGAGTTTGATCGCAATCGTTTCCATTTCCGAATCATTTACAAATCTATTGGAAGTATCCCAGACAGCACCGAAAATTCTCAGAACATTGTAGAAACTCGTTTCTGGTTTCCTAGATTTGATTCTGAAAACATCATATCCTGGGTGTTTTGAGAACGTTCTTTTTCAATGCATCCTGTTAGATTTTGAAAACATTATTTTCATGTTCTTGAAATATTTTTGGAACATTTCAATAATTGAAAGGAATAAGGAAAACATTTATGTAACGTTTTTAAATCATGTTCGGTGAAATGTTCCCATAACCTCCCTCGAAAACGTAAATAAAACTTCCTAGGACATTTTCACGTTTCCAAAACATACATCTAACGTTTTTAAAATATCCTGGGACGTTTTTTGCATGTTTTGTATATTACCAACCATGTTTTGTAAATGTTCTCAAAACGTTTCAGTGCTGTCTGGGATAGTATTGTTACGTATCAAATAGGAAATGAGACATGCAATCCATGGATTGATAAATTCCTTTCATGTACGTTATTATCATTCAGAAAATATGATACGGTCAGTTCCATTCTTATGATTCATCTGGAATTCGCTGAGAAATTGAAAAAATGTTGTCTGACACGCACCGGTATTCGGATTCCCCGTCACTGCAGGATAAGTCAGAACAAAAAATCTGAAATGCTTCCCTCCCCTATCCTCTTCTCCAAATTTTTTCACTACATCCTGTCTCGATGCAATAACTATCCATCATTCTTATAGTACACTTCTCCTTCACATGGTCACGGTGGGGCTGAACAAAACAAACTCAAAAGTCGTGTCACTCCAAAAATTTTTGTAAATTCCGATTCTACGTGATTTTCTGAGAGAAAAAATCCAAACTTCAAAATCGCCTATGGTGCTGTTTCCATTTTACGGTACATTTACTAGTTGCATTTTGCTTATTTTAATGTACCTCACCAAGAAGTCCAAATATGTGGGGCATTCGTATGGCTTTTCATTTTAATTTCTTTTTCCACATAAATTACTGTTTGTAAACTAAATTTCATCGCTTCGCAAGGATAATATGTTATTTCTAATAAATGATACATTTTTTTCAGATTGAAAAGTTGTCAATTTTTACGTTTTTTTCTCTACATTCCAGCTTTAAGTAGAAATCAAATGAGGAAATATTGTTCCACGGTTGGACTATTGTAAAAAAATGCCTACTTTATATACGAATTTCATTATTCAAATATTGAGTGATTTATTAACGTTTGAAAATTCAAATTACAGAAACATCAATTCAATTTGAACTGAATAGAATTTATTTCTCAATATCTTCACAAAACATACATGGGAATTGAACATGATAAGTACCCACATTGATGAAAAATACTATTTCACACATGATTACCATTGTAATCACAAATTGCTCTTAGGAGCTGTTGATTATAATGTTGGTTACTTGCATTTTTACCTTTATGGTGTGCCCAAGTTTTGAGGAAGTCAAAATGCACTGACTCCATAGCTTGTTCGCTGTAGAACCCCAAGCCATTTTCAATTTTCAAACAAAAATCTTCAATATGGAAAAAACCGGCATGAACCTTCGGAGTCGTTAAAATCCCCAAATTCAGGTAGCTTTCTTTCAAAATCTGAATTTCTTCTTCATATCATAATTATAACGAATGGTTAGAGCAAGGAGCTGACAAGAAACATTCAGGAGATTTCAAAAGTTGCAATCATGTACCAATTTTTTCTAGCAACTTCAGTGAGAATACTAAGATTTTGTGCGTCATTCCTCCACCTGAGCTTCACTTGATGCTCGGCGTTGTGAATACAGTCGTCGATGAAATGTTTGCAGAATGCGAAAAAATCACTAATGATTGGTTTAAAGAATGTAGTGTAAAACGCGATAACACTCATGCTGGTTCTGGATTCAATGGAAATGATTGCAAGACTCTTCTCAAAAATCTTGATATTCTCCAAGCGAAAAAGGACTTGAGACCTTTAAAGTATGTTAACACCTTGAGCAACTTCAATGACGTTGTTAAAGATTGTTTTGGCAACAAATTGAATCCCGGATATGAAGAAAAAATTCAGATTTTCAAAAAAAGCTACCTGAATTTAGTGATTTTGACGACTCCGAAAGTTCATGCCGTTTTTTTCCATATTGAAGATTTTTGTTCGAAAATTGAAAACGGCTTGGGATTCTACAGCGAACAAGCTATGGAGTCAGTGCATTTTGACTTCCTCAAACCTTGGGCACACTATAAAGTTGAAAATGCAAGTAACCAACATTATAATCAACAGCTCCTAAGAGCAATTTGTGATTACAATGGTAATCATGTGTAAAATAGTATTTTTCATCAATGTGGATACTTATCATGTTCAATTCTCATGTATGTTTTGTGAAGATATTGAGAAATAAATTCTATTCAGTTTAAATTGAATTGATGTTCCTGTAATTCGAATTTTCAAACGTTGATAAATCACTCAATATTTGAATAATGAAATTCGTATATGAAGTAGGCATTTTTTACAATAGTCCAACCTTGGAACAATATTTCCTCATTTGATTTCTACTTAAAGCTGGAATGTAGACAAAGAAACGTGAAAATTGACAATTTTTCAATTTAAAAAAAAATGTATCATTCATTAGAAATAACATACATATTATCCTTGCGAAGCGATGAAATTTAGTTTAAAAACAGTAATTTATGTGGAAAAAGAAATTAAAATGAAAAGCCATACGAATGCCCCACATATTTGAACTTCTTGGTGAGGTACATTGAAATAAGCAAAATACAAACAGTAAATGTGCCATAAAATGGAAACGGCACCATAGGCGATTTCAAAGTTTGGATTTTTTCTCTCAGAAAATCACGTAGAATCGGAATTTACAAAAAGTTCTGAAGTGATACGACTTTCGAGTTTTTTTTGTTCAGTCCCACCGTGTGGTGCACCTCCTCATCATCATGAAGTAATCAGTCTCATGACTGGGTTGATGAAATCCTCCAACCCTATCTATTATCCGCCAAACGCCTAATTCCTACATATTTACAACAACCCTTGTCTTGTATAATTTTTTCCATATACCTCAATCCAAGTCCATCTCTAAGGGAGTGTACGGTAGTGTGGGACGGCTTTTGGTTTTGCCCGATAATTTTTGATCAAGTCCATTTTATAGAGACTAATGTAGATCATTGGAAAGCTAGAAGGCTCAGCTTACTTTTTGCTCAAGTAACTACATTGATTACGTTGAGTAGAAAAATTTTATAGCCATTTTTGTGGAACATCGATTTTTGCACAGAAAAAAATTTGTACGGTAGTGTGGGACACTTTAGAAAATCAGGTCGGTGCCGAATCAACGGAAAACCAAATCAACGAAATAAAATTTACTAGCAGTATGAAGTTGTCATTTTGTTGCAGTATGAAATGAAATTAGTCATAGATCATTGATTAAATTGAACGAAAAGTAAAAAACATTGATTTGCTAACACAAACCCACGGTAAACTTAATTTCCCTTTGTTATGTTTATGATTATGGTATAGTTATGTTTATGATAAGAACAAACCGATTTTCGTTCTCTACAGACGTTTGAAACAGTTTGATTGTACCGATCGATTAGGAAGATCATTAATAATTTTATTAGAATGATGAATTACGTGTCTGCTGTAATAAACGGGTGCAGTGAATAGGTTAACATAAAGAATTTTCGTTTAATTTAATCAATGATCTATGACTAATTTCATTTCATACTGCAACAAAATGACAACTTCATACTGCTAGTAAATTTTTTTTCGTTGATTTGGTTTTTCGTTGATTCGGCACTGACCCAGGAAATCCACCAAAATTGGCAAAATATGAAGTAAAAACACCAAAAATGTAAAGAAAATCAAATTGCATTCATTTAAAGAACCTTCAGTAGCAAAAACAACAACAAAAAATTCGCATTTGAACCAACTTATTCGTCGTCTTCTTCATCACTGTCAGAAGCGCAATGCTTACATGTAAAGTAGCTGGTAGTCATAGCAGCGCACTTTAAATGTACTTAAATTATATACTGACTTCTTTTGGGGCGTAATTTACTGGAGGAGGCAATTGACGAGACGGACGGTTCACTTTTAAACCACTTCTATTGAATAAAACACAATCGATTAATATTACAATGGTGTCCCACACTACCGTACAAACGGTGTCCCGCACTGGGGAATGACAGCCATTTTTATCATTACAGAAAAAAATTGAGGTGTGCATATTTTGGCTTGAATTAATATTTCATCATGAAATGTAATGAAAACACTTCCCATACATGCATTACATTTATCTTTTCCACTAGATTTCTTTGAAATTATAGCACTCACAAGAACTTGGAAAAAAACTCTTTTTCTAATTTTCACACACGATGTTCGGGCGCAATAAAATTAATGCGACTATTCGCTTCAGTGTTAGCTCAAAAACTAGCTCATGCCATAAGAGCAGTTTGACAGTAGTCGGTGTCGCCATATTTGCACTCTGTCAAAAAAAACGGGTGTCCCGCACTACCGTACGTCCCACACTACCGTACACTCCCTTACAAGTTGTACATGGTGCACAATGAATACAATATACAATACAATCTGGACTACCCAATTTGGTTGTGAGTTGATTGGGTTCCTTTGAGTCAGCACCTCATTGCATGAATTGTAGGGGAGAGTGAGGCATGTTTTCCCACTTTTTCTTTGTCGATTTCTGTCTTCTTCCCCGTTCCATATTTCTAGGCGTTTGGGGTACTATTTTACTCGTGGAAGCTTCCACTACAACCTAGTATGAATGAATGTAATGATTTCATGAGCATGTTGTTGCAAAATAGTGTTATTTGCAGTAATGTCACTTGCGAAAACTTGCCCCACATACGGGGCAAGTTTTCCAACACCTTCGAACCATATGGGGGCAAATTTTCTCACTCATTCAAAATTGCCAAAAATAGATAAGAAATTGAAGTTCGAATCCAAATTGAGTATTTTATTCGATTTTTTATTTGGAAATCAATTACAATAGGGGGTACATGTGATGTAGGAAAACGAAATAACGAATGTAGTACATAAAAAGTAAGCAAAAGTATGAAGAACAAAAAGACAGCTGCTTTCATCGAATCATGGCTGTAGGAGCCACGATTCGTTTTCCTTTTATAATTTCGAACCATCCGTGATCTATGTAAACTTAATGATAAATCATATTAAATAATATTTGCTTATCTTTTTCGATAATTTTGCTTGTAATACGTCACAACAATTTGATTGAGACTGAGATAATTTTCCGCAGTGAAAAACATTGCTTTATCATTGTTTTCCAACTCTAAACTAACCTAAAATCGCGAAGACTAATCATATAATATAAGAAATGCATTGGCAACACTCTAAAATCACTTGGTTGAAACCGGGACAAATTCTCTTTGTGAGAAAATTTGCCCCGTGTCACGTTGGGAAATTTGCCCCATCATCGTTTTTCAACTTGGAACTAGGTTGAAATCGTGAAGACGCGAGTAATTCACAAAAATGATCACATCATTCGATTCAGGGGACTTTCGTTTATAAACACATTTTCAACCAAAACAATCAGAATAACGTAAGTATGTTTTTTTTCAATTTGAATGAACACATATAAAGTTTACTCACCAACGACAAAATCGTAAAAACAGTTCTCTTATTATGATGAAAGCAACTATTAACCTGATATTGCCGTGAATGGTACCTTAGATGATACTACTCACGACCATTCATCCAGCAGTGCGCTCTTCCAGCATACTAAGAAATTATAACGCATTGGAAAACATGCCCCTATAGAAAACTTGCCCCACTCTCCCCTATTTATTTTTTCCATTCATCACGTTCAGTACCCATCGCATCGGACAAACTTCCAATAAAATCCCCACCCCAGATGTCTAAGTCAATATGTGTAAACGTAGTGTATATCATTGAAACCATGATTTCATCATGGTGGTGAGTTTTAAAATTCCACATGGTATTATATTCAATGTCGTCAACATTTCATTATCTGAAGTACTTGGGACATTTGGAGACATTAATGTTAGAGATATGTTGAATCCTAGAAAGTGGACACTGGAAAAGAAATTTGTCCTCCCAAAGGGACCGTCCATAAATTACATAACGCTATCCATTATTTCTTTCAGTATCTCACTCATCATGTCTGAAGTTGTTGCGACAAGGAACAACAGAAACAAAAGCTTTGCGTAATTTATAGACGGTCCCAAATGAATCGTTTGTCCTCTTTCCAAAATATATTTCTTGGGATTATTTAAATATTCAGTTGAATCGAACAATGTAATGCTTGCCTCAAATGAGTTATTTTCGTAAATGAACAGTTCATGTACCAAAAGTGATCAATTTTTGCATTCACTTGAATACTTCATTTTTACAAATGAACATTCTATGAAGGGAAGACAAATGATTATTTCTTTAAAATCTAAATTTTGCTTACCGATGAATTGAATTACAGTATGCAGGAAGAAAAATTGCTCAGTATACTGACCATTTTTGAATTTGATGATTATGAATTATTGATTCATAAATTGTGCATCAAATTGCTACTGCATTGGGTGTTTCCGACAGTACCTGCACAGTGTGCACAGTGCGCGAAGCGGTCCTGAATTCATTTCCTGTTGTTATTTGATTAATCGAGAATAAAAATCTCGAATACTTGGCCACCACTTCGCGCACTGTGCACACTGTACAAGTACTATCGGAAACACCCAATATCTACGGATCCAATTGTCCAACAAACATTTACGTTTTTGCTCATATTTTCGACTTTTTAATTGATTTTCGGATCAATTTTGCACGATTCAAGATATTAGTGACTTGGATTATGGCCTTGACTAGCTATGAAAATAATTGATGAGAATATACGTGGCGTGTAAAAAGTGCGGACTTTTTTATCGACTACCATCTATCCTCTCAATCAATATATATCATATAATCAATTAAATTCTGTCATCTCCCACTGAAACCAACATTCCTCTCACTTCAGAACCCTCAATTACTCGCGTGGGTTCACTGACATTTGTTGTATTGTTTTGAGAAATGATTACAAAACTAAATATTGATTTTTCACTGTAGTAATTATTCCACAGAATGGAATTCTTCAACACACTTTCAATATGCTTGAATTACTCCATCATCATTGAAATTACAATCTTTGCAAGGCATTTATGCATTGAACTATCTGTAATGTAGTATCCCATGTAGAAAATGCCGACTTCCAACCAACCATAACAATCGAAACAGTACTGGTACAACACTGATTACCAGGGTTGGTTGCCAACGTTGTAACGTGGTTGAAGTAACAACCAGTACAATGTTGTTGTAACGCCGATAGTCAATGCTGATTTGCCAACGTTGATTTGAAACTCGTTCAACGTTGTCCATTATGTGTGGTTTAATACGGAAAAATTTTGAAGAAATTATTATTCATGTTCTCGAATTGACTTCTTCACATGTTGTCGGATTATTCATTCGTTTCAAGAAACGATTCAAACTTCAGCAACATACGAACAGATGTGTTATATTTTTTACTTTCGATATAACCATGGACATTAGCTGAAAATACACCGAAAAAACGATATTCTAGGATTGAGAGGAATTTATTCTTCACTCTTCCTCTAAACCAATCCTCTTATTATAAGACTAACCCCCTCTAATTTTTAGTGACTTCATAAGATATTCTTCGTTTTAGAATAAATTCTTGAAATAAGAATATTTCCAAATCATTTTAAATAACCGCTCTGTACAAAATAATTTTGTAAATTATCTAGCCTGAAGAGTATTCTTGAAGTTGAAATTTTCAAATTTGGGAAAAAAGCCTTATGTTCTGAGTTGAATTTGTTGTTAGGGTGATGATAAACTTGTCGGAAGAGTTTTGTAGTTGGGTGGAATCTATATTGATCAGGAAAGTTCAAATTGTGTGGCAAAAGTTAGAAAATCTGTCAACTCAGCTCACGGCACATGGGTATTCTATCAGCTTTTCTTCACTAAACGAAATTTAGGCAGGAGAAATGTATCAAAATTTAGTAAAATCAAGTTGGTACAGAGTAAGAGAGGACAGATATATTCATTGAATTTTATCGGTTATTATAAAAATGTTGATAAATAAGGAAAGGCTATAGAAGACCCAATGTGTCGTCTTTTAATATTTTTGTTCCAATAATGTTGTATCATGTTCCCACAAATGAATGTTATTATATTTATGAAACAGGTTCAATACACATGTTTCCTCAACCTACTAGTGGAAAGATACAAAAATGCACACAATACAAAATCATTGACCAAAAATATTGAGAGACAATAAATTGAGTTATACATAGCCTTTACGTATTTATCAACATTTTTATAATAACCAATAAAATTCAATGAATATATCTGTCCTCACTTACTCTGTACCAACTTGATTTTACTAAATTTTGATACATTTCTCCTGCCTAGATTTCGTTTAGTGAAGAAAAGCTGATAGAATACCCATGTGCCGTAAGGATTCCAATAATTTTTTTGTGAATTATTTGAAATTATTTTACAATTGTTGTAATATATGGGTAGCGTTCATTTTTCTTATTTCTTTCATCAATTTTAGAACTAAACTAAGAGATTATATTCATTCATATGATAATATTATGCAAAAATGAATATTATTTCATAGTCAACTGAATCATTTATGTGCACGTTTAATATCATACGTGCGCATAACTTATTCTATGTCATATCACCACGTAATTGACATATGAAAGGGGTCATGTTTTGCAAAACGTTTATCATTACGAATCCATATTCAGCTGGATATTCTGGATGTGGGAATAGTAAATATTATGAACAATTGAGGTTAACGCATAGTATCCTTGAAATGGGAATCCTGTAATATTCTTAAAATGAGAATACTACACGTCATTCTCAGTATGAGAGGAATGCTCACTTACAACAAGAATATATTCTTGGCGCTTATTTTAGATGCCAATGTTCTTAGAGTTAGATGCGCCCTCTCAATCCTAGAATATCGTTTTTTCGGTGTATATAATTATTTTCATTAGCTACGTACGAAGGCTTAAATGGATTACCATCACCGGTTGAAAATCAATTGTCAATGTTGGTATACAATGAAAAACCAGTACTGATTCAGGGTTGATGTTAACGTTGACCCAGTATTGGTGAACAACGCCGTACCAGTGTTGATCAGCGTTATCATTCCGGGTTTATTCCAACATTGTTTGCCAACAGTTGGCAGTTGGCAAATAACGTTATTCCAGTACTGGGTCGTTCGTCAATTTCTGCATGGGATTATACAAATCCGCTTTATTACTAAAAAAAAATGGAGTCAGGGGTAATGAAAAGAACCACGTGATCAATTGTTGGTTAACTAGTTAATATACAGCGAATAACATAAGCTTTGTTTTTCTCATTTGTTGATGTAGAAAAATTATCACGATGTGGGTCGTAGTGAAATTCATAGGAGAAAATTCATGTGAAGCCATACCAGCTGTTTGGATGGTAAACAATATTCGTTATTGGCCTCCTTATTCTGGCCCAAAATTGGTGAATTCAATAACCAATTGTGAGCAACCGTCGATGAATACGTGGACAGCATATCCAGCTGAAGTATTAAAAAAGTGTATAGGTAATTTGACTATTATTACAACTCTTCGTTGTTATATTATCAGTCCCTAATAAACATTGTATATTATTCCACATTCAAGGGGATACTAGCGGCGTAGTATCAGCCAAATTGTTCATGACAACCTACGAGCAAACGCTGCAATTGAATCAAAATATCGCTGTGTACAGCATTTCCACCTGAATCAGATGAATGCTGTACAGCGCAATATCCAGAATGAATTGAAGCGTTTACTCGTAGATTGTCATGAAAGATTTGGCTGCTGACACGCCGCTAGTTAGTATCCCCTTGAATGTGACATGATGTACAATGTTTTTGAAAAAATTTTCGCGAATGGTCATTGGTAATGAAGTTTTCATTTCCAACAGATTATGGGACTGCTAGAGCAGCTGCAAAAAAGCAGAGGAAACTAGTGATTTAGAATCAAGTGATCAAGGCTCAGCCAATAGAGTGAGAAAAACAAAATCTACACAGTTTTTTGATGAAATGTTCTCCAATTCAGCAAATCCGGATGATGATGATGATGATGATGAACATAGTCCTTCAGATGATGGTGTGAGTAATGGCAATTCTTTTGCACCGCCTCATTTCAGTTTTGTTAATGAGGAAGGCAATCCATCTGTAAATGATACTACACGCTCACTGAAGTAAAATCAGTGGTCACAGATCCGAAACGTCGATCTTGCTCATACAGACCCTGGCAAAAAAGTTTCACATAATTTCTCATATGTTTCAGTATTTTTTCATATTTCTTATAATTTCTCATATATTTTCATAAATGTCATAAATTTTCATAATTTCTCAAGGAATTGG
This sequence comes from Gonatopus flavifemur, assembly GCA_018340375.1. Classification (NCBI taxonomy): domain Eukaryota; kingdom Metazoa; phylum Arthropoda; class Insecta; order Hymenoptera; family Dryinidae; genus Gonatopus; species Gonatopus flavifemur. The sequence continues at coordinate 8,113,894 of JAFFJZ010000013.1, forward strand.
AACATTCAGTATGAGGAATGTTTTCTCATAATAAGTGATAATTTCTCATAAAAGAAATCATATTATTTCATATATTTTCATAATTCCTCATAAAATTACAGAAAATTTTTCATAAATATAATGATGACTATGAGATATGGTTTTTCATGAAAAGTCATGATTTTTCATGAAAACTCATAAATTCTCATCAAAAAAGTTACAATTATTCATAAATAAAAGTGTATCATCAAATAATTTTCTAATTTCTCAAAAGAATTGCATATATGTCTTAATTTCTTAAAAATTTCATACAGTTTCTTCTCGCATCCGTAAAGACGAGAAGGATAATATGAAATATCAACACATAGGAAAACATAGAAGCCTGCTGAAGTAACTGATCCAAGTGATCCAGATCACTTGGATTAGCTACTTTGGAAGGTTCCATAGCGTCTTATCAAAACAATAAATGATAAATCTTATGTGACTTTATGAACATATGTTTTGGAGAGATTATAAAGAATTTGGAAATTTTAGAAGGGAATTGTTTGTCTTATAACAGCACCTCTTTTTTTGAAAAATGGTGAGATTTTGGTCAAAATTTATGAGAATTTATGAAAAAATATGAAAAATTATGAGAAAAGCATTTCTTATAAGAGTGTTCAAACTCCTTTAGAAATTATAGAATTTTATACAAAAATTATGAGAAAATATGAAAATTTTATGAGAAAATCATGGAAAATCATGAAAACATTATATCTTATAATGATGTTCCAAATCCTTGAGAAATTATGGGATTTTATGAGAAAATTATGAAAAAAATGATGGAAAAATATGAGAAATTATGAGAAATTTTTTCGCCAGGGGACACAACGGTACATACACGTGAACATGTGATATGTGCATGCATGTCTCCACTTGTATGTACTGTCACGTCCGTGAGTAAGATCGGAGTGTCGGATCTGTGACCACAGAGTATTGCTGCGTTTTGTATGAGAACATCGAGTAATAAGAATCAGGAGGGAGCATACCTTGGTAAAAATAAAACGTGCCACAATGTGCAAACAGCGCGCAGACGATGCGAATCTGTGCCATTTCCCACTGTCTGCACGTTGTTCTTGCATTGTGGCACGTTTCATTTTTACCAGGGTAGCGGTGGAGGAAGTGAAGTCAAGTTTGGTGTTTCCTTCAAGAATAATGGTGGAAATCCCAGCTTCACACAATCATACCTTTTCTGCTACTATGCTCCCTCCTAATTCTTACTTCTTCTTGTATGAGAATGTGTGTTTGTGTTAACATCCCAGGTATTACCAGAGATGAATTGGAAGAGATTGCTAACGAAGCCTTGCAACGTGGTACGGATTTTGAACTAACGCCATCACATGGAAATCGAACCAATTATCAGATAGCAATTGGATAGTTGGTCATATCGAATGGAAATATTGAAATCCTATTGAATCGATCAATCCATCAGGTAGAGTTCGTTTTTTCATTTGGGTTCGCTCTCCGCTCTGGCGCTAGTCCAAAAACCGTACAACGTTCCAAGGCTCTGTTAGCAATCTCTCCCAACTCATATTTGCTATTACTCTGGTTACAAAGATGTTTGAAGCAAAGTTGAGAAGTATTATGAAATACCAAAAGGAAATTTTCAGGATATCTCAAACCTCATTTCGTACTCCCAAGCAGTACGTTGAATACATTTCTTTCCAATCCAAATGACACAAGGACTTCTAAAATATCCATTAATTATCTGCAAAAAATACCCACCAATGAGATTCGTCGCCCCGATGTAGAATTTGGATGAAAAATCGGTGAATTAACGGTTACTTGTAGAAACGACATAGAGGCAATGAAGAAAAAGTTCAGCCTTGATTTTCATGCTGGCTTTTCTTCATCGTCTCAACGTCGCTTCTTCGATGAGCAGCCGTTGATTCACCGACTTTTCACCTAAATTCTATGTCAAGGCGACGTAGTTGTTTTGTGTAGGTATTCTGTGAGTGTGGATAGACTCTGGAAATGAGACCATCTTGAATAAATTCGTTGGAATATTTCATGAAGATGCATTGCACATAGTTCTTCAGAACAGCCTCATTTGATGTTGCGGAAGTTTGAATCGTTTATCGGAACCAATTGTCATCATCATGAAGTAATCAGTCTTATGACTGGTTTGATGAAATCCTCCAACCCTGCCTATTATCCGCTAACCGTTTAATTTCTGCATATCTACGACAACCCTTATCTTGTATAATTTGCTTCATATAACTTAATCTAGGTCTACCTCTTCGAGTTTTACCATTCATTTTTCCTTCCAATATTGTTTTCAATAAGCTATCATGTCTTAATGTGTTCCCTATCAGATTACTTCTTCTTTTCACGATCTGTCTCAAAAGACTTATCTTTTCATTTACCTTCTCAAGTACTTCTTCATTTCTCACTCTCTCTATCCACTTTACTCTAAGCATCCTTCTATAACACCACATTTCAAAAGCTTCCAGCCCCCGTTGGTCCGTTTGTCCAATTGTCCAAGTTTCGCAACCATTCAATGCTGTGCTCCAAACGTAACTCTTTAAGAATTTCTTCCTTACTGCTAAGCTTATATTCTTCGAACACAGTCACTGTTTCTTTCGGTGGAAAGCCTGTTTTCCTTGTGCTATTCTTGCTCTTATACCTCTCTCACTTTTACCGTTTTCTGTAATTACGCTCCCTAGATATTTAAATTCTTTGATTTGCTGAATTGTCTCTGCATCTATTTTGATTTTCGTTCTCCTTGGTGTTTTCGCTGTTGCACAAATCATGAATTTTGTTTTGTCCTCATTTATATTCATACAATAGTTTTCTAGTAATATTGTTTCCATCGCGTTGAGAGTATTTTCTAACTCAGCACCACTCGTAGCTAATATAGCTATGTCATCCGCAAATCTCAGCATCCTTACATTTTCACCTTGAATCTGTAATTTCAATTGCGCTTGTTCCTTCACTTCGTTCATCGCTTCTTCTATATACAAATTGAAAATCAACGGCGATAGTGAGCATCCTTGTCTCACCCCTCTTTTGATTTGTGCTTCTCCTTTTTGACCCTCTATTCCTATTATTGCGGTCTGATTCTTATATAATTCATATATCATTCTCCTATCCTTGAAATTAATCTCTACCTTTTTCAAAATCGTGAACATTTTCTCCCAATCAACATTATCGAATGCTTTTTGTATGTCTACAAAACCTATATACACAGACTTTTTGAACTCTAGACTTTTCTCTACGACTGTTCTGAGTGCTTATACTGCTTCCCGCGTTCCCCTATTTTTCCTAAAACCAAACTGATCTTCGGCTAATCTACTCTATTTTATTTTCTATTCTCCTGTATATAATTTTTGTCAGTATTTTCGAGGCATGTGAAGTTGAACTAATCGTTCTGTAGTTCTCGCATTTGTCTGCTCCTTGCTTTTTCGGAATGGTGACAATTTTATTCTTCTGGAAATCTTTCGGTACCTCTCCTCTTTCGTACATGTCTCTGACCAATTCAAACAGTGCGTCACGAGTTCTTTGACTGGAGGCTTTGATAAGGTCCGCACTTATGCCATCTATTCCTGGTGCCTTATTTTTTTTCACTTCTTTTAAAGCCCTGTCGAATTCTGGTCTCAAAATTGAATCTCCCAATTCTTCTTCATCGACATCTTCCTCCCTCTATAAAAACCCTATATTACCAATTGCATCAATTGTCAATCGAATAAAAAAATACTCAGCTGTTGAAGACCCAAAATTTTGTAGTGAATTCTTAAATGATGTTTCCAATTCTAGCGAGTTCATTCGAGAACATAAAAATCAATGATTCATCAGATTTTGTGAGTTGAAATTTTCTTTAGCATTTTCAATCCCTAAGATTGCTTGGCAGAGATGTTTTTTTTTAATGTTTCACATTTTTGTTGGAAATAAGTAGTATTTGATACATCTTGGAAATATCTGTAACAATTTCATAAGACTTCATATTTTGCTCAATCATGTTTCAAGATATCTACAAACACAAACGCGAATTATTTGTTGAGATTCCAATACATGGTGGTTTATGAAAACTATATGATTCCTATAATGAATAATAATCCCAGTTAGCACGACATGCTTCCGGGACGTTTTTAGGATGTTCAAAAAACCTTTACGACATTTTGAAAACGTTTTAAAAACGTCCAAGGTGCTTGTTTTACTAACCGGGATATTTCTTCACGATGCATTGTGTGAAGTGGAACTTCATTTGACAACAAATGTACTGGAATAAGAAACTTGCACTGGAAATTCAAAGTTAATAATTGGAAATGGATGATATTCGATCTTCAATTTTGCAGATGAACCTCTACTGATACCATCAATGGATGATATCTTTCAAATCGACCCTTTCCAGGTGACAGGCGTGTACATGATCCTCATTGTAAAAATTTTCACATGAATCTAACTCAAGTTCATATTCTTTTCATACAATGAGTTATATAGCTAGCAAAGTAGCACAAAATCTTCTCATTAGTCAATTCAATAGAGGGAGAGAGAGATAGAAATTAACAAAATCACGTTGAATCGAATAAATTACATTATCATTTGTGTGTCTTCCAGCTAACGTCCCGAATTCATCCACGAACGCGCCAATGAACATGACAGAATCAAATGCAATCATTGAATTTGTAGTTATGTTGATATAATGGTCTTTCCTTACATTGAGAAAATATTAGCACTGGGTAGCTAGCCGAATCTTCCTTGTGAGATTTCTCAGAATCCTTTGATATTTGTAAAACATCGCTGGATACAGCATTCCTTGAATATCTATGCAGTTCCTCGAATTTTGAATCGGAAATGAGTTCTGGAGATAAGAATTTTGAAATGTTAAGGTGCACCTTACATTTATATTTGTACATTTCATTTAAGACTCCTATGAACCCAGTCCATCAACATCTTCTGCCGTACCGAAAGCACTTGAAAAGCCGTTACATTCTAAGATGATTGGAAAGCCATCGATCCAGAAGTCAGCATTTAAGAAACCATCGCTTCCAACAACGTTCGCTAAAAAACCATGTCTGACAACACTCCGTCTTCCACGGATAATGCTCCCGAAAGGGCCGAATCTTTCATCAAGTTCTGGTGACACTAATTCGATACATGTATCAGGTATGTTCAACTCATTATACAATAGACCCTTGAGATCTTTTTATAGAAAAATATTAATGTGGCTATTGTATATTGTAATCATATATTGTATATGTAATTTTGTTCAATAGATAATACTCAAACGCTAAATTCCACTAGAAAGGCATCAAATACGGGCTCAATTGACCACGCTACACTTACTGCAAGTATGTTGGAGGAAAGGTTTTTATACGTGTTCATGTTATACAGTGCGTCGCTAATATCCAAATTTTTCAAATAGTAACAAGATTTCATTATGTTCCAGTGTTTGCTGTGATCAAGTCTTTGGTTCACATGATGAACCGGATGGATCGTGAAATCGATATGCTGATCGAGAACCAGAATCTAAACATCCACCAGTGTCGATGTCAAGTAGATCGTGAAACTTCTGAATCGAATGAGTTGAGCCAAATCAGTTTTTCTTTGGATAATGAGGACGATTTAACCCTTCAACCGTAACCCTCCTCAAAATTACGTTAACCGTAACCCCCGGTCTGACAGACCGCTATTCCTCCCTCCTTCATACTTAAGTTTATTAGAAATGGGGAAAACATTTCTTCCATTATTATGAATGTCTGAGGGGTAGAAAAATGTGTTCGTATACAAAAGCTAGGGAACAATTTTGTGTAGCATAAGAACAAAATTTATTTAAATTTTCCAAACCGTACCCCAACAAGTTACAAAATCACAAAGCTTCTTTGTTTGAACATAAAATGATCAATTTTTTTAATAGTTTGACTAGCACAAAGTCGGTAGTGGAAGTGAAAAATTATCTTACGAATTTCTCTTATACAAAGGTGATCATGACATTGAACTGTCTGAATCTTCAGACGAAGATACTGGTGTACCGGATAAACAGTGTATGCACATTTTTCGCGAGCACTGTAAGCAAACTGGTATATTGCATTTCACGCATTTATATGCGGTTTTCCGCCTCACTTTATAATCGCATAATGTGCATGTTTTCTTACTTTCGAGTTGGTCTGTTGGTACATCCACCTGAGACATACTCACTTGCGGTCAAACATCCCTTATCATTGTCTTCAAAGTTTTGGACAAATGTGTCTTCTGATTTCTTTCTTCTAATCGAGGTGTGATTAGACTGGTCGCCAATTTTTTTATGAAATCAAATCTAGATATCTCCGAGACATTTTTGTACTGATGGAATAAGATGATGTGAGTATTATTGATACTGATATCTAGGAGTCTATAAAAAACTGCCATAGGCCAAGGCCTTGTTTGACGGTTCGAAGAGTAAATTGCACATTTTTAATCTACAGTGTCTGCTCCACCTTTCGTCATATTATAGAACGATATAATCTCTGGTAGGTTGTTACTTTCAATTTCAACAGTACTATGCATTGAAGAAATCAAAATCACTGCCTTATTTTTTTTGGGACGTAAGATAATAATGTACCATCAACAGTATATCCCGAAAGATTAGATCCTACTGGTCTCTTTTTAGAAGGGAGGAAATCTGAAGGTATTTCCTTCTTATTTTTCCTCAATGTGCCAACGTAAGTCAAACCGTTTTTTCTAAGCTCTTGCACCAATTCTAAAGATGAAAACCAATTATCAGCAGTTATGTTTCAGTTTGATTTATACAATGGTTCACCGAGACGTAATACAGACTGAGTAGGTGTTAGGAAGTTTTTATGGTTAGGATTTGACGAATCAGTGTTTTTCCCGGAATAAACGTATGCATTGTATAAGTTAGAGGTTCTGGCGTCGGCGAGGCACATAATTTTTATACCATATTTGGCTGGTTTATTTGGCATATACATCTTGAAAGAACATCTACCTCTAAATGCTACCAGCATTTCATCTATGTAAGCATAAGCTCCTACATTGTATACTTTCTGACAATTTGATATGAACCGTTCACAAATATTTGCAATAGGAGCTGTGCGATCAACAGCTCTTCTGATAGATCGAGTTTCAGGATCGTCGAATCGTAAACAAGTTATCAATAATTCAAATCGTTTTTCGGACATTGTTGCTCGAAAAATGGGACGTCCAAAACAATCATTTGCGAATATTGAAGATGTGTTTTCATGTGCTGAACCAAAAATTGAAGTGAGCATGATTAAACCGAACAGAGCTTCAATTCCTTCTACGGAAGTATCCTGGTACAAGTATGTATTGTTGGATGATATTTTATCTCTTACTCTACTCAATTTTCCATTAGTATGATCCACAATGTCTGATATCATCTGATCTTCGAATAATAGGCGCCAGATTTGAATAGGTTCAGGCGATTCGCCTCAGCTCGTGGCATGTGATTTTAAAGTAGGAACTTTCAAAATGATATTCTCCTTTGCTGTTCACTTATTACGACTGGGTTATTTCACATCCCAAAAATATTTGTTTCGTCCTCTTCCAAAATAACCATTGTTCGACTGTGCACGCGATTGTACCTGATCTCCTTCATCTTCCTTATCAGATGAATTATATTCCAATTCGGAGACAGAATCATGTTCAGATTCCAAAACATAATCTTCATCATCAGATGTTTCTGATATCGCGCTTTCTCTATCAGAATTTGCTCCATTAGGCTTTTTACACTGTCTTGGACGAAGTTGCCGTGTGCTCATATCCTATCACAGAGAAATTTCATTATAGAACTCCTAACCTCAACATTTGAACCATAGAATATATGATAAAATAGATAACGATATATCGAATGAATCACAACAACATAGACTATTGTTTCTGTTTTTTTTAGGTACACAATCTAATCAACAAGTGAGAAAGGAATAATGCTGCAAGTTATGTGCAGATTTACGAGATCGATACATACAAATATATATTTATTTTACAAACTTCGTGTCACATAAAGAATATATGTATGAAACATAACTATGAACACGCAGGTAAACTATAAAAAAAAATACTTGCCTGTGATGTATTCTGAAAAAAAGTAACGTAAACTGTAATCCCTGGTCTGAGAGACCGCTAAGCACGCCTTACCTTATTGCCACTATACTTTAACGACGAATGACGGTGTGCTCACTGCATCACTTCCCAGCCAGCAAAGTGCTCCCAAATTCACGTTTCCGCCACTAGCGGTGCGAGTGGTAGCAGCGTAGTAGCTTTTCCATTACCGTGAGACTGCATGCTACCATAACATATATATGATTCAATTTATAACGTAGCACTACCTCAGCGCTACCAGTATTATCAGGAAGCGCTACCAAGTGGTGCTCCTAGTAAAAATACTACCAAGTCGCTCCTATTCCCATACATAAATGGAGCCATATATGTACAGAAGATTTTTAACTGTATAAGTGAATGGTAGCACCACTGCCAGAAGCGCTGCCTTGATTTTGTTGGCTGGGTTAGTGGGGATACATAACATAGGGAGGTACTATGAGTTTGGAGGGCCCCTCGCAAGCATTCAAACAATTATGAACAAATAAAGTTTCGATACCGGGGTTACGGTTAGAGGGTTAAGAGACTTTGAAACTTTGGTATCTGAAGACAATAATTTCACTTCAATGGTATTTATATTTTTGTCTTGCAAATTTATATCGTTCATTTTTATCGGAATAAACATTTGAACAGGTACGCAAATTGTCCAGAATTGGAGGATCCAGCCAATACGATATGACTAGACGTATACTTTCGAAAGTTCTGAACAATACAGCTGGGTCGGGTTTGAAGGAGGACACAAGTTTTCTAAACTCCTCTTATCAAAAGTTATCACAGGTATTACGAATATATGAATTATAAATACAAATTGGTTAATACAAATTACGTCTCATGGAAATAATTATGTAACTTTTTTACAGCGGCAGTATTGAAAATATTTCCTTCGGTGACGGAGGCAGAAATAGAAAAGGTACAGGCAGCATGGCTTGTTAAGGCTAAAGAACGGGAGCAATCCGGGACCCGCAAACTAACCGAAAACCATTAGGAGTTTATTTTCTACGAACTTTCACGTCCATCTAATCATCATCGTGAACATTCTCTCTCTCTATTCTGTTTCATATGAATCCTCACATCTTAAGTCTTAGGAAGATTTTTTGCGAGATCAGTTAGATGAAGATAATGACAAAAATGGTTAATGCACATTGAGAGAACTTTAGAGTTAAATTCACTATAGAGTTATAGGAATGGGGGAACATACTGAATTCTAATGGAATTTACTGTAAAACATTGTCAATTTGATACAATTTCTATCGTTATGCCAACGTACATTTTCACTGTATTATGGTAAATTCCATTGGGGAACCAGTATGTTCCTCCATTCCTATGCTTCAATAGGGAATTTAACTGTAAGTTTCACTCAGTGTATACTGTGATATTTCCATTTTATGCTACGTTTGTTGACTGCATTTCTTTCGAGGGATTTGTTTCAACATTCATCTTGTCTTGATCATTTTTAGCGATTACAATCTTATCATGCGAATGCATTTCATTATAATTTGAATTATACCTATATTACTGTGTAGTTCCACAAGATTCATACAAACTAGTCAATATTCCCTTCAGTGGTTGACTGTTCAGAGAGCTTTGATATTAAATTTAATAATTTATGTTGAAAATATTGACGTATAAAAATCCAAGGAGATTCAGTAAATTAAAATAGCTTGTGAAAATTGAACGTTAGAACGATTTAATTGTATATTCCAAGTTGATCTGAAATTAGTTCTGAAACTAGACTATTTTCAGTGATGTGTATTTTTTGTTCACGAGTCACTTTCAAATTCAGTTTGAATTTTTTGAAATTTGTTAATAATGTCAATAATGTCGGAATCCTTTATTGAAACAAATGAACAATAAGTAAATAAAATCCTTTACATCTGTGGATTTACTTGAAACATATACAGGGCGTCCCATTTGAAACAGGACAGCTGAATAACTCTTCAGGGAATGGAGGGGGAAAAAAATTGTTCAGATAAAAGTTGTAGGGTTCGAAGGGGGCCATAAGATGGTGACCTTGAATTTGACCTTGAGGTCAATTTTGAGCATAATTGATGGTCAAAGTATGTTTTTTCAAAGGAAAACCCTACGTTCGACCTCAGAAATGGAAAGAGCGGAAAATTTTACGTCCGAATATGTTAACATATCAGGTCATTCAGAGGTCATTTGAAGGTCAAAAAACAATTTTCTATGGATTTTCACGGAAAAGCCTCAAACGAGTTGTTTCTCTGACCAAAGTTATTGAAGTTAAAGTGAAATCCCACGTTTCGACCTTGAATTGAAAGTAAACAGAACTAACCTTCAGAGTTTATTCTTCATATCAGTACGAAAATGATCATTAAGAAGTTTTCATCGTTTACGGTGTAAGTGCGGGTTCAAAATGGTTTATTCACCTAACGAATGTGTTGATATTTTCATGATCTTGGGTGAGTGTCGCGGAGTGTATCAAAGAGCGTCACGATTGTACAGAGAGCGGTTTGGAGATCGGCAGCATCATCCTTCTCCAGAAGTCATTCGCCAGGTTGAAAGAAATTGTCGACAAGGAAGGGTTGGTCAACGCCGAAACAATCAAGGTTTCAACTTTAACGACCCTCGATGCGTTGCTGTTTTAGCAATAATACACATGAATCCTCATGTTAGTTTACGTGATATTGAACGCGATTTGGGTATTCTACGCAGTACGGCACACAGAATTCTACAAGCTGCTCAATATCATCCGTACCACATCACACTGACCCAAGAATTATCTCAACAAGATATGCAGAATCGGTTTAACTTTTGCCATTGGGCTTTACAGAGGTTGAACGAAGCGCCCGATTTCTTTCGATATGTTCTTTTCAGTGATGAATCAACGTTTCAAAGTACTGGCTTGTTAAATCGTCACAATAGCCACTATTGGTCAGCGCAAAACCCGCACTGGACTCAACAAGTTGATCATCAGCATCGGTGGAGTATAAATGTTTGGTGTGGAATTCTAGACAATCAAGTTACTCCCGACTGGAAATTGTCATCAGGTTAACCCAACATATGATGAGGACCTGACAAGGTCATCCGAAATAAGGAATACCCGTTACGGTCCTGATCGGGATTAGGTGTGGATGACTCACGTATGGATGACCTCATTTGGTCCTAGTCAGGATTTCCTCAAATTATCCTGAAAAGGTCGAAGTAGGTTTTCCTCGCTGTATCCGCATCAGGACCTTGTTCGGTCATCCTAAGATCATGGACATTGTTTGATAAACTGAATACAAGAATGTACAGACTTGATTTCAGATTGTACACTCTTTGATTAAACAAATTTTCCTTCAATAAGAAGAACATGTTTGAACGATTTTCAACTGTGCCTGTTTTTAAATTCAATCTCTTCATTCCGAACACATTACCTACTTCTGAAAACTGTTGAACAATTTGTTCAATCTATTCTCAATGTGAATTGAAAACTAACTATTTGGGTTTTAATTAGGCGGAACTTATGAAAATTTCACAAGATTTTCCACGTTATGCATACAGCGAAAAAAACTTAGCAAACGTTCAACCATCATCAGCGAAATAAGTATTTCATTTAACTTATCACAATTCTCATAAGGTTGATTTATTGACTATTCAGCATCATTTTTCTTTCCTACACATCACATCATCTGAGTATTATTCAAAGAGTATATATGAACTGAATGAATATGTGTTTCGTCATAATCAAATATAAGTTTCGAACAAGTACTCTTCTTTCGTTATTTCTTGATTAATACGCATAAAAAAATCTGTTATTGAGTGCAAAATGAATTATTGAATCAGTTATCACTGCTGTAATATGTAAAAAATCATAAGTTGCTGATGTGGTGACAATTAATTCTATTCAAATATACGATAATATCAACAACGACAATATCTATATCAATATTAATTTACATCAGTATTTCTCGGAAACAACTCAGAAATCCCAATCATTTTGTAATAATAAAGGTCATGAAGAACTCATTCGATCAAAAATATTTCAAGCGAATGTTCAAAATGAAATGCAAAAAACTTGAATTATTCACTTTCAGCTCGACGGATGGTTTTACTTTTCAAATTAAAAAGTACTCTTGAAGTTGAAATCTGTTAATTTCAGAAAAAAGCCTCATTTTCTGAGTTGAATTTGTTGTTAGGGTGATGATAAACTTGTGAGAAGAGTTTGAAAGTTGAGTGGAATCTATATTGATCAGGAAAGTCCAAATCGTGTGGCAAAAGTTAGAAAATCTGTCAACTTAGCTCACGGCGCATGGGCTTTTCTTCAATAAACCAAATGCTGGCAGGAGAAATTCATCAAAATATAGTGGATTCAAAGTGATGTGAAGTAAGAGAGGACCGAAATATTCATTAGATTTTATTCGTTCTTATAAACGTTCTAAAAAATAAGAAAAGACTATAGAAGATCCAAAGTGTCGTCTTCCCATATTTTTGTTCCAATAATGTTGTGTCATGTTCCTACAAATAAATGTTATTATATTTATGAAACAGGTTCGATACACATGTTTTCTCAACCTAACACTAGTTACTGGTGAAAAGATACGAAAATGCACACTCAAAAATGCACATCATTGAAACAAAAATATTGAGAGACGATACATTGAGTCATACATAGCCTTACCATATTTATCAACATTTTTATAATAACTAATAAAATTCAATGCATTTATCTGTCCTCTCTTACTTCACATCACTTTGAATTCACTATATTTTGATGAATTTCTCCTGCCAGCATTTGGTTTAGTAAAGAAAAGCTGATAGAATACCCATGCGCTGTCAGCTAAGTTGACAGATTTTCCAACTTTGCCACACGATTTGGACTTCCTGATCAATATAGATTCCACTCAACTTTCAAACTCTTCCTACAAGTTTATTATCACTCTAACAACAAATTCAACTCAGAAGATAAGGCTTTTTTCTCAAATTTGAAAATTTCAACTCCAAGAGTGCTCTTCAATTTGAAAAATAAAACCATCCGACGAGCTGCAAGTGAATAATTCAAGTTTTTTGTTATTCATTTTGAACATTCTTTTGACATATTTTTGATCAAATGAGTTCTTCGTGACTCATATTTCTTACAAAATCAATATGATCTCTGAGTTTTTGCCTAGAAGTGCTGATGTAAGTATTTGAAGAAAATTCATTTTCACTGCATCAACAAATTACGATTTTTTGACACGTTACAACAGGCATGACTGATTTACTTAATCATTTTGCACTTACTAACACACTTTTTGATACACATTATTCAAGAAATAACCACCACACATTTCACAAAAATAATTCATCCATTTGTTGATCACATAAATTTAACCTCACATCTGTCAACCGAACTGCAATTTTCACACAGGCTCATAGATTAGTTTTGATTTATTTTTGAGGTTTTAGTAAGGAATTCCTCACAAAATCCTAATTAGTCTTTCCTGATGGGGTCCTCATAATAGTGCAGCGTGACATGACTTGTTAGGTCCTGATGAGGTTGCCTTATCAGGACCTGATCTGGATCAAGGTTTACCTGATCTGGTCCATGGGGTAAATTTCTAGTCGGGCTGGGCCGGATTTTTTTGATGGAACTGTTAACGGTCCTAATTATCTACAGTTTTTACAGAATGAATTACCAGTTCTCATGGAAGATGTGACATTAGCAACTAGGCAGAGGATGTGTTATCAGCAAGACGGTGCACCACCACACTTTGCTCGATGTGTGAAGGATTATCTAAATATCCTTTTCTCCAATCGTTGGAATGGTCGAGGTGGATTTGTACTGTGGCCGGCAAGATCTCCTGATCTCACCCCTCTAGATTTTCATTTGTGGGGTTACGTAAAAAATGTCGTTTATACCAACCGACCAACAACACCTGTGGATCTACAACAACGCATCAGATACGCAATTGCGAATATTCGTGCAGAAGTTTTTCAGTCTGTTCTTGGAAACTTTCGACGCCGGCTGGAGTTATGTATTGAAGTGAATGGCGGTCAATTCGAACATCTCCTGCAATAAGTGTGTCTTACCCGTCAACGGATTTGTGCCATCTGTAATTATAAAACGACGAACTGGAAAAATAAATAATTTTTTAATTATTGTTCCAAATTTGGCATTCATTATCGTTCTCAAGGTCGAATTCGAGGTCGAAACGTGGGGTTTCACTTTAACTTTGATAACTTTGGTCAGAGAAACAACTCGTCTGAGGCTTTCCCGTGAAAATCCATAGAAAATGGTTTTTTGACCTTCAAATGACCTCTGAATGACCTGATATGTTAACATATTCGGACGTAAAATTTTCCGCTCTTCCCATTTCTGAGGTCGAACGTAGGGTTTTCCTTTGAAAAAACATACTTTGACCATCAATTATGCTCAAAATTGACCTCAAGGTCAAATTCAAGGTCACCATCTTATGGCCCCCTTCGAACCCTACAACTTTTATCTGAACAATTTTTTTCCCCCTCCATTCCCTGAAGAGTTATTCAGCTGTCCTGTTTCAAATGGGACGCCCTGTATGTAGATTCGATAAAGTTGACTTCAAGGAATAAGAATCAATTTATTCATTTTGATCGAATAGAATTTTCATTTTGGTTCAATAAAAGATTCCAACTTCCAGACATCGTTGATGTTCAAGATCTACGCAGGATCGCCATGCGACATGTGGATTGTCATGCATATAGTCGTTTGTAGATTATTTCAATACTTCTAATTCTTGGAAGTTCCATTAACACGGAAAAGATTTCAATATTCAACAAACTGATTGTCAATTTGAGGAGGAAAGAGCTTCAATGAAGAATTTGATAAATTTGAAAATCTGTCATTGGCGGTTTCTCAACTACTTTTCATAACGAAACTACCAATTTTCGGCGCGACACTAAATTTTTCAGAGTAAGACTACTGAACTGGAACTTGCACATTCATGATCATAAGTTCCGATAGAAGTTTGTTTTCTATAAATTAACAGTCAGGGTGCTGAATATTGAAAAATTCCGTTTTGTCGTTCAGTGAACGAGAAGGTACGAGGAGGAGGTATGAATATCTCATGTCTGAATTCTGTTTCGTGCGAATCCTGAATTAGATCTGTTTATTTTTTTATGTGATTTGATTCAGTTTGTTTTGATTTTCCGATCCAGCAATACTTTCTTCTATATAAGTTATAGATTCCGTCCTATTCATGTTTATACTCTCATAATCATCAAGTTGTTTGATTTCTATTTTCAGTGTATATGCATATACATGGAAAAAATGTTTGATAGGATTTAACAACGACGGAGGTGGAATACGACATTACCAAAATTTCTTTTGATATTTTCTAGAACTCTGATCAAATCTACTACCATGGCAGTAATCTCAACTCCGGCCATTCTACTAGAACTCCTATAAAGATTACAAGAAATTTCAATAGTCCCGTATTTTACTGAACTTGTTGGTAAACCTAATAATTTTGCGAATGATTCCATCGTATTTCGTCTAATGTAACTTTACTTATGCAATAATGTAAACAGATGTTTGATTTTTTGTGATCAACAATTGTAATTTTATTTCGTCATATACTTATAATATTTATATGAAAACATTCATATTGTGGTGTACAAAATCACCAAATCGCAAGATTATATGTAAAATTAATATTTCTAGAACATGTCCATTCGTTATAATAATGAAGACTGATGATTGTAATGAAGACTGATTCGCAATACATATGGAGAATTTGATTTCCTATCTTTCAAATGCCAAATTTCCTTGTAGAATGCTTCATTTCAATTTGAAACCACGTGAGAATCAAATCAATAAAGAGTTTCAGATTATAATCAAAATTTAGTATTCAATTTATACTTTGCAAAGAGCATTGATTCGAGTGAAACCCCACACTACACAAATATGCGTGGAATATTCCCAGAATGTTCTACGAACGTTTCGCGGTATTGAGAAAACATCCCTACAGCCTTCTGTAAATGTTCTGCGAAACAATCGTACGAAGTTATATAGAAGATTGTCCGCATATTTCATGAAATCTTCCTGCGACGATCTATAGAGCTTTGTGAGAACGTTCTGAGAATATTCGAAACAGTCTCATTAAAATATTCTTAGAACGTTCTACGAATATATACGGAGCTTTATAGAATGTTTTCAGAATATTCGACTATCCATTGCATATATTCTGAGAATATACTGAGAATCTACTTGTGCCATCTGGGAAATGTTGCACATAAAAGGCGTTCTGGATCAAGATTTTTACTGCATGAAGAAAAAAGATTTCATTAGTCGATCTGAAGTAGTTTCAGGCATGTTCAAAGTCGTCGAACCAATATTTAGCCCAAGGCCGTAAGGGGCTTTTGCCTCACGTTGAACCAGCACCCCGAATCGTGAAAGGCGAGGGGACCCACGTTAATCCAGCACCCCGAATCGTGAGAGGCAAGGGGACGCACGTTAATCCAGCACCCCGAATCGTGAGAGGCGAGGGGACTCACGTTAATCCAGCACACCGAATCGTGAGGGGCAAGGGGACCCACGTTAATCCAGCACCCCGAATCGTGAGAGGCGAGGGGACTCACGTTCATCCAGCACCTCAAAGGAGACTCAATCCTATTACGTCCACGTCGTTGTCCCTGAGTAACGCTGAACATGGGACAGTTTCTCAGTCGCCAATTGGGAAGATTGCGATTACAACTTTTGCTTGAAGCAGGCGGATCAATTCTGATCGCAGCTTCGTAACCAGCGTCTGGAAAGCCCTTGTGCACGAAATTTGATAGAATTTGGAAACTTTTTGACGATGTTCCTAATTTCAAACAGCCACGTTGGATCCGCCATTTTTCATTTGCGAATTCCAATGGCAAATTCGTAAATGGTGATCTTCAAAAATCCCGTATACGCATTTTCATGAAAACTTAGTTGAAATTTGTCATTCACAAAATCAGTAAGAATAGCATGTTTAGTTCCCAGCATTTTGAATTTCGAAAAATCTAGTCATCCATTTTTATGATATGCAAAATTTCGCAACCTCAAAACGCCTCATCAACGATGCCATTATTCCCTAGAAAAATCCGTAGATTTTTCGTGATTGGTCATTTCTTTCCAAATTGGAAACATGATTGGCTGGTTGTACAAGGAACGATCAATCATCAGATGCTACGGATTTTTCTAGGGAATAATGGCATCGCTGCGCCTCATACGCGAATTTATAAGTAATAATATAGGTTCCTCGCGATTTTGCTTCGCCATTGTGAATCCGCCATATTGGGAATGTGAATTTCATTGTTTTCCTGCATAGCATCCAGACTCTGTGTCCACAAAAACCTCCGAACAAAGTTTTCAAGAAAACTAACTCAGTAGAAAAATTTTGT
Source organism: Gonatopus flavifemur (assembly GCA_018340375.1). NCBI lineage: Eukaryota > Metazoa > Arthropoda > Insecta > Hymenoptera > Dryinidae > Gonatopus > Gonatopus flavifemur. Next base: position 8,131,294 of record JAFFJZ010000013.1, read on the forward strand.
GTGAAAGAGTTAATTGAAATACTCATCACGTTACAGGGACATACTTCGTAATTTCAAATAGCCATAACTTCGGGAGGGAAAATCGTAATCGATCCCTCAAACTCTCAAATTGAAGAGTAAGAGTAGTACTGAATGATGCAATTAGAGATAAAGGTCAAAAAAATTTTGCGCGCCCTGTGCATAACCTCAAAAGTAGCCAGAAACGTCATTTTCGGGGTATATAACCTCAAATATCTCAGAATCGTGACGTGCTGGGGCAATTGTGACTCCAGATTCGGATTCTACGCGGAAATTCACTCCGGAAATGACCTTCAGTTCACCAACAACTGACAAGACCCTATTATTTGCAGGCCTGTGTTGTTCACAAATGAAGCAAAAAAATCAAAATATCGCTTTTTACACTCTTCTCAATCAGTAAAAATGGTCTACATATGGCGATATTTTGATGGTATTGCTTCATTTTTGAATAATTTCTCAGAAAAGATCCCACACAGCACATCCACTGATGTCCACGTCGCATCTCCGTGGAGGCGAGGTGGAAGAAAGGGAGACGTGGATACAAGGTGGAAAAAACGTAGAAGCGACGTGGAGGCGACGGAGAAATGCCCGCGTGCTGTACGGGATTCAGCTCAGTGTGCATCATCAGGGATCACCGGTATCTCCATGAATAACCCAAAAGCTTTTTGGTATGTTCAAAGATGAAAATCAGGAGACGCATGCAGCTCAACATTTCAAAAAGCTATATGTTCGCAAAATTCCTTATTGAAATCCCCATCCAATCAGATCATACCGAAATTTCCAATGTTCTGTCAGTATAATTTCAGTATGATCGAAGTATGGTCGAATTTGCTAGAGATCCCTCATTCAATTAAGTTGTCCTTTGAGAGCATGCAATTGAAATCCAATACATACCAACTAATTAATGCATTTGGAATAGGAATTTTATATCTGAAATACGACTGCGTTGGTATCCCTGGCGAAAGGGAAACGTGTCAAGCGTGTAGCAAGAGTATATATAAAGTTGAGGGAACGTGTATGTAGCAAAAACTGGAACATTTTAAGCGTAGAATTATTCCAGATTACGCTTCCTACACGCTGTCATTTTCACCAGGGATCAGCCACACAAAGGAAAAATACTTGTTAAATTTAGGTTATTGTTTAATGGTTATGAATGGGTCAGGTGTTTTGTACACCCATACGCCAATTTAGGTCTGTCTACACGGTTTCTATATACTGTTACAGACAGGAACCCTATGTATTCTACGACATCTATTGACGCCATCATTCATTTGGTGCGCATGGGAGTGGGAATTATGAGAGGGAAATTTTAATGGATGAGGAGTGAATATGGTGTGAGATCTCGCTTGTGAAAATTGATTGGTGTGCTTTTGTTGAAGAAGAATTTATGTGTATTTCATATTCTTCTGATTGATGCATTACGCATAGCCAATTTAGATCAAAGTGAAGGAGTCTTTCAAGAAATTGTTTACTATAATTAATATTCTCAAGTCCTCAGAAAAAGAGAACTCAGTAATGTTCAACTTATTAAGTAGATTGAAAGCTTGGCACTTTATAAGTTCATTCATCATTTTAGGTCTATGAGTTGAGTACTCTGGACAATCAAAAAACACATGATTGATGGTTTGGTTTGGGAAGCCACATGTGCACTCAGGTGAATTGCAAATGTTTTTTCTGAATAAATGGTCATTTAGTTTAACGTGACCTGATCTAATTCTTGATAAGTTGGATATTAAATATCTATTCAGAATTAACCCATGGAACCAAGGTTTATTTTTATGGTATGGTGTTTGAAAGTACGGAAAATAGTTGGATCCTTTTATTTTAGCAAAATTAGATAGGTAATTGATAGCATCAACTTTCGCTGACTTATTAAAATGCTCATATGTGTTTTTATAATAGTAATTTGAATTAGTAGGATCTGGGAGCATTAGAGATTTTTTGGCAACTTTATCAACCCATTCATTACCCTCTATGCCAACATGAGCTGGGATCCATAAGAATTTGACTTTTAGATTGTTAATATGGCAATTATATATGATTTTTTTTAGAGTGTGAATTAAGGGGTTATGCTTTCCTTTCGTATCACTATCTCGAATTGCCACCAGAACACTGAGTGAGTCAGACATGATGGGGGAGTTTGGGAGTTTATTCTTGTGGATGTAGTTAGTGGCTATAATGAGTGCCTGCGCTTCCGCTTCAAAGATAGAACAGTATTTATGGATTTTTAGTAGCATAGTGTGGTTGATGTTTTCAATAAAAATCCCACAGCCTGTGGCAGATTGGCTTTTGGATCCATCTGTAAATATTTGGGTTGTATTTGGATATTCTTCTTGAATTATATGATTCAAAAATTGGTGAGGATTTGAGTTAGATTTAATGTGATGTCCTAGGGTAGTATTTACTTCTGTGAATAATCTAGAGTTTACATCGTATTCAAGTGCAGGAGGGATATTGCTCCTAATAATATTAGGAAACTTATGTTTAATATCATCCCATGATTTCAACAGGATGTCATTTGATTCAATTTTGTTTTTGTCGTTTTGTTTGTTGAGATATAGCAAGCAAGTAGAAAATTTTTCATCAAGAATGTGTTCCTTTTGTGAAATCATTTTAACTACATATTTCCCTGTCAGATTCTACCTCCTTATGTCAAGGGGAAATTCCGATGATAAGTCTAAGAGAACGTTAGTTGGTGTGGTTTTCATTAGTCCGATAGGTAGACGAATGGCGGCAAATTGTACTCTGTCTAGTACTAATGACTGTGATTTATTAAGCTTGCCGTATGTGATTGAACCCCAGTCAAGTGTGGCTCCCAGTAGCCAAATTGAAATATTCTCAGTTCATAAGAACTGATGGACCTTCGACACCTCGTAAAGATTCTACACCAGTTTCATGTGCAATCATCATATCTCTTTTAATTGACTGATCTGTTCGAATAGGATGAACTGTACAAGACACTGGATATTTTTTTTGTCCATCAATAGTGACTGTTGGGTGCTCACAAAAGGAGCATCCGAAATTACCAACAAATCTTTTCATATTTAACAACGCTGGCCTTGCGACAGAATCTACGCAACAAACCGTTGGATATATTTCACTGATGATTATTTCATTATCCAGTTTCCATTTGATACCAATCGTTGACAATTTATTTGCCTTATCTACAAATGGTTTTGAAAACATGTTCATATTAGGTTCATGTTTGTGAACCCACAGGCCTGCTAAAAACGCACGCTTGAATCGTTGTGTAGGTGGTAATTCGTTCAACATTATATATATTGGCCAGGTAGTTATATTACTAGACTTGGCTGTTTGACAACCGTCTGTGTTGAATATATAGGTGAAGTTCCACTTGGAACGTAATTTACACGAAGCTGGTTTTTTGTACATTCTTCCATCATATATGTCTTGTACACATGCATCATCAATATTACCACGATTAAATCGATATTGAATCAGTTTTTGCATTTCTGGATCCTGCAGGAAATTTCGCAGTTGTGACCTTAAATCGAAGCTCAAAAAAATGAGGCTTTATTAACACGGAAAGAACGATTGCAACTGTTGCATTGTAATATATCATCGCAATTCAAGTTCGAACGTTTGACTAGGGGAGATTGGGGCAGGTTGGCGGTAAAAACTTTTGCCAATTTTTTTTACATATTTGGAATCGTGTTAGGAATTCAATATTTGCCAGTTTCGAAGGTTCAACCTTCAACTAAAAATCACCATAGAATTAGTTACCTGAAATAAAATAGCAGAGATACGATAAATGAAAGAAGTAGAACCCAACATATCCGCCAATCTGCCCCTACGATGGGGCAAATTGGCGGTCGAGATGGGGCAAGTTGGCGGTGGAATTAAAAGAAAATTTATGGAGATAATTATGTATACATATCGATATAAAGAGTATTGAGAACGAAAACAGAATATTTTATTCTACACTAATCATTCAAAAATGAAACTGAAATATAAACCTTCATAATAATAACGTTGCTGATAAAATTTTGCAATCTATTTTGATTTCTGCTTCACATTTTTTTTAAGAACGTTTTTTATTTTCTTCTTTTTTTGACCATTATCTGCCATTTCTTCTACGATGAACTGTTTTTTCAAACGTTTTTTCATATTTTCTTCTTTTTTCTGTTTCCTTTCAGCTACCTTACTTGCTAATTCAGACAATGCATTCCTCACTGGACTATTTGTTAAGATTTCGGTTTTCCTTTTACGTGTTGATGTTCTCGTGGCCTTCCTTAGTCCCGCCTTTGGTAGTGGTATCAATTTTTCAATTTGTTCTTCAATATCCTCTTCAATCTCAAAAGAAGGTTCATTTTGCTGTAAAGAAAGATGTGTCGATGATGTGGGTATCGAACAAATTGGCGTAGGAGTTGAAGGCGTGGAATCAATCGATGGATCGGACCTATCGGTTACATACGACGGTGGGAAGTCTTGTCCAGAAAAATTTTCTTTATTGAATGGCATGATTCCTGTTTTTTTGAAGCCAGCCATGATGTTAGATGGTGTGCAAGCTTTGGGAAGAGCTACTTTTATAATGCCAGGAATGTCATACATGGACATTGTTTTACCTGGATGAGCGGTCATCCAATCATCAATTCCCTGATTTATAAATCTTTTCAATGGACCATACACAGAAACATCGAGAATTTGCAATTTGTGACTACAATGCGGTGGGAAAGAAAGCATTACAATGCCATTGTCTCTAGCGTAATCAAGGCCTGGCACTGATAAGTGGGACGAGTGGTTGTCAAGAAGAAGGAGGACTGGCTTTTCTTTTGAACATTTTGTATTCCTGACAAAGTGTTCCAAAATTGTACGAAATTAATTTCTTTCATCCAACCAGATGGATTTGCACAACCAACGCTACCAATAGGTGCGTCTGTTAGAAAATGGTCACGAAATTTTGCGCGAGGGAACACAAAAAATGGTGGAATGGAAGACCCACTTGCAGATACAGCTACCATGAGCGTTACTAGTTCGCCTCTTTCGGCTGATGTGATCCTTCCCACTTGCTTAAACCCTCTTCTGGCAACGACGCGATTAGGTTTTTGAACTGTTGTGACCCCGGTCTCGTCACAATTCCAAATATCAGCTGGAATAAAACTATGGCGTTTCAATACAACCTCGAGATTATTGTAAAATTCATCAACAGAATGTTTATTAAAGCCTGACGCTCTAGCCAAACTTGTTGCCTCAGGAGTTCGGAGAGACAAATTTGGATGTCTCTTCATAAATCCATAATACCAATCTGATCCGGCTTTCTGATTTTTGGCCCATGCAGATGGTACTTTATCTGAGGATTGAGCGTAAGTGAAAGCCAGTTTACGAACGTCACTGATTGAGAGGCCGAAGTAAATATCCGCTGCTTTCAGTATATATTCCATCATTTGTGTTTCTTCAGCGTCAGTAAAAATCTGGAAGCATATTGATAGTACTGGGAATAGTGTTCTCTGAACTGTGGGGAATGAGAATCTGACGATTTCACTCCATTCCTAGTGACAAGAGGACCCATCCAATTCAAATGAATTTTTCACTCTTTTCGAATGATATTCCTGGTTAAAAGAATCCACTGAATCTGACGAGTAAATTTCATCAGATTTGGTTAGATCATTGTCCTAAATTCAGTGAGATTTGACGAGATTCAACTAGATTCATATTGAGAAAATTCATTTTCCTCACAGAATCCCATTGACAAATCGCCGGATGAGATTTGGTCAAAACATTGTCCGAGATTTGATAAAATTTGGCAAGACTCAGTGAGATTTGACGAAAATCGATGAATTTTTTTCAACTAGGGATTTCACTTTTGCGAAGTGAAAAATCCACTTCGAAACTGTAGTGATCGTGAAATTCTCTCATTAAATTTCAAGCTTTCATTCTAACAGGATGAATATTTTACTCGAAAATCATACAGGTTCCCTTCTAGTTGCTCAAACAGTGGAATTTCAATCCAAGAATTCGGAAGAGTTGAACATTTCAATTGAATATCGATTATCAGATGTTTATGAACTTATATAAAATAATATTGTGACAATTACCTGAAAATTACGCGCATAACTGCCGCGGTTTTTCGGTTGCGGAGGTTGCATGTTTGTAATGTCGTGCGTAGCTATCAATTCTTGTAGATTGACTTTTTGAGCATGTCTTTCTAATGTTCTGAGAGGAATTTTATATTTATCAGATGTCTCTTTGAAGGTTTTCCTGTGAATTTTCACATCCACTAATGCTTCTTCCAATGTATTGATGTCGATATTTCCCCTATTTGTTTTTCTTCTATAGTTCCGAACCATTTTCTGAAAAATGATTTGTTTGAATATTGGGAAACAACCGCCAATGTCCCCCATAAGAAACCCGCCAACGTGCCCCATAAGAAACCCGCCAACGTGCCCCAACCTCACTTTCTGTATCCAAATGAGATTCTTCGGATAAGGTTAAAAACTATGATATTATATAGGGTTTATATCTTCACAGGAGGGGTTGAAGACTGTGTAAGTTCAATACTTACATTAATTCCAATCTCCGAACAGTCAGAATAAGCTTATAAAGAATAATAGAATTTTTTACTTTTTTCACTCACGAACACATAAGTCAGTTTATGAAATGACTTTGTTTATCAATCATAGTGAAACTTTGTGACATGACGCGGTTCATTGAAGCTTATAAAATATCCGAGGGATGACGCTGAGAAACAATTACCGTTAGAAAAAAACGCAACCCGTCAACCTGCCCCGCCCGCCAACCTGCCCCAGTCTCCCCTACGTATCGTTGACAGTTGGAACAGAATATATAATAATTTATTTTATCATCCACTGCGAGGTATTTGTATAATCGGTATTTTGTGGTGGGGAGTTTATTATCGTGGACTATCCTGTTTATTAGTTTCATCAGATCTAGAATAACCGTCCAATTCAATCCATGTTTATTCGCTAACAATAGCGTCATTATAAAAGTATCCATAACTGTCACAGGAGTGCCCTCACATACTTCCTTGCTGAAATCTTCATTTTGGAGAATCTGTAACAAGTTGAAAGTGATATGATTATGATTCACAGTTACAGTTCATCATCTCACTTTTAAGAATTTATAATAATTTTCTAACATGATATGGATAACTGATCCAGATAGCACTTCATGCACGCAAACTTCAATTTGTGTTCCTCAAACCCGTCCAAGTAACACATACTCTTCTCAAATATGCTATGTTTATTCTGTGAATGTGAAGGGAAGGTACAAATGAAACTAATGAAAAAAGTGTATAGCACATAATTATTGAAAACAGTTTCATTCAGAGATTCTAAGCATGTTCGTAAGATTCTAAACATGTTCCAAGTACGTTCATAGCATTTTCCACCTCTTTTCACCTCTTTTTTTCCTTGTGTTGTTTAGGTGTCGTTTGTTGCATCTCAACTAACATCCAAATATTTTCAAAAATATCGAAAATATCTAATAGAATTTCAACACATGCCTCCCGCAACACGATAAGAATAATAATATACAATTCAAAAACAATTTGTTCCTGAAGAACGAACTGTTGAATAATGATTCAACAGACTGATGAACTAACATAGACAGACTAATGATTTGACTGTTGATTCGAAGGTCAATGATGAATAAAATGTTATCTGATAAGTAGATGAAGACGATATGTGATAATTTTTAAAACATCATGCCATAAAGAATCAAATTTCGCCACTTTTGATAAGTTTTTATCCGACTGATAGTCTTGTAGCATAAAATTTCGATCCACTCATCCTTTGAAATATTAAGTACTTATGTATTAACAAGATTCTTACATTATTGTAAATCCCTTCTTCATCACATGATTCAGTGTCGTCATCAGCGTCATCATCTGATGAATCCTGTTGAATATTGATTTATTTCATTTTTGCCATAATTGTGACATCAAAATTTCAAATTCAACGAGTCAGCATAAAAATACAATTCACCATACTTTCCGCAAAAACATTATGTTGTATTGAAATACTTACATCATTGTGAACTTCATCAGATAAATCAGCATCGTTATCGGTTCTAGAAATAGCATCCTCTGATGGTTCCTATGCAATATCAATACACTTTATAATATTTTTCATAATTTTGGCATCAAAACTGTAATTTCAATGAGTTGATAGAAAAATACACTTTGCGAAACTTCTTTCAAAAATGTTATGTTGTATAACAAATTAATTTCAATATTAAAATACTTACATCATTGTCAGTTACTTCGTCATCAGATGGATCATCGTCATCATTGGCTTCAGAAATAGCACTATTTGATTGTTCCTATGTGATATTGAAATGTTTTATCATTTTTTTTTATAATTGTTAAGTCAAAAGTTCAACTTCAACTTTTTTAATGAGTTAACAGACAAATATACTCGCAAGACTTTTCTAAAAAATATTATTTTATATCAAGATACTTACTTCATTGTGAAGTATTTCGTTATCAGATGAATCGGTGTTGTTATCACCATCAGAAGCAGGATAATCTGATTGTTCCTATGCAATATCAATACAATTTGTAACCTTTTTCATCATTTTAATGGGTTCACGGAAAAAAGAAATAGTTGCAGCAACTACTTACGGAGTCGATTCTCAACCATGCACCAAAATCCACGTGCCAAAACCTGGCCCTCGTGCCATAGAGTATCGGTTTGCTCTCTCTTCCGTATGTATTGAAAAGAGCTGCACTGATACTCCAGGGTATGTGGGCAAGATTTTGAAACGTGGGCGAAAGTAGTTGCAGAAACTACTTAGTAGCCAGGATAAATTTCTCGTTAATTGGTTCAACTAACACAATAGTTGCGTCGGCAAACGTAAATACTTCGTTAGCCAGGAGGGTTTTGCGTTAATTATTGAAACCACCATGTCAGTTGATGTCACCAACTAAGCAATCGCCGTAACTTCCACCAGAATCACCGTTACTTTTGTGGATGGTCAAATCAAAAATCGACTGCTTAAGTAGTTGTTGGAACTATTCTTTTTTTTCATGTATTCTTTTTTTTTATGTGTTGGGAAAAATATACTTCACAAAATTGGTCTCAAAGACATTCTTATGTTATACCAAAGTCCTTACATCATTATCAATTACTTCATCAGTAAACGCGTTATTTTTTCCGAAGACATCAGGTGCGAAATCGTCAGAATTTTCTATAATGCTAGCGTCTTCATCTGCACTCGTGGATTCGTCAGATTGTTCTTGTAAAACATTCATTACATCTCATTATTTTGTTCATAATTCTTATCAACGGATGATTTACAATAGTCTGATAATTATTTTGATTTCTCCAAGAATTCACGAGAACATATGCATTTTTCACAGCACTGACATCGTCCTCAACAATTTTATGGACATGTGATTGATTGTTTTTATAGGAGTGATTTGTGCATTAAAATTTCAATAAAATCTCAAAAAAGCATGCTATGAAACGTATTTGCAACCTTCATCTCAATAACAATAATTGAATAATAAAACTGAATATATGCAAGAGAAAATTACAATCAAAGTAGCCATACCTTGGCAACTTCATCTTCCATTTCATCATTTTCTTTATGTGATATCTCTGTAGGACATCTTGTCTTGATAATCTGAGAATCGTTACTTGATTCCGAATGCTTGAAAAAAAAATATAATATTACATACAGTTGCATCTAACATGATGTACGGGGAAACAATAGTATAAACTAATGATCCATACAACACATAATATTACAGTCACATCGCAGCAATATTAAAATATTCCAGTAATATTGCAGATATATTATTGCAATATTTGTGCTGAGTGGGAATGAATGTTTTTCAGTAATATTTGAAGGTGTGTATTTGTATTATACTGACTTTTGACATTTATTTATGAAACCGGAATATACACACTAGGGTGGTCGTTATTTTATATATCAAAAGTTTGTTTTCATTTTTTTTGTTGACAAGAAAAATGAAAACCAACTTTTTATGTATAAAATAACGACCACCCTAATACATACATTCACATGCAAATATATGAAATATATAAGTATATTGATTGCATTATATGAAATATGAAAATTATTATGAATTCAATTTACAATGTTGGAAATAATCAGCACATGAATTTTCTAATAAAATTCATACAAGTTTGTGTTGAAAATAGTGATGTAAGTGTAATGCACAAAAGTATTGTTTATCAAAATTGGAAAAACTATTTCATTTGAATGTAATTCATATGATAAAATGATAATAAATCATACTCACTGGACACTCACAAACTCTTTTAAAAGCTTGATTTCTGGTAGATAAAGTTGATCGTGGGATAACAGAATCTTGGTTAGGACGAAAATAAGGCTTATATCTGTCTCTTGGCATTTTTTTCAATATGTCAACAGTTTATTCATTTTCAGAACGCATGCCTTTTTTCAGAAATATGAAACAAATAATTCATACACTTTTTAACTTTGTCCGTTACTTTTAATAATAAATTCGACCTACATATACTCCGATTACTTCGTTTCAAAATTTTTTGATAGATTGGTGTGACAGTTGATGCCAGGGTCGTACTATTAGACGTTCACCACGAGCTGACTAATAACAAAACTGGCCAACACGAGTTTCCCGCCAAAAGGTTTGCAGCGTAGTCATTTGATATTTGCAATATATTGAAATCCCGCTATATTGCCGACGATTCTGATTGGGTCCGCCATTTTCGTATTATACCAATCAGGTCATCGAATCTAAAGTTAACGAAAGTCTGTTGTAAGGATCATTATAATACTAAAAATAATCATTGCTCTTCTAGGATTTTCAAATTAATGTATAATTGAATAGTTTAAAAAAAAATTCACAAAAGTGCTTATTTCTTATTTTATATACCAGGGTACAATATTAATTCCTAAAATAATACATTCATATTTCAAAGGCTATCAATTCTAATCATGTGAATGAAAATTCCAATATATATAACACATGTATACTGATTTATCATTTTCTCATTCATACGTAGTTGTCAGACTCGGAAGAAAATATTGAGCTCAAAAAACTTTCGCCCCGAACCGAAATCTCCAAAGACATGCCACTGACAGAACAAAGCGGGAAAAAACTGATCTCTCTAATGACAGAGATGTGTTCATTGTTGAAAGGTATGGTTAATATTCATTCCAGGGGACATGAACTCAAATGAACAATTCTAAGATGCGATTTTTAGCGCCTCTTCGCGATGGATGCAGAAACTTTGTGGGAATCCGCTTATGTATATGAAACACATCTCCAAATATTTATTCACACTTGCTTGCATTTTTACGTATTCGTTTAGCGTCTGCTTGACCAACATTCCAGATAAAACATTTAAAGTAATTGCTTTCCTGTTTCAAGTCAGATCACATTCTATATTTGAAGAAAATATGAAGGACATGTTTGTGAGAAATGTGAACTGTTTCAAAATAAATCCAGCTTCATCTCAATTAAGGACTGTCACATCATATAAGGTTACATAATATTCATATTTGATAGGTTACGTGGTACTTTTTCTTGCTACACCATATGGTTTTAATAAAAATTCAATTCATGTTCTATCACTTTATCTGAATCTGTATATAATTTTAATGGGCAGCATTGGAACCAAGTCCACTAGCCGAAAATTTAATTATCAACCCAACTAAAATTATGTGCATGTTTTTCTCATGTGCCGTGGAATGGGTGGAATAGAAACAGTGGGGGAATAGAAACATCTTGAGATCGTCAAGACAAGAGAAAAATAGTCCTCCTAAGGGTGTTTCTATTCACCCCATTTCACGGTATTAAATGGAAAACTTCATAATTTTTTGAATAGTCTATGCGAGTATTATTATAAATAGTAAGATTCATCACCAATCTTCAGAATATGAAATATGTTATGAAGTGGTTGATTCAATCAATGAGAAAAATTATACAATTTTGATTCAATACAAAAATAATAATGAATATAAACTTCACATGGATAGGAGCATATGGTGCATGTGTGTGTGCGCTTACTTCATGCCCCCACCACGGAGTGGCGCTCTAAATCGAATCTAAATACCTAACATGGGAGTTCATGCCTCCTGATTCATTCATCAAGTTAGCCATCCACTAACATTAATTCATTTACCGGAATTTATTCATTGTATACTCAATTAGATCCAACCAAAACTGTAAAAAACTGCAGTGATGAAAAGAATCAACATCTCAGTGTGGGTGACATCCATGGCAACAAAGTGTACGTTGCACCGAATCTGTGGTGGAAGGTAGAAGTGTACAATGAATTATTTCGAGAAAAGGACCTCGCGCCATTTTTCAATAACACTTGCAATCTGCTATGGGGCGATGACCTCGCACAAAGAGTGGTCCGGGAGCAATCCAACACTTCGTTTAGTGCTTTAGAACGGGAAAAGAAAGATATCGTAGTTACTTTGACCGAAACGTGGTTGAAAGGAAAGGGTTATGCAGGACACTTGATAAACGAAATTATAAGTACGACGAAAATGAATGGGATGTTCAATAAGGCAATTTCAGCTGCAAGGAAACGAATCGCTCGCAAAAATATTGGGACTCAACAAGCTGAGGATAACTCTGGGAGTGAAAAAGAGAGAGCTCCTGAAAAAACTGCAAGAGCAATCCAAATAATACCTAGGGATTCCGAGGATTCACACGTCAAGGATGAGAATCCAGATTGTAAGAACTGTTTATTGTATTAAATTAAACCTCAATCAAATTGAAATTGTTCATTTTGTCTGTATGTGGAAAAATAATCTATGTTTCAGGGCTTTCTGACCGAACCACACATGATACCGACCAAAGTGATCAAGAGCAACCAAAGAAGACCGAAAGGAAGAAACAAACAAGGGGCAGTTTCAAAAACAAAAAACGCTGTTGAAATATCTGATTCTATAATCATTCATACAAAATGAGTATACTCTTGATACTTTATATTTTGGTTGGTTTTTTGAAATTTTATATGAATTCATTTTTGAAATATTAGAACTTTTGAATATATACAGGGTGTCCCAGAACACAACTCCCCCCTTTCACAGGTGTATTCTGCAGCAAAAATGCAATAATTTCCCGTTTGAAAGAAATTTTTCCGATCCTTCGTTCCTGAGATATGAGCATTTTTAGATTTTTTTTCAAATCCAAATAACTCCAAAGCATTGTATGCTACAAACTCGAGCTTGACACCATCGGCTAAGTTGGAAAACGGCGGATCTCTGGGAAAAAAAATTCGATTATCCTATCATTGTTTGTTCCAAAGCTATGGCAATTTGAAATTTTTGAGCTTCTAGCCAATCAGCATTCAGTAACTTTGAATCGCTGTAGCTCCGAAACAAACAATGATAGGATAGTTGAATTTTTTTTCCAGGGATCCGCCGTTTTCCAACTTAGCTAATGGTGCCAAGCTGAAGTTTGTAGCACACAACGCTTTTGAGTCATTTGGATTTTAGAAAAAATCTGAAAATGCTCATATCTCAAGAACGGAGCCTCAAAAAAATTTTTTTCGAACGGGAAATTATTGCATTTTTGCTGCAGAATACACCTGTGAAAGGGGGGAGGTGTTTTCTAGGACACCCTGTATATATATATGTATATGTATATATTTGAGTTTAAGAAATAACTTGACCTTGTAGTCATCGAATTGAGGGTCATTATATTGGAAAAAAATACCGCACAGTAGCTGTTTGAAAAAAATCAGTTTTTTAGGGGGGGTGTACTTCTAAAAATCACATTTTCACATCCGGAATCAAAATCTACATTTTTTGTAAAAATGTGGCCTGAGATCTAGGAAACGTCCAAGGATTTTTTTTTATTAATCGATTCAAAAAAAAAAATGGCAGCAGTTTGGAACAAAAGTTCCGTTATCATCCAAGAAGTTCAATAAAAAATCGGCCATACAATCGATAATTTTCAATTAACTAAAAAAGATCGTAAAACCTTCACTAGATCTAGGACTATATTTTCATAAAAATTTGAGATTTTTGTTCCACATGCAGAATTGTGATCTGTAGCGGTATTTCCGGCATGGAAAAAGTATTTTTTTTCTTTTAAAAACAGAGAGAATGCCACTATGCTTTTTCTTCGAGGATATACAAACATTTCGGTTTATCCTTCAAAATCGTCAAGTTAATATAGATAAAATCATTAGGCAATTTCCGAATATGTTTAATAGTAACGTTGAAGTTATAAATTAAATAAATGTATCTCAATGTGTTTTGCTAATAATGACCCTTTTGTTCTTCACTATTATCTTTGAGTGAATCCATTTTTAGTTGCTCTTATTGTATCGTTGTAATGATTATCGAATCATTTTTTGTAACAATATTGCACACATCTAGGGTATAGCGAATCCGAATATGAATGTGTTTTTTTTCCAAACGCCTACATCTCAAAAAACGTTTGAAATATTTTTTGTTGTGTGTTGAGTGTATTAGGTTTCCCATTTTCTATTAATGTGCAATATCTTACTTTTATTAAATATTACAAGGTGATTAGGATATTACTCCTCAAGTAATGATTTAAAAATAATTCAAACAACTTATTTTTAGACTGATTGTTTTTATATGCTGCTTTTTTGGAGACTTTGTGGGAAGATTTTATTTTTTAATTTTCTCATTGAAAATAACAAGGAATCAGTTTTAAAAATGAAAAATGTTCCTAAAATATCTCATTTCATAAGATTTAACTCCTTATATATGATGTTTTGTTTTATATTGTTGCATTGACTATGGTTTATTTCTTGAACATTTCCAAATAGTTGGAAACGCTTACATTTAGCCAGGAATGCAAAGTGCGTTGTCAAATTTCAAAGGTTTTTAAAAAATTTCATTTTTCTTTGATGAACATGAATAGCACATTGAATAAGAGGATATATGGATCGATTTTCTCGTGCATCGAATTGCTTACATAAGCCCATAAAGATCCTGAAGAGAATATGAACCTCCAAGAACGTCCGATAGACGTTCTATGAATTCTACTCATTTTTAGACTGATTGTTCCGTATGCTGCTTTTTGGGGACTTTGTAGAAACATTCCATCTTCTTTCTTCTTTTCATTGAAAATAACAAGAAAATCAGTTCTAAAAATCAAAAATGTTCCCAAAATATCTCTTTTCATAAGATTTGACTTTTTATATATGATGTTTTGTTTTATGTTCTTGCATTGATTATGTTTATTTCTCAAATATTCCAAAATATTTGGAAACGCTCACGTTCAGCCTGAACTGTGAAATTCGTTGTGAAATTTCAGAGATTTTTGAAAATATTTTACTTTTCTATGATACAAATAAATAATACATTTGATAAGACAACATGTGGATCGATTTTTTTCAACGTGCATCGAATTGCTTATATGAACCCCTTAAGATCCTAAAGAGAATACCAACCTGCAGGAACGTCCAATAGACGTTCTATAAATTCTGCGTCCTACGGAAGTGCACTCAGAAAGATTATTTTGTTATCCCAACAAACATTTTGTTGCCATAGCGACATTCTCTGGGTTACCGCGTTTCAATCAAATAATTTTCTGGAGTGCGCTCAAAACCACGAATTCAGAAGTGTGCTTTTGACATAATTTTGTCGTATTTTGGGTCATAAATTTGCGTCAATGTGTATAATGTGACGTAAGAGTGCGTAATTTTCAGTCCACGGAATAGCCATGAATTTCTACGCTCTTCTAAGGAAATATTCCCCACCGCGTACCGAGAACTAGTTTGGACGTAATTCTGCCCCAGTTTTTGAGATAACTTGGCGTAAAAATATTTGATACAGCTTGAAAATACGTAGTTTTTAACGAATGCAATAGCCATGAATTTCTACGCTCTTCTACGGAAATGTTCGACACCGCGTACTGAGGTGTAGTTTGGACGTAATTCTGCCGCACTTTTCAACATTATTTGCCGCAGGTATGTTTGATTTTGCTTGAAAATACGTAGTTTTTGTTCAACAAAAATGACCGTAGTTTTTTACGCCCTTCTACGGATGTGTTCGAAACCGCGTGCTTAGGTGTAGTTTCAAGCATAGTTTTGCTGTACATTTTGGCATAGTTTTGCTGTACTTTTTGGCATAATTAGGCGTAGATATATTTCCACGAGGGTGATGGGATAGTGATTACTGCCCTGGGTGTCTTCAATAGTATTCCAGCTCGATTTAATAGCTATGTCAGGTGACGCGAATGTAAGATCAATTGCAGTGCCGCTTCTCACATTATCTTCAGGTCTTGTAGGAGTATTGTTATTTAAGCATATCAGATTCGTGGATAATAGGGCTTCTTCTATCTCTTTGCCATCTCGGTTCTCGGTACTCCCCAATGATTCCCATAACAGAGATTTGGCATTAAAATCACCGATAATCAAACAAGAATCTAATGAGTCAAAATATGAAAAGAAATTATCCCAGAAATTCGTGGGTTCGAATGGATTGTCCTTGCAGTGTGGAGGATTATAAATGGAACAGATATATGTGATTCTATTCAGAAGTTTGACTTTTATTCCTATTATGTCTATTTGATTTTTGATGCATTCATCATGAATTGAAATGGAATTCATGTCAATTGGGTCATGAGGAATATTATATTTAATAAAAATTGCCGAACCACGAGAGTTCTTGTGCGTATTTGAGTCATGGCGATAAATGCTATATCTAGAATATTTGTATGTTGTCTTTTCATTCAGCCATGTCTCTGATAGACACAGAACATCAGTGTCAATATTATTTGAAAGGCTAGGAAGCTCTTGAATGCGGCAAAGTAATCCGTGACAGTTCCATTGTATAATCTTAAGTTTGTTTGCCATCTCTGTTATTGAGTATATACAGGGCGTCCCATTTGAAAAAGGACAGCTGAATAACTCTTCAGGGAATGGAGGGGGAAAAAAATTGTTCAAATAAAAGTTGTAGGGTTTGAAGGGGGCCATAAGATAGTGACCTTGAATTTGACCTTGAGGTCAATTTTGAGCATAATTGATGGTCAAAGTATGTTTTTTCAAATGAAAAACCCTACGTTCGACCTCAGAAATGGAAAGAGCGGAAAATTTTACGTCCGAATATGTTAACATATCAGGTCATTTAGAGGTCATTTGAAGGTCAAAAAACCATTTTCTATGGATTTTCACGGAAAAGCCTCAAACGAGTTGTTTCTCTGACCAAAGTTACCAAATTTAAAGTGAAATCCCACGTTTCGACCTTGAATTCGACCTTGAGAACGATAATGAATGCCAAATTTGAAACAATAATTAAGAAATTATTAATTTTTCCAGTTCGTCGTTTTATAATTACAGATGGCACAAATCCGTTGACGGGTAAGACACACTTATTGCAGGAGATGTTCGAATTGACCGCCATTTACTTCAATACATAACTCCAGCCGCCGTCGAAAGTTTCCAAGAACAGACTGAAAAACTTCTGCACGAATATTCGCAATTGCGTATCTGATGCGTTGTTGTAGATCCACAGGTGTTGTTGGTCGGTTGGTATAAACGACATTTTTTACGTAACCCCACAAATAAAAATCTAGAGGGGTGAGATCAGGAGATCTTGCCGGCCACAGTACAAATCCACCTCGACCAATCCAACGATTGGGGAAAAGGATATTTAGATAATCCCTCACACATCGAGCAAAGTGTGGTGGTGCACCGTCTTGCTGATACCACATCCTCTGCCTAGTTGCTAATGTCACATCTTCCATGAGAACTGGTAATTCATTCTGTAAAAACTGTAGATAATTAGGACCGTTAACAGTTCCATCAAAAAAATACGGCCCAATAACTTGATTGTCTAGAATTCCACACCAAACATTTATACTCCACCGATGCTGATGATCAACTTGTTGAGTCCAGTGCGGGTTTTGCGCTGACCAATAGTGGCTATTGTGACGATTTAACAAGCCAGTACTTTGAAACGTTGATTCATCACTGAAAAGAACATATCGAAAGAAATCGGGCGCTTCGTTCAACCTCTGTAAAGCCCAATGGTAAAAGTTAACCCGATTCTGCATATCTTGTTGAGATAATTCTTGGGTCAGTATGATGTGGTCCGGATGATATTGAGCAGCTTGTAGAATTCTGTGTGCCGTACTGCGTGGAATACCCAAATCGCGTTCAATATCACGTAAACTAACATGAGGATTCATGTGTATTATTGCTAAGACAGCAACGCATCGAGGGTCGTTAAAGTTGAAACCTTGATTGTTTCGGCGTTGACCAATCCTTCCTTGTCGACAATTTCTCTCAACTTGGCCAATGACTTCTGGAGAAGGATGATGCTGCCGATCTCCAAACCGCTCTCTGTACAATCGTGACGCTCTTTGATACACTCCGCGACACTCACCCAAGATCATTAAAATATCAACACATTCGTTAGGTGAATAAACCATTTTGAACCCGCACTTACACCGTAAACGATGAAAACTTCTTAATGATCATTTTCGTACTGATATGAAGAATAAACTCTGAAGGTTAGTTCTGTTCACTTTCAATTCAAGGTCGAAACGTGGGGTTTCACTTTAACTTCAATAACTTTGGTCAGAGAAACAACTCGTTTGAGGCTTTTCCGTGAAAATCCATAGAAAATGGTTTCTTGACCTTCAAATGACCTCTTAATGACCTGATATGTTAACATATTCGGACGTAAAATTTTCCGCTCTTTCCATTTCTGAGGTCGAACGTAGGGTTTTCCATTTGAAAAAACATACTTTGACCATCAATTATGCTCAAAATTGACCTCAAGGTCAAATTCAAGGTCACCATCTTATGGCCCCCTTCGAACCCTACAACTTTTATGTGAACAATTTTTCTCCCCCTCCATTCCCTGAAGAGTTATTCAGCTGTCCTGTTTCAAATGGGACGTCCTGTATAGTTGAGGTAGGTAAATAGGTGTATAATTTGAATTATCCATGTCAATGATTATGAACTTGTGCACTTTTTGATTCATTATTAATGGTGATATAGAAGCGATATCTATGTTGGATGGAGAGAAGATGCTTTGAGCAATGAATTTATCATCATGATGCCAGTTGTTTTCGGTGTATGGGTGAAAGTTGAAGCTGTGTTTATTAGCACATTTCTTTCTGAGCCTTTTGCATAGAAGCAGAGAAAGAGTTTTATTTTTTGGGTTTAGTGGCACATGGACTAAATTTGAATTATAGATTGCGTTAGTATGGAAGTTAGTTTTTATTTGCAATAGGGTGTATTTTGTCTCAAGTAGATTATTAGTGTGTTTGGCTCGTTGAAGCAATCTCAGCCAGTAGTATATGCAGAAATATAATAGAGTAAGAATAGATGAAATGACAGGATTTTTCTTTTTTTCATGAATATCTAGTAACTTATTAAGAAGGTTTTGTATCAAAACTAAGCTTTGACTGGTAATATTTATCATTTTGTTTGAATAGAAGTTATTTGGACATGTTGATGTACATCCCTTTTTGTATTCCGTAATGAGGAAATTAATAATTTGACAAGTTTGTAATAAGAAGTGAGAAGTTATAATTATTTTTAAATAGTATGATTTAAGTCTAATGAACCTTATATATAATATCACCAGGTGAAAATTCAGTCTTGTAATGAATAGTAGTTTAATATGATCACAGAAAGAACTAAGGTGAAACACCTGTATTGGTTGGTTAATATTAATTAAAAGCTATAAAGTTAGCTTCAGGTTGTCCAGCATACGGTCTTGTATGACTTTGATCTTATCGGTGAGGTTAGCATCTTCAGGGCAGCTACCCATAACCTCGTTGAGCAATTCTTTCATGTCCGTCGGGAACACTGTTTGAAGAATAACTCTAATCGTGTTAACCAACGTGTTTCTATCAATAGGACTCTCTTCTTGGTGAGATGAGTGTTCTTCAACGGGATAAACATTATTGTAAGGGATAAAATCACCAATCGTAGGTTGAACGGATTGTGCGTATGTTATTTCAGTAGTTGGGGGATTGCCGTTATAGGTGTTATATACTTTTAACGCCTCCTGATATGAAATGTCTCTGTAGCCCATAATTTTTTTTATTGATTTTTGTTTTTTGAATTCTGGGCAGTGGAGGTCCTCTGCCGCATGGTTTGAGTCGAACTCTGGTATGTTCTGACAGTTAGCACAATTCAAGTATGGAGATCTACACCCAGTCGTTGGGTGCGTATCCCCACGCTTAGCACAGCGAGGCTTGTTTTTTGACTTGCACTATTGCGAAACATGTCCGAACCTTTGGCAGTTTAGACATCTACGTACTTTGTGAATGAATGGGCGAGTAGCTAATAATTTGCCATATAATAGTATTTTAGGTGGTCTCCTGTTACCCTTGTACTTGATTCTAAGCATATTCGTGGGCAAAAGTTTCTCTGAGTCGGGAGTACCGTCATCTTTAGTTGCTCTTTTCATTATTCTTTCTGCCTCAATGACCTCAAAGTGGTGAGACCAGAAAGATTGAACACGAATGCCTTCGGTGAGTACTTCAATAGAAAAATCAGTATCTACGTCATCTACTATCAAAGATTTTTGGATTTTATAGTTAGGAATGTACGTTATCCATGTTTCACCTGGGTTAATTTTTTTTGCTATATTCTCATTTTCAACAAACTGGTTAGCTATTTCATAATTATCAAAGGAGAGTTGAAATTTATCATCCCCAGTACGTACAATATTACAAGCAGCTTCTAGAATTTCTGGAATGCTATTATTAAGTTTGATTCCCAAACCAATCTCACTCAGTGCTTTGGTTGATTTTTTTTCCGAGGTTCTTTCAATATGCACGATGTACGGTGCTGAGTCAAAAGATTGGTATTTATTTGATTTGAGGCTAAGAGGCACATCTACTTTACTTAAGTTGGGCATTTTACCTGAGTCGCGATTAGACTGAGCCTTTTCATCAGTATTCCTCTTCGGCATCTTTGGGAAAAAGTTTGAAAAAAGATAGCAAGCGAGATCTTACCTGGAATTCAGGTTAGGATTGGGAATTTTTATCTTTTGCGCAATTAAACCCACGGGAAGAAGAACTCGACGAGCGCTCGAACCGCGGTAAAAGTATTGTCCAAGCGGTAACGTGGGGGACCGAAAAAAAAGTCGGAATTTTGGAAAACTAAAAATACTGGGTGATAGGGCTTGAAAAATCAATACGAGTGTTCGTTTACAATGTTTTTCTATGATCAATAGTTTTCGAGAAAAAAATTAAAAAGTACCTCTTTTTCTCGTACTAAAATAAATGTTTTTTCATCTTAAACTCGTTATAACTCGAGCAGTTTTCAACGTATCAAGATGAATCTTGCAGATTCTGATTCGGAACACTCCCCCAAAGATGACGATCTCGACAAAATTTTCAAAAATTGATGCAAAATTAATGAATTTTCAATTTGAAGTGAAAACTTGGTTTTCAACGAAGAGGAAAACTTTGCATTGAAAAAGTGTCGGGGGAAGTATGAGCTACGAAAAACTTCCAGCGACAAAGTTGTTCGCTAGTGTGCGGACAAACTTTATGGAAAGTTTCAGATCAATCGGACTATTGGTTCGAAAGATACAGCGATTTATCCATCAGCTCGCAACGGAAATTTCTCATAACTCTACGTCGTTTACCTGCTGAATATGAGGATCCGAATGAAAGGTTTCCCAACGTAGATTCATGTTTTTTTGGTCGAAGCATCCAAATATCCAACTATTTTTGCAAAATTCGTTATACATTGTTCTTTTTTATAAACAATTTTTATTCAACGCATCATTGTTCAATCCTTATTCTGCAAGATGAAAATTAAAGATTGAACATTTGTGTGCTCTCTCGAACTCGATAGTTTCCGAAACTTATTTCACGATTACTTGGCCAAATCTTATCGGAATGATATAAACATTGATATCCAGATTCGATGTGTATTGCCGAAGCTTGTAAAATGATTCGAATGATGAAAACATGTCGTTTTTCCATAATATTTGATAACGAATTAGTGGCTTTCAGGCTCGTGTTTTCCGAGTTTCAACGACACAAAGTGTCGAGCGAAATGTGAAATTAAGAAAACTTCGAACAATGAAGTTATGCTCTTATGTTTGAGGAAGTTTTTCTGGAAATTTGAAATTAATCGAACAAAAAATATGGGGTTTATGATTTATGTAAAACGATCTCGTCTTATGAACGGGTCCTGTATAACATCATATTCATGTCTTGAAATATATTTCAGACAAGTTTAAAATGTCTCATGTAACGTGTTTGGATATCATTCACATCATATATGACACATACAAACCTCGTGATAAAAGTTCATTATTTGTACTTTTTCTTCAGTCATAAATGATTTGGAAATGCTGGTGAACTTTGAATCGTTTATAGACATGATTGTCGAATTGAATTCGGACAAATTTAATTCGAATTCAATGTTACCCTAACAGCACAACTGCTTCCCGTTACCTTTCGATACCTTTCTGAAAGGTGTTACACGTTTCAGAAAGGTATCGAAAGGTAACTGAAAGCAGTTGTGTTGTGAGGGTACACGGAGAAAAAAGATTAGCTGGAATAGCAAGAATTTCGCTGTTCCAGCGAAATTCGCTCGTTATTATATGGACAGCAAGCAAGTTTGCTGAAATAAACGCCAATGATATTCTCAACGAATCAAGCTTCGCAAGACCAGCGAAGGACTGATAATTTTAACGAATCAATACGTAAAAACAGCGAATTAGTTCGTTAATCCAGCGCATTGGTTCGTTAATACAGCAAATTTCTATTCAATCCACTTAGCGAAATCTTTTTCTCCGTGTAATGAACCAAAATTGCCCCCCTTGGACACAATACACTGTAAAAAATTCATGTAAATAAACGATTCAAACTGCATACAATATATTTTGAACCAAAAAAAGAAATTATATCATTAGAGTGAATAATTATTCTTTATTTTTAGGTTTTCTAATTGATATTTTCGCAAATAAGCTTTCAAAAAATTTTACACCTTTTGGACTCAAATATTTTGATAAAGTTTGTAAATCTTTCATCTTCTCTGCACTTATGCCAGTTGGAGCAGCTGGTGGCGATTTGCATAATGCATGTAAACTCACTGAAGATTTGATGATATGAATTTTTGGTTCTCCATTGTAACTTTGGAATATATTGATTTGACCGTTAGGAAAATATTGAATCCGTACTGCTTTGCTGATTTGCAGATTCTTAATATCTTTGACATTTTCCTGTAACAGAACCTCATAATCTCGGACTGGGCAATCTGCTTCTCTGAGAATTTTAAATGGTGGATTTCTTGCACTTTCTATGAGATCAATGTAGTCTTCATCCGTTTCAATAGTTTCAAGTTGTTTCTTTTTTTTGCCATATACTCCAAAATTCCGATCGCAAGGGCAGTATGAATGTCCACGAACTGGATACACATGTTCAAATTCAAGTTGCAATTCTTGAGCCAACGATGATAAGAAAGAGACGAGGAAACGGTTTTTATTCTGACCACCGCAACCATCCGAAGATAAATAAATTTTATTGTAATAATTAAGCTCCAATTCTTTCTTCATTGCATGTGAGATAAAATTGCACACAGTATTACCACCTTTCTTGAAATTTCCTTCTCAAAAAAAGAACATGTAACTTCTGCCATGTTCACCGAAGACATGCACGTTAAAAACGTGTAGCCAAAGCAATCTCTTGTAGAACTGATCTGATACAGGAATTTTCGGCAAAGGTAAATTTTGACCGAAAATCAAATTCAAGACATAACACATTTTCTTCTGCCAACATTTTCTTCTTCAATATTTTGTACTCTTCTATACTTTTTTCATGCTTTTTGAACTCATCACCAGGATTGTTTTGCCGCTCTTGTTCAAAACACATGTTACAAACATCAGTGCGTGGTATTGAGAAAGAAAAATTCAAATGACGATTAAAATATTGAGAGTAGGTTGATAAATCAATCGGAGGATTTTCACAACCTGTTTTCGCTGTATAATATTCCAAAAACAAAGCGTATATTTTATTCAGTGTTAAATTAGGATGATCAAAATATTGTAAACTAGACGTTTGACCGGCTTGACGTTCATAATGCGACTCAGAGTGTGGGATTAACAAACAGTGTTGATGGATCATTTGTTTTACATCTTCGGTCAATCACACTACGTGATTTCCATGTTTTGCCCGACTATCTTCGATAGTTTCATTATGTGATATCTTTTTCTGTATATTTGTAAATCGCCCTTGTCCTATGTTCAATAAATTACATAAAAAATTTTGACAAGTCTTTATGTCACCGAATTCAGCATGCAAAAAATAATTCCACAAAACAACTTTATTCTGCGCATTTCCTGTAACATTTGGCGCTATCTTTTTCATTAATCCAGCGAGGAAAATATTTTGAGAATCATATTTGCCATAGTTCCAAAATGTGTCATGAAATTTTTGTTGTTGTTGAACAGGAATATTTTGGAAACACAGTTTCACGCAGCACGAATTTACGGGTTTGAATTGCTTAGCTGCAATAGATTTCCCAGAAGTCGAAACATATTCTCGTCCCTGTCATACCAAATGATCGCGTTATACAATTCGATATTCCAAACACTATCCAAGTTCTCAACATTGAATAATTATTTTTAAGTAATAATTTTGTATCGACTGTAACACACTATTTAAAAATTATTTCAGTAATGTATCAATTGTATTTCATTCTTTCATCTTCATTACATTTCAATATTGTTCCACAAGAATATATCAAAAATCTGTCAACTGAAATGTTACCTATTTGCCATGTCTCAGATATATTACAAAAGAAACATTACAATGAAATATTTCATAAATGTTCTTGAAATATTTCAAAAATAATTCAGAAATCTTGTATTGCAATGTAAGATTAGCGGACATTGCAATATTTGTGAAAGGACTTTGGAATCTCAGTACGACATGCAGCAATATTACAAGAATATTCCAATATTTCAAACGTTAGATTTCTGCGGTCGTAATGAAATCTTCGATGCTCTATGGGTTGGATGACTGTTAGATACAGAAATATTTATACATCGATGACTGCGAAAATACAATGTATTATGTCTCAGTTATGCATGGAAAATTAAGAAATTTGTTGGCAGCACCATTCCATTGCACACTGTATTATACTAAATATATATACGGAATATACAAACCTAATTTTTAGCCTTTTTATTTTTGTTCTTTATCCAGTTGTTCGGATTTCTTGTACGTTTTCGACCAGTTTTTGAACTGTTTTTATCAGACATTATTATTACACTAACCCGGAAAATAAATTCAATAATAAAATTGTTCAAAATGTGGAATTATGCACTTTTTCTCACATCGGAGGGAGCAATGTTTTCTATTCTTACGGTTGCAATTACTATATAGGCATTTGTTTTTATTTGATGTTTTGTGTCTTCATTCGTCAACACCGAAGTCCTGCGTGCTCGGCGGCTCCGCTTGTTTTACATAAATCATAAACCCCATATTTTTTGTTCGATTGATTTCAAATTTCCAGAAAAACTTCCTCCAACATAAGAGCATAACTTTATTGTTCGAAGTTTTCTTAATTTCACATTTCGCTCGACACTTTGTGTCGTTGAAACTCGGAAAACACGAGCCTGAAAGCCACTAATTCGTTATCAAATATTATTGAAAAACGACATGTTTTCATCATTCGAATCATTTTACAAGCTTCGGCAATACACATCGAATCTGGATATCAATGCTTATATCATTCCGATAAGATTTGGCCAAGTAATCGTGAAATAAGTTTCGGAAACTATTGAGTTCGTGAGAGCACACAAATGTTCAATCTTTAATTTTCATCTTGCAGAATAAGGATTGAACAATGATGCGTTGAATAAAAATTGTTTATAAAAAAGAACAATGTATAACGAATTTTGCAAAAATAGTTGGATATTTGGATGCTTCGACCAAAAAAACATGAATCTACGTTGAGAAACCCTTCATTCGGATCCTCATATTCAGCAGGTAAACGACGTAGAGTCATGAGAAATTTCCGTTGCGAGTTAATGGATAAATCGCTGTATCTTTCGAACCAATAGTCCAATTGATCTGAAACTTCCCATAAAGTTTGTCCGCACACTAGCGAACAACTTTGTCGCTGGAAGTTTTTCGTAGCTCATACTTCCCCCGACACTTTTTCAATGCAAAGTTTTCCTCTTCGTTGAAAACCAAGTTTTCACTTCAAATTGAAAATTCATTACTTTTGCATCAATTTTTGAAAATTTTGTCAAGATCGTCATCTTCGGGGGAGTGTTCCGAATCAGAATCTGCAGGACTCATCTTGATACGTTGAAAACTGCTCGAGTTATAACGAGTTTAAGATGAAAAAACATTTATTTTAGTACGAGGAAAAGAGGTACTTTTTAATTTTTTTCTCGAAAACTATTGATCATAGAAAAACATTGTAAACGAACACTCGTATTGATTTTTCAAGTCCTATCACCCAGTATTTTTAGTTTTCCAAAA
This sequence comes from Gonatopus flavifemur, assembly GCA_018340375.1. Taxonomy (NCBI): domain Eukaryota; kingdom Metazoa; phylum Arthropoda; class Insecta; order Hymenoptera; family Dryinidae; genus Gonatopus; species Gonatopus flavifemur. The sequence goes on from JAFFJZ010000013.1 coordinate 8,157,722, forward strand.
TTCCGACTTTTTTTTCGGTCCCCCACGTGACCGCTTGGACAATACTTTTACCGCGGTTCGAGCGCTCGTCGAGTTCTTCTTCCCGTGGGTTCAATTATTTAATGGTATTATCGGGAAGATGAATTATTCTGTAAACAGAGTCGATTTCTTCTTTCCTAGGTCAAGAAGACTATTTATGTATCGAAGTAGCGTTTTATGAAATTCGCTTTCGGATGGAGTAACATTAGCTAACGTGGTTTCACTCTCTCTCTGTAGGAGCTCAGATGAGGTTGTCTAACGAAAGGTCTCAATTTAGGTTAGATCGAGGCGAGTCGGATCATACTGAATTGGTTGACTGTTTTGGATCATTTCTATCCACAATTTCACTGTCTCTGTGCGTCAGTTAAACTTACGCATAGAAACAGCGAAATTGAGAATAGAAATGATCCAAACCAGCCAATACACTTGGTATGATCCGATTCGCCTCGGTCTACCCTACATTTTATTGAATAAATATATGGATGATTCAAGTTATAGTTCAAACTAGCACAATCTCAGTTGATTTTATAATAGCGAATGTGAATCATACCACAGCTGATGTCAAGTATACTTCAACAGCAGAGATCGGCAGTCAGGATATTCTCATTAACGATTTTGAGATATATTACTCATTATCTTCAGAGTCAGAATTTGCATCTTCCGCAGTTTCCATTTTAAGTGACGAAAATGGAAAATATTCATTTCAATTGAAACGGCGGAAAAAGAAAATTCTGATTTTAGCGATAATGATGATAAATCCCAGAACCATTACCGAAAAAAATCATCATTGCCGATCTCTGTTCAACAGTTGTATAATATTTTACATTCCCCGGTGTGAAATCAACTAAAATAGTACTATCTCTAACTGTATTTCAAGCCGTTTATATATTCCTTCCCCACTCACCACGACAATTCAGAAAGAATTCTTAATGCATTCATTGTGAAGCCTCATGGCTCCAAATGAATTCATTATGAATTCTTCATGAACTGTTGTGCTGTGTAGGTTGAAAAGAAGAAAATTTTACAACCTTTTTGTTCTGAGTGTATTATTTGATTAAATACCATGAGGAAAAACTATTTGTTTGCAATATTGGTTGCATGTGGAACAATCCAATAAGTACCAATACAAAAATGGAGGAGTTAGTATGGTATGTTCGAACGGATTCCATCGGAAACATTTTGTTTTGCGTTTCACATACTGTAGAATATTATGTGATTTTTATTTATTGAAAATTCTGATTATTTCAAATTCACGAGAACATAACCTCCCAAGAGGAAGTTTTTGTGAGGCTAAAGGCGCGGAAATACAATGTACGACAACCGATTAATTATTTGTGCGTTCGAGCGCGTTTAATGATTCATTATTTGAAGCTTTTATAATAACGACAAATTGCATACATAAAGACACACAGTCTTGTAACACTAGCACACAGCTAGATATATTATCACAATCAACCGACTGCTTATGCTATGACGCAGTAATTCGACATGTAAGCGAGTCTCGGGTAATTACATTGGAATCGCGCACTTCTACTTTTACACTCATTAACATGAATAAATAATACGTTACACACCACCGTAAGCACATTCGGTCACCGCAGACCAATATATATATATCTTATATACTTCACAAATTAATGACGCCACGTTTGGTCACCACAGACCACGCGTCTATATTTCACGTTAACGTACGTGCGGCCGACTCCCTCTTTCGGCTGCCCAGAAGCTTCTATCATCCAGCGCTCAAGTCGTTTGCCTCGATTATTCGCTCTTAAGGCTATTTCACACATTCTCTTATATTTAAGGTGTATTTACATCCAGATGCCTACAGTTCGGCCATTCTGGCACTGTAGTTCGTCCCAAACTACGTCCGCTACTCAACTATTACAAATCTACAAATAATTTTTGTTTTCCATTTAGCCATACAATTTTTTGGCAGTCAATTTTTCGTTGATGAGGTACTGGCTCATTAGCAAATGAACATTCAAAGTTAACAACGTTAGAAATTTTCACGCATTATAATCACGTTGAACTTGGATATTGATTTGCATGAACAAGTGTTCCCATATCACAATATATCACAATATTACTTAAAATACTACTTATCGATTTACATTTCCGTCTAGGGCATCTAATTCATCTGATTGATCACGCTGGTTCACAATTGAAATCCAAGGCTTCAATTTGTCCGATGACAATATAGAATTGTAAGATTTCTGCGTCAAATTGTAACCTGGGATATCGGTCACCACGAAGCGGGTTTTTTTCAGAACGCGCTCTACTCTATAAGGTCCTTTGTATTTTGGCACCAACTTTCTATTTTCGCCAGGTTTGTATGCTAAATTTTTGATCATGACCAAATCGCCTTCCTTATATAATTTAGGTTTTTTATGGTGCATATCGTACTTCCGTTCATTGTATTCCTGGACCGATCTGGTTATTTCCTTTGCTTTATATCTTAAGGCCTCGCGATCACCTGAATCAGCATTATCCTGGTTAGCTAAGGAAGCAGTTATCGCACGCAATTGTGCGTCGTCTTTGCGTCGCTGCTCGTAACCGAGTAACAATTTAGCAGGGGTTGTTTGAATTGATCGATTTACTGTATTATTTATAACATATTGAACTAGTGGTAATTTCTCCGACCAGTCGTCCGGCGAGTCGACCACTTTAGCCAAGGTACTTTTTAGAAAACGATTAATACGCTCAACCTGATCATTGGCCCATGGTGAGGCTGTTGCTACTTTAACATGGTTGACTTTATTTCGAGTTACGAACTCCTCAAACTCCTTAGAAGTAAAACCTGTGCCTCGATCGCTTATTATCCTTTCAGGTATACCGAAATTCGTGAAAATCATTTCCAGGTTTCGTATTACTTCCTTAGAGCCCGTGGATTCCGCAGCTACGAGCCACACAAACTTTGTAAAGGCGTCTACGACGATCAGTACATGCTTTAAATTTTTCGAGCCTTCCAACGGTCCAAAGTGGTCCACATGCCACGTGCGATTCGGTTTGTCCTCCTTATCGATTACATTCATTTCGCCTTCCGTTTTACCAGAAGGTATATTGTAAGTAAGGCACTTGACACAATTTTCAATATATTCTTTAACCTTTTGCCTTAGACACGGAAACCAATATGAGTTCAAGATCGCATCGCACTTTTTATCTATACCCACATGACCCATGTCGTTATGGTAAATGTAAATAATGTTATGAACTAATGAATTCGATACAACAAACAGTAACCGATCGTTATATTTCCTAAAGACTAGCCCGTTCACTAAATCGAAACGATCATGTGGTTGGAATTCCAAAGATTCCGCCAGTTTCTTTATCACAGGGTCTATCAACTGCTTGTACATTAACCTATCCTCAATACTTACGATACTCATAACAATACGGCTTAATGCGTCCACGTGTCTCATCCTTACGCAAGGTCTATGCTCCATCGCAAAGTCAAAGGTCTGCAAGAATAGGCTTCAACGGGCAATTTTAGAGTATATATTTATTTTCTTCATCGCGAGCACCAACGCGTTGCAATCGGTGACTACCTTAAAATGAATGCCTTGAAGATAAATTCGGAATCGTTCTAAAGCCCTGACAATAGCAAGAGTTTCTAGCTCAAAGCTACGATATTTTTGTTCAGCCTCGTTGGTAGTTTTGCTGAAATAGGCTATTGGAGCCAACTTGCCGTCGCTTTGTCTTTGCAACAGGATAGCACCGATGCCGTAAGAACTGGCGTCCGTATGCAGTTCTGTATCCGCTTTCGGATTATATATTTTGAGCAATGGAAAGGATGTCAACTCGTTCTTCAAATTTTCGAACGCTCGCATACAATCTTCATCAAATTGAAACACCACATCTTTTTTAGTTAATTGATACAACGGCTTAGCTCTCAACGAATAGTTCGATATGAACCTTCTGAAATAATTAGTCAATCCTAAGAAACCTTGTAATTGACGCACGTTATTTGGTCTAGGATAACCACGTATAGCCTCCGTATGCCTGTCACTAAGTGTGATTCCATTTTCCGACACAATATAACCTAAATATTCAATTATTTTTTTAACAAATAAACATTTACTATAATTCAGTTCTAGTCGATACTTTCTTAATATAATTAGAACTTCTTCCAAAATCTCGAGATTCTCCTGGACACTTTCCGTTGCTATTAAAAGGTCATCTATGTACACCAATAATTTACCTTGACGTATCAAGGGGTCGAGAATTTGTACAATTCGTTTTTGAAATTCCGCTGGAGCTTGTGAATACCCGAAGGGAAGTTTAACGAATTCATATTGTCCAAACGGAGTGGCGAACGAAAAGTATCGAGTGTCGTCCGGATGTACATCGATCTGGTGGAAGCCATCCTTGAGCTCAAGGACAGTAAACGTCTTTTTGCCATGTAAACGGTCGAGGTGATCCTCTATAAGAGGGAATGGATATTTTTGTTTATAAGCCCTTTCATTGAGAGGCCAAAGATCCACGCACATGCGTTTTTTACCGTTTTTCTTGGTGGTGAGAACCACCCTAGAGCAATATTCAGAGGCGCTCGGTTTAATTATTCCTCTTTCTAAGAGATCGTCAATGATACATTGGAGTTCGTTTTTTTCTGACCAAGACATGCGTCTAGGTGTATGTGCAAATGGAGATTCGTCCTTCAACCTTACTCTGACCGAATATCCATCCTCGACCTGAGCTACTGGTGCTTCATCGCACTTAGTTATAATTTCCAATATTCTGTTCCTCGTCAGAGGATCCAAATCCTTGTCTACATTATCCTGGACAATTTCATATTTATTCTTTCTATCCCCGCATTCGATCGACATAATTGCATAAATTTCCTTTTCTATTTCGTCAACTGGCTTATGTACAAAACAACTACGACCCTGATAATATTGACACTCCAAGAAATTTCTATCCATAAAATCTCTACCGAGTAAAATGTCAAAAGACATAATTTCATCTGTTACGACTAACAATCTGACCTCAAAATGGTTTTCATTCAACCCCAAGACTGATAATCTATCGGTTATACAACCCAACACAGAAATACGCGAGTTATTCACCCCTCTATAATTGGCCTCTTGAATATCTAGTTGTTTCAATGGTCGATCACTAAAATATTTCTGACGAATACTATGTTTTACTAAACTAACTGGACTTCCCGTGTCCACCAGCGCGTCAAAAGTAACTTTATTAAAATTTAAACGACTTATCTCTACGCACGACGTCGACGATCGTGAACTGATGACGGCGTTGACCTGCGGCGTGGCCTCCTCCTGGGTCACCTGTTGTCTCGTTGCTCCAATATACGTTGACTCGTTCTCGTGGCCGTCCACATAATTCAATGTGGTTCTCGTCGAAGTTGAATTCTTAGGACACTTGGTGCTTATGTGCCCCTTTTGTCCACACTTGTAACACGTGACCTCACTGTTACGTTTTGGACAGCTTGATGCGATGTGCCCAGGTTGCTTGCACGTGTAGCAGTGCCTCTTATCCCTCGTTGACTTTTGGAACTTGTGATTAGGTTTGTGAGAACCTTGACGTTGACGTTTACCACAGTCCTCCTCAGAAATGCGTCTCATATACGCCATAAACTCAGCTACTGAAGATATACGCACACCCAGAGCCATGGTGCGTAAAACTGGATGGTACACTCCCGCTGCAAGCATATCTACCTGCTCTTGTTCGGTTAACTGTAAAGGAGACATTATCTTTAATTTGTCCTCCGAGTACTCGACGAAACTCTCGGTATAGTGTCGCCAAGTAAGTTCTTGAACTCTGGCCACAATGACAGCACGTGTTTCCCTTCTCTCAAAGTAATCTTTGAGTTTTTTAATTGATATGTGCCAAGACGATATTACCTCACTGGTCTGCCTGTCATACCATTGTTGTGCACGACCTTTAAATTGTCCTGTCGCTGCAAGTAAAAGTTGTTGATCGTCTAGGCCATAAAGTTCTCCAACGACTCGTACCCGTTCAATCCATTTATCCACGTTTTCGTCAGTCTCTCCAGAAAAAGTCGGTATTTGTTTGGCTACCGTTCCAATTATGTTCCAGTCCCCTCGTCGAGTGCTGATTGTCGATGAGCTAGAAGTTGATTCACCAACCGAAGCAGCAGGAGACTGCCTACGCAGCTCTTCAAACATTCGTGTCATCATCAGGCTATTGCTTTCTAACAGCATTTGAGTGGTATTCCTGAAAAACTCATTAAGGTCTAAGTTTTGGTTCATCATCATTTCAGGTCTTACCCCACGGGTTGGTTGATCCTGAATTATTACGCGTGGCTCACGTGGTGATGTTCGTCCTTGTCCTCTTCCTCTAGATGTTTTTTTGTTGCTTGCGGGTTCAACTACAGGGTGATTCAAAATTCCCGCACTCTTTTTTGGGAGTAGATTCCTGATGGAATTCTAAAACGATTTGTGCTTTTGCACAATGCTCTCCGACGCATAATTTCCGAGATATAAGTTATTAAAGTTGACTAATTATGAGGTGGATCCATCGGTCATTCAGGAGCGTCATAACAGAACATAAGAGGAAGGTGCTTGCAGAGGGCGCTCATACGATCAGCTGATCGGTATAATCGATACGATTTACCAACATACAAATTGGTGAATTTTCTATGTAGAACGATTGAATTCGTCGACACTGTGGAAAAATTGATTATTGTCATGAATTCTTATCACGATATGCTGTAGGTGAAAGTTGTAATTTCAGTAATGATTTTTATTACGCAGACAAATGTAAAATAGTGTTATTTCGTAGGGATAGGGATTCAAGTGGGAGAAAAAAGTATAACTACTCGTTTTCAATCAGAATTTTCATGTAAAGAAGAAAACATGAGAATTTTCATTCATCCGATACCCAATTTGAACGGTTTGATTAGTAAGTTTAACACAAGAGATTGGATTCCGAATCCTGTATTCTGATTGGTCGAGAATCAATGTATGTTAGATCAATCCTCGGCCGTTTCAAATGATCCTTCTGAAGAATGTGTTTTCAACTTACCCCAACCACAACATTGAACAATGAGGAATTTATTCGAATTCACCCTTTTTACATCATTCGATGATGATAAAGGGTTTATCGAACGTTAATAACTTACTTGAGATCACTCAAGATCATTCATGTTTGAATCAAAATCTAATTCAAATTGTGTGCAAGTTCGAGCGCGTTCCTACGTTTAGAAAATGTATTCGTCCTAAAAAGGACAGATTTGGTTAATCTTCAAAGACAATTCTTTTTCCATTTGAAATAACAATATGCCCTTTGAAGTCATATGTGCTTTAAATGAAACTGTTTCGAGCTGTCACCTGATTGGTTGATTCGTATCACGAATGGTTGATTCAAGCTAAACAAACCGTATGTGATTACAATGTCAATCAAGTGCAATGATTGGGTCGTATACGATGTCACACCTTGTATTTTCGTCAAAATTGATGGATTCTGCAAGTTGAAGTAAGTTATTAACGTTCGATAAACCCTTTATGATCATCGAATGATGTAAAAAGGGTGAATCCGAATAAATTCATCATTGTTCAATGTTGTGGTTGGGATAAGTCGAAAACACATTCTTCAGAAGAATCATTTGAAACGGCCGAGGATTGATCTAACATACTTTGATTCTCGACCAATCAGAATACAGGATTCGGAATCCAATCTCTTGTGTTAAACTTACTAATCAAACCGTTCAAATTGGGTATCGGATGAATGAAAATTCTCATGTTTCCTTCTTTACATGAAAATTCCGATTGAAAACGAGTAGTTATACTTTTTTCTCCCACTTGAATCCCTATCCCTACGAAATAACACTATTTTACATTTGTTTGCGTAATAAAAATCATTACTGAAATTACAACTTTCACCTACAGCATATCGTGATAAGAATTCATGACAATAATCAATTTTTCCACAGTGTCGACGAATTCAATCGTTCTACATAGAAAATTCACCAATTTGTATGTTGGTAAATCGTATCGATTATACCGATCAGCTGATCGTATGAGCGCCCTCTGCAAGCACCTTCCTCTCTTGTTCTGTTATGACGCTCCTGAATGACCGATGGATCCACCTCATAATTAGTCAACTTTAATTAATTATATCTCGGAAATTATGCGTCGGAGAGCATTGTGCAAAAGGACAAATCGTTTTAGAATTCCATCAGGAATCTACTCCCAAAAAAGAGTGCGGGAATTTTGAATCACCCTGTATACCGATGATATCATCGACGTTGTTCATGCTGTCCAACAATCGAGCTCTCTTGCGCTCCAATAAACCCGATGTACTCAAATCCCTCGCTGTAAGGGCCTCATTTAATTGTTCCTCGGATGAACTTTCCACATATCTTCGTTTCATATTTCCGAACGAACACACTTTCAAAGTCACTTACAAAGAAAAAATATAAACATCGTCAATAATCCCGTCGCACAAAGCAGCTATTCATCGACGACAACAACACAAGTCACCTTGCCACGATCACGTACGCCACCGAATGTTCTAGAATGTTCGAACGCGAAATATTCGATTTGGTGGGAGAATCCCACTTCTGATAAAAACTGTAGAATATTATGTGATTTTTATTTATTGAAAATTCTGATTATTCCAAATCCACGAGAACATAACCTCCCAAGAGGAATTTTTTGTCAGGCTAAAGGCGCGGAAATACAATGTACGACAACCGATTAATTATTTGTGCGTTCGAGCGCGTTTAATGATTCATTATTTAAAGCTTTTATAATAACGACAAATTGCATACATAAAGACACACAGTCTTGTAACACTAGCACACAGCTAGATATATTATCACAACCAACCGACCGCTTATGCTATGACGCAGTAATTCGACATGTAAGCGAGTCTCGGGTAATTACATTGGAATCGCGCACTTCTACTTTTACACTCATTAACATGAATAAATAATACGTTACACACCACCGTAAGCACATTCGGTCACCGCAGACCAATATATATATATCTTATATACTTCACAAATTAATGACGCCACGTTTGGTCACCGCAGACCACGCGTCTATATTTCACGTTAAGATGTAATTTCATGGGGCGTCGAGCATCAAGCGTCAACATTAGACGGAGAGAGAAGAACTGTGTGACCTCTCTTTCTTTCTAATGTTGACGCTTGATGCTCGACGCCCCATGAAATTACAGCTTAAACGTACGTGCGGCCGACTGCCTCTTTCGGCCGCCCAGAAGCTTCTATCATCCAGCGCTCAAGTCGTTTGCCTCGATTATTCGCTCTTAAGGCTATTTCACACATTCTCTTATATTTAAGGTGTATTTACATTCAGATGCCTACAATAGGATCGAATTCAAAACTGTTACATCGAATGGCGGTTGAGAATTTCCAATAGGTTCCAATGTGTTCCTTAAACTTAAAAAAATTCAATTCCTAAGGGTCCAAATCAGTATTTCCAAATGAATTCCGTAGAAAACACACGTTTCCTGTATTTCCGATAGAATCCAATGAATGCCAATACAAACGTTTATGACATAACCCACTTCTGTCATTCCAGATGAATTCCATTGATAAAACTTGTTCAGTTGGTCTTCCATATAAGATCCAATGAATACCCATACGAAAATATACCAAAATATTCAGATTGGTATCTCCAAATGAATTCTATTCAGAAGCATTCATCATTCATCATTCCACATGGAATCCAATTCGAACACGCTACATCAGATAACCTTTGGGGAAATACCAACAGATTCCGATACATTTTAATACGCTCTTCATATTTCAGAAAGTTGGCCTTCCATTGGTATCCATGTGGAGTTGCTGTGACAAATACACATCATTTCCCAATGATAAACCATGTCCTATCGAAAACCATTGGAATCGATTGGTTTTTTTCAACAGGGCTAACCCAGCTAACCAAAGCTGATGAATAACTGGTCAATTATTACTCAATGAGATTGGGTGGGATTGATCAATGATTGTCCATTTTTGTGTCTGCATTGGCGCCCAATAATTGTTCAATTTCAGTGGACCATTGGATTTCCCAATTGTAGGGCAATCTTTGGTCAATGGCATGGACATAGATGCTGCCATCAGCTGTGGAATAATGTGACCCATAATTTGGCAATTATTGGAAAAAATCTGAAGATTTTTCTAGGGAATACTGGCATCACTGACTTCAGTGTGAAAGAATTTTGTTCAAATTTATTGACCATTTGTTTTTAATTTTTTCCAGGGGTATGCAACTTTATAGGATGACCTCAAACCGTATTTCGATTACGGTCATATTTATTCACATGGTGGCGTGTCGATCAAGCGCTAAAACAGCAATGGCGGTCTGGTATAGTCACATAACCTTAGTTTCATTTCTCATCGGTTTGGATTTTGAAAAATCAACAGTATTTCAACAATAAAGCATCAAAAACGACTCTAAAACTGAATTAGTCCAACTGATGATTCGGTTTGAGAATTCTTCAATGCTTCATTGTTGAAATATTGTGGATGTTTCAAAATTGAAATCAACTAGAATAATTTTGAGGTTATCCATGTATACCGAAACGCCATATTGATTTTTAATTCGCATGAATATTTATTTAGGAGATGGCGTGCGAATAAGGTTTGATTGAACTCATTGAAGTTGCATTCCCCTGATCACCCCTGATTTTTTCATTTCAAAACTGTAATGACGGCACTGTGAAACTGAATCCGTTCATTTAACATTATAATATATAATTATCCACAATTTGCGTATTAATTGAAATAGAAATTATGACCCGAAACCACACTTTTTGATTGGAATGGAGTTCAATCGGTTCACTCAGTTATAATAATAATAGGAATTCGCACCCATGCTCCGAAATTGAAGTTATGAATAACCTCGATTCATCGTGACAATTTTACTGCGCCACGAATAATATAAAATTCGACAAGTTGCGATCACTGATACGACGGAGATGAATGAATCGATAAATCACAACAATTTTTGTAATAAACAATACATAATAAATAATTCTACCCTATCAACATGACATGACCAATGCAAAATTCCATATTACCGATAGAAAATAAGTGATGTTTTAAATTTCCAGATTTTCGATTATCGAAATATGTTGAATGATCAATTTTATTGACCACGAGATTGATCAATAATTGTCTTGTTCTATGTCCGCATCAGCGACCAACAATTGGCCCTTCAAAAATGATCAATTTTTGATCAATCATTATCCAATGAATGGACATGCGCATAGAGATCCTACATAATTCCCAAATAATTGATCAATTATCAGCAAATGTCATTGGAAACAATCAAATTGACCAATGATTGGAACCAATCCATGGCTGACTGGGAACAGATTCAGAATCTTCTGAAATGAAAAAAGGATAGCCCTTGAAAAGGACGTTTCTTAAAAAGCGCACTTCCAAATCTTAACAAATGCTGGATCAAATTCATGGGGAAATTTCAAAAATTAGTCTCAGTGGGATATAGTCCAATCGATTCAGAATCAAGATTTTTATTAAGGATCCTGAAAGGAAAAATGAGTAGGTCATGGGAGAGAAGTTTCTTTTGACCTTGACTTGTAAATTTTTCCAAGTGCTGGCTCAGATCGATGAAGAATTGTCAGTAATTCGTTCTCGTGAGATATAGCTCAATCCACTCAGGATATGAATTGAATTATAAATAAGGCACTTCATGACTTTTTCACCGTTAGTTACAAGATTCTGCCAAGTTTCAATTTGGGATGATGGAACATTTTATTCCTGCAAATAATATTGCTACTGGAATATCCTCTTGATATTTCATTTGCAACAAACTTTGTATATTTTCCAACATAAATTTCCAGAACATTGCAGAATACCATATGTACAATATTCCAATTGGAAGACTCACAGAATATTTGTAACAGAGTATTGCTTCCGTAATGTCTATGGAATTTCGTAGAAATATTTTACCCAAAATGTTTCCAGTGAGATATTGTAACACCCTGGGAATATTACTGAGACATTGAGTACTATGTGGGTTATCAATTTTTATTTGAATGGTTCGAAAAATTATAATTTCTCTTAAAAAGGACTTCCCTGACGACTATTTTGAAATTTTCCTGACTTTTCCATGCCACATGAAATTCCCTGACTTCACTGACCGCTGGACACCCTGGCTGTGTTTCTAGAATTTTCAACTGTACAATGACCAAAGAATTCATGGATAAGCTTGAATATCACAAAAATGCACTCACATAATTTGCGAGCCAAATGATCAATTTCCTTCATATCGTGAAAAATCCAATTTTGTGGAATTGAAAAAAAAAGTAATTTCTATTTTATTTTTCAATTGTGGATATCCCTAATCGAAAATTTGTTCTGATTCCTGAGATATTAAAAATTGTAGCCATTTGAATTTGTATTCTATCATGCACTTACACCTTCTGAACCACAAAAGACATAGAGCATTAAATTTGAGTGGGAAATTACCATCCATCCTGCACGCAGGGTTAATATTGTTATAATTACACAATTCTATCATCATTTGAGAAACTCGTTAAAAAACTTGCACACTGTTTCTAAAAAACCATTCATTAATAGCGAAAAACTATAACTATGCTTGAATACATATTTATGTAACAATGACATTGCGTGAAGAGTTAGATGAATTAGAAAATGGATATCAACATTATACATTTCAAAATATAAGTTTAATACTTCACTCTCAAAAACAGTTTGAATTCCATATCATAAAAATATAATAACCATTAATAGTGCACTTATATGAGCTTCTGCTGAAATAATTAAATACATGGAAGAAATTACAATGGAATTAACTTTAAATCAAGTAACTGAGTAATCATAGTATCATACAGATTTTATACTCAAAACAAGAAATTCGACCGTTATTTACGTCAAATAAAATCAAATCCTTCAAACACTGCATGAATTTTATATAAAAATATAATTACATTGAAATCGATGAATCAAAGATGAATGTCGAGAAGCTGTTTGTACATACCAGAATTATAAAACTTTTGCAAAACAATGTATTGTAAGAATATCTTATAACAAGAGATCAATCTTGAATACTGTAAAACGAAGAAGCACTGTAACAAGTATCTGCCTGTAAAGGTCGTTGCAGTGGGTGTGCAATCAACTTTGCTATGCTGTCGTGTAATTTGGCAGGGTTCCTGCCAACCTCTAAAATATAAGAGAAATTAGCTCTCTCTAAAGCATTTAATTTTTCATACACTTCTTCACATTTGTTTTCACTGCTAGGAGGTTCGTGCACAAATAGTATATCAAGAAAAAAGTATGGACTTCCTATGATGTCTTCAAATGCTTTCTTTTCAGTTTCGATGATTGGAATGCAATTAGATCGTGCATATATTAAAATAATCCGTGTTACATGATTTGGTAGAGTTGCTTCATTATAGACCACAAAAGGTATACGTGAGAATATTTCCTTAAAAATCAAACCAAGATCATAACTTTCTGGCTCTTTCGGTACAATTTCCTCCTCAACTTTGTGCAAATGAGATGAAAAACTTTTTGCATCAGTGAAGTTACAATTCCACTGTACATGTCGTGAATCAAATGTCATAAGAGCGAATTCGTGCTCACTCAAAGAAGCTTTTACACCAACAAATATATCCATAGCTCTTTTGACGAGGTGCAATGGCGCAAATTTTGCACCTGTTCCCAGTTTGAATTGCGTACATTGTTGTTCAGTGATTGTATCAACAACAAATAAAACTTTTTCGGGCAAATTCAATGCAGGTAACTTTCTTTCAAATGGAATCGCATTATTGTCGGAAATTGTTTGATAGCCTGGTGAAGATGAAACCGCACGATTGTTTTCTTTCAGCGACTTCTTTTGGTCTTGATTATTAAATGTAGAATCAACTGTAGTCAAGGATTTGACCCCATCGGCCACTGCTTGGACTTCATCATCGGTAGAATCTGGATTATCAGACATTCTGACAAATAATTGTTGAATAACCTAAAAAATTGTATGAAAAACAATCAAGATATCAAACCAGAACGGTTTCACTGGTTTTCACCTTCAACTAGTAATGGCCGGTCTCGATCCAAATCAATATTTTTCTTTCGATTTTCCGATTTTTTGAATCGATCTTTGCATGCCTGATTCTCAACAGGGTTGGCACCCTTAGAGCATATATATATGGAGTGCTAATCCAGCACGTTTTCTGTAGTTTCATTGAAGCCAAGATGTATCAGATCAAAGTTGCAATTGCGCATGTGCGTTCTTCATCGGCAAATCTCGTAAGTTTCGGGTACCTTCGGTGATATATATATGCCTAGGTGGAAAGTAAACCAGTGATGCCAGTATTCCCTAGAAAAATCTTCAGATTTGTTGGCATTGGTCATTTCTTTCCAAATTGGGAATATGATTGGCCGGTTGTACAAGAAATGACCAATCATCAGATGCTGGAGATTTTTCTAGGGAATACTGGCAACGCTGAAGTGAACACGTCAAAATATTTTAAGGTTATATTTATTTCTTTGACAGATTTGGTTTTTGGTTGACAAAGTTGGTTTTTAGTGAATTAAAAATATTAGGTTCGTTCGTTCTACGTGCCCTGAGTTGCTCCAACTTGTACCAAACCAATCATTTCGTTGCTTAAACTGGAAGTAGCGAATCCAAAATACTTGGACCGAGTTGGGGTAACTTGGGACATCGGTAAACGAACTTAGCTATTAATTCATGAAAAAAGCATAAGAATTTTAAATAAAGTAATTCTCTTATAGAATCGATTGATAAAGGATTCCAGGATTTCATGCAAGTTATTTCGAAGAGTAAAATCAATTCTCTAATCATATTTTAATTCATTGGTTTTTAAATAATACTAGTTTTGTAAATTTATGTCGAATAAATTCCTTTGTTGTTTTGTCATTAACACGTCGTGCTTCGTGATGTAATCTTATTTTCAAATATAATCTTGCGATGTGTACAATAAACATTGCGTCTCATTTGCATTATCGTATAAATTCTGTATCGTTATTTAGTTTTCCATAACCTCATAACTCACGATTAATTCCAAAACTTACATACATATATGTATTTTTATACTTCGGTAGGTATCGGAAGATTTCGTAAAAGATCGGAAACTTCGCACCTGCGCAATCGAGGAATATATCCGAAACATGTTGGCATCAGGCAAACGGGCTGGATGAGCACTCCATATATATATGCTCTAAGTTGGCACCAGGGTTGGCACGTAATATACTTCTAAGTATTTTACATAGTTTACGACACGTAAGGCTAACCTCCCATGGACCGGAATTCGTTCCGGCGGAATGACTTGAAACCAATCGCTTTCACAATTTCTTTTAGAGCGTTCTATCAGAAATCTATAACAAATTGTGCATTGGTTCAATTTTCATTCTGCCGGAACGAATTCCGGTCCATGGGAGGCCAGCCTAAGAAACCGAGTATCTTACGCATCAAACCAACCCCTGGCCAGCTTTGCCAGTATTCCCTAGAAAAATCTTCAGCATCTGATGATTGATTATTTCTTGTACAACCGGCCAATCATATTTTCAATTTGGAAAGAAATGACCAATGCCAAAAAATCTGAAGATTTTTCTAGGGAATACTGGCATCACTGCCCCTGGCCTTTGGGGGCACAGGAGGGTTCAAGTATCTTACATATATTACGTGTCAGAAACCAAGTATGATACGTAAGAAATTGAAAAATCACGTAATAAAACCCAACCCTGGTTGGCACGTACAGTCAGACCTCTCTATATCGAACTGCTCGGGACCGAATTCTCTCTCTATATCGAACTTTCGTCTCATTCCTATCAAGAGGAATAAAAGAGGAGGAACAGAGAGAAGTTGCATATGAAGAGGTTGCATACAGAGCTGCCAGATGAGCTCCGACGCTCAGAGGAAGAGTACCTCTACCATCACTTCATGTATATAATAGTCGTAAGTATTGGTAAGTAACACTTACAACACATACATATATGAGGTGATGGTGGGGGTACATTTCCCCTTAGCGTCGGAGCTCATCTGGCAGCTCTGGTTGCATATAGAGAGGTTCGACTGTAATATACTTCTAATGGTCTAGACCAGTGATGCCAGTATTCCCTAGAAAAATCTTCAGATTTTTTGGCATTGGTCATTTCTTTTCAAATTGGAAATATGATTGGCCGGTTGTACAAGAAATAACCAATCATCAGATGCCGAAGATTTTTCTAGGGAATACTGGCAACGCTGGTCTAAATGGTCTAGACACACAAGCTACGTAAACGTGAACGTAAGAAACGGAAGCATGCGCAGAAACCGTATACGAGATCTGCGCAACCGTCCGTTTCTTACGTTCACGTTTACGTAGCTTGTGTGTCTGGACCATAAGCTAAGTTCGTTTACTGGTGTCCCAAATTACCCCAACTTACTCCGAGTATATTGGATTCGCGATTTCCAGTTATAGAAACGAAATAATTGGTTTGGTACAAGTTGGAGCAACTCACAGCACGTAGAACGAACGAACCTATAGATAGATCATTATGGTCTGTCTACATAGACAGAAAAAACGGAGAACGTAAACGCAAACGACTGCGCACAACTCATACTGTTTCTGCGCATCCGTTCTTACGTTCACGTAATGTGTAATTGTGGTCTTGACACACAAGCTACGTAAACGTGAACGTGACGAACGGAAGGATGCGCAGATCTGGTATGCAGTTCCTGCGCATGCTTCCGTTTCTTACGTTCACGTTTACGTAGCTTACGTGGGCTTTAGGCCCACGGGGGTGAAACTAACATAGTGGAAATGGAAACACGATCCAGCACAAAGTGGGAGAAATTCCAGCCAATCAAAATTTTTTCCGATCTGCAGGGCTACCAAACTGAATTACACCGAGAGAAATATTTCAAAAAGCAAAAATATACAACATAATTTATAAAACAGACGGTAAGTGAAATGAATTGAAGGTAATGTTATATTTTACACAGTCCAATAAAAATTGACATCAAAATTTAAAACTTGATTTGGGAAGTACTGAATCGATATGATTCAATAAAGTTATACTTATATCTTTCTAAACACTGCTTATAGGTTATTCGTTGGACGTGCCAAAAGTCGCTGTCAGTCGCACCGGTGTTGGAAATTCGAGTGATTTATACAACAGAAATGTAAGTAAATGGAATTGAAGGTAACGTGATACTGTACAAAGTCCAATAAAGATTGAACCAACATTTGAAACTTGATTGAGGAATTTTAAGAATTAATTAATCGACATGATCCAACACAATTATAATAATATCATTCCCAACATTTATTTATAGGTTATTCATTAGACATGCCAAAAGTTGCTGTCAGTTACACCCACTGATCTCTATACTATGGATACGGGATGGCCGTCATTTTCATGTCCCTAATTGAAGGACCGTTTTGCGCCACCAGCAGGGGGGTTTAGAACTAATGAAACGCGGTAAATTTGAAAATTTTGGTTAAAATTGAACCTATGTATACATTAATACCGTTTTTATAAAATTATTATTATTAATTGACTTGATTAACAATCACAGATCAGTGTTAACAATACATAACATTTCTTTCCTTATACCATTGTTATAACATTCCACTTTTTGGTTATATGAACATGAACAAATCATACTACAGATAGTATCATATTATCAGAAAGTATCACACCCCCCTGCTAGGCGGCGCTGCGGTTTGTACATTTTTCAGATACAAGAATTTGTTATTTCGACTGAGCGATCTCGTATCCATAGTATTTATATCAGTGGTTACACCGAATAACCGAGTTGGAAATTCAATTTAGTTCGAAATTCAATGATGTGTTGATACTGCAAATAAGAAGTGAATTATGTTCATCAGTGTCATGGAACGAAAAGAATCCTTCAAAACAATAAGAAATATATTCATTACGTTGGAAGCTTGAAAATGGAATGATGTAAGCAACACGTTTTCAACGGTATACAACAACGTGCAATGAAATTGGTAATTAGAAATCATTGCCACTGAAACTGTATTCCATATAGAAAATACCACCACAATGTTCCCAAACAGACACGAAGATATCTTTCAGAATTCTAAAAGATATCTTCTAAAAGTACAAGAAGTCTTGAAGAATTTTCTAAAACATATCTTTTCGTATTCGAAAAGATGTCTTCCCTAACAGCAGAGGTTTTTAAAACGTTCCAAGAACGTTGGGACGTTTTTAAAACATTCTCAGAACGTTTTCAAAACGTCCAGGGACCTTGGTGCTGTTAGGGTTATGCAACATGAATAGATTTCTAAAAGATGTCTCGGAGACTTCTCCAAGATATCTTTAAGATGAAATTAAGAAATCTAAAAGAGTTCTTCAAGATTTCTTAAATATGTCCTGCAACATTCATAAAAATGTCTTGGAGGAAGCTTGAATTTATTCACGAAAAAAAATTCTAACACCTCTCCTTTTTCCTTTCCCCCCCCCCCCCATATTCGTCTTTGTCGCTCTCTCATTCCTATGAAGTTGATTTTATCTTAATCCTTGAGGTTGCGGGAATCGAACCCGCGCATCTTACGATGTACTTACGCTTCAGTGACCTGAGCTATGGAGACAGTTCGGTTTTGATGCTTATGATTGTCAATATAACACAGTGGCATCGTGTCAGTGGTGTACATTTTCAGAGTAGAAGTGATCTTTTGAAAAAACTGTTATTATATAAACAAATGTCAGATAAGTTGGTCGTGGATACCACAGATTCTTCCTAAATTATTTCTATCCCAACGTTATTGAAGAATAACTTATTGATGAGTATGAATGAGAATTTTTTAAAATTCACTTGAAGGCTGTACATAAAATTGAGCGTAAAAAGTTCAGTAATTTGTAAAATATTTGTGTCTTGAAGATTCGTTAATTCCAGCGCGGGTATTGAAAGGTTACAAAATCGTAATTTTTGCAGAATTCAAAATCTCTTGGCATGTTTATAGATTTTTCAAGCTTCCGATTTGTGACCGAATTTATCACATGTGTAATTCGATTATAATTCAAGGCACATTCCGAGCAGTGATGCCAGCATCTGGTCGACCGAGTCGATTTTCCCCCTCCATCACGCTGTATACGATCGAATTTCTTCTGTCGGAGGTTTGATTGTGTGTGGAATTTCCATACAGACAGATGTGATGGAGAGGGAAAATCGACTCGGTCGACCAAATGCTGGCATCACTGATTCCGAGTATTATTCATGTCAATTCATATGATCAGGTATTTATGACCTAAACCTGCTGACAATCTATCTTCTCAAACATATTTTGTTAAAGTCTTCCAAGAAAATATCTTCCAAACGCTTCTCAAAGATATCTTTAAGATATCCCGCATGGTCGTCTTGGAGATGTCTTGAATCGAAATATCTTTTAGAAATCTTTGACAAGAGGTCTTTCCAACACTTCTGAAAGATATCTTTACGAACTCTTCAAGAACATTCTTGAAGATCTCTCAATTGAGTATTCTTTTAGATATCTTCAAGAACTGCGTGCTGTGTGGGTTGTGATTTCATTTAATGTTTTTCAGGATCTCAGTACAATAAATAGTGCCTTCAAGTGTTTGTTCTCAACATCACGGTACCTGAAGAATTTGGTGATATCTGATGAATATGGCATTCATACATGGTTTTATATTTGCTAAGACTTGTTTATTACGGGCATTCGAGCAAAATGCATCCTCAACTTTTGTGGATTACAACGCGTTACCTTCACTCAATAAATAAAGTCAACAGACGCCTGAAAATGTAGTCCTCAACTACAATCCACAAAAGAAATGTGGGTACTTATTGATATAAGATGAAAGACTTTTAAGAAAATGTTATTTATTCAGAATATTTATTTGATGGATTATCTGTGATCATTAATTTTAATGGGGGATGAAACCAGAAATAGGGAAGTAATTTATATTGAAATTAATATTTCCATTACAATGTAAGTATGAAAGTGAGAACATATTTAATTCATCACTGAATATTCTCAGTTTAAATTATCCAGTCAGCGAGTGCTAATCGCAGGTATTATTGAGAAAAATTAATAGAAAAAAAATACTACCAATAGTATCATTAAAAACTTGATACGGAAATGAATCCTGGAAAACTCAGATATTCTTGCAGATTTCCGAATTTTAAAAGTTCATATTATTCATCAATTACACAGATTGGTTTTCATCATAAGCATTTTTATTCGTTTCCTGAGAATTCAGAAATCCTCGAATCGTGGAAAAATGCATGTGAAATGAGTACTGATACCAAATGTGACAGTTTCTATGTCTGTGAAGACCATTTTAAAGACAGTGATTTCATGAATCATACCAAACATCGATTGATATGGAAAGCTGTTCCTACTTTCCAATTATACAATGAATGTATAAAGACAAATAATTTTAACACAATCGATTATGATACGTTATCAACAACATCACGTAATTTTACATTCCACCAGCACAATTTTCGAACGTTCATTAAGCATGATCATAAGCAACATACTTAATAATACAGATCTTCCAGTTACTATAAATAGACATATTGGGAAAGATGAACCTTCGAGTATCAAATCTCTGTCTTCTAACAATATTACTGAACCAATGGTTTCAAATGGAAATAGCAAAGAAATCCAATCTTCACACGAAAAACACATCTTTGATAATATGAATAATTCCATTATTTCAAATAAGAATAAAAACATGAGAAATGAATCAAGTACAAATCACTCTTCTGTTGGCGAAATGAATTGTCTAATCATTTCAAAAGACAACAGCAACAAGAAAAAATATCCTTATATAAAGTCTTTGTCTTCAAATAATGTGAATAAGTCAAAGATTTCAAATGAAAATACTGTTCAAAAAAACTGTCCAACTACAACACTTTGTTCTTCCGATACCATAGATGAAATGACAATGTCGAATGAGAATATTGAAGGAAAACAGTGGTTGAGTGTGCAATCGTTTCATTCTGATAATAATTCAATTCTTGAGAATGGAACTAACAGACCAGAAAACCCCGTAGATATACAACCCTTATGCTGTGAGAGCATTGACAACACAATCCTTCCGAATGATAATGTTCAGGAGAAAGCAACTTCAAAAAAACAACTCTTTGAAAAATCAAATAGTTCCATTATTGTTAATGAAAATCGTCGAATACGAAAGAATTCAAATATGAATCCTCCATCTACACGAATTCGCGACAAAGGAATTCTGAAAACAATTGAGACTTCAAAAAGAAAATTGACGCCGAAAAAGCGAATGATGTATAAAATACATAGAACTATGCAATCTAAATTATCAAAGGTTTGTAATAAATTAAAGCACAAAGAAGATCAAGTGGAATCTTTGAAAAAATTGTATGATGCTGGTAAATTTCAATTCATGGAAGAAAATTTAAATGGAATCGCAAAAGATTTTATTAATTCTCAATTGAGGAATGTCAATAAAAAACCAACATCCAAAAAATGGACTCCCAATAACAAAGCGTTCGCATTGAGTATGTATAAAAGGTATAAAGGGACTGTACAGATATTTGCAAACATATTTCGAATTACCATCAATTAGGACCTTGAAATCAGTTTTATCCCAAATCGTTTTAGATACCGGAATTGATGAATCTGTTCTAGAAAACTTGAAATCACAGGTAAAGGGAATGAAAGTAAAAGACCGGTACTGCACTTCAATTTTTGACGAAATTCCACTTGCTAAAGACTTTTACTATGAATCAAATAAACAAAAAATATGTGGCTATGAAGACCTGGGGCATTTGGGTAGAACTAATCGTCCAGCAAACCACGCCTTAGTCTTCAGGATCCGAGGAATAACAAAGAATTTTAAACAAGTCATAGCGTATTATTTAACTGCAGATACAATATCATGTACGCATCTCAAAGATATTTTATACATTTTGATTGGAAAATTGCAGAGTATCGGGTTCATAGTCGTATCAACAATATGTGATCAGGGAAAAACCAATTTTTCTACTTTACAAAAACTATGTGATGAGAATAAATGTTATTTTTCAGTTAATGAGGAACCAATTTGTGTTATCTACGATATGCCGCATTTACTAAAAAACACTAGAAATGCTCTCCTGAAATGTGCAATTGAATTTGAAGACTCTAAGGTAGCTAAATTCCAATACATTGAACAAGTTTTTACCATTGATCAAAACAGCCATTCTAGGTCTCTACCTCGTTTACATGCAAGTGATTTCAATTTCACAAATTTTTATGTGAAAATGAAAGTCGCAATTGCTGCTCGTCAATTGAGCAATTCTGTTGCGGCTTTGATTTATGTTTCAGCATCACACGGTCTCAATGATTTACCCTCAGAATCCTTACATACAGCACAGTTCGTTCATGACATCGATTCTTTATTTGATCCTCTAAATAGTGTTAATATCAGTGCACCTGAAGGAAAACCAAATAAATGTGCTTTGACATCACAATCTGAAAAATTACACTTCAAACTTTGGAACAGGTTACTGAAACAAATCCAGACTTGGGAACTCATAAATATGACTACTAATAAAGATAATACTAATTTATATTCTTTTGATAAAGGATGGCAGAAATCTATAAAATCTGTCATGTTTTTATGGGAATACTTGAAAGAAAACAATGTCAAGTCTCTTTGCACGCGGTCATTGATTCAAGATCCAATTGAAAATTTATTTGGACAGATAAGGATGCATGGAATAACAAACACAAATCCAACTTGCTTTCAATTTATTGCAGCATTGAAGACTTGCATTGTGAAGAATTTGAGGACATCTTCAAACACTAATTGCGAACCTGATAACTGTGAAGTCATTGATAATTTCAAAAATTTTCTAAATATGTCCAATAATATTTCAAACGACGAATTCGAATCAATCAACGATAATTATGATATTGAATATAATGAAATTATTGGGAACTCTCCAGAAGCTGTAGGGATGGCACATGGTGCGGAATGTATTCTCAAAAAATTCATGTTCCAGACTGTGCTGTATGTCATGAAAAATTATTTTCTCCAATTATGGCATCAAATCACAAATATAAAGATTTTGGAAATAACGATAATTTTCAGCAAGATATGCGCCCAAGTAATGAAGTAATAGAACTTATTCAAACAATACAAACTACTTTGTCCGCATACCTTGATGAAAATGGACATCTATTAAATTTGGAAAAAAATTTCAAACAATTGTATCACGAAACGTATGACTTGGTATCGCTATTCATGGTATTGAATGCGAAATATTAAATAAGATTGTTCCTTATTTCATTAATAGATATATTATAGATAAGAAAAAGAAGAATTATTTTTTATACACAGAGAGTCATACTAAAAAAAATCAAAAAATTCAGAGCTCTGTAACCCATATTTGTTCTTCGCATAAAATTTGTTCATTTTAATTTTCTTTTAAGTATTTGAAAATGTTGAGGACATGTGATCCATAATTTTTAATCCATCTTAGATCATTAGAACTGTTATTGAGCCCAATTACTCTGATTCCATAACAATATGCTTAATAACGAATGTTATTATAAAAACATATAAATTTGTACCAAAATATTGACAGAAAATGTATAAAATTTTATGGAGAAGATTCAGTGGTCTCGATGAACATTGATGAAGCAATGGAGATTGAAATCACAATTCCATTTCATAATTATTCACGACAAATCATTGAGACTTTTCTATGAGAAGATTTCATACAATTTTTATGAATATTTTGTGGCGCATTCTATAACTTTGCAGAATATTCTCCACTATAAATCGTCATATGCTACTTTGATCAGAGTATTCCAAGCAGTACAAATTTTATATTTAGAATTATGATTTTACGTTATGTTTCTTCTATTTTATGAATCTGAACTCCTTTTCAACTGACTGCTCACTTATCCGATACTTCTTTTCAACATTCCAGCAATATTAAACCGGCGTATGAAATGTAATTTTCAATCTTTTGCCAAAGTTGATATTGCTATAGTATAGAGCAATTCAGTCGAATTGGAAATTCCATGTGGTAAATTCCTTTTATTTGTTTACTTCCATTGTTTTCGACGCTCCCACACTTCAGTGCTTGCAAAGACAGAGAATAATTTTTTTTCTACTATTGTTGAAACTGAAAAAAATATCAAAGGCAAATAAATACAGTCATTGAGATAAATTGGTGTTATTCATTCATCCAGCAAACAAAATACCAATAAAAGAAAGAATGGATCCAATGTTTTCTAAGACCTAACTCTTTTACTTTCGATGATTCAACAACTTTGATACATATTCAAAATATATGCATATAAAAATACATCAAGTTCATTGAATCATCTGAAATGAAAGAGTTTGGGCTTTAAAAAACCATGTTTGTATTATAGTCGAAGGAATCATATTTTCGAATTATTTGAAAATGCCGCTCAATATAACTTCATCCAGCAGAAATCTAGATGTCGCAGCCAGGCAATTCCTTCGTTTTTGTTTCTTCTCTTCAACATGGTGGTTTCACCCCCGTGCTCAGGCCTATACGCAGAAAAACGGGGAACGTAGACGTAGGTGGATGCGCAGAAACCGTATACGAGATCTGCGCAGCCTTCCGGTTCTAACGTTCACGTTTACGTGCTTGTGTGTCTAGGCCTTAAATACTTAGAAGTATATTACGTGCCAACCCTGTAAGCGTTCCGTTCCGGACAATCCGGCTGCATGGGAGCCCCAGGGTACACAAACCTCAAGTGGGGAGAAAGTTTGGCGTAGTTCACTATCCACAGAACCAGGCGCCGCTAGTGTGCCTGGCTTGATTTCCCTCTCCCTGATTCAAAATCAGAGATGCTATAGAGTGGGGCGACGATTGTGAATAAAGGTGAAATTACATGCGTGCGTTTGTCGCATGCGATATCATTAGATGAAAAGAGAAGTCCTAGGGAAAAACAGTTTGCCTCTTCTTCCATCTAATGATGTCGCACACATGTAATAGAAGCTCATGGTAAGGTCGTGAAAAGTGAACAGTGGTGGAAAACAGTGAACAGTGAACTCTTTTGATCAACGTAAACATCAAAGTTTGATTAGAAAAAATCCTGTTCATCGATGCAAGTCTTGATAGAAATCTCAAAAGTGATGTACGTATGTTGAGAAATGTGTGTAAGTGCTCACTTTGTACCAAAATTGTTCTGTTAGAGCAAGAGGTGTTCAAATATGTACAATTTCTCCATATTTATTGTATTAGAATTGTACCTACACAATATGAATTACTGCGATGAAGGTCTGAAAGCTTTGATTCTGAAGTTCATCGAAGGAGCCACTAATTTCAATCAATCTCACTATGATTCAAATGAGAAGTACAAAACATAAGTTGATCAAATTTCCCTGTCAATACTCCCATAATAGTGACATGAAGTGTAACATAAAAACCTTAACATAAGAAACATAACCTTCAACATAAAAAAAAGAGCCTCAAGAAAACAGTTCATCGACTCACCTTGTGCTAAATATGTACAATCTCTTGAATTATTTCTATAAACTTTTATCATTGGAAAGGATATTTCCAATTTGTATTTATATTTATGGGTTTCTGGGATAAAGATGAGGCCTGGCGACATAGTATTAGCGGTTATAATTTTTTGCTTAACCTTTGTATCAAACCCAAGTTCCAAATGTATTATTAATATTATCCATCTTGGAATTCTGATGATATTTATAACACATTTGAAACTTGAGTTTGATACGAAGATTAATGGAAATAATTCAAGGGATTTTACATATTCAGAAAAAGCTGAGTCGATGAGATATTTTCTTGAGGCCACGTTTTTATGTTGAAGGTGCGCACTTCATGTAACTATTATGGGAGTATTGACAGGGAAATTTGATCAAATTGTGTTGTGTACTTTTCACTTGAATTATAGTGAGGTTCATTCAAATTAGTGGCTCCTTTGATGCACTTCAAAATCAAAGCGTCAAGCCCTCCATCGCAGCAATTCATATTGTGTAAGTACAATTCTAATACAATAAATATGAAAGAATTGTACATATTCAAACACCTCTTGTTCTAACAGAACAATTTTGGTACAAAGTAAGCACTTACACACATTCCTCAACATACGTACAGCACTTTTGGGATTTCTACCAAGACTTGCATCGATAAACCGGAATTTTTCTATAGAAACTTTGATATTTAGGTTGATCAAAAGAATCTCCAATTTTATTGAATCTTTATACTTATTGGAGTGATGTATGGATCATAGAATCTACCTAAACCAGGATTTTGTTTTCTAATTCTTGTTCAATGTCTTTTCAACTTCTTTTCAGATCAGACATTTACAAGGAATTAACAGCTATCTTAGATCACCCGTACAATCCGAGTATCTCAAATCAATCAACACCAAGCATACCAAGTAAACCTGGACCTCCTCTTCAAAATCCAAGTCAGGCTGTAACGGCACTGGTTAAAGAAGTGGTACGATAATTGGTTCTATTAATTTATATATATATTACATACAAATATATATACATATTTCCTCAGAATTCAGGTGCTTCTCTCATGAACCTTAGGCATAATGAAAATTGTTGGAATATGTGATAGATATTTTCCCGATCTTCAAGTATTGTATACATATTGAAGCCAATGGAAGTCGCATACTCAAATACGAGAATGCCTCGAAAAATTCCTTCTCTATAGCATGCATTTGAGATCATCATTTAATCATCTGAGTGGAACAACCAAAAAGTCTTGTAAAGGTTCTGATTTTCATGAACTTGTAATAAACATTTTGCAAGATAGCGGGTTGAAAACTTTGTACTGTGAAGTTTTGTAATGTAATTTCATATTTGAATCTATCCTTGAGACTTCAAGAATATGATTTAAAGATACTGTCCCATTTACTTGAAGAGGAATGGATGACTGTCTTCATAATTTAACGTCTAAATCTTTTTCAACGCATGGCCAGAATATAATATTAACGAAATAATATAATTTGTATGAATTTTAGGTGCACGAACTCATGGACAATACGTTACACTCCTCGTGTGAAATTCTTCACGTGTCTGCATACACTTGGATGATCGGGAGAGAGGACTTTATTGAGAACTGGTTGCTCTTGCTGCCCCTTGGCTGGAAGCATATCCAGTGTTCTTTGTAATTTTTCCAATTCTTTTCTATCTCAAATTCCTTACTTGGTAGAGAATCAATGTTCAGAGAGAAACAAAATCAAACACGCTGTAAGAAACATCTAATATACATGACCCATTGAAAGTTGAAAAAAATCACAGTCTTCTATAAGAGTGCTGTGTTCAGCGTAGAGGGAATATACTTTTCATTGTAGCAGTCCTATGCTCAATGTTATGATAATACAAAACTTTTGTAAACTGTTCACATCCAGCGTAGGAAACTTCAACACCTCTGCTGGATGCAAACAGATTACGAAAGTTTTGTGATATCATAACTTTAAGCGTAGGACTGTTACAATCAAAAGTATATTTTCTCTACGCTGAGCACAATAGTCTTATGGGAGACTGTGATTTTCTCCAATTTTCAATGAGTCATGTATATTAAATGTTTTATTACATTGTGTTTGATTTCATTTTCCTCTGAACATTGATTTTCTTCCAAGTAAGGAATTTGAGATAGAAAAGAATTGGAAAAACTTACAAAGAATACTGTGAAAACATTTCATATGAAATTACACAATAAATCATTGGTAATATATTAGTCAATATCATATTGTGAAGTTTGTAACTTTTTCTGATGGTTCATCATAATGTTATTTTACCAAAAATTGTAATTTTTCACAATATAAGACTGTAAAAAGCTACAATGTTCTGTAAAAACCCACAATATATCATTGGCTAACATACTGCCAATGATCCATTGTGTAATTTCATAAGAAATGTTTTCACAGTATTCATTGTAAGTTTTTCCAATTCTTTTCTATCTCAAATTCCTTACTTGGTAGGAAATCAATGTTCAGAGAAAAATGAAATCAAACACAATGTAATAAAACATTTAACATACATCACCCATCCAATCTTTGGAAAAATCAGTCTTTGGTGAAAATACTGTGCTCAGCGGAGAGAAGATATACTTTTGATTGTAACAGTCCTACGCTCAATGTTATGATGTCACCGAACTCTTGTAAACTTTCAACATCCAGCGTAGGAAACTTCATCACTTATGCTGGATGCGAACGGATTACAAAAGTTTTGTAATATCATAACATTGAGCGTAGGGCTGTTACAGTGGGTGGCCAAATTATTAGGCCACAATTGAGATTATTGAGATTACTCCAAAGTTGAATATCTCAGTGAAAAATTATCGTAAGGAAACAAATGAATACGCAATTTCAAGGGCAAAGTCTACTCTTTGAGCATAATTTGACCTCTTTGGTCTATCATGTTTGCCCGACAACCTACATCGCATTAAGTATGAGCACTTTGCTCGATATTTCCTCAGTTTTCCAAACAGAAGGAGCTCGCAGGAAGATTAAAACATGGAAACACGAAAATAAACATTTTGTAGAGAATTTCCTCAGCTCCAAAACGCTTTTTTTATTTTCCTGGTAGAGTCATTTTCAGCGGAGTTATGTCATGTTTTATGACTTATAATTTTGAGACGGTTAAGGGAACAAAAAATTTCCTTGGAGGAAAAAGTTTTGTTTTAAGATGTATTATACGCAGAAAATACTTTTGAAAGCAATCAAAAACCTCTCGAAGTATTTTTTTTTCGTATAATACATAGCAAAACTAAACTTTTTCCTCCAAGGAAATTTTTTGTTCCCTTAACCGTCTCAAAATTACAAGTCATAAAACATGACATAACTCCGCTGAAAATGACTCTACCAGGAAAATAAAAAAAGCGTTTTGGAGCTGAGGAAATTCTCTACAAAATGTTTATTTTCGTGTTTCCATGTTTTAATCTTCCTGCGAGCTCCTTCTGTTTGAAAAACTGAGGAAATATCGAGCAAAATGCTCATACTTAATGCGATGTAGGTTGTCGGGCAAACATGATAGACCAAAGAGGTCGAATGATGCTCAAAGAGTAGACTTTGCCCTTGAAATTGCGTATTCATTTGTTTCCTTACGATAATTTTTCACTGAGATATTCAACTTTGGAGTAATCTCAATAATCTCAATTGTGGCCTAATAATTTGGCCACCCACTGTAGAATAAAAAGTATATTTCCCCAACGCTGAACACAGTACTTTCGCAGTTGATTGTGATTTCTCCAAACTTTGAATAGGTAATGTACATTGAATATTTCCTGCAGTGTAACCCTAACGTGTTTTGTAAACATGGAAAAAACATAAGAATGTAATTCTCCACTGTTTTCTTTGGAAAATTTCGTGCAGAGCAATGTATCAAACATGCTGTTTTTACATTTTCTGTGAACATTGATGAGATAATTTCAATATTCAAGCGCGGTGTTTTTAAGTTTTCATATAATATTTATATCCCAGTAAACAGTGCAGATCTTCAAGATATCTAAAAGATATCTAATGAAAAAAATCTTCAAGACAAGTCTGAAAGATATCTTTTAGATATGATTTGGAAACGTCTTAAAGATGTCTTTCAACTATTTCTGAAAGATATCATTTATATATCTTTAATGAATGTCTAAAAGATGTCTCCGAGAAGTGTATTTCGGACAATCTAAAACTCATCTAGCAGGTGTTCTCTAAAAGATATCTTGAAAAAGATTTCTAACGATATGTATGTTTCTAAAATATAATAAAATAATTATTTCGTACGTACGGGTTTGGGTTTTGAAGTAATTGGTTGAAAGAATGAAAATAATGAATTATATATATTCATAATATTCATCGAGCATTTTCCTTTTTTAAGCTTTATAATATGTAAAAGATGAAAAAAAGAAAACACATTTCCTTGAAATTGAATTCAAGCGGGAATTCTATGCTAGTGGCGCTGGTGTTCCCATAACCTACCTTCACATGACAGCGCGATTTGTGCATGATGTTTGATGTTTCACATCAAAGGTTTAAAGGCTCTGTAAAGGGCCGTTTTACAAAATCACGACACCTCCATTCAAGATTGAATAATAGTAAATGGTGGAATGAAGAATGTACCTCTGTGTCTAATCAGAGGAAAAATTGTTTAAAGGTAATGGTAGATAATCCCTCCAAACACAATTGGATTGATTGGAAAAGATCCAAATCATTGGTTACAAAAACGTTAAGAAAAGTAAAAATTGAATCTTATAGGGATTTTGCTGCAAGTCTTAATGTTCATTCGAATTTGAAGAGAACATGGAAAATAGTTAAAAATTATAATAACTTAGTTAATATTAAAGGTTCTAAAATAGGCAATTCTAAAGCAAGAGAGGATAATATTAGGAAAGTCATTGATCGGTTTTCGGAGGAGCCTCGGAATGCCGAATTACTTGTTGTTGAGGATGATGTGGCGTCATTGTCCCATAACGTGATAAATTGCGATTTTAACTGGTATGAGTTTGAAAGGGCTATTAATATTGTTAGAGAAGGCTCTGCACCTGGGTCTGATATGGTTGATTATAAGATGGTGAAAAGAATGCCTGTCAATTTTCAACGTGCATTATTAGACCTTTATAACGATATGTACAGAAATAGTTCATTCCCTAAGCCTTGGAAAAATCAGCAGGTTTTTTTCATTGATAAAACGGGTGGTGCTGGTGTAAGACCGATTGCTCTAGCATCATGTCTTTGTAAAGTGTTTGAAAGAATGATAAATCAGAGACTTATGTGGGTTCTGGAGCATCATAAATTAATTGATGTTACTCAGGTTGGTTTTCGTAGAGGTAAAGGCTGTATAGACAATTTGTCTTTATTAACCACGCATATTGAAAATGGTTTTTTGGATAGTTTTGATACACATGCAGTATTTGTCGATGTAAGTGGAGCATACGATAATGTGATTCCAAATATTTTGCTTAATAAGTTATTTGATTCAGGACTTGGGGGAAATATCATTGAGTTTATTTCCTCCTGGATTAAGGACAGAAATATGGACTTTATAGTTGATGGCGGATTATGTGAATCTGTGATATGTAATAAGGGACTCCCTCAAGGAGGGGTCCTTAGTCCTCTGTTATATATTGTATATACGAAAGATTTACTGGAAACTATTCCAAATTGTATTAGAACTATTCAATATGCTGACGATATTGTATTGTATATTACTCAAAGTCATTTGAGTGATGACGTTAAGGAAGTCTTAATCAGGGCAATACAAATTCTTATTGCTAACCTAGATAGTATAGGGCTCACCTTGTCGACTGCTAAAACAGAGTATATGAAGTTTTCTTTATATTCCATCACTTATGATAACTCATTAAACTCTATTTTGATTAACGGCGAGGAAAAGCTGATTTCGCCTGAAGTAAAATTTTTAGGGTTGATACTTGACCCTTGTTTATCATATCGTTTACACAATGATTATGTAAAGGTTGAATGTCAAAAAAGACTTGATGTTATAAGATTTTTAAGGGGTACCTGGTGGGGAGCCCATCCAAGTACTCTCCTTATGATTTATAAGGGATTCATTAGATCTGTACTAGAATATGGTCTGTTTATTATTAGATCTGATATTAAGACTGAACGTATCCGATTTTCGGGTATCAGAATTTGTATGGGATATAGAAACAGTACGCCAACTAATGTAATTTTGGCTGAAACAAGAATGCTCTCAATGAATTTGAGGGCTGAATATCTTTGTACAAAATATATATTAAAGTTGATGAGTTTAACAAATAGTCCTGTGATTACTAGTTTGTCGATTTATAGTAACAATTTGAGAGAAAAGGCTGTAGTTCGTCCTAATATAAAGGAAACCATGCTGGTCCAGGTTTATAGAGAATGTTATGGTTATAATGATATAATTTATAAGAATGATATATATATTAACTTTTCAAGAGATTTCTTTGATTATATGTGGGAAGGCCAGATCGATTGCAGGTCTGGTATTTATATTATGTCTAATGACAATTTAAATGCTTTTATTAGGAAATTAATATCATTGGGAAAGTTAAATGAAGATTTTATATCAATATATACAGATGGTTCTGTCATTCCTGGACACCCGTCTGTGGGTGCAGCCTGTTATAGCCCGGAGTTAGACAATAGTATAAGTTTATCTCTTAATCCGTTTTGTTCAATTTATACTGCTGAAAATATTGCATTAAATTTAGTCTTTAGGTTAATAAATGGAGTTTCTAATAAAGATATTATAATATTTTCTGATTCTCTCAGTGCCTTATCAGCTTTAAATAATTTGGATACTGACATTAATTGTAATCCGTATAATTTGGAACTCAAAGTGAAAATTTGTAACTACTTGCGTGAAAATGATTATGAACATAAAGTTTTATTTGTTTGGATTCCTGCTCATACGGGAATTCAGGGCAATGATATTGTTGACGATCTGGCAAGGAAAGCTACGGAAGGAATTCCAGATAATAACTATGGAGTTCCTCATAGTGATTTGGTTAGTCTTTTCAAAGATAATATTAAAAAGAAGAATGAAAACTTTCTGTTAAATCAGGCTGAATATAAAGGAAAATTTTATTTTGATAATTTTTATAAAAATTCTGTACATAGTTGGTTTAACAAATGCAATATGGAGAGAAGATATATTGTAACATTTGCTCGAATTAGATCCAATCATTATAATCTTAAGGCTTCCCTAGCCAGGAAAAATTATATTCCCCAAGGGATGTGTGAGTGTGGTAATGAGACAGAGGATATTAATCATGTATTATTTCAATGTGATATTTATAAGGAAGCAAGAACTGAAATGTACAAAAAACTTAGACGTATTAAGTTGAATCCTCCGTTTATAATACAAGCTTTGTTGTGTGATATGAATGTATATATTCTTGAAATTTTATATGAGTTTATAACTGAATGTAACCTTTTTATATAAGACGACAGTATTGTACTTGATGTATAAATTTTCTATATTTTGTATTTTGAATTTTTCGCGCCATTGACGCTGTATGTATGTTACATGTGGAAAGATGTAATTTCATGGGGCGTCGAGCATCAAGCGTCAACATTAGAAGGAAAGAGAAGAACTGTGTGACCTCTCTTTCTTTCTAATGTTGACGCTCGATGCTCGA
This sequence comes from Gonatopus flavifemur, assembly GCA_018340375.1. NCBI lineage: Eukaryota > Metazoa > Arthropoda > Insecta > Hymenoptera > Dryinidae > Gonatopus > Gonatopus flavifemur. Next base: position 8,190,790 of record JAFFJZ010000013.1, read on the forward strand.
CGCCCCATGAAATTACAGCTGAAGAGTTTTTATTATTATGTTGACCTGCGCAGTAGTTATTGTACGCCATACTGGCCGTGTAGCCAATTGGCATTACCCCTCTATATCTGTATCTTGTTGAGTGGTAATAAATGAGTAAAAAAAAAGATGTTTCACATTCCGAAGCCGGCAACTGGTGAATATATACTCATTGTGGAAAGGTTAATAGGAGACGCATTTCTCATAATTTTATTGTGTGTGTACTCATACTCGTATTTCTCGTATATTTCATACGAAGTATTCTTCAAATCTCAGGTGTAATTGTATTTCCCAATACAAGTCAATTGAACGGTGATTGATATTTTATGACAGATCGTAAGTCTGGATTCGTTATTATTAATTATTATTAACTGTGTTCTTTCTTTACCTTGTGTACATTTGTTTTCAAAAGATATGTTTCATATATCCAAATTTGTGAGATACCATAAAATTTCATGAATCATGATTGCAGTGTTTTACTTATAATACATAACTGTTATATGTTACATGTTTCATTATGCTGAATACATTGATGTTTACATTTTCATCCGTTTCAGAAAGTGGTGTGAAAAATAATAGTGCATCGTAGTTGAATGCTTCTTGGAAAAATTAATGAAATGAACCGTGGTAGTGAGCATATTCTGTATATAAATTACAATAATATGAATATTCGTGAAAATTCTAACATCTTATAAAATATACATGGCTGCGACATTACTGGATTATCATCAGGATGTTATATAGATATTTTGCAGTTATAGTATATTTGTATGTAGAATGATTGTGTATCCTTCGTGTACAAAGTTTGGATGTTGCTTGGATATTTTGAAAATCCATTCATTTCATCTTTCTTTTGAAAGATTTGTCGTTGTCTTTCACGGTTACATTCTCAGTGTCATATTTCAATCCTTCAATGATTTGTCGTAATCTATTTAAACTGTCAAGAATGATTATTCTCAATTACGCACTGAAAATTGGAAAAACCACAGTCTTCTGTGAAAGTACTGTGCTCAGCATAGGGGAAATACATTTTAATAAAGTGCCTATGCTAAGCGTGAACAATTTATAAGAGTTCTATGATATTACAATGCTGAGCGTAAGACTTTTTTTTACAATAGAAAATGTATTTCCATCACAATGAGCGCATTACTTTCACAGAAGACTGTGATTTTCTCCATTTTGAGTAGATAATTTACGATCATTATTTTTCACCGTGGACTACCTTCAGGGGGGAAATACTCCTTTGTTCTTTATAGTGTTTTAGTCAAACCACGTCAACTGTGACACTGAATTTTCGTGCATACTTGGAATGAAAAAATTGCCCAAGTAGCAACCGAACGTTGTATATATACTATGAACGTGCATAGTATATATACAACGTTCTGTTGCTACTAGGGTGATGACTCAAAACAGATTTGTAATCATTTGATGAAATTTCCATGGACAGTATAAAAATGTATGTCGAATTTGATAAACCGAATCGTGAAATGATATTGTAAGAAATAAAACATTTTGAATAACAATTTTATAATCAATTCGAATTTTCACTGCTTTCTACATACACAATTACAATGAAATCTTTATCAAACATAGAATGTCCTCTACGCTTTGAGTTCCTGAAGAAAAATTCTTGTATTTATTATTTTAACTTTGCAAAATAAATTGTTTTTCTGATGATGCACCAACTTAAACGGGTTTTTAACGTTGCTAGTGGGTGTATTATGCGAAAAACAAGAATCATTTTCCAAAGTTATAGTAATAAATACAAAAATTCGTTTCAAAAACTCAAAGCGGAGAGGACACTGTACATTTAATATGAATTTTATTGTAATCGCGTATGTAGAGAGCAGTAAAAATTTAAATTGTTCATAAAATTGTTATTAACAATGGGTTATTTTTTAATAATATCATTTCACGATTTCGTTCATGGAATTCGACATACATTTTTATACTGTTCATGAAAATTTCACCGAATTATTGCAAACCTGTCTTGAGTCATCACTTTTTTAGGAAATTCTGTTATAATCTTCAATTATGAAAAAAAGTAATCACAAGTAGGAATTTTGAGAAATTTGGTCGAATTGTTATTCAGTTTGAGACCAAACTATGTATTCGTGCACTTATTTTTGTATTCCAAGTATGTACGAAAATTTATTGTCACAGTTGACGTGGTTTGACTAGTTTTCCAGTGAGGCAAAGTATCTCACATTGAAGTTATCTTGAAATCATTTTTATCCTTTGGAATAGTAATTCCTGACGGAGTTGAACTAGCTGCCGAATATCGTAATTTTTGATTGCCCGCTGTTGAAGCCTTCTTCATACTATGAATCGATTCAGGAGCATTCCACTAGACGTTTTAATTGCTAAATCCATGATGTTAGTTTTTTATGAAAAGTTATGACAATCGGGTGCTAGCTTCATGGCTACTAATTCCAGCCTCATTAATTCCTTTTGGTTTGAATTATATCATTTCGCGGAAAACTTTTTGTATCAATGATCTGAACTCTTAATTCTTGATGATCTGTTGAATAATGCAATTAAACCACTTCCCACATACCTGAAAAACGTTTTATGGATATTTTATGAATATTCTACCAACATGTCGGAAATATTAAGATGAGAGTATACAGAAATAAGGAAATCGAACGTAATTCAGTAATTTTTGTATGAACCCAAGAATTTTTCCTAGTCTTTGATAAACTTGCAACGGCCAGGTTTAGAGAATAGATTTCTACTCAAGAATACCGAAACCCAAGGAACAACAGAAAGTACTAGATATCATGAAAATCCGAAACCTCCTTTCTTCAAAGTTGATTATTCACTTCGTAATCTTCGAATTTTTATTATATTTACTTATTTTGACTTTATATTGGTAATTTTTCATTGCTTTAAGTGGAAATCAGTTATCAAACCCTCAGTGTTGTAGGTTTATGAGGATACGTATATAAAATTATTCCATTCAGATGTATTTGAAAATTACTAAACTTTTGTTCACTAATTTTCTTCCTATACTTTCAATATCTTATAGATGTTTGAAAGACACTACAGTAAAATTTGCTGAACATTAAAATTACAGTTTTTGCTATTTTGATTAATCTGACATCGTTTTATATTAATACATAATGATTGGGAGATTGGGAGGAAGAGTATAAATTTTATAAATGTTTGAAAGTAATTTTGAAGAGACTTATGAGGATACTTGGAGGAATTCGAAGTCCTTGAATTCAAGATTCACATTCCCTGCAAGTGCCTTTTATGCATGCTGTTGTGTGGATATATTAATATTCTGTATAAAGGGTAAACCTGATTGTTTCTGAATGTTCTAAATGTTTGGGGATCAAATTTAACCTATAAAATGAATTTCATTGAAATGCTTCTTCGTATCATTTAACTAACTGTAATGTTTTTGATGTCGATAAAGGATATTATAATGCCAAAGAAAAAAACTTACTTGGATCTCAGTCGATCTCAACAACATCGTCGGCGTGCCGCAATCACTTGTGACGATGATCAAATACCAGATCCATTAACAACTGGACTTCCGGAAACAACAGATCAAAATTTTGCACAAGAAGTCATAGGTGAAAATGAGGAACCTATAGAGAATGTTGACTTCATCTCCAACGTGAACATTGAAGAATCGCAAGAATGTGATGATGTAGTTTCTGACTTAAACGTAGAGTCACTGCAGGAAAGTGATTCTGATGAATCGGAAGTAGATATGGATGATGATCATTTTCACCATTTGGATTTGTATCCTCCATCACAAAGGGAAGATTCATTGAAATTATTTCTTAGAACATGGGCTTTTCGAAACAATATCACCCAGACTGCTTGTACGGAACTTCTGAAAGGGCTGAGAATACATGGACAGGAGAATCTTCCCGCTGATGCTCGTGTTCGACTGCAAACCCCATCAAAGTCATTAACAAATATAATTGATTCAGGCTCTTTTTATTACCATGGCTTACAAAAAGGACTAAAGGACTATTTGAAAAATACGAGACGGTCCAAAGAAAATCTCGTGAATCCAATTCGAATCATTCTCAATGTTGATGGCTTACCATTGGCCAAAAGTTCGAAGAGTCAGTTATGGCCTTTGTTAGGACAAATGATTGAAAATGGTGAAAGAGGAAGACCGTTCCTCATTGGAGCGTTTCACGGTTATTGTAAACCATCGAAGTCGGATGAAATTCTCAATCAATTTGTCAGAGAATATAATCAATTAAGAAAGGATCGATTTTCATACATGGATAAAGAATATGATATTGTTCTGAGTGCCGTAATTTGCGATGCACCTGCAAAGGCCTTCATTCAATGTATCAAAAGCCATACAGGTTATCACGGATGCGATAAATGCCAAGAAGAAGGGGAATGGAGAGATCATCGAATGCTATTTCTCAATGAAAATGCACCTGTACGCACAGATGAGTTATTTTTATTGCACCAAGATGATGATCACCATTTGGGTAATTCCCCTCTCGAAAATGTAGGACTGAAGATGGTAACACAGGTCCCTCTAGATTATATGCATTTGATTTGTCTCGGGGTAACTAAACGGTCAGTAACATTTTGGATTAAAGGAAAAAAAGGAGTCAAATTCAATGCCTTTGAAATTAATCAGCTTTCGACGGAATTGAAATCCCTGGTACCACATATGACCACAGAATTTGGTAGAAAACCAAGAGGATTGGATGAATTGGATCGCTGGAAAGCAACCGAATTTAGAACTTTCTTACTTTACACCGGTCTCGCAATTTTGTCTTCATACTTACCACCTGATTACTTGAAGCACTTCTATGTTTTACATTGTGCAATATTTATACTTTGTCATCCCACTGACTGTCATCAGAATGGTGAATATGCAAATCAGTTATTGTTACATTTTGTAAAAGCATTCAAATTGTTGTATAGAGAAGAGCATGTTATATATAATGTTCACAATTTAATTCATCTATATGGAGATGTGAAAAATCATGGATGCCTTGATTCATTCAGTGCTTTTCCGTTTGAAAACTTTTCACAAAATCTGAAACGAATGCTAAGAAAAAATGCTAAGCCTTTAGAACAAAGACGTTTAGCTGAACAAAATAAATGTTCAACAACCATTGATGATGATCATAGACAGTATCCTTTTCTTCGAAAGAGGTGCCAAGAAAAATTATTATTCGGTTGCACAGACTCACATGAAGAAATCCATTTTAAAAATTTCATGCTGTCCAGTAAGAAAGAATGTGATAGATATTGTTACATAAATGATGAAACTCTCATTGCTATTGAATATATCGGCCAGGAAAATGGAGAGTCAGTCATTCTTGGAAGGAAATTGCAAAACCCTTCACAGATTCCACTCTATCCTTGTGATTTGCGTCATATGGGAATCTATTTAGGAAACAATTGGTCAGATTTGGAAGTCATTTCTATCAAAAATGTTTCTGCTGAAGCAGTACGAATTCCCTACAACAAAAGTTATTGCACAATTCCTCTCTTGCATACTCATGATTAGCGAGAGAATTTTAATTTTGAAGAAATAAAACTTTATAGACATCATTTTGAAGAAGTGCAGGTTAGTTTGATATACTCTGATGTATGTTTCCTACACGGAGTAAGATGTAAGGAGGATCATCTCTTATGGCGTCAGATTGTAAAAGCGGCGCATTTTTTGGGGCAAAATTATAAGTCAAATTCCACCACTGGTGGCGCTGTAAACGTTAGTTATGTACAAGAATTTCATCAAAATATCACATCTCAGTTTATTTTCATTTCGTGATACAAAATTGACCAATCAAACCCGCATTTTTGTACATAACTAACGTTCGCAGCGCCGCCAAGTGTTGAAATTTGACTTATAATTTTGCCCCAAAAATTGTGCCATGTCTGTTGCATAGAGATGGTACTCCTTATATCTTACTCCGTTGTTTCCTAGCAGCAAAACGTGTCCTTGAAACGTTTTCTGAACGGTGAAAAACCGCCTCTGCATTTTATAAACATCCCATAAGGTTCTAGTGGCACGTTGTGCTGTCTGGGTTTAACCAGAGTGCGTATAAGAAAACGGGTGCCAAACATTGCAGTGTTCCTGATTGTCTCCGCCATGGGTGGTCCAATTTCCAGAAGAGAGGGACATACATCACACAAATAAATGAAATGAATATATAAACAAAACAAAACCTCTAACCTTACAAAATTTGACATTCCAGTACGTTGAGTTAAAACACATGATGCTTCCCCAATAGAACACCAACATTCGACAAACCTTTATTCAATGTAAAATGAAGCTATGGACATTTGAGGGTCAAATGAACGTTCATTGAATATAAATGTATCTAAAATCAACCTAAAATTGATCTATTCGGCGCGTGTTTTGTTGGGGTTGTAACGTCAAGATGTATTTAACGACCAATCAAATCTGTTCATCACATTCTCATGACCTTTGAATTCATTATTTGTTTGAGAACACTTTCATGTTTTCTATCTATTTATTTACCTATGAATTAATTTTTACATCATACTTTATATTAGTGAAATCTGTATACTTCGCTTATCTAATCTATTTTTATAATTTTATTGCTCTCATGTTGTGATCAAGTGAATCATTTCGTTATTTTTAAGTGATTTATATGCAAAGATCTTTAAATAAAAATCAATTTGAAATTCCCCTCGATTTGAGTTGACACACGGTGCGTGGTGTTTTAACCTTTAATGGCGGCTTGTGCGTATTTGGCACCACTCTCCTTATACCCACTGTGGGTTTAATTTTCAAGTGGAAAGTACAGCTAAGTGCGTTTAGTGCGTCCCAACTTGCTCCAAGTTTTTTGGATTCGCTATTTCCACTTATCAAAATAAATTAATTGGTTTAGTACAAGTGATAGCAATTTAGGGCACGTAGAACGAACGAACCTTAGGAATCATTTGTGTTCGGCCAAAACAACTACCTAGTTGGTTAAAGTTAGGGATCTTGCAGTGAGGGATAAGACAATAATCGCCACCAATGGGATAACCAAGAAATAGATACATAATCTGTGCGTCATCCAATGAATAAAACTGAGTAATCCATTGAAAATACAATATAAATCCCACTTTTTCGTTATATTTTCTATGATTATTCAGTTTTATTCATCGAATGACGCGAAAATTAACTCCTATCCCATTAATGGCAGCAAGGGTAAACCTGGTTATCATTATATCCCTTACTGGAGAATCCGTAGTTCAAGTTGGTTGGTTGATTGGTTTCAATTGAATCTTAAGATTGAAAATTTATAATTTGAGATTTCAATTAAAAAATTACGTAATAATTCAACTACAAATTGTTTATTGTATCAGCTTATTGCATTTCTCCAGTTCAAATGGGATTGAGTACAAACATTTAAGTATCTTGGATTGAGTTGGAGAAATACCCTATTTATATCTGTTGAAATGTGATTTTTTTTTCTATATAATATGATTGTAGTATTTTTTCAGAAAAAGCAATTCTTTTCCTCCAAAAAACTATGGTTTTTTTTTGTTTTATCGAAAATTTTCAATCAGAAATATGCTTCTTTCAACGTGACGAGTGATTAATTCAACATGAAAAATAATGATAATGAATATTTCGTTTCAGATGTTTTACGTAATAATTTGTGGAGATTGGTGTTCAGTGGTACCAGATATTTGGATAAATTTGAATGAAAAAACATGCAAATTCCCACCAAAAGGGAGCAATTGACGAATGCCATTAAAAAGCGAACACAACCCACTACCAATTGGAATGATTGGGAATATGATAAAACCCTAGGACCGTATAGCAACTATGAGCAAGCTCGTGCAGCCGAAAAAGTCTGCATAGACATATCTAGTTGTGATGAGACAAAATTGAATGTACTCACAGATGACTTGCTTAAGCTCCCTTCAAAACGCTGTATTATTACAAAACGTTTTTATGATGAAGAAAATGTAACTGTTGGTAAGTTAGTACCATATGTAATTTCGACTATTCTAGAATACCCTGTAGTGATTACTACAGTAACCATTTGACGAATGTACTATTTGATTCATTGTTCTTTCCTTCAAAGCTTGAACCATTACCTCATTCACACACAACCTGAATTTGGTTAAGGCTCCTTGTTGAATGTTTTCCAACATTTTTCCCCAACTCCATTTCTTTGCAGAAGGGGGAAAGAGAAATCAAACACTCATCAAGCGCCTACTGTGTATTCATAAACGCAAAACACATTATTAAAAAACAAATACAAGTAGGAATTTGAATTTTCCCACACTTTGTATCCTTCAAGCTAATCAAGGTACATTTGTAAAGGGGCTACTGTGAGATCGTTGAAATAGTTTTCCTGGAATTATTCGAAATGACATAATTTTTTCAACTTTATTTTTATTATTCAGGAAACGATTTTAAAAAATCCAAAAAACTCTCCCCTCCTCCTGCAAATTATCAATCACGCCAACCCAATTCCAAAGCGCTCATCACTATACAGCACGGATCTCCAGATGATAAAGAAAATCATGTTCCACGAAAGTTAGTAAGTCAAATAGCATTTAGTGAATCATTAACATTGGGAGAAAAAGGATAAAATATAATCAGAAAAAAAATATAGTTTGAAATTTTATTTGAATGTGATATTGTGAATTCGAAAAAGCTTGCACGTGGTCGTTGGAAATAACAGTACAATTTACTTATATCGATTTTATTCAATATTCATTACCAAAACTGCGATAAGAGATCATGTGACATTGTACGTTCTTGTGCTTGATGTGCTTAAACTTTTTGTATTTCAGACTGATAATGAGAATAATGACGTAATTCCCTCTTTGAACTCTCATCCTTTTTCCATTGAAGTATTTACTGAGAACGAATGTGGCGGAGAGAACGGAGTAAACACGTCCCCGATTCAACAAAATAATAATATACAGGAATCGAATGATGCCAGTGGAAATATTACAGATTGCAATAGTATTATAATTTCAGAATCCTTGGTAACACAAAACGTTCGTCAAACGTTCTGAGAATATTTGCAGGACATTCAAATATACTAGGGACGTTCGGAGAATACTTTACGCACATTGGTGTTACTTGGGATTTTACTTTAAAACATAATCACATTAGTGGAATGACACATTGTTACACCGTAAAATTGGGTACTGTCTGTCTTGAGAGATAACGTTGTGTCACTTCAAAAAAGTTTTTCAATTCGCTTCTAAAACATACCCAAGTAGCACAAGAACTTCTGAAATATACTATAGTGATTCTATGAATGTGAAGGGAATGTACAAATGGGACTATTCTGGATAAATTCGTTAAGATATTCTATGCAGGTGCATAGCACATAATTATTCGAAACAGTCTCATTTGGAGGTTCTACGCATGTTCGTAGGATTTCACAAACACGTTATTAACATTCCTAATCTCTTCTGCTACTTGGGTACCTACTGTTGTCAAATAATTCACCACTTTAGGGAGCGAAAACTAACAATGCAGATAGCAAATAAAAACCGTCACTTCTCAATTGTTCTCGATTACTTCAGCATTGAATAAGTGGCGATAACCACATTCAATATTCAACATTGTAAATATTCAAATGTCACCGCAATATCCTTACTTACAAATTGAGAGCGATTTGAAGATGAAAAATTTTAGATTGCCCAGGAAAAAGTGATTGGATCTGATCGGATCCAATCGGATCTAAATTAGTGGATCTGACCCATAGATGTTAATCTATTACGTTTTTAAATCTTCCTATTGGTGCTTCTGATCAAATATTGTTTCCCATAGGTTGATCCATCGGAAAAACGTAATAGATCATCAACACTGATCTGACCGGATCCGTATTTTGCCTGAATCTGATCGGATCCAATCGGATCTGCCCAAATTCATATTTTCCTCATATCTACTTGGACCCGATTGCATCTGATCGGATTCTATCAGATTCAAATGAATCAATAATATACATAATTTCAAAAGAACTCTTGGAGATATCTTCAAGAATTTTTGTGTTGTGTGGGTTTGTAATCAGATCGGAATGTTTGAATAAGTACTTTGAATTTCCATGTCATATGAGATTTGATTCGCGGAAAATTAAATCTGATTAGAGCTAATCAAATTCAAATACGTTTAATCAGATGTGGGCGCATCTATTCATGTCAAGAGATAAATATTTCTGAAACTACATCCTTATTCTACCGGATGTAACGAGATCTGACCGGATCATATATCGGACCCATTAGGATCCGACTACACCTGACTACATTTGTTGGAGTTTATTCATTGCATCAGATGAATATTTGTGGAACTCAGTGCATGTCCTGTCAAATCTGTTCAGATCTAATTGGATAAAGTGGCGAATCTAATCGGATCTGAGTGGATAAAATTGGATCCCGGTGGATCCAGTTGGATCCGATCAGATCCAATCATTTTTTCCCGGGTGGTCAAAATGAGAAATATGTTAAATCGCTACAGCTCCGCAATCAAAAGCGCCTAGAGGCACTTTCACATATCGAAATTAATGCACTCTTGTCGAAATATTGATAACATTTATTGAATCACCCCTAACAGCACACTCACCGATGTCCGCGTCGCATCTCCGTAGACTCTACGTGGAGAAATGAGTGACGTATATAAGGTGGATCAACGAAGATACCACGTAGCGGCAACGAAGAAATGTCCAGGAATCGGTGGATGCGCTGTACGGGACATCTTTTTATGAAAAATTTACAGCAGATACCAAGAATGAATTTTGTTTGTAACTTTTCATCCACTTTATCCGACGATTGCTCCAGTTTTATAACAGAAAGTACAGAAACTGTTTTAGAGTAACCCTAGTGTACGGTGTTGTTATTCCAATTATGTGTCTTGTTAACCTGAGCATTTCTTGAACAATTTCCATTATTCATAATTTGATAATTTTATTGAAATTTTTAGAACTTCCGAATAGTCCCTCTAGTCTTCTGTTGAATGATCCTTCTTCTTCTGTTGATGAAATACCTCGCAACACACAAGATCCAGAAACTGCAGGTAAAGTTGATTTTTTTGTTAATTTAAATTTCCAACTTTAGGATAGTAAAAAGAATGAAATGAAAGCTTATCGGTGGTCGAAAATAATGGAGGAAATATGCATGCATCCATTTAAAATATTATACCTTATGTGTATTTCAGGTACTTTGGAAAGCGAAATTAAAAACTTGAGAAAAGAGATCATAAATATGCACGCAGGAATAAAAAGTAATCATGAAAGGAATATTCGATTATTGAAAGGTATTGTCGCAGCTTTGAGAGATGGAGATTCCCAAAAATACACAGATATACCTGATTTACTACCGGACTTCCCTCTAACAACTAAAGAGGAGTTTGAAGATTTCAATGAGAGTTTACAAAATGCGCAAGTTCGTCAATGCTTTGTAAGTATATTATGTAAAATTTTGAAGATGAAAGTTTCCCATTGAAATTGATATGATAAAGAACGATACAGTTTATATTGTATAACCTTTTGGTGCTGCAACTGACCGAAATCAGACCGAGGAGAGTATGTTTTCCTTTGCTCTCGTTGGATTGTAGCACTAAACAGTTAATTATCGTTCAACGTCGGGAATCTGTAATTCAGAAATTTCATAAAAAAGGGATAGGAAAAATCTATTTGCGGGATTTTCGAGTGGAAGCCGTGAGCAGCTTTTTGCTACAGCATATACGTTTATCAGAATATGATAATCACTTATATTTCTTCACACTTTTTACTTTTTCTTTACTTTCTTATATTTATATTTCTTAAAGAATGATAATATATAAGAAAAATGATAATTCGTAATGTTTGTAGCTTAAAATTGTCTCTGGGATATTTTCTCTTCATACGTATGAATTCGTATGATTTGTGACTAACGAATGTTGACACTCAATGAGTGTGCATCAATTTTTGATAAACGATCGTCTTATTGTATGTATAATTTTTAATATGTATTACAGTGATATGTAATATGTAGAGCCAGTAATCAATACCAGTAATTAATAACCTTCCAAAATACACTTCATAATCTAATGTATTATAAATATTTCTTCACAGCGAAAAAAGATCATGTCTTTTGGAGGTGATACGGTTCAAAAATTGATTTCCAATACATTGACTGCCACCCTTACTTTTGACCTTGGCTACAAAATTACATGGACCGGTGCTAAGGACACTATTGCAATGGGAGATACTCCATTTGGAAATATTTTGATAGGTAAATTAGTTGTATTAGTTAGAAAACATTTATTTTCTCGTTATGATACTAAAATTTATCACTCTTCCCCTTTTTTATTCGGTGGACTTATCATTCATTCATTCATTCAGCTATTAGAAAAATACATACAAAATTTATAATCTTATATCAATTATCAATATACTGTGCATGGAAAATATTTTAACTTATCACGTAAAATTAATAATATATTCCATTCACATTTGAATGAAACATATTAAAAATAAATTTACGCGAGAAAAATCAGGAATACTTTGTGATATTCACTACAAATTATTGATACTGTTGCATTATTTGAGCCTTCAATTTTTGCGCTATGGTTTATTACCCTAAAAAGAAGATGAACGTTGATTGAATGTGAAACGAACCTTCAGGCATTTGAAGGTTTTTTTAAATATCCGCTAAATTCAAATTCGTCTAGTATCAAGCTAACATTGATCCATTCGATGTGCATTCTTTTGGAGTATTGTTAGTCTCAGAAAATTACTTGCATGTTTTCAATATTGATCAGCGTATGCAAAATAACATGCCCATCAAATTAAAATACATTTTTTTTTATCTAGGGACTGTGAGTCAATCGAAAGGAAATCAAACAGATGGTACAATCAGTGGCATTCAGAAACATATACAAAATTGGTTACAGCATGCCGGTGATAAGTTGAGGTATAGGCTGAAAAAACGACAGACGAAATGAATTTGCTCTTATTGCACCGCTCGCATTTTATGACATTTCCACTTGAGACATCAAAGAATTAAATATCATTTTTTTTCATTTTATTTTAATATATGTATTTAGAATAATTCTATTTCAAACACTTGCCCAGCTTTTATTGAAATGATATGACTTTAAGTGGATACCAGCGCATAGGTGGCTCCATCTGGTGGAATTTTTTTTTGCACGAAAATACTCGAAACTGAACGCATGAAAAAGTCTGAAATTTCCAGGGATGATTCTTTGAGACTTCATCTACGTCTATAAGGTCTCAAAGAATCATCCCTGGAAATTTCAGACTTTTTCATGCGTTCAGTTTCGAGTGTTTTTGTGCGAAAAAAAATTCCACCAGATGAAGCCACCTATGCGCTGGTATCCTCTTAACTGATTGTCAATCAATGATTATTATTGTGAAGAATGTTTTTATGTTCATGAAAAGGTATATGGTAATTGTTGATTATTTATTCAGAACAGAGATCGGCAATAATGATTTTTTCATTAGTGATTTCGGAATCTAATGCTCATTATTTCTGTAATGGGAATTTTCATTGTCTGTAGTTCCCATTATTTCAATAATGAATAATGAAGGAATAAAAATTTTCCATTACTTCAATAATGAATAATGTAGTTAAAAAAATTATGCATTACTTTAATAATGGATAATGTATTTTGAAACATTATCCATTATTTGAATAATGGGTAATGTATTTTTGGAAATTTTCCATCACTTCAATAATGAATAATGGAGGAATAAGAATTTTCCATTACTTTAATAGTGGATAATGGAGAAATAAAAATTTTCCATTACTTCGATAATGAATAATGAGAGAATGAAAATTTCCTATTACTTCAATAATGGATAATGGAAAAATAAAAATTTTCCATTACTTCGATAATGAATAATGGAGGAATAAAAATTTTCCATTACTCTATTGATGAATAATGCAGGAAGAGAAATTTTCCATTACTCCAGTGATGAACAATGAGTTCACAATACATCACTCATTTATACAAGTTTTATATGAAATATGAATTAAATGATTTGGATTCAGTGCCTTCGAAAACCCTTAGAACCCATATTTCAGATAAACCTTGTATAAATAAGTGATGTATTGTGAACTCATTGTTCATCACTGCGAAGTAATGGAAAACTTCTCTTCCTGTATTATTCATCAATTGAGGTAATGGAAAATTTTTATTCCTTCATTATTCATTATTGAAGTAACGGGAAATTTTCCTTTCTTCATCATTCATTATCGAAGTAATGGAAAATTTGTATTCCTCCATTATTCATTATTGAAGTAATGGAAAATTTTCAAAAATACATTACCCATTATTCAAATAATGGATAATGTTTCAAAATACATTATCCATTATTCAAGTAATGCATAATGTTTTTGAATACATTATCCATTATTCAAGTTATGGATAATTTTTTTAAATCCATTATCCATTATTGAAATAATGAATAATATTCGTATGTTAATTATGTAATATCAAAAAATAGAAAAATGGAGAATTGAAATTATTTTTTTGCCGAACTCTGATTCAGAATATAGTAGATTAATCATCCAGAAACAGTAGGTTGTATCAAACTCATATCTAAATGTAAGCATTGAGAAGCAGTTTGCAGCTTTTAAATACGTACCCAAGTACTTATTTTATTTTAATACCTAAGGTGTCGTGATGTATAATACGATGTGATTTCATTTAAGGTGATAAAGATAATAATGAACATATTAATTATAACGATGGCAATAATAATGATAGCAAAAATAATAAAAATATTTATTTTATACCATATTCTGGGTCTATCATTGTGCTATTGATCTTGAAATGCAATATACCTTGAAGAGGTTGACCTCAACCTTCGAAAAAGTTCCCCCCATTTTGATCAAAAACCCTCATTTTTCCGACAAGAACGTTCCCTGGTGAAAATGGCAACGTGTAGGAAGCGTTATCTGGAACAACGCTTGAAATGTTTTAGCCTACGTTCGGTATACGTTCCATCAACTTTTTATATGCTCTTGCTATATGCTTTACTCGTTTCCCTTTCACCAGGGTTTCTTCAAGAAATATTAAAATGTTGCATAGGATATCTTTCAGAAGTGTTTTCAAAATCTTATTTAAAAAATGCTCTCTGGGTACACTTGGAGAATTTATGACGCAGTGATCTCTGCCAGACCAATTTGTTTCTATTACAGGAACATGAAAGAAACCAAAATAGAAATTTCAAACAGCACAGAAGAGTCACTAATGAATTGTTAAAAGAGATTTATTTTCAAAATATTGTAAAATTCTAAAATTTGAAAAGGTTCCTATTTTCCGAACTTTTGAGAGTTTTTCTTAAACTCTTTCGTAAGTTATGAAATATTTATAATGGACTATCAAATATTCGTAGAATGGAACTCGTCATAAATTCTTTGAGAATTCTATAATTCAAAGAGTTGAAAAATGATTCATTATTGACCTTTCTTCCAGAGTTGAAAAATTTGGACGGTGTTTGTCCATTTGAGTTTCAGGCTGATTTTGTTCTGATTTATGAACATTGCGGACGAAATGAGACTTGAATAAGATATATTCCTGATTTTTTTTCTCCAACAAACATCTCATTTGAGTCTCATTTTGTCTGTGACATACATGAATCGGAACATTCAGTCCAAAATTCAAGTAGAAGGACACAAGCTGTCAAAATTTTTCAACCCGGTGTTTCTACACAGAAAAAATCCTACAATATTGAGTACTGTAGCTCACACGACCGGCTTGCGTCCTGAAAAAAAATCATTCAAACAGTACTGGTTACTGCAGTAACACGAATCAGTCGTGGCTTCGCAGTAGAGAGTCGTTTTTCTCCACTATTCTCCACTGCGGAGACACGACTGATTTGTGTTGCTACAGTAACCAGTACTATTGAAATGATTTTTTTTCCATAAAACGAGCCAGTCATGTGGGCTACAGTACTCATTATTGTAGGATTTTCTCCGTGTTTCTGGTGTCTTTCGTACTATTCTAAAAGATATCTAAAAGAGATCTAAAATATATCTTAAAAAGCTCTAAAAGATATCTTCAAGACCTCTGAAACATGTCTTCAAGAGATCTCAAAGATATATTAAAGAATCTAAAGAATGTCTAAAAGATATCTTTGAGAATCTAAAATATATCTAAAACAAATCTTCCGCAGGATATAGAAAAGACATCTTTCATAAGACATCTTTAAGAGATCTAAAATACGTCGAAACTTGTTGCGTAAGACATCTTTTAGATATCTAAAAGATGTCTTTTCGAAGATCTAACAAGATATCTTAAAGATATGCGAGACATCTTTTAGATATCTAAAAGATGTCTTTTTGTTTATTGGGTATGCTTTATATCCCAGATAGAAAAATGTAGTCATAATGGTACCATCATGGAGCCATGGTATGGATAAAAATGTTAGCAAGATGGTACCAAGGTGTTTCCGTATTGAGCATTGTTATTGGTGACAATGTAAGCGAACATTATGATCCACAAAAATTGATGAATCATCGATGCACGATATGGCATCTGAAATAAGAGCCATGCATGGTGTCAGATTTATGGTATTATGGATGCATTACGGGAAAGCATTCCGCTCAAACATGATTAATGCATCATTGACACATACCGTGGCACCGAAAACGAGCCGAATCATGCTGCCATAATGCATGTATTATGAATGCATTACATGAAAACATCCCGCGCAACCATAATCGATTCATTATTAGCACATACCATGGCGTTGATATACGGAGAAATTTATGAAATTCATTTATTTTATGTAGATTACTGGTCCTGAAATTTGAAAACACCAATCTCGAGAGGAAATGTAGGAATAAAATACGATGATTATTCGATTAATATCTTTATTTATTATCCTCTTAAGGGGATACTAGCGGCGTGGCAGCAGCCAAATCGTTTACATTTTGGTACAGCACTTCTCTGATTTAAATGAAAGTGCTGCACCAAGTGATATCATGTTAAAATTGAAGCGTTTGCTCGCCCTGGTGAAAGAGAAGCGTGTCATAAAGAGTAACGGAAGGGTAAGAATGTTTCAGATTACTTTTCTAATACTTCTTATATGCTTCCTATCCACTCTCCAACTACGCTTCCGGGCGCGAAGCCCGGTTTCCATGAAATTGGGGTTTCTTCCGATACGCTTCACACACTTCAAATATACGTTCGCACCACTCTTAGTGTTCCACCTGACGCTCGGTATACGCTTAAATCCACGTTCCAAATACTTTTCAACTACGTTCCTGACACTTTCTATTACACGCTTCCCTTTCACCAGGGTTTAGTCTGTCATGAACGATTTGGCTGCTGCCACGCCGCTAGTATCACCTTAAGGGGATACTAGCGTACCATCCGAGTGAAGATTCTGTGTGACAGATTTCTCCAAACTGAGCTTATGAAATTGTCTGAAATTTCCAGGGAATAATTTCTGATACCTTTTCAATTGCTGTACAGAGTCCAAATTTTGAATGTAGAAAAAAAATTTCTTTCTCAGTCGGTAAAAGAAAATTTTTTGCCCGAGATATACAATTTGGACTCTGTACAGCAATTGAAAAGGTATCCAAGATCATTTCCTGAAAATTTCAGACAATTTCATAAGCTCAGTTCGGAGAAATCTATCACACAAAATCTTTACCCGGATGGTACGCTAGTATCCCCTCAACCACTGTGATGCTGTCTTAAAACGTTTCTATTAAGGGGATACTAGCGTTGGTATTGGATCTCTCTTTCTATCTTATGATTCTGTCTCTTTTTAACCGATGACGCGAGTTACCGACGCTAGTATCCATTTAAGGGGATACTAGCGGCATGGCAGCAGCCAAATCGTTTATGACAAACTACGACCAAACGCTTCATTTTAATCAAAATATCGCCGTGTACAGCAATTCTCCGATTCAAGTATAAGTGCTGTACAGAGCGATATTTCAATTATTATGAAGTGTTCGCCCGTAGTTTGTTTGCTTTTTTGTTTGTTTGTTTGATCGTGGTGTTTGCTTTGTGCTACAGCAAAACGTGGCAACATAATTGTTGCATTTCGCGTCAAATAACGTGACACCATTATTGAAGGATTATGACACCATGTTCAGCCATATCACGGTGAGAAAAATGAGCCATGTTTTGCTATATTAATGGCAACATGAAGGTAGCATTGCGTGGAACAAAAATGTATCGATAATGGAGAAATAATTCTGAAAACTATTCCACACATGAATACTGTCATGATGGTACCCAGGCAGTGATGCCAGATTCGGCCGACCGACTCGGTGTACCCCCTCCATCACGCTCTACACAATCAAATTCCTTTTGTCGGTGGTTTCATTGTGTGTGTGAAAGTTCTATACAGATGGGTGTAATGGAGAGGGTAAACCGAGTCGGTCGGCCGAATCTGGCATCACTGTACCCAGGTGTTTCCGCATTTCACTATGTTTATGCGAACATGGTATGTGAACCGAATGGTTCTATGATGTATACATCCCGGACAGAACACTACGTCGCATCTCCGTGGTATCTACGTGGACCACCAATGTTGAGTTATGAATGAAATTTCATTTTCAGTTGAGAAAAATCAATATCAGTTGAGATAAATCAATATCAGTTGAGATGCTTGAATTCATGATGAAATTTTGTAAAAAATGATTATAAATGAAAAACAAGCATTTGTGTCATTTTTATTCATTTTACACTGAATTGAATTGTGAATTTCTTCATTCCAATTAATATTGATTTTTTGTAATTGTAATTGTATTTTGTTAATAAGTCAGCATTTTTAAAAATCAGGAAATTAAATATCTGAAATAAAAAAAATTATTATATATAAGTATACCTATATATCTATCACACGTATATTCAGTACCCTGCATGTGTGTGTAGTAGTAGCCTATGGGATTCCCCGCTCACATATGAGAACGTATTTGTGTAGGTAAAATTCCCCAGACACACTAACGCCACCTGGTACTGTGGAAGATGAAATACACAACTTCGGTGATTAAGGGAGTGCCCGGTTCGATTTTTTCCCTAGAAAACTACTAGATCGTTTCAACCGTTTTACGTCGTTAATATTTAATCAATTGTATTGATCTTTAGATCAAAATATTCATAATCAATCAGAGAGTCCGGCTCTGGTCTCAAAATACTTGAAGATGGGTTATGTTTTTTATAATATTAAAAAAATGAAATAGAGGTTTCTCATTGGCTAATAACGAAATTTCGTTGTAATTAATTATAATGACTTTGTTCAACAACAAACAGACCAGAGCCGGATTTTTTGATCGATTCTGAATCTTTTGATTCAAAGATCAATACAATTGATTAAATATTAACGACGTAAAACGGTTGAAACGATCTAGTAGTTTTCTAGGGAAAAAAACGAACCGGGCACACCCTTAGGCTGCTCTCCCATGGACCGGAATTTCTAGGGAACGGAACGAAATCCACAGACCCAATTGGTTCATGGATAGTAACTTACTAGAATTCTCTGCAAATCCCCCAAAAATTCCGGTCCATGGGAGAGTAGCCTTAACACGGTGGCTTGCGTACCCTGCCCTGCGCCATACTAGCCGTGTAGCCAATTGGCTTTATTCACTCTGTATTCTGTATTCGTGAGTGTATAATGAATGAACAAAAGAAAAATTGTAGAACATAGTAGGAGTACCAGCGATCTCATCATAATGTCGGATATCAATAAAAGTGATTCTATTCCCAACACGGAATTGATTTCAAATACAACATTCACAACTTCACTTGCATTGAAAGTATGTGCTGCTCCGGAAGTTGTCCCTGTGGTGAGTTTCAAGTTCCAATACAATATTACTAATAGATTGATATCAGTGAATATTGATAACAATGTTCTCTTGTACAGGGAGCAGAATTATGTATAAGACATATAGATCGTACCACAAAAGAAGTAATGCATAATCCCAGATACGAAGAACTTTTTGCTCCTGATGTTGGACCAGAAAATCCTTTTAAAACTCAACAACAACGTGCAGTCAAAAACATGCTTTCTGGTTATATTGAGAAAGCTCATATTAGTGAATTTCAATTTGAAAATCAGAGAAGAACATTTGCCAGTTATGGTATGAAATTTTCATAGTGTTGTGGCTTCGTCTAAAGTTAAGCAAAGTGTAACCTTTACAGTATATTCCATGTGATTTGTGACTTTTGTAACCTATAGAAGGCTATCTAGACTCATACAAAATCTCAAGTGATTCCATAAACGTATTTTTAAGTCTTGCTCTGGGCAATTAGACAATTCAGTATTATTGTAGAGCATTTGATTATAGTATACTTCCATCTACTTAGGTTATGCATTGGATCCAACTGTAGATGGTAGTGCAGATGAAGGTAAGATACTAATTGGGGCCACTGATGCTGCAGAAGAAACAGGAGGAAAGACAGTGTTTGAAAATACAAATTTAAGACCATCAGATAAGAGGAAAAGACATAGAAATAACAATCCTGCTGATATAGCAGGCTTCTTGGGACCATGGGGAGGATTTGTAGATGAAAAACGAGTAGTGAAACCAAGTGAGGAAGAAGCTGCAGAACTTGAAGAAATATTAGCCAAGAAGAATAAGAGAGGAAAACAAACAGAGGACAAACCATTAGAAGAAAAGACAGTATTACATAGTATGAATATAACAATTTTATTTATACAACCATCAATTTACGAATGATTTTATAATTAAATTTTTCTTCTGCAGTTAAAGACAACATTGATTATCAAGGACGTTCATTTTTACACGCACCTCAGGATGTTGGTGTCAATTTAAGATCAGATTCACCACCAGATCGATGTTTCTTACCGAAAGCTCAAATTCATACATGGGAAGGTCACACCAAAGGAATATCACAAATTAAATGGTTTCCACGTACTGCACATTTATTACTATCTTGCAGCATGGACTGTAGAGTCAAGGTAAAGAAATTATTATTTAATTTTATGTGAAAGAGGACACATTTTGTTTTGCATAGGATTACTTTTTGTTTTCAAAAACTGAGTATTACAAAAATTGGGAATAGGAAAGCAGCAATCAAAATATTTTATGTTATGAAGATTGTAACTGGATAGGGTTGACATAGGAAAGAGAAAAATACAGCAATGAATTTATGAATCTTTAAAACTGCAGAGTATGCGAGTAATAATTTTTAAATAATTACTTACATAGAATTGCAAGCATTGAATCGTTATAAAAAAAAAGGGAGTGATTTTCATAACGTGACAAATTTCAATTCACTGGAAAATAAGTGATTGAGCTTATTTGCAATAAATGAATAAGCTTTTTTGTCAACATTGATAAGTAATGGAAATGAAGTGAAGCCTTGCTCAAGTTTTTAATTACTTTCTGGTGTTTTGCATTCTATCCAATACATAGTTTTGAAAATGTTTGTTTGAAGTGGCTGAGAGTTCTGAATGAAGAAACAAGATTGCTTTTTCAAATCATCATTACATTTCACAAAATACTTTCTTTGTTTTCTGAACTAAAAACTATTCTGTTTTTCAAGAGAATACAAACCTTGAGGAATGTTAATTGAATGTTCTTGAACTTTCGCGAACGTTTCTGAACGTTCCTTCCTTGACGTTCTTGAACGTTCGTTTGCTCTTGGTATTATTAATTATTGAACTTCACATCTGTTCTTTTCTTCGAAAATGTTTTCACCATCTCTAAATATCGATCCGATAGTTGTGGGAAGTATATAAAGAAAGAAGATGCGTTCGTACTTACTACGGTCACCGTCAAGCAGTCAGAGATATTAGTTTCGACAACGATGGCAAAAGATTCCTTTCTGCTGGATATGATCGCTACGTTAAATTATGGGACACCGAAACCGGTACTTGTGTAAGTCGTTTCACGAGTCGAAAAATTCCATATTGTGTCAAATTTAATCCGGATCCGGACAAACAAAATCTATTTGTAGCCGGAACGAGCGATAAGAAAATCATTTGTGTAAGTATAATGTTTTTCAATTATCAAGTCGAGTTTATATTAATTTATGTCAATTACAGTGGGATATTCGATCTGGTGAAATAACTCAAGAATACGATCGACACTTGGGTGCTGTAAATACAATAACTTTTGTTGATGAAAATCGAAGATTTGTTACTACTTCAGATGATAAAAGTCTTCGTGTTTGGGAGTGGTATGAGACTTATAATTCATTATTGATATTATTTGTTTGAGTCATGTGGACAAAGTAGCGAATACAAACACCCGCACAGATTAACGTATCTAATAATCTAATAATCACAAAGTTTTTATCCCAAATGTAGATTTGCTTTGGATGATTCTCCTGCTGAATCATTCTGAATTGTCTTCCTGTTTTCCCATATTCTTTATGAGGATCAGTTCTTTTTGGTGCACTGCAGCAATGCGAATTGAACGCTTACAAATGCGCAATAGAAGTTTATTTAAAATAGTCAAAAATGGTATGAACGCATTACATCATCATTAGAGACGAAGAATCTGTGTGTGTGGTTGAAGACAGGTTCTCAACAAGCGACCCGGAAATGAGGTGATTTTTTAAGTGCTCAATTTGGAAGAATGGTTTTTCAGAAAACGTGCTTGAAGACTCAATTAATAACTATTTGAAATAAAGGTAGGTTCCATTCAGTATGCCGACTGGAATACTAGATTTGACGGAATCAATTAATTACGTGTGTTTATAAACAGGAGCTTGATGATAACCTTTCTTAGCGTTGCCAAAAAATCCTACTAGCTGATGATGATTGGCTGGTTCCTATAGAGCCACCCAATCTCATTTCTGTTTCCATAGGAATTGATTAATCAGCGGTAGACCGCGATTATCCCGAAAGCGTGTTGGCCCGAAACTTGGTTGACCCGAAAGTCGAAATCCCGAATAAGAGTAATCCCGAAAGATAACTATATTATCCTAGTCACGCGCTAATGAGATAAAATGTTACCAAAATTTTTTCGGGATCACCTCTATTCGGGATTTCAACTTTCGGGATAATCGCGGTCTACCTAATCAGCGGAATCTAGTAGGATTTTGTCGGCCACGCTGCTCTCTTTAGGTTGAAGGTGTGCGATGTTCGGTAGGGCAGTGTTCGGAACTCCTAGGATCGTACACGATTCTGATTGATCGCTTCTCATAGAATGTTGGAGGTGATTGGTTGCTCTATAAGAATTGACCAATAAACATCGTGTACGATCCTAGGAGTTCCGAACACTGGGTAGGGGGTGAATTCGCCGAACGAACTTTTCGCCTAGAATACCTAATTTGACAATTGCTAGTCATCTCTAGTGATTACTGAAAAGTGACTAGCGATTGTCAAATTATGTTTATTCGGCGAAAAGTTCGTTCGGCAAATTCAGCCCCTATCCAATTCGCTAGTAGGGTCCAGGAATACCGGACACTTCCAATTCTGAAAGTCAGGAATCTCGAATAGAAATAAGGTCGAATAACCATTATGAGTTACTAGTTGACCACCAAGCACGTCAAAAGTTCCTAAAATTCATTCGGGGTTATTCCATTCGGGATTGCTGACCTTCGAGATTGAAAGTATTCGGTTTTGCTGGGCCTCAGGCTGGCGTCCAATGGACGGAAAAAGTGACGGGAAGCGAATTGCGGTATCAATACTTTTCAAGTATGCCTAGTTTTATCTGGTTTCATCCATCAGTCACTAAAAATTCTGAAAATCTATTGGTGCCGCAATTCGCTATCCGTCACTTTTCCGTCCATGGGACGCTAGCCTAAGGCTAACCTCCCATGGACCGGAATTCGTTCCGGCGGAATGACTTTAAACCAATCGCTTTCACAATTTCTTTTTGAGCGTTCCATCAGAAATCTATAAAAAGTTGTGCATTGGTTCAATTTTCATTCCGCCGGAAAGAATTCCGGTCCATAGGAGGCCAGCCTTAGGGTGCTCTCCCCTGCATCGGAATATTCTATTGGATCAAAACGGTGATCTCAGTAGAATTTCAGTTTCTTATACGTTCCGTTCAATTCAGTCGCTCTGCTCTTCCATGGACCGAAATGTGCTGGAACGGAATATTATCATAACTAATGAAACTTGGTTTATAGCTTCCTGGTAGAACCTGTTAAAAGGAATCCGAGTAATAATTGGTCAATTTTCATTCCGGTCGTAATCATTCCGGATCATGTGCGACAAGGTATACGATTTCGAAGGAACGGAACGGGGACTAAAATGTCACTGAAAGTTTTGTTCCGTTCCGGTAGTCCATTCCGATGCATGGGAGAGCAGCCTTAGGCTGGCCTCCCATGGACCGGAATTCGTTCCGGCGGAATGGAAATTGAACCAATGCACAATTTTTTATAGATTTCTGGTAGAACGCTCTAAAAGAAATTGTGAAAGCGATTGGTTCAAAGTCATTCCGCCAGAACGAATTCCGGTCCATGGGAGGCCAGCCTTACCGAGGGGGCATAAACGCAAATGAATAATCTTGAGAACGATATTCAGTGCCATCTGAGTTAGGCGCAGGAACTAAATGGGAATCCCCTTTCATGTATATAACACATTGAATTGTTTATACTCACACATTCGTAAATGAAAATATATGTATGTAATGTGTGCGAAGTTGCTGACATAACTTATATTGATGTGAGTTTTTCTGTCATTCTTCCGATTATTATTCATTTAGTTCATATCCAGCCAGTGTCCTCAGATTTGACTCGCAAACGTTAAACACACAGATGCGACTGTACATCCGTGTGAAAAAAGAGAGGGTGTGGTTGCGCGCGCAACCTAGCATGCTTCCTCTATTGCTCATAGAATATTTGATGGGAGAGCGAAGGAGAAAGCATGCTAGGATGCGCGCGCAACCATACCCTCTCTTTTTTCACACGGATGTACAGTCGCATCTGTGTGTTTAATGTTTGCGAGTCAAATCCAATCTGAGGACACTGTATCCAGCTCTTACGTATTGTTTTATTTTATTTTTCAATCGTATTTATAGGTGACTCATGGAATAGAGACGTCTCTGAAAGTTTCAGAAGTTCAGTGACGTCTCTATTCCATAAGTAACCTATAAATACGATTGAAAAATAAAATAAATCAATACATGAAAGCTGGATATGAACTAAATGAATAATAATTGGAAGAATAACAGGAAAACTCACATCATTATAGGTTATGTAAGCAACTCCACACACATCACATACATATATTTTCATTTACGAATGTGTAAGTATAAACAATTCAATGTGTTATATACATGAAAGGGGATTCCCATTTAGTTCCTGCGCTTCACTCAGGTGGCGCTGGATATCGTTCTCAGGATTATTCATTTGAGTTTATGCCCCTTGGCCTTACGCAGGGTTGGGACGTAATATACTTCTAAGTATTTTACATAGTTTACGACACGTAAGAAACCGAGTATCTTACGCATAAAATCAACCCCTTGCCTTTGGGGGGGGACAGGAGGGTTCAAATATCGTATATATATTAGCTTAGTTCGTTTACCGATGTCCCAAGTTACCCCAACTCGCTCCAAGTATTTTGGATTCGCTACTTCCAGTTTAAGCAACGAAATGATTGGTTTGGTACAAGTTGGAGCAACTCAGGGCACGTAGAACGAACGAACCTATTACTTGTCAGAAACTAAGTATGATACGTAAGAAATTGACAAATCACGTAATAAACCCAACCCTGGCCTTACCCAAGTCGCCAAATTGTAGCATCGATAAAGTATCATGAGTCCGAAGTTGCATAATCCCGAATTTTTCGGACTTGAGCAGAATTCTCAATCCATCCTTTGTTCGTATCTTTGTTCATCATATCACGATGGACAAAGATAAATAATTCAAGCCTTTTTGAAGGAATTTAGCTTGAGCTAAAAAAAATTCTGAATTATGCAATTTCAAGCTTATGGCAATTCAGTCTCATGACACTCTATCCATGCCCATAAAGAACAAGTATGGATACTAGAAGTTTACAATGGATTTCCTACGACTTTGGTCGACATCTAGGAGCCGTCGTCAAAAGAACGATGTTCGATCAATAGCCGTCTAGGAGATATTGAAATCTGTGCTAGAGAAAATGTATGAAACGCCAAGGAGAAGTAAATATTTTGATCTACGCTAGATCCAGGATAGTTCGCGTAGATGAACGTGGAATAATGCACTTTTTGGTACATAAAATGACGAAAACGTGCAATAAATCATAATAAAGCGCCGTTAAAGGACGTGTTCAGCTGTTTTGGAAACATTATATAAAAATAGTACAAAAAACAAAAATTTGCACTGAAAAAAGAATTTGTTTGCGGCAAATAAATATTTATATGCTCTCTAACTAATAAATATTCATTTGAAAAGATAGAATATTCAATTCAATTAAAAACTGGTTCATTTATTCCAAATGAAATGATTTGATTGGAATAAATATTTAATTGAGATGAGTGAATAATTATTGGATAGAGGGCGATAAATATTTATTTGATTTTTTCTTCAGTGTGGGAATCAATGAAAACTCTAAATAGACTTGAAGAATGTTTTTTATTTGAAAAATATCTTATTCTCTTTTAAACTTTCACATTACAAAATTCGGAGGTTCAGTTTGTTTCATTAAAATCATAATGACAAAAGAAACTTTCACTCTCCAAATACTGAAGTATCAAACATGCTGAATTTCACATATGTGAATGAAACAAAAATCAATACATGTTTTAGATTGAAAAAGAAAAAACAATACAATTTTCCTTATCGCAACAATATGTCAACCAAAAATTTCCACTATTAAAAAATTTGTATATGCGAAATCTTGATATACAGAATATAAATGTCTCTTCAGTGAAAGGAGAATCCAGGGATTTTAAAGAATTCTGATCATAAGGCAGCAGTTGTTTTTAGTTGACAATATGTTGTTTCGTTTTGTTCACATCACTTCTTGTGTTTTTACTTATTGAACGAGGAATACGAATCATGCACCTTTTTACGCCACAGTGTACCGGTAAAACTTTTGGTCATAGATTGGCGTACTTTGACGTAGGAATGCGTAGAATTTTCTACGTTTTTTTACGGATGTGTCCGAAATGCAGTATTTAGGCGTAGTTTTTGGCGTAATTTGGCGTAGAAATATTTTTACAAGGGAAAGCTTCCCTCTAACGAGGAAGCAAAATTATCGAATCCAATATAAATCAAGTATTTGACCACTCTTATCATAAAAAACTCTGCCAATTGGCACATGGCTTCCTCGTTTGTGTTGAAAAAAAATACATGTTTTCTTTCTCTCTCCCGTTTTTCTTAGAGAATCAGGTTGAGTTTTATATAGGACTGTGATCAACACTGCATAAAGCTGTGGTGGAAATTTCATGACAATTGGATGATAGAAACGGAAGTTATCCGCATGTTAACGATGTTTTCGAAATTTCCAAATTTTGTTTCGAAAGTCAGTGCTCACCACTTTCTTCTTTCAATTCCGATTTGTTTGAAATTCACACCATACAACTCACCCCCCGTAAACTGATTTTACTACAAGTTTCATGGCATTTGGATGATACCGACATGGGGAAAGCATGCTTTCAAAATATTGTCAAATAATGTAAATCGCGAAATAAAAATTTTCCACAGTTTTCAATCGATTAGAATGAAACTCATATGGGGCCACTGTAGGATCATCGCCAGAACGTGGTATAAGTTTGATTGCAATCGGATAATAGGAAGCAGAGAAACGCACGTTCGCAAAATCACGATTTTTCGAAAAATTTCTCCTCACCCCTCCCGTTCTTCTGTAACGATGAGGTTGAAACTTATATGGAACTACTATCAACACTGCACATGACTCTGGTGAAAATTTCATCACGATCGAATCATACGAACAAAGAATATACACGTGCAAATTTGTTACATGCACACAGCAAATAGACAAAGAGGAACCTGATTTGCTTTTTTTTTACTCCCCCCAATTCCAATGTGCCTGAAATTTATATCATATAACTAACATCTCGTAAATCGAATATACTCAGAGTTCCAAGACATTCGGATAATATGGACATGGGGAAGGCATGCTTAAAAAAAAATACAGATTCCAAAGAAAAATTTTCCACAGTTTTCAACCGATTTGGATAAAACTTATATGGGACCACTATCGGATCATGACTAAAACGTGGTTAAAGTTTGATCGGATTCGAATAATAGGAAGCAAAGATACACGCGTACGCAAAATGTTCATTTTTTGTCGGAGTTCTTCTCATCCACCCAATTCTTCCGAATGAATCAGGTTTAAACTTATATGGGACCACTATCACCCTAGTCCACAACTGTGATAAAAATTCCGAAACGATCGGATGAGCAGAACGGGAGATATGCGCGTGCGAAACTTGGGGGGGGGGGGGCTACAGACACACAGACAGACAGACACGGTAACAAAATTGTTCCCCGAATTCTGAGGAACATTTTGGTCTAGGAGATTTTTAATTTCGAGACAAAAAAATTTTTGGCTCCTCGAAACGATCACAAAGCTTCCTAAACGAGGAAGCAAAATGTTGTGTTGATGCATATTATGTGGGAACAAAACATTTTCGTATCGTTTCGTAACGATCGAGACAGAATATCATGAATTTTAATTGGGAACAATTGCATTCTTATTCCAAACAGCACTGCAGTTCCTGATGTATTCAGGAAGAGTTCTTCATGAATTCTCATGGTTCCTAAAGGATTTATTATGAATTCATCTTAAACTTGTGTGCTGTCGTGTGGTGCTGTTCGGGATAAAAAATAATGATTACAATACACATGCAGGAAACCCGCGAGACATTACATCACCTAACCTTTCGTGAATTTTTTATCCCGTAATTGACGTGAAGCAAAATCATCTGATTCATGATTTTTTATCACCAAACTTCTTGGTTTCAGATCTCCAACTCCATGCTGGAATAATATCACCGAGATTTGAGATTTATGTTCTTCGATATTGTGGTGTTTTTTCACGCAGTCCAGATAAAAAATGACCCAATCGCAAGATGAAAAATCGTGGAAAGGTTGGATGATGTAATATCTCGCGAATTTCCTGCGTGCATGTATTACAAAGAGTACAGGAACCGCGTGATCAAAATCGTCAAACTACAATTTATTGAACAAATATAACATCCCCTTATTATTTTCATCAAGGTGGTTGCAACTAGAAGGTTTTTTAAAACAGTACAATCCCATACACAGCGTTGCCAGTATTCCCTAGCAAAATCTTCAACATCTGATGATTGGTTATTTCTTGTACAACCGGCCAATCATAATTTCAATTTGGAAAGAAATGACCAATGCCAAAAAATCGTACGTACTGTTGCATCGGTGTGCAGGAAGGGTTTCGTGTCAAATATGGCATCACTGAATGAAAGTTCATTTGAAACATGCTCGTGCTGGGTGGGTCATCGCTGAACACTGAAGATTTTGGTCCACTATTGAACCATTTTCCAGTATCAGGAAACCTCAAGAATTCTGTAATAACTTTCAAAAGTATTGCAATACGATCGAGAGGAGAATTCTGACAGAGCTACATTCTTCGGATATTTGCGAGTTCTCCAAGTACTCCGTAGGTATCCATTTGAATACTTTAGATAGTCTTGAAGAATTCTTTTCGAGGATTCGTAATTCTTTAGAAAATTCTCATAGAACTTCTTGTGTTGCCTGCATACACAGCACCACAGCTCAGAAAGAGTGCATAATGAATTCATTCCGCACTATACAAATTCAACATGAGTGCATTGAAAACTCTTTCTGATTTGTGTCGCATTGTGGGTGGGTAGAATCGTAAAAATTGGGAAGCAACGGCGACCGCGAAGCGGCTCTAGTTTACTCTAAAAAAGAAATTTTATTGAAAAATAATAATGAAAAACATCGATGCATCGATGATACGAGGAAATAACTAATGCATCGATATCGATGGATAATCGTTTTGAATAATCGATTATTTCAAGATCGATGGTTTTTTCCAACATCGCGCACCCCTACT
Organism: Gonatopus flavifemur; assembly: GCA_018340375.1. Taxonomy (NCBI): domain Eukaryota; kingdom Metazoa; phylum Arthropoda; class Insecta; order Hymenoptera; family Dryinidae; genus Gonatopus; species Gonatopus flavifemur. Next base: position 8,220,690 of record JAFFJZ010000013.1, read on the forward strand.
TTAGGTTCAGTACAGGGCGTAATGCACTGTCAAAAATGGCTTTCGAAGTTACTCATTAATCCATTCAAAGCAATTAATATCTAAATTTTGTGTCAATTTTCAAAATTTTTTTTTTTTTTCAACTTGTATGAAATTCCATACAGAATTGTGATTCTTCTTACATTTTCTTATTGACTTTGATACGTTTCACAGGAAACTTCATAGATTAATGATTGAACTAGGATTTTAATGTTCCAATGAGAAGTTTCAGATTTTTATACTAATTTGATTCAACAAATCTCATCTTTTTTCACAGTGTACGCATGATATGACTTAGTAATAAATGAGAATATTATTTTATTAGATTGCCTCTTTCTGTATGTATAATATAACAATACACATATACCATAAATTCCAGTGAATTTGTTCTCCATTTTTAATTATTTATATCCACATTTCATTATGTATACAGGGACATTCCTGTTGATATGAAGTACATTGCGGATCCAACAATGCATTCTATGCCTGCTGTGACACCTTCACCAAACCAAAAATGGCTGGCATGCCAAAGCATGGATAATAAAATTGTCATATTTTCTGCTTTGAACAGATTCAAAATGAATCGTAAAAAAACTTTCACTGGACATATGGTTGCCGGTTATGCTTGTGGTTTAGACTTCTCTCCAGATATGAGGTATACATTCAATGTTTGAATCATAGTTTTACTTGCACATATATGAATACATTATCTTGCATTTGTGTTGTGATTACAAGAAGATTCTTGGATGGCACTGAAGTTTGAATCGTTTATTTAAACGAATCAATAATCAAATAATGAAATATTCAGCTTTTGAAAATCTAAAATTTTGCATTACATTTTTCAAATGACGTTTCCAGTGTTGAGGGGATAACTGGAAAGGATAGGAAAACGATGATCCGTCAGATTTTGAGAGTTTGAATTCTATAAACGATTCAAACTTCAAGGACATGATTCTCGGTATCAATTATATTACACTTTTGCATAATTTTCCAGTTACCTCGTATCCGGAGATGCAGATGGAAAGTGCTATATTTGGGATTGGAAAACTACGAAACTGTACAAAAAATGGAGAGCGCATGACGGAGTGTGTATAGCTACATTATGGCATCCTCATGAACCTTCTCGCCTAGCTACAGCAGGATGGGATGGTAAAATTAAGTATTGGGATTAAATTTATGCGCTAAGTCATTTTATAAATGTAAACATATAAATAAAATCGTCAAGTATTTATATTTAGTGACGGAAAAATCTTTGTAACATTAAAAATATACTGTTCATTCAAATACACGATTTATTTACATGTTTTATGTAATGCTGTACTGCTTAACTACACTAAAGTGTAGATTCAAGATGATACTAGCGATCCCTGAAGATGCAACCAGAACCACTGGTTAAAAAATGACACAATCAAAACTATTCTCACAAATTATTCGAAAATGAAGCAATGAAATGATAATATCGCTCTATGAAGACTTTTTAATCATTAAAGATGGTCTGCATAGAGCGATATTTTGATGTTATTTTATTTTTGAATAATTTAGCAGAAAAGATTTGGCTTGGGTTGCATCATCAGGGAATTTTGGATATCCCCTTAAGGTGATACCAGCGCCGGGACATTAGCCAAATTTATTCTGACATTTCATTCGAAAATGAAGCAATAAAATCACAATATCGCTCTATACAGACTTTCTTGAATCGATAAAGTTGGTCTGTATAGAGCGATATTTTGATTTTTTTGCTTCATTTTTGAATAAAATGTCGGAATAAATTTGGCTGATGTCCCGGCGCTGGTATCCCCTTAAGGGCATCCCGTAGAAGCCGAAGTCAGTGATCTCAGAATGCGAGCGCTAGCGGCCCCCACCACGTGGTCGGTGGGCCACTAACACTGTTTCACCGCATGTTTGTGTGAAGAGAGACAGTCTATAGCCCTCTCACTCAACGCGTCATCAACGCACACAGTTGAAGTGTCACGTGCGTGAGAGATCGGGAACGCTCGCGAGAAGTTCGGCAGCCGAGAAAGAGGAGATTCAATGTTTCTGTACGTTGCCCAATTCTTCTTTCCGGGGTTGATTCTGATTTTGTTATTGCGCTATGTTATACGCGTAACCTAGCAACGTTGTTTTGGAATTCAAGCGCGCAATATGAAATCACATTGGAGAAATGAGAAAAATCTTTTCTCACTCATGATTATGATGATTGTTATGAGTGATTATTGAATGTTTTCGATGTATCATAGTATATGAATTATATTGTTATTCATTATACTTATTGATTTCATTGCATGTCTTGAAATTTGACTTGATCCAAGTATATTTCATTTGAACTCAATGAAAATTTATTCGAATGAAATAAACATTTTGTTAGATCTAATCGAAACTGTATTACACTGAGAGAAATCGCCAAGTTACCGCAAAGAAACAAACTTAATTGAACATCATTTTGTCTGCATGAATCATGGCTTTTATCCAAGTGCGGTTTAGTTTTCGATACATTTGAGTCTGAGAAATGAGCGCAACTTTATATACGTAAAGAAATACCTCTCATCCAAGTGACCCACGGTGGCTTGACTGATAGGGCCGCGGCGTTCACTCTCGATGATCCGAGTTCAATTCTCGCGGAGGTAAATTTTTTTTACCAAAAAAATACGTATGAATATTGAGTTGAAATCTTTAGTCATTTCAACATAGATGAATATGGTTCATTGGTAACTGGGTCATATAAATTTATATTTGAATAGAAATTTATTTGATTCTAATGAGCTCAATTAATGCAAATATATAATATTCCCGGTGCTTTTTTCGATTTAAGGTTTAGTTAATAGTATATTAAACAACATTCCCGGCGATACATGGAGGAAAATGAAGGTCAGAAATATAGTAATTTTTAATAAAAATCTGGGAATGTGTTTCAGAATCTGAGAATATCTCTGAAGTTCTTGATGAAGATAAAACGGTTCACATTTCTGTGAACTGTGAAGTCGTGCATGAAATTTCTCAAAATATGTAATAAAATTTCAAAGTTTTGTTGTTCACTTTGTAAAATTTCTTGCGTGATTTTTGGAAAGTTCATGTTTTTTTTCCATTGTTGATCAAGTGTTGACAACGTTACATTTTTTTTTCAAGTAAAATTCCACAGAAATGTGGACCGTTTTATCTTTATCAAGAACTTTAGAAATATTCTCAGATTCTGAAACACATTCTCAGATTTTTATTGGAAATTACCATATTTCTGACCTGCATTCTCCTCCATGTATCGTCGAGAATGTTGTCCAATGTACTATCAACTAAACCTCAAATCGAAAGAAGCACCGGGAATATTATATATTTGCATCGATTGAGCTCATTTGAATCAAATAAATTTCCATTCAAATATGAATCTAAATGACCCAGTTACCGTAACTGAAATTTGGTTGATATAGCAGAGAAATTTATTCATATAGTAGACAGCTAGGCTTTAATTCATTATAACACATTCCGTTTTGTTGATTCCATTTAGTTGATGTGAATAAATTTTTTGTTCATCGAAAATGTTTTCATATATGTTGAAATGACTTAAGATTTCAACTCAATATTCATACGTATTTTTTTGGTGAAGAAAATTTACCTCCCCGAGAATTGAACTCGGATCATCGAGACTGAACACCGCGGCCCTATCAGTCAAGCCACCGCGGGTCACTTGGATGAGAGGTATTTTTTTACGTATATAAAGTTGTGCTCATTCTTCCTCAGACTTGAATGTATCGGAAACTAAACCGCACTAGGATAAAAGCCATGATTCATGCAGACAAAATGATGTTCAATTAAGTTTGTTTCTTTGCGGTAACTTGGCGATTTCTCTCAGTGTAATAAAGTTTCGATTAGATCTAACAAAATGTTTATTCCATTCAAATAAATTTTCATTGAGTCCAAATAAAATATACTTGGATCAAGTCAAATTTCAAGACATGCAATGAAATCAATAAGTATAATGAATAACAATATAATTCATATACTATGATACATCAAAAACATTCAATGATCACTCATAACAATAATCATAATCATGAGTGGGAAAAGATTTTTCTCTGTGATGGATATTCCTCGAATCCATGCACAAAGGCGCTTGGGTCATTGAGCGCCTCGACGACTCCTGTCCTGGATATTCATTTGTCACAGCAAGACCTGCAATGTATTGAGAAGAAACAAGTAACTTGTCCACAATAGTTGGGAGGGGTCAAGGGAAAAGGAATAAGCTCAGGGAGAGGGGGTGGGTTGATTCTAATTCACTAAAATGATCAAATTCCAAATGGAGTTAACCACGTGCCAGAGCACGTATATATTTTCACAATTTATCGATGTTATACAAAACAAGCGACTCCGTCGCGCATAGAAAAACACAAACAATTCTTTCGTTTATCAATTTGCTTTGGGGAACACAGGGACTAAGAAAAGAGTACGGAGGGCACGGCCGCGAGGGAACATCTATAGGCGGACTATGCCGTTTACATGAATCCAAACAAAGGGGAATAGAGGACAACCGCGACCATACAATTTAATCGGGGGAGGATAACCACGGGCGAAGGGGGGTGACTCGATGTCGAAATACGACGGGTCAGGAAGGAAAAATGTGAAAAAGAGGGACACGTGGAGGAGGCCACGTGAACAACACTACTATTACGGTAGGAGGTCTTTTTGCCGAAAAAGTTTTTCGCCGAATAAACTTAATCCGACAATCGCTAGTCATTTCTAGAGATCACTACGAAATCTCCTAGTGATTTCTAGAGGTGACTATCGATTGTCAAATTACAGTGTATTCGGCGAAAAGACCCCCTACCTACTATTACCACACAAATCCCGCGAAGGGAACACCGCACGGGCACTTGACACGGGTTGATTTCCTCAACAGAACGAGGAAGAAAATTCCAACTGAAATCGGACCCCGATGGCACGACACACTCACCGTATCCAAAATTCGAGAGCGCGAGAAGATCCTGGAAAGTCGCCGTGGCTCAGTTACACAAGAAGTGACAGGCAACATGACCACTTCCTTCTTCTTCACCGACGGGTGAGTTCACAAAATCATATACGAAACCCCGTCGGTGACTTTCCGTTGGAGCGCACTCTCGAGCTCGACTTGCGCGCTCGGGTGGTGGTGGCTTCTTACTACTCGTTCGGTGAGTGTGCGCATGTGCGTTTTGGAGATCTTCTGGGTGCGGGTGTTTATGTCCTTTTCTCCCCTTTGGTGGGGCCGGGAGGAGGGGTACAGCGTGGTCGGGTTGGTCTCTACCGTTGTTCCGCCGATCCAGGAACGGGGTGGCATCCTCGGAGAGGACTCATCTTACTCTCTCTCTCTCTCTCTAGTCCAGGGTCGGAGAGAGATGGTGTTGTCCGCGAGGGATTTCCAGTTTCCTGGGGGTTGTCGATTTTGGAACGGCCGAGATGGCGTTGATATCGCCTCCTGACGTTGAACCAATCCCGCCAAGCATCCGTGGTATAGGTGGCGCTGCCTCCTTGGGGACGGGAAACCTCAACAAATATAAGAAGGACAGGGATTAGAAGAGGACAGGAATAGCAAGGGAGAGGAGATGTGTTCCCGATTCTCGTGTAAGCAAGCGACAGCTGTGTTCTTACGAGTGAACTAACTCGTTATGAATGTTTACGATTACGATCGATAGGGATCGTGCGCGGTGCCATCCCGTGACTCTTTTTGTGATGATTCGTTACATCACATCTCATTTCTCCAATGTGATTTCATATTGCGCCCTTGAATTCCAAAACAACGTTGCTAGGTTACGCGTATCACATAGCGAAATAACGAAATCAGAATCAAACTCGGGAAGAAGAATTGGGCAACGTACAGAAACATTGAATCTTCTCTTTCTCGGCTGCTGAACTTCTCGCGAGCGTGCCCGAGCCTTCCCGATCTCTCACGCACGTGACACTTCAACTATGTGCGTTGATGACGCGTTGAGTGAGAGGGGTATAGATAGACTGTCTCTCTTCACACGGACACGTGGTGGAACATTGTTTGTGGCCCACCGATCGCGTGGTGGTGGCCGCCAGCGCCCGCATTCTGAGATCACTGGCCGAAGTTACTGAATTGTTTTTGCCAAAATACTCAAAGATGACTCAATAGAATGGAATATAACAACCAGCCTTCTTCAATATCAACAGGAGGTCTGGCTGGTTGTTTTCATTAATTTCATTCAGTCATCTTCGAGTATTTTGGTTAGAGAGATTGAGTAATTTCGGATTCTACGGGATACCCTTAACGGCATTCACCACCTTACTAAAAAGTTACTAGATTCCAAAATCGCCCCCCCCCCAGTTTTCTCAGAAACGAACAAATAAAATGAAAAACAAAGAGTAGCTGCACTTTCTTTGATATGCTAAGAAGATGCACCTGCTCATTAAAACCGATTAAATTCATGAATCGTTGAGAAAACTGGGGGGAGAGATCTAGTAACTTTGCCTCTGATCAATGCCCTTAAGGGAGTGCTCTGGTCGATTTTTTTTACCAAAAACATACTAGATTGTGGACGCTTCTGATTGCGAGAGCTCTTGGCCCCAGGGGCCATGATTCAGCCAATAGAAATCCAGTATTCTAGCCCCCGCCTGTAATCGGAAGCATCCAGTTCCAACCATTTTGCGTGAAAAAGTTCAATCAATTGCATAAAACTTTGGATCAAATGATTCAAAATCAATCAAACAATCCGGGTCTGGTCTGTTTGTTGGTCAACTAACTCGGCATAAATAATGAGAACGAAATTTCGTTATCAGTCAATAAGAAACCTCTATTCAGTTTTTTTGATATTATAACAAATGTAATCCATGTACAATTATTTTGAAACCAGCGCCGGCATCTCTGATTCATTCTGGATTTTTTTACCTCAAGGTCGATGTAATTAATCGAATATTAATGACGTGAAATGGTTGAAACGATCCAAGGGGCATAATCTGAAATAGAAAATTTTCGAACGGATTTCAGCGCCGCCATACGGTAGCACAGTGAACTATTTTACATGTATACACTAACACTCATTCGAAAATCGGTGTGATTTGTTCATTGTTTGTGTTGGTTGTATCTATGTCAAATAGTTCACTGTACTACCGTACGGCAGCGCTGAAATCCATTTGAGAATGTTCAATTTGAGATTATGCCCCCTGAAACGATCTAACGGTTTTCTAGTGAAAAAATCGACCAGGGGACACCCTTAAGAGCATTCCGTAGAAGCGACAGTTACTACCCTGACCGAAGAACCCAATAGAATCCCATGGATTCCGATAGGGAATCTATCGGTTTCTATGAGGTCTATCTGCACTGAAAAAATTGCAGATAGGCATTTTATGGGATTCTATCTGCATTTACCACTATTGTGTTCTTATCCGCAAATCATTACAGGAGACTCATCGGAAAGTGTCAGGATGTATAATGCCGCAGGATTGATTGGATTCTATACGCAATTACGATTAGGAATCTATTGGATTGAATTTGGATTTGACGCATAATTCGTACCCATCAGGAATTGCTGATAAACCTTGCTCATTGGTATCTATTAGGTTTTCCCATATTTCATAATGCCATCAGTTTCTATGAGGTTCCACAGTATGGAGTCAATATGTATCGATGGGATGAATCCAAAATGCGATCCACTGTAATTGAACAGCATTTCCTTATCAGTTTCTATAAGATTTGATCAGTAACTACTGATTCGAGTTTTCATCAGAGAATAGTTGGAAATGCTGTGACACTAGCACACTGTTTTACCATAGGGTTTCAATTGGAATGTCCCCAATCAGCAAATACCAATAGATTCAACGGGAGTTCCTAACAGTTTCAATGAGCGAATACTTGGACAGATACACGGAGTTTGCAAATAGGAATAAATTCAGAATGGTATCAGATTCTATGGGATATTACCGATTCGATTCTTAAGGGAATTGATTTGTACATCACAACCAGTGATGCCAGTATTCCCTAGAAAAATCTTCAGATTTTTTGGCATTGGTCATTTCTTTCCAAATTGAAAATATGATTGACCGGTTGTACAAGAAATAACCAATCATCAGATGCTGAAGATTTTTCTAGGGAATACTGGCAACGCTGATCACAACACCTCACTTCCATCTGGATTGACTATATCAATTTATCAATGAAAAATCATGAGATTTTATTCATACTTCCTGGCTGAAAATTAAATGGATTTTATCTGCATATGCATCAGACATGTTCAAATCAATTTTTATGTAACTTCACGCATCGAAATACTCATGGGAACCATTCTGGATCCAACGAAGTGATATTTCAATATGATTTTATCTGGATTCGCAGATACAGCCTCAAAGGAATTCATCCTCAGCAAACAATTCTTCGGCCAACATTCGGAGCATTCATAATGTTATCAGAAAGATGTCGAAATGATCTCATGTGTCGATTTTTGTTATCTTTTTGATGTTTCTCTCCTAGAGTTTTAAATGCTGTCTGAAAGATCTCATGGATAACTTTTGGATAGCATTTAGAACTCTTGAGAAAGATATCCGAGAATTCACAGAAATTGACGCATTAGAGATCATTTCGACATCCTTCTGATAACATTATTAAACTTTCAGAAGAGGATCTCAGAATGTTCACTGGGTCGGTTCTTCCAGATAGGATTGAAATTGGGATAGTTATTGGAACTAATCTGGTTTTAACGGTCTGATGTTTCAATATGATTTTATCTGTATTCGCAAGTCAAAATCTCAAAAGAATTCCATGGTTTTTTCAGATATCATAGCCCTGGTGGAAAAATTTCGTCGAATAATCCAACTTAATCCAACAAAATTTCAGTAAAATTCAATAATTTTCCATGAAATTCAATGAATTCGATTCGTTGAATTTTTATCAAAATTTTTTGACTTCCATTAGAGTTTGTGGATTTTTGATGAATTTGATTGGAAACCTAGGACAGAAAGGGAATAAAATTTAACATCCGTTCCGAGACACAAACAATGCATCTGTTTACGTCATTTATATTCCAAATAAGGAATCAAATTATTGCAAGCATTTTTCATGAAAATCATTCGATATTGAATTCACACAAATTCAGAATGAAAAATCCTTATTACGAATATAAATTGTATGAAAAAGCACTGTTTATATCTCGAAACAGACATCAAGTTCATTTCTCATAACCATGTGTATGTGTGTGTGTGTATGTGTGTGTGTGCGCGCGCGCGTGTGTGTGTGTGTGTAGCAATAGTAGTAGTCGTATTCGACATTTTGAACAAAAAGTACATATATCCAACACGTAGCAAGAAATATCTACAAAATTGTCAACGACCTATAAATACTTTTCACGTTCGGCAGTCGATTGTTTGTTCTCGTTCCGTCACGCTCTCAGTCAAATTCCTAATCGCGTGGCGAAGAAACCATAACAGCATAGCAACAAGCTATGAACAATCTGATTGAATCCGCGTGGATTGCAGAGTTGCCAAGTTGGGGTGAGCTAGGCTCTTCCCATTGGTCATTCTATTTAACACAACTGCTAGATTCGGTGATTCTCTTTGAACGTCTCCCTAACTTGGTAACTCTGGACATCGGGTCCTACATGTATGCGGTATTTGTTTAGTTGGTAAGTACAGAAATTTATTAATCCTTGCAAGAGAATTTCATCTGAATTAAGATTTCATATCATTTTGATGAGTCCTGTGACGATAATCAAGAGAAAATCAATCAAGAATATGTTTCTCACAAGTATCTATGGAATTTCACCGATCTCTGTCAGAATGATCAGGGAATCCTCATCGATCCTGATGAAATCCCATAGATACTCGTGGAAAACATATTCTTGATTGATTTTCTTTGGGTTATCGTCACAGGACTTATAAACACAATATAAATTCAAAATTGAAAAGAAATTCTGTTCACGAATACATGATGATTGAACACATTTATTATATCTCACGAACTCATATAGCAATAACTGCATAAAAATCGATACTGAAAATGATTGTTACAGGTGTTCGTGGAATTTCATTAGCATTGATGAGGATTGCCTGATCATCCTGATAGAGACCAATGAAATCCCACGAATACTTGTAACAATCATTTCTCTATCGATTTTTATGCAGTTATCGCTATAGGACTTCGTGGAATATAATAAATGTGTTGAGTTATTGTCCACTCGTGAACAGAATTCCATTTAAATTTCGAACTTATATTGTTGGAATAAGTCCTGTGATGATAACTACGAGAAAATCAATCAAGAATATGTTTTTCACAAGTATCTATGGGATTACATCAGGATCGGTGAGGATATCCTGATCACCCTGATAGAGACCAATGGAATCCCACGAATACTTGTAACAATAATTTTTCTATCGATTTTTATGCAGTTATTGCTATAAGATTTCGTGAATTTATAATAAATGTGTTGAGTTATTGTCTACTGGTGAACAGAATTCCATTTGAATTTCGAATTTATATTGTTTAAATAAGTCCTGTGACAATGACCACGAGAAAATCAATCAAGAATATGTTTCTCACAAGTATCTATGGGATTTGGTGATTCCGGAAGAATGCAATTGGATTTTATTTCTGGAACATTGGCGATCTGGGTTCATCATCATCATCATATGGGGGTTTCAAAACATCGATTAATCAACTATCGAGACACCTCACAATCGATTTTTCAATATCGATGTTTTCATTCGACATCGCCCATCCCTACATTCGATTCATGCAATAAGCAGCGTGATTTGTTACGTTCAATCATATTTCTTCAGTGACAATCGAACAGTCATGTAGGACAAACGAAAACGTTTCCCTCCAAACTGGAGAGGAGGTTTTTTTTACACTTCCCCACCTATTGGGACGAAACTCGTATGAAATTACCATAGGATTGTGAATAAAATGTGGTTTAACTTTAATTGCAATTGGCTAACCAGAACCAAAAATACCAGCGGTCGCAAAATTACAATTTCCGATATCATGTTTCCTTTTCCCCTCCCGCTTATTTGTCAGAATCAAGTACAAATTTGTATTACTATTGACAGTGCATGTAACTGCAGTAAAAATTGCATCACCATCGGATGTTAGAAAACAGAAGATATGTGCTTGCTAGCGACATTCAAAAGATTTTCAAGTTTCGTGTCGATGCTTAGTGCTCACCCTTTCCTTTCCTTACTTCCTTTTTGCCTGAAATTTTGTCCTTCGGAATCTATCTATACCTCTGAAGATTCTTCTACATTATCTGAGTCTGTTTAAATCTTTCCAAAGTCCATTTATTTGAATTCGGAAGATCTATCCAAGTTTATCTGACTTTTCCTGAATTTGTATGAGTCTGTTTGAATCAGCGTTGCCAGTATTCCCTAGAAAAATCTTCAGCATCTGATGATTGGTTATTTCTTGTACAACCAGCCAATCATATTTACAATTTGAAAAGAAATGACCAATGGCAAAAAATCTGAAGATTTTTCTAGGGAATACTGGCGTCACTGGTTTGGATCGCTTTGAATTTATCTGAATCTGTCTGGATCCTCCAGAATTGCATTTATTCGGATTTAAAAACTTTCTGCAAATTTGCCTGACTCTCCGTAAATGTGTGTGGATCCTTTGAGGTTTCATTTATTTGGATTTCAAAGCTTTCTCTTGATTTCGTCTGAAACTCTCAAAATTGTTCTCATTTTCTGTGAATCATTCAAAGTGACTTCCTAAAATTCTCTTGGCATTTCTCTGAATTTTCTCGAAGAAGCTCAAAATCATTTTGAACGTCTCAAAATTTGAAATTCAGATCTCTCTAAGTTACTCTCTGTGAAATTGGAGAAAAAGTTTTCCGAAATTCACTCTTCTCTAAATTTCCCTGCAAGACTTTGAATCCTTGTACAAACTGAAATCGATGATTCTTCCAAATTCATTTTTTCCTCTTCAATTTTCATGGAATTTCTGTAAATCTCTGAGTCCCTCTCCAGTGATCAAGTTATGATTTTTCCGAATTGACTTTTCTATGAATTACACTGACTTCTTCTGGATTTCGCTGGGATTATGGATTTAACATTTTCCTCTATTAATTTCTCTCCTCAGTTTTTTCAACTGTTCCACGTATAATTTTCCCCACGTCATCTACTTCTCAATTTCTCCAAAATTTTCTGGACTTTCCGAACAAATATTCACCTGAATCCACTACTCTCCAAATTCTCTAAAATTATCTTGAATGTCTCCGAATTCCTCTAAATCCCACTTTAGAGTTTATTCCTTAGTTTTTCCCGATTCACCCGTCTCTGAGCTGCTCTGAATCTCTGTAAAATCTATTGAATACCTCCAAAATCTTGGACTATAGGTTATCTTCTATTTGCTTGTCTCTAGATTTTCGTGAATCCCTTTAAACCCCTCTCAAAAGTCCACTGGAAGAATCGTTTACTAGAATAAGAGAGTTACACAATTTTGGTGTCTATAAAATCGACATCAATCAGTGTTCTTTCTTTGGGAATTTTTTTACTGGAAAAAAACTCGATGGATCTCAATGAAATCTTGAGACTTCATTATATCAGTCTTAACATACACTGAGATATTGTTTACGAAATTTTGGAATATGAAATAGCGTCGTGACACTAGGCAACCGGAACTTGTCGGAAAAAAGTCGACGAACAACGTAGCTCGCTCAGTTTTCATCGGATTAACTTGAAGTTGAACTGTGCCTTCCCAGGAAGATTAATATTATGTCTGGGAGTGCCTATGCTTTATCAATGTTTCCGAAAATTTGCAAATTGCCAGCAGCTTGAATTTTTTGTTTATCATTTTGGAGAAAAAATTTACCTTTGATTTTTCATTAAAAGCTTAATTACATAATGATCTCAAAAATCCCCGAAAAAAATTTTAATTTCAGGGCACCAAAATAGTATACCCCTTTCATGATATTCTTCTAAAATATGAGCTCAATACATATTCCTCTGAGTTCTAGAGGATTGATATGGGAATCTCTGTGAACGTCATAAGAATTTCCACTTATATTAAGAGGAAATTATACTAGGCTCATAATATACAGTGGGTATAATTTTTAGATCATGAATTTTTGGGTGTTGAACACTCAGTTTTTTCCAATCCATGTATTTTTGAGTTCCTTTGAATCTCTCCGAATATTTCTGAAATCGCCCGAATGTGTGTGGGTGAAATCTTAGACAAAAAATTATAATTAATGTACTCATCTCCGAATTTCCCTGAATTCCTATGAATCCTCATGGAAAGTTCAACGCATTATTTCTACCTATTCACATGTTTCTCAATTTATCTGAATTTCTGTAAATCTCTTTGGATCTCTCCGAATCTGCTTGAGGTCTCCTGAATGCCTCTGAAATCTTGGTGGAGAAATTTTTTTCATTCCATTTCTCTCCAATCTCGTGTAAATTCCTTTGAAAAGTTCAACGCACAATCTTTGCAAATTTATCTGTCTCAGAATGTCTCTGAATCTCTCCAAATCTCTTCAAGGTTTCCTGAATTTCTCTGAAATTTCGAACCAAAAATTTTACTCGGTTTCTTTTTCTCTTAATTATTCTGCATCCCTTGGAATCCCAACGAATCCCTTTGAAAAGTTGAACGCTCAATTTTCTTGAATGCGTTAGACTCTGAATTTCCATGAACTTTGCCGAATCTCCCTGAATTTTTCTGGATTTCTCTAAATCTTTCTGAATTTCTGTGAAACATGAAATTCTCAGAAAGATTCAAAGAGATTTTTTTTAGCAGGGAATGCGACCACCCGCACATCCGTATTGTTTCATACTGAATCGTAATTCTTTTGTAGCAAATTATTGTTTTCTGCGTAAAATTTCAAATAGATTCAATCGTCTCTTCCCTCATAATGAGGAAAGACATTTTTGCGAATGAGATTGAATCTTATTGAGAACGAATGGTAGTTTCATTTGAGCATTTTCTTTTCCATACGGTGAGAAAGTTTGTAACAAAAGTTTTGGATTACAGAAAAAGAGAATCGAAAAAAGCAACCCCCCCTGCAAAACAGAAGGTATCCAGCTCATCTTCAGGGTCGTCTTCATCATCATCATCATCATCATCATCCTCATCCTCATCCTCATCAGAGTAGATTCTATTATGAAAAATGTATACTTTTTTGAATTTAAAAAATTTTATGAGGAATTTTGTAATTTGACTGGTGAATTTTGAGAAATATATTCAGAAAATCTCCAAGAATCATCCTCGCAAGTTTGAAATTTTTTAATGAATTCAGCTCCGAAGAACACGTGCTTGATATTCGAAACCCCATGAAATCCCAGTTGCACTCTAGCATCGGCCTAAGAGGTCCAGGAATTCTTATATGCATCCACAAAATATGATCGTATAATACTCATAGAAACTGATGGAATATCATGAGTAAGTGCGTATTCATGCAGATAAAAAGCGTTCTTGGGAATTGCTGGTAGATGCGAATAGGATTCAGTTATGGACCTGCGAACATTTCTCCTATGGGAACCCTGATATATTGCCAATCTGCAATCGCTGATACATTCCTATGGATATTTCTATTCGCATTCTCCTGATACCATTCCGCCGTTTCCCATCGTACGTATCCACAAAATGTCATCGTATAATACTCATAGAAACTGATGGAATATCATGAGCAAGTGCGTATTCATTCAGATGAAATGCATTCCCTGGTGGAACTGAACGACCACGAAACGACCATAAAACGACCGTCGTTTTGTTCAATAAAGCGACCTAGGAACGACCATAAGGCGACTTTGAGAAAAATTCGTGTTTTTTAAGAATAATTGAGCGTAGGGGAAAGAACAAAAAAGCATCATTAAGTAGAGGCTTTGATCTATCAATTGACATAAACATCATGCTGAAATTCGATGATTGAGGTACTGTTTGGATCGTTGGAAGGAGAGGAATTTTTGGGAGGAAATCGGCTCGGTACAACGGAACGCGTAGAGCGTGAGGGGTGGAGCTTGAGTAAAGGACACGTGGCGAAGAGGGGAGCGAGGGAGCAACTAATCACGCCTACCGAAGCAGGGACGCGGCAACGTAACAAAAACGACGAAACGACCCTGGAACGACTAACAAACGACTTTCACATAATGTTCAGGTTAAATAAATTTGTCTTTCATATGATTGTTATTTCGGAATGCATGAGGATGTGTTCACTGAAAGGGCTATCGATATGTGAATTGAACGGATGGATACTGAATACGGGAAAAACTCAGAAAGAGTTCATTTTGGATTGGGAACGAGAAAACGACCGTAAAGCGACCTTAAAACGACCAAAAGGTGACTTTTTCGGAAATTTACTGATACTTTCGTTTTTTGATTTGATCGCGATCTCGTTGGCAATTTGTGATTTAATTCTCACTTGAGGAAGGGTGTAACCGCATCCTGATCCTATTGAAAGATCCACCTCAAGGTTAATTGTTCGCATATCGAGTGCGAACATACAAAGCGACTATGGAACGACCAACCGACGACTTTCGTATAAGTTTCAGGTTTCCCATTGTTTTTCATATTGTTACAATTTCAAATTGGATCAGCTGCTTACTGAATGTCCCATGAATATGTAAATCACGCGCATGGATAACAATCACGGGAAGTAATCGGAAAGAGTTCATTTTGGATTGGAAACGAGAAAACGACCGTAAAGCGACCTTGAAACGACCAAAGAGTGACTTTTTCGGAAATTCACTGATACTTTCGTTTTTGCATCCCAAAAAACAGTAGCCATAACCTTGTTCGCCGAAAAAATTGTTTTTGCCTTCTTTGGAGTTGGTTCCCCTGGTCCAATCCACTGTTTAGACTGTTCTTTGGTTTCAGGAGTGTAGTGGTGGACCCAAGTTTCGTCAACGGTTACGAATCGACGCAAAAATTCGCTTGGATTACGCTTATACAACGCCAAATTGGCGGTAGAAATGTTCTTTCGAATCAATTTTTGGTCGACTGTTAGCAAACGCGGCACCCATCTTGCACAGAGCTTTTCCATATACAAATGTTGGTGCAAAATATTTTGTACACGTTCATATGACATCTTACAGGTCTCAGCTATCTCACGAACTTTTAATCTGCGATCTTTCAGCACTATTTGATGGATTTTTTCGATCATATCTGGAGTTGTGACCTCAATGGGGCGTCCTGAGCGAGGCTCATCAGAGGTGCTCACACGACCCTTTTTAAACTCGGAAACCCACTGCTTAACGGTTGAATATGATGGGGAGGATGTCCCCAGTGTTGAGTCCATCTCTTCTTTAATTTCCTTCGGCGTTAACCCCTTCAAATAAAAGTATTTGATGACAGCACGATTTTCCAGCTTTTCCATTTTTACGAAAAACACAGAGGCGTCTTGGTCAGCGTGCTCTCAAAACTAAACTAATATGGCGATCGGACTGAAACTATAGCTACAAGCTATCTAAGGATGGTACTATAGAACGCCACCTCAAGGTAGGCCTAGTGGCGCCATCTCTTGGTCAGGCCGGAAACTTATCAATCCACCCTCGTACACTGACACGTCAACTTCGAATGGCTTGTAAGCAAAGAATAAATCGACAGATCGGAATAAAATTGTGTGTGTGTTCAAATGAATGATGAAATATAAAAATAACGTTTTTAGAACATCATGGGGAGTTATTTGCACGTTCGTAACCAAGCACGTTTTCGGAACGTCCAGAAAACCTCCCGGTGCTGTATGGGTACGAACATGAGAATCACTACAGTTAGAGACCATTGTTTCCTAGCCCTAGTGAAAATGGAGAATAGGAATGGATTGGAATTCTATCCAACTGAATCCATTCAAATTCATTTCTATGACGCCTATTCCAAGATGAATAAAAACTCTATTCAATACAATCCAAATTTCATTCTAATATAATCGTATCCATGGGAGTGTAAGGAAATCCAATACATTTTTATCCATTTGAATCTGTAATCCATCTCAATGTTGAATTCAGTATATAATTTCTATCGCATGTTATGAATTTTCAAGTCATGGTCATTCAATGCATTTTCATACTGATTACGATATAGACATTGAATCCGTTTTAATCATTTTTTATTCCCTATCCATTTCAATCTTGGATTCGGAATACCCCAGATAGCATTGAAAGTCCTTTGGACGTTTTAGAAACATATCCTTAGTTCTGCGCGCTTCGTCTTCGGGGAGGAGGTTCAATTACGTTCAGAGAACGTTCATTTTTGATGCACCTGAATACGTTCCCAGTACGTCTCTTTCATCTACCACGGGACGTTCTCGTAACGTTTCCCAAATGTACTTTCATGAAAATCAACCTTTACAAACGTATGTGTAGTATCGCAGAACGTAATTGACATCTTTATTGAACACGTCCCCAGAACGTCACGTGGTGGACATAAATTGGACATCACAGAACATTTGTATGTCCCTAGGACGTACATGTGACGTATTAGAACGTCTTGGGATTTTATTTGAACGTTTTCTGTGAGAGCAAGTACGTTTTCTGAACGTTCAGAAAACCTCTCGATGCTATCCGGGACGATTCTTTTTCAATTGGATTCCTCAAAACCGATGATCTGCATGGATTCCAAGTGAAGAGAAAATCCAATTCAATTCGAATTTCATTCCAATATACCTTTATTCATGAACGTGTAACAAAATTTAATACATTTTCATCCATTTGAATCTTTATCCTCCTTAATCCAAAATTCGGTATATACCCAGATAGACAATTTGCCTCACGTTGTGAGCGCAAGCCAACAGGCATATGTGCGTGCATTTGTGGATCATTTGTACCACAGATTGTGAAAAATCAGATGCTGGATTGCATATGCACGACATAAGCATGTCTTGAGCTGATATACGCATGCGCATAACCCACCTCAGAATCTGTTGCTTTCTTGTACTTCATACCACGGGGGTGAAACCTCCATGTTAAAGAGAAGAAACAAAAACGAAGGAATTGCCTGGCTGCGACATCTAGATTTCTGCTGGATGGCGTTATATTGAGGGGCATTTTCAAATAATTCAAAAATATGATTCCTTCGACTATAATACAAGAATAGTTTTTTAAACCCCAAACTCTTTCATTTCAAATGATTCAATAAACTTGTTGTATTTTTATATGCACATATTTTAAATATGTATCGAAGTTGTTGAATCATCGAAAGTAAAAGAGTTAGGTCTTAGAAAACATTGGATCCATTCTTCCTCTTATTGGTATTTTGTTTGTTGGATGAATGAATAACACTAATTAATCTCAATGACTGTATTTATTCGCCTTTGATATTTTTTTCAGTTTCAACAATAGTAGAAAAAAAATTATTCTCTGTCTTTGCAAGCACTGAAGTGTGAAAGCGTCGAAAACAATTAAAGTAAACAAATGAAAGGAATTCACCACACGAAATTTCCAATTCGACTGAATTGCTCTATTCTATAGCAATATCAACTTTGGCAGAAGATGATTGAAAATTACATTTCATACGCCGGTTTAATATTGCTAGAATGTTGAAAAGAAGTATCGCATAAGTGAGCAGTCAATTGAAAAGAAGTTCAGATTCATAAAATAGGAGAAACATAACGTAAAAGCATTATACCAAATATAAAATTTGTACTGTTTGAAATACTCTGATCAAAGTAGCATATGACGATTTATAGTGGAGAATATTCTGCAAAGCTATAGAATGCGCCACAAAATATTCATCAAAATTGTATGAAATCTTCTCATAGAAAAGTCTCAATGATTTGTCATGAATAATTATGAAATGGAATTGTGATTTCAATCTTCATTGCGTCATCAATGTTCATCAAGACCACTGAATCTTTTCCATAAAATTGTATACATCTTCTGTTAATATTTTGGTACAAATGTATATGTTTTTATAATCCCATTCGTTATTAAGCATATTGTTATGGAATCAGAGTAATTGGGCTTAATAACAAGTCTAATGATCTAAGATGGATTGAAAATTATGGATCACATGTCCTCAACATTTTCAAATACTTGAAAAAAAATCAAAATAAACAAATTTTATGCGAAGAACAAATATGGGTTACAGAGCTCTGAATTTTTTGATTGTTTTTAGTATGACTCTCTGTGTATAAAAAAGAATTCTTCTCTTTCTTATCTATAATGTATCTAATAATGAAATAAGGAACAGTCTTATTTGATATTTCGCATTCAATACCATGACTAGTACAAAGCGATACCAAGTCATACGTTTCGTGATATAATTGTTTGAAATTATTTTCTAAATTTAATAGATGTCCATTTTTATCAAGGTATGCGTACAAAGTAGTTCGTATTGTTTGAATAAGTTCTATTACTCCATTACTTGGGCGCATATCTTGCTGAAAATTATCATTATTTCCAAAATCTTCATATTTGTGATTTGATGCCATAATTGTAGAAAATAATTTTTCATGACATACAGCACAGTCTGGAACATGAATTTTTTGAGAATACATTCCGCACAATGTGCCATCCCTACAGCTTCTGGAAAGTTCCCAATAATTTCATTATATTCGATATCATAATTATCGTTGATTGATTCGAATTCGTCGTTTGAAATATTATTGGACATATTCAGAAAATTTTTGAAATTATCTATGACTTCACAGTTATCAGGTTCGCAATTAGTGTTTGAAGAAGATGTCCTCAAATTATTCACAATGCAAGTCTTCAATGCTGAAATAAATTGAAAGCAAGTTGGATTTGTGTTTGTTATTCCATGCATCCTTATCTGTCCAAATGAATTTTCAATTGGATCTTGATTCAATGACCGCGTGCAAAGAGACTTGACATTGTTTTCTTTCAAGTATTCTCATAAAAACATGACAGATTTTATAGATTTCTGCCATCCTTCATCAAAAGAATATAAACTAGTATTATCTTTATTACTAGTCATATTTATGAGTTTCCAAGTCTAGATTTGTTTCAGTAACCTGTTCCAAAGTTTGAAGTGTAATTTTTCAGATTGTGATGTCAAAGCACATTTATATGGTTTTCCTTCAGGTGCACTGATATTAACACTATTCAGAGAATCAAACAAAGAATCAATGTCATGAACGAGCTGTGCTGTATGTAAGGATTCTGAGGGTAAATCATTGAGACCGTGTGATGCTAAAACATAAATCAAAGCCGCAACAGAAATGCTCAATTGACGAGCAGCAATTGCGACTTCCATTTTCACATAAGAATTTGTGGAATTGAAATCACTTGCATTTAAACGAGGTAGAGACCTAAGATGGCTGTTTTGATCAATGGTAAAAACTTGTTCAATGTATTGGAATTTAGCTACCTTAGAGTCTGCAAATTCAATTGCACATTTCAGAAGAGCATTTCCAGTGTTTTTTAGTAAATGCAGAATATCGTAGATAACACAAATTGGTTTCTCATTAACTAAGAAATAACATTTATTCTCATCACATAGTTTTTGTAAAGTAGAAAAATTGGTTTTTCCCTGATCACATATTGTTGATACGACTATGAACCCGATACTCTGCAATTTTCCAATCAAAATGTATAAAATATCTTTGAGATGCGTACATGATATTGTATCTGCAGTTAAATAATACGCTATGACTTGTTTAAAATTCTTTGTTATTCCTCGGATCCTGAAGACTAAGGCGTGGTTTGCTGGACGATTAGTTCTACCCAAATGCCCCAGGTCTTCAAAGCCACATATTTTTTGTTTATTTGATTCATAGTAAAAGTCTTTAGTAAGTGAAATTTCGTCAGAAATTAAAGCGCTGTACCGGTCTTTTACTTTCATTCTCTTTACCTGTGATTTCAAGTTTTCTAGAACAGACTCATGAATTCCGGTATCTAAAACAATTTGGGATAAAACTGATTTTAAGGTCCTAATTGATGGTAATTCGAAATATGTTTGCAAATATCTGTACAGTCCCTTTATACCTTTCATACATACTCAATGCAAACGCTTTGTTATTGGGAGTCCATTCTTTGGATGTTGGTTTTTTATTGACATTCTTCAATTGAGAATTAATAAAATCTTTTGCGATTCCATTTAAATTTTCTTCCATGAATTGGAATTCACCAGCATCATAAAATTTTTTCAAAGATTCCACTTGATCTTCTTTGTGCTTGAATTTATTACAAACATTTGATAATTTAGATTGCATAGTTCTATGTGTTTTTATACATCATTCGCTTTTCCGGCGTCAATTTTCTTCTTGAAGTCTCAATTGTTTTCAGAATTCCTTTGTCGCGAATTCGTGTAGATGGAGGATTCATATTTGAATTCTTTCCTATTCGACGATTTTCATTAACAATAATGGAACTATTTGATTTTTCAAAGAGTTGTTTTTTTGAAGTTGCTTTCTCCTGAACATTATCATTCGGAAGGATTGTGTTGTCAATGCTCTCACAGCATAAGGGTTGTATATCTACGGGGTTTTCTGGTCTGTTAGTTCCATTCTCAAAAATTGAATTATTATCAGAATGAAACGATTGCACACTCAACCACTGTGTTCCTTCAATATTTTCATTCGACATTGTCATTTCATCCATGGTATCGGAAGAACAAAGTGTTGTAGTTGAACAGTTTTTGTGAACAGTATCTTCATTTGAAATCGTTGACTTATTCACATCATTTGAAGACAAAGGCTTCATATTAGGATATTTTTTCTTGTCGCGGTTGTCTTTTGAAATGATTAGACAATTCATTCCGTCAACAGGAGAGAGATTTGTACTTGATTCATTTCTCATGTTTTTATTCTTACAAGCAACCCCAGACGCGCGCTTCGCGCGCGTGGCTTGCCCATGATATGCAAATCAAATCTTGTACAATCCTATTTTTCATACAAAAAAATAGTTGATGGCAACCCCTTTCATGAACATTCAAAATAATAACATTCTGAATCGACTCCAAGAAGGGGCTGAAAGACCCCTTGCTATTCGGACATTCTAGATGATTTTTATAGAAATCAATATCAAAACTTATTATATATTTCATCATAAGAATCCCATAAATTATCCAATTATTTTCCAATTCATCAAAACTTCACAACTATTCACGTGGGAATTTCAAAATTTCAAAATTTCATTTTGTAGATAAAGTTCTAAAAGTGTAAAAGTGTAACCCGAATGATCGAAAAGCTCGGTATGCTGTGTACTCCAGCTTAACATCATTCGCTTGATTCAACAACCAGTCGATTTCTGGAAAAAAATTGAACTATACTGTCATTTTTCAGTTCGAAGTTATAGCAATATGAAATTTTCAAGCTTCCAGTTAATCAGTATGGAAGAAAATTCCAATTGCTCATATCTCAAAAAATTAAGCCTCATTGAAAATTGTTCAAACGGGAAATCATTGCATTTTGAGTGCAAAACAACGCCAGTAAGGATTCTCCGCGAATTCTGAAACATTGTAAAGATCGAAAAAATTCTTTTTTTTTTGACCAAATATCCAACTGATATAGTCCAATATAATCATCAGTTTTTTCGTTTCAGAAACATATATGTACACTAAGATCATTATATCACTCACATTGTTCGATCTCAGAATAATATTCTCAAAGAAAGGATAGACAAACTGTATCACATACAGGGTGACCTGAGTCGGATAGATTATATTTGAGGAGCGTATTCTGCAGCCAAAATGCAACAACTTTCCTATTTGGTAAAATTTTTTTGGAGGTTTAGTTTTTGAGGTATGAGCATTTTTAGATTTCTTTTCAACTCCAAATCACTCAAAGGTACTGTATGCTACGTACTTGAGCTTTACACCATTCGCTAAGTTGAAGAAAGACGGTGTTATATAACGGGTTTTTCCGTAGGTGAAAGACGAAAAATCTCGTTATATACGTAAAAGAAAATGAAGCACTTTCCCAACCAGAGTGGCTTGATTGGAAAAGCGAGTGGGTACCCGCTCCTGGTTTTAAGCTCTCGATAAGATACAGATTCTCTTATCTTGCACCCCCAGTGTAGTGGTTAAGGTTAAAGTGAAAGAAATTTAGATGTGGAGGAATTCGTTTAACAAATACTTTATTCCGTTCAAAGAATCCATGGAAAACATGGAACAGATGAGATTTTGTTCATAAACCTTCATATGAGAATTTGCGAAAATGATCTGAATGTACAATGAGTAAATCAGATATAATCTTGATTTACTGATATTTCTACAAGAGTTCCCGAAGAGGAACTCGTAATGTACAAAAGGTGAACAGATATAATTCCATTACAGATGATTCTAAGGGAGTTTTCGAAAAAAAAACTCGTAATGTACAAAGATTGAAAGTATATAATTTTATTACAGATGATTCCACGAGTGTTTTCGAAAGGAAACTCGTAATGTACAAAGATTGAAAGTAAATAATTTTATTACAGATGATTCGGCAAGAGTTTTCGAGAGGAAACTCGTAATGTACAAAGATTGACCATATATCATTGGATTACGTATGTTTCTACGAGAGCCTTTCGGAAAGAAACTTGTAATGTACAATGAATGAGAAACCGAATATGTACTTATTTCAGATGATACTACGAGAGTTTTTGAACAGAAAACTCGTAATATACAAAGATCGAACGTATATAATTTGGTTATAGATGTTTCTACGAGAGTTTTTCGGAAAGAAACTCGTAAGGTACAATGAATGAAAAACCAAGAAAATTCCCTTGGAGTCGTGTATACCGTGTGTATAGAGGAGGAGGAAGAAAGAACTAATATATTTCTCTTTTCTACTTTGCTCTTGACTCACCGTGGTGGGGAAGAAGAGTACACGTTAGGTACTTCTTTCCGAACAAAAAGGCAACGAGGTGATGGTTACTTCTGATGGTCCTCCTGTCTCTCTCTCTCTCTCTCTTTTGGACGAAGATCGAAGACGTGCCGATTCACGATTAAATTTAACGCGATTTGAATGCCAAAAATTAGTTGATTACACTGAATTTCACTGATTTTATTATAACAGACAAGAAAACTGATTTTATTCGCGAATCTCGGTTGGAAGTATGAACTTATTCTACAAAGTCACGTTTCACTAAGTTGCAATCGTGACTAAGGCAAAAGGAATGATTTTTTTGAGAAACGTTGCGTTGAAAAAAATTATCGAAACATGAATTTCCTACAGAAGACGCCGTGGAACCTTCCAAAGGGACACACTTTTACGATTTATTGCGAACTTGAAGTATGTAATCGTCAACTTGGCCTCAATCGTATCCTCGTTTCTACCCTCTTGCGGAAAAGGACGGACTTGTCTTCGCGTATGGAAAATCGGCTGTTCAACAAAACTTTCGCGCAACGAATCTCCCGATTTTTCATTGTCCGTCCTATTTACGTGTTTTCCATCTGGGTGATGGAACACGCCAGATCCTGGCAAGAGGGGTTTTTCTGCCGACTCAACTGCCTGATCAGCAGTGATTAGTCAACTTGGTATTCGTGAAGAGAGAGAGAGACACGGGTATATGGGTACCGTGAACAAAGATAGCGAATTCGCGGGCCTCGAAAATATGCATCGATGTGGACATCGATGCGAGCTCTGACCTAGATTTCTTTCTTCCTGCTCAGCGTTTCGTTTGAGCGTACATTTATTTCTTACATGCTATGGGTCGATATATGTATATGTTTAAATATATATTTTAAATAATGTTTGGGACCCGACTTCCCTTTGATTTGAAATAGTCCACGCACCGGAATACAGGCGGGAATAGGGGTTGTATTCTTCTGTATTCCAGGAGCGAGATTCATCGTCACGTAACAACGGATCCCTAGAAAAAAAAAACAAACTATCCTATCATTTTTGTTTCGAAGTTATAGCGATTTGAAATTTTTCGACATTCAACCAATCAGCATTCAGCAACTTTGAATCGCTATAACTTCGAAACAAAAAATGATAGGATAGTTCGATTTTCTTCCAGGGATCCGCCTTTTTCCAACTTAGCGAATGGTGTGAAGCTCAAGTACGTAGCGCACAGTGCCTTCGAGTGATTTGGATTCGGAAAAAAATCTAAAAATGCTCATATCTCAAAAATTAAGCTTCCAAAAAAATTTTGCCAAATGGTGAAGTTGTTGCATTTTGGCTGCGGAATACGCTCCTCAAATATAATCTATGCGTCTTCGGTCACCCTGTATGTTCATGTGGCTCACGGATTTTATAATGTGAATGATATCTTTTGTGGAAACGCACTTGTAAACTCATGATTCAGAATAAAACGGCATTCAGAATTGAAAATTGAATTTTTATTAATAATAAGGTATATAAATTGATTACACAAATGGGATGTATCAAATTATGTAGATTTATTCAATATAACAACAAAAAATTTTACAATATATTCACAATTTCAAATTTATGTTCAAGAGGTCTTCCTCCTTTTACAGAATTTTCAATAAAATGACTTAGTATGATTATGGGATATGAACACTAACATTTTGGAAAAATAAAAAAATTCCTCTCTTCATAAACCAACACTGTACATCCAAAAGAATACGTATTTCAAGTTACAAGTCGGAATCCGAACTCTGAGTAGTATTTTCTCCCGAGCGTGATTCATTCGATTTCTTCTTATACAACTTTCCCAAGAGATCAGAAACGTTAAACAAACGTTCATTGGGCTTAACCTTTAATTGGTATCATTATTTTTGTGAGAATTTTTTAAACTTGTATATCCCAGTTCTTGTTTATCCCAAGGTACTCTCCCCATATCCAAGAGATGGAAACGTACTGAATGCAAAGATGTATGGATAAACAATATCCTCAAAGCCGGTCGAATAGAAGATTCGAGGATTTAAAAGTTTTTTCTTAGCGGTATCACAGACCGCGATACCAATTCATACCGAATTTGTTTTTATACATCACACTGAAAAACATCTCAAATTTCTACGTTTACAATGTTCATATCCGTTAACAATTTTTTGATGATTCACTCCAATGACTTTAATTTATTATTTCTCAGTAAAAGGAATTTATTCTTGCATTCATATTCTTCTCTTTCAGGTTCAATAAGATTCCATTCTATCATAAAAGAAAATTTCCAAGAAATGGTCAACCAATATCCAAAATTGTTATCAGATTGAGATGTATCACTTCATTTATCATTTATTTTCGTTTCTTATATTTGGGGGCGGGGTATGATTTTTGAAGGCAAAAAGGAGCATGTTTTGAAGATTTTTTCCTGACGATACAGATAGTGTCAGTTCATTCAGGTAATTTCCATAGAGTAATGCAATATTTGAACAATATTCTCCTAAATTTTTATTGCAAAATATTGAAAATTGAACAAGTAACAGTGGATTTCCAGAGGCGTCTCGAAAAGAAGTTGTTTTACAGTGTTCATCATAACTCGCAACAGAACCATCTGAAACAAAAAAACCAAAATGCATTTGTTAAAGGAGATCTTTCTCGAAGTAATGACGAGGGGATTTTTCTCTCCTCCAATTTTTCAATTTTTTGAAGCACTTGGAAGCAAAACCACCGATTCTTGCCGAGGAAAGTCAGCTCATTTGTTGTTGTCAAATTGATAATAATAATAATAATAAAAGCTCTTTGTCACTACCCGAAGAAACATCTCTTTCAACAAATGCGTTTCGATTTCTTTGTTTCAGATGATTCTGTGGCGAGTTTTAATGAACACCGCAAAAAAAACGAGGTGCCTCCGGAGATTTACTGTCACTCCCTCAATTTTCAATATTTTGCAATGAAAATTTAGAAAAATATTGTTCAAATGTTGCATTATTATATGGGACTTGACTGAATGAACTTACACTATCCGTATCGCCAGAAAAAATGTCGAAAACATGCCTTTTTCTTCCACCAAAAATACCCTACCCCGCCCTTAATAACTTTAATTTGTAAATAAAAGATTTCAAGTTGTATTGGACTATAAACCTTCGAAAATTAAAATAATTTTTATTTTAATCAACCTCCCTTTGAAGAAGATATTTACATTTGCAATTTGATATTTTTCCAATTAAACTAATAAGATTTCCAAGACAAATTCTGCATTTTACTGGGAGAAATTGTTATCTCATAAATGAATTAACATTCTCCTTCTTCAATTAGACATTACACTATGAACGAATGATTTTTTTCAACTAACCATAAATATATTAGTACATTGTATTTTTCATTTGGATCTTGAGCCGGTATACTGCCGTGCTAAGCCAAAAGGCCGTATGTCCAGAAGATTCTCTCTTCGTTCTTTACACGTTCATATTCGAACAAGTCTTTTACCTGTATCTCGATTTGACAACTCTTTACAGCATTCAAAAGTGTAAAGGAAACTGTTTTAGAAATAATTGCGTTTGTATTATTTAACATGTACAAGACTAAATAAAATGCTTGATATCTCAGAACATCAAAGAAGTGAAATACGGCCTTTTGGCTCAGGACGACAGTATATTTGGGACAGCTCCAAGAATACAGTGGCATATCTGCACCTAGCCCAACCTAGGCCTGGCCTAGGGGCGACAGATCTTAGGGGCGACGCACGATATAATTTTCATGTAATTGTATAAAAATTATATATAAAAACTATATTCTATTACATATTAAAGACATATAATTCCGACAATTTTTCTACTCGGGCAGCGAGATCACGTACCTGGCTTAGGGGCGGAGGATTTTTTAATGCGGCCCTGAAAGAATAATGAGAAGCGAAAGAGAATTCTTGAACGAAGTCTACTCAAGAATATTATTAAGGTCATCAGTTATGTTGTTTTCTGTTGGAAAAATCTAAATACTCCTTTTGTTGATTATGTTAATAATCAGTGTGTTCCAACCCTCTGTCTGAGAGTACACAGAACAGTACAAGCATAACAACAGATAGGGTATCATCTTCATCAGCGCCGATCCAGCAAATTCTCGGTCTCTCCCTCCATCAATTCGAACGGGCAGGTTAATAAAGGATCAAGAGAGGGGCAAACTGCCCCCCTTTTGATCCGAAATGATCTCAAAATGATCTCAAATGGACGGAGAGAGAGATAGAGAATTCGCTAGATTCGGGCCTGATCTTCATGAACGTCATTTTCTTATCGTAAAATAAGTGAATAATATCTAATAGTTAAAAAAAAAATATCTTGAATCCATCTCAGAAATATTTTTTTTTATAAAATAATTTATTAACATCATATCATCATCAAATCATATATCATCAGATCATATACCATCATATCATATACCATATTTTTTTTTATGAATTTAATTTTGATGTTTATGATAATTACTTCCAACGTCATCGTCTCAATATGAACAATTGTTTGAATCGTTACATTCAAATGCTCATATCTCAGATTATTCTACAATCAAATATCTCAATGATATTCAAAAATATGTAATAACAGATTGCAATCTTCGAAAATCACTAATAAAAAACAGTCATAATTTAAAATACTTGTTTGCGAAAATGTGTTACTTTCAATACATTCTGCTGTATATTCCCCCTTTCTGTAGATTTTCTATGTGGCTTCGTGGTTTTCTTCTTCAAAAAATTCTCCTAAGCATGGTATGTTTTGTATTTCATATTTTATGAAAGACTTTCAAATGTATTTTGTAATTCCCATGCATTGAAAAAAATGCACCCATTTAAAAAATTATACCACGAAATACAAACTATATCAAGTCCAGGTGAAATTTTTCTGAAAAGAAAAATGTGAAAACACAAAACATTGAGTTCAGAAAAGAGGAATACATACAGCAAAATTTGTTGGAAATACGAAATTTTCGCCAAAAAGTCTTTCAAATGCTTCTACAGCTCTAACAATAGTGTTGAACAGCGTAATATCACTTGGAGTATTACAACACCCATCATTATCAAATCATCATCAACATTACCAAGTCAAACATATTTTGAAATAATTCCTCGGCTAATTCATTGTATAATAATTGGAAAATCTTGTTCAAGAAAACAATTCATTATGAACATAATTTTTGACTGTTCTAGTATTTCTTTGATCGCCGAGATAAATTCTCACCGACTTCCAAAAACGTACGCGTGATAAAGCAACATACGATTATCCGTGATTGAATACATCTCTACGCAAATCTATTCCAACTCCATCAAAAGTTTGTCCTTGCGATTTATTGATTGTCATTGCAAAAGCTAATTTTACGGAGAATTGTCGCCTTGCGAAGGTGAATGGGAAGTCATTTTCCGAATAAAGCTTGATACGGTCAAGGAAAACTATTTGACCTTGCTTATCTCCAGTCAAAATTTCACAACGCAATAAATTACACCCGAGTTCAAGTATTAACAACCTTGTACCATTACATAAACCCTCACTAATACTGAGATTTCTTATAAGCATTACCACACTATTTACTTTCAAGCATAATTCATGAACCGGTAAAGATGGAGGAGATAAAGTATCCAGATATTCTGGAAGAATAGCTTCTGCAATATTTCCATTATCACTTGATTCCGGGATGGTATCAATGCTTGTGTATATCTTTTGCGTGTCGATGTCCAATAATTCAACTACTCGCTTATTTATTTCATCCACATCACGATTTATAGCAGAAAAAATTGCACACTTAGTAATTTGCCTATAGAGTTTTTTTCTAATCAAATCTCCATACACATCTTCAACAATATCAGCATCAGGAGGAGCTAATAATCGTTCAGGAATAACGATATCATTGGAATTATTCAGAATACCATCTCCTACACTCAAGAGAAATTGTGGAAATCCAATTTCTTCAGATAAAGCACGCATATTTACCGTAAGAGAAAATATTTTAAACAATGGCCATAATTCACTTCTCTCAATCGACAAGTTGACTGTTTCAGCTCGCGTACTACGTACTTGAATTGGTGAGAGCTGTCGAAAATCACCACCTAAGATTATGATTTTCTCACCAAATGGAAAATGATTGTTCATAATATCTCTTAGTGTACGATCCATAATTTCTAAAGCGTATCGCGGGGCCATAGGAGCTTCATTCCAAATGAAAACATCTGTAAATTCTTAAAATATTCTCCTTCTTTGGATTGGATTTCAATGTTCGATGAAGAATTCGAAAAAAGAGGTACTGGCAATCCCAGTGTTTGATGAACGGTTCTGCCATGAGGAAGTAGAGTAGCAGCGATACCAGTGAAAGCCATAGCACGAATATTTTTACACCTCATTTTCAATAAGTAATAAAGTGTAGTGTAAATAAAAGTTGTTCCAGAACCTCCTGGTCCATGTATATAAAAACAACTTGCTTGATTATTTGATGATTGGGAGTCAGTAGCGTCAACTAATCCAAGAACAACATCAACTATTTCTTTTTGTTTTACGTTCAATTTTTCATACTGTCTCATACCCGTCTCTC
This sequence comes from Gonatopus flavifemur, assembly GCA_018340375.1. NCBI lineage: Eukaryota > Metazoa > Arthropoda > Insecta > Hymenoptera > Dryinidae > Gonatopus > Gonatopus flavifemur. Next base: position 8,250,905 of record JAFFJZ010000013.1, read on the forward strand.
CATATTGTTGAGATGGGATGAATTCCTCACCATCCACATCACCTAAAATTTGTTCCATACTTGGGAATTGAGATAAACTCCATCCTTCAGTATTCAGCATGTGACTCATTTGAACATATGCTTGTTTGACACCTTCATTTTGCCCCAATCGTCTTATATAATCTTCTGATAAATGAATTTTAAATTTCTCCCATAACTGTTCAGGATGAACGGAATGACAGTGTATCAGAATTCTGACAAATAATCTCCGGAGTCGCTGCGGCATCATCCAAACAACTGCTTCTTGCGTCGCACAACTCCACTCTTCGTCGTCCTCTATGAGGCCCAATGCTAAACACGTAGCAACAAAAGATGCATAAGTGCGTCCTTCTATTGTTCTTGAATCTTCGAAACTTTTCGCACCTTCAACAGTTAATAACAATAAACGAAGGTAAAACAATTCAATTTATGTAGGACTTATTGAATACATACGACCAATGACATTGAACTGAGCTTTTCTAGGCATCCACCTGAACACATCCTCACCGTTCAATCGTATTTTTTTGAAAACATAATGACAAGGGATTTCCGAATAAGTATACTTCCTGGCTGCTTCATCACGACTATTAAGTGCAAAATACTCCATCAACATTGTAATCTCATTCAAAGCACTTGCCAATGCGCCAGCATCCACAACATCTGGAATAATAACAGATTGTTGATTGGGCAAATGTACAGGTAATCGGATAATTGTATGGCTTTTTTCTTGTAGAGGTTTACTTAAAATACGCCATACAGCTTCAACAGGTCCCACATAACGAGTTCCTATATAGTTCTGTATTTCATCGAAATTAATGATTGTATCATCATGTCCGCTCTCATTAATCACAATGGAAGCACAATCATGGCCTTTGAATACATATTTGGATAAATATTTCACAGACTTCATACTTGAAACAACTTCAACGTTGATATGACAATTCAACGTGAGCAATAACATTGGACAATATGGAACAACGTGTCGGTTATCAACAATATAATTACCAGGGCGTTCAAAAGTAATTCCAGTATTTCGTCTCTCATAAAATGGATATCCATCATTATCCATTGATGTTTCCTCTCGGAATTGTTTAGGATAATGTTTTGAACACTTTTCATCAACTTCACACCAAGATCCGCAAGGTCCGTGTATCATCTGCTTCATTACGATTTCATGTAAAATTGGATAGTCTTGAGGATGTGGAATTTCCGCCCAAATATGACGATCAACAATCGAGGAAGTTGTAATTTCACTATTCTGATCTAAAGTGATTAGTGAATGAATATGAGGCAATCCTCGTTTCTGGAATTCAATGACGTAAACAAACGCTTGAACTCTACCAAAACATTTTTGACGAACAATCAAATCCAATAAATAATCTTTTCTGATGTTGAACACTCGAGCGCAAATATCAGGTCTGTCTTGGGCTTGTTGGCCAGACAGCAGATTTTCTTGGATTTCCCGCCATTGTGGATTACAAGTCATTGTAATAAAAAGATCAGGTTTCCCCAAATTTCCGTACAATACCCATGGTATCTTGATAATGTCGCATCATATTCCGCGGAGACCACGTATGATGAAGGCAATATGAAAATTTTACCTATTCGAGCATTATGATTTTGGCCTATGGTTTCCAAATGATCCTGCAAACCCACATAACTATCAACTCGCAATATTTTTTGATTTTTTGATGAATAATTCATTCTGTCTCTCTCAATTTTCACGTAAGAATCTACAAGCCATTGTTGAAACAATCGGCGGCCCATCAGAATTACATTACAGTCATGACGTATAGCTATACGATGCTTTATGTAGGCACATCTACTGATCCGGTTATTTTTGTCTTTCAACAATAAATTACGGTGCCATCCTTGAGTACCGTAAGGATAAAATAATGGATAAATCCAAGGTTCAACATTGGGATCCATGGTACTGACTACCTGTAACTCCTTTGTACTCTTACTACGTACCACAACACAAGATTCTGGAATTTCTCCATCAGCTGTGATAGAAAAAATTGCAGCAACTTCATTACACCTTTGAAAATTATAGCGACGTCGATCTGTACCTGGTTTCAAAGTGAATAATAATTGTAATTCGTTCGGAACATTTTCTTGTAATATATCTGTTCTTTGCTGCTGAAATTTCAATTCTTCACCCATCATTTCGAAAGATTGCGCAAACACATTATGTAATCTCATCATATTGTCCAGCATCACTAATATATCCAAATCCAATGAACGATTATGATCAATTTTGCATTGAGCAGCTTCATTCGCATCAACAATAAAAAGTTGGCCATAACTGAGTTGCTCGTTTGCGAATGGATATATACTCGTGTTGATCTGATAATATATTTGACCTTGAATTTTGAAACAATAAGGAGCGCGACGAGATCCCCTTGTATCAACTAAATTAGCATTGGATGATGCGAAAGGAAAGGCATTATTATAACCGCGAATATGATTATAGAATGTATTTGATCGAGAATCCGAACCGTCAAACAAAGCACGTAAGGGTAGAGGTGGCTCAGGTGAAGGGTCTAAACACACCTTCCCATGATTACAACAATCGTTGAAAGAAAGACGTGCATTGGATACTTTTTCTGATTGAAAATGTTTTGCCCCACAATGAGAACAACATATATTCATTTCTCCTATATAATGTTCAGTTATAATATTCAGAGGTGAATTTACCTGTGGGTTGTTTTCAATACCTCTTTGACGTATTCGATATTGTTCTTGACTCCTACGATGACGATCTCTAGCTTCCATATGATTGCTAGAATTCCGATAACGACGTTGTCGTTCCGCATGTTTCGCTCGTTTTGCACGCTGAAAATTCTCCTGTTCTCCAGGAGTGCGATCAATTTTTCGACGAGGCATAATTCACAGATGAAACTTCCGTAAAGGTGCCATTACATGCAGAGAGCGATAAGCGACGAACGATGAGCGATGGCGACGAGCGACTACCGATGAGCGACGAGCGACAAACGATGAGCGACGCGCGGCGAGCGTCAAACGATGAGCGACGAGCGGCAAGCGATGTGCACTGAAGATGGCGGTAAAACAAAAACCAATATGATAAGTCTTGGTCAGTGCTTGTTACAAAAGAAATAATAATTGGAGGCTCATCATTTACATCTTTTCAATACAAGTAAGAGAGTATTCACATAGGAAATTCGAATATAATGACAATCTCACGATTATTACACGTTTTTTCGTCTTATTATTAAAAGCAGTTTTAGCACTTTTGTTTATATTAATAATACGACAAATTTTTGATAAAAGTTTTACATTCAAGTAAAATTCTGCTTTTTCATTATTTATTTATGTCACTTTATTTCACACTTTATGTATTTTACTTAAAAGCGATAAACTTTCCTTGCAGATTCATCCATTGTTACATGAAATGGAAAAGAGGTACATGCAAATCATTTTACATCAAAATGAAATTGCAAACCAAGCACATCAACGTTGGCGAAGGAATATTATATCTGCAGCAATCGGCTTGATTATGGTTGTATCCCGTAGACGCCAGGAACGCAAGAAAAGAATCTGGGTCTCCAGACTTTCAAAGCTACGTCCCGTACATGGGTTCTATAATGCCATGGTACCGGAACTAATGTTTGATCATAATCGATTTCAAAATTATATGAGAATGTCAGCGGTTCAGTTTGAAGAGCTTTTACAAATTGTTGGCCCTCGAATAAGCAAACAAGATGCAATCAGAGCATCAATACCAGCTGGAGAACGTTTGGCATTGACACTGAGGTAAATGTTATTTTGTTACATTGTACATATGTTACATGCTATACTATACATGCTGTTACTATATATGTTATTACATACTATAAAAATCATATAGGTTTCTTGCAACTGGTGACTGTCAGTCGTCAATGATGTACCATTATCTAATTGCGCAGCCCACAGTTTCCTGTATTATTAAGGAAACCTGTAATGTTATTTGGGAAGTTCTGCAACCCCTGGTTTTAGCGCCATGTACAGAAAATATATGGAGAAAAATAGCTGAAGATTTTGGTAGTACGTGGAACTTTCCTCATTGTTGTGGAGCCATCGATGGAAGACATATTGAAATTGATGTAAGGAATTCAGTCTCATATTATTTTCTAAAAAATAAAAGTTTCTGCTCGAAAGATTTTTAAAAAGTAACATATAATCAACGAATAATGTTTTTGTAGTAAATTGTAAAAGTTTGGATGTTCTGCGAAAAATTATGAATTTTCATAAGAAACTAGGTTCAGTAATATCTTTATCAAGAAGTTTTATTTTTCAAAATTTTGAAAATCAGTTTACGATTAACAATAAGAGAATGAAATTGTTTCTAATCAATTTTTTCTTGGATATATTATCATTACAAGGAGTCGAACCACATCAACTGTGACAATACATTTTCGTACACACTTGGAATGGAAAAATGAGCACATGAATGCATAGTTTTCTCTCAGACTAAATGATAATTCAATTAAATTTCTCAGAATTCTTATTTTTCCTCATTTTTTTTAATACTTGAACATTATAGTAACATTGTTTCAAACGCCTGTTAACTCAAAACAGATTTGCAATAATTTGATGGAATTCCCTTAGTAAAATTTACTACATTTGGGACCGAAACACTCCAAATTTTTGGCATGAAAATGGAGTGTTTTGGTCGTAAATGTAGTAAATTTTCCTAAGGGTTCTCATGAGCAGTATAAAAAAATGTATGTCGAATTTGATAACCCGAATTGCGGAATCATATTATAAGAAAAAAACCCATTTTCAATAAAAATTTTATGAACACTTCAAACTTTTACTGCTTTCTACATACACGATTACACTAAAATTCTAATCAGATTTACAGTTTCCTTTCCTGTTCTGGGAAAAAAAATGTTGTATTTATTACTTTAAATTTAGAAAATGAATCGTTTTGTCGCATAATACAGCCACTAGCAATGTTATCAACCCGTTTAAGATGGTACATCATGCAAAAAACAGTTCATTTCCCAAAGTTGAAATAATAAATACGAAAAATCTTCTTTCAGGAACTCAACGCGTAGAGCACTGTACATTTAATATAAATTTCATTGCAATAATCGCGTATGTAGAAAGCATAATTCGGATTGTTTATACAATTGTTATTAAAAATGAGTTACCTCTTATATATAATATCACTTCACGATTGGGTTTATCAAATTCGACATACATTTGTATACTGTTCATGAAAATTTCATCAAAATATTGCAAACCTGTTTTGAGTTATCAATTTTTTCTATTCCAAGTACGTACGAAAATTAAGTGTCACAATTGACGTTGTTTGACTGTAAAGCGAATAATGAATAATCTCAAAAGTCATGAAATCCTGTGATCAAAATGTGTAGTTTTATCAATAAATTCGCAGAATTTCAAAATTGAGGTGCAATAAATATCTGGAATAAAGTGAATATAATTTTCCACAATTATGTTTTCTAGAAAATGCGATCATAAATTCGTCATTCGATGTATTATTTCGTATTTTATGTATGCAAAAGTTCTGTTAACATTCTAATTATTTCAACATGATATCGTAACAATTTTCCAGTGTCCTCCTCATGCGGGGTCCCAATATTACAATTATAAAGGGTATCACAGCATCGTTTTGATGGCAGTTTGTGATGCCAAATATCTGTTCCGATGCGTTGAAATCGGAGCATGTGTGATTCCGAACAATGTTGATTCAACATTGTTTCCCTGCTAGACGAGCATGAAATTACGACATTGATCATCAATGTCAGCTCAACCATTTCATTTTTCCCAGTGTATTATACTTGTTTTATTTTGCACGTTTCAAATTAATTTCAGGTACTTACATTGGCTACTCTTCAATAGTACGTAAAAACATCAAATGATGTAAAAATGGCCAATTGTTCACTTCCTCCAAATCTTCGGTCAAGGGCGCTTCAGCTCCACTAGGAAGATGCAAAGAATTTACTATCCTTCGGAAAGTATCCCTTAAATTTTTCCATTTATTTTTACATACGTCGACTGTCCAGTTTGGTACTACTCGAAAAAGGAAATATTTAAATATTTGAACGTCGAAAAAAATCAAAATTAGAGAAAAATCCAAACTATTACAGCTATAACAATTGTTAAGATACAATTATTGAGATTTACTTTGCAAAGTAGAGGCAATTTCCGTCCAAGCAGGTCCTGTATCTTTTGGTCCTCGCATCTTAGAGGGCAATGTGATGTCATAAATGCATCTGTATTTTTGCACTTCATTTGTCAACAGTTCCAAATTGGCGATTTCCTGTGGCGTATATCTACTCCTGGTTTGTTTTTTCGGTTTTTTGGTTTTTGGAACTGTATCTGAATCTATTGTTTCAGCATGAGATTGACGAGATGAAGAAAGCAATTGTTCTGCATCATGATGTGGTAAAGGTACAATTTCTTCTGGAACCACTGCATTAGCTGAGACCGTATTTTCACATGAGCCTCCAATTTTAAAAGGAGCCGTTTTTTTACATCCAGAAGTTATAACATTTTTTGACACGTACATCGTAACCATTTTTTTTCCATGCCTTACCTTTACCAAAACATCACCATTTTCTGAGCAACAAAAAATAAAACATTAGTGGCAAAAATAAAAGATAGATGTTGTTACAAATATTACGGAAAATACAATAATACCTCTTTGCGGATGAATATATCCAGTAACATCACTAATTTATAAACGAGTAATATTTATTGAGATATTGATGTTGCGGAATTTCACATTCTTGCAGTATTTTATTGCACAGGAGACACTTCGACGCGGTCTCCATAACTCATTTTTTAATATTATTTTTTAATTTGCAAAAGCCAATGACATAAAATTCTGTATTAGTTAACTCGAGGAGTGAATAATTTATGGTTATGAGGTTATGAGAGGCAATTCATTTTGACGTACGCGCATCGTCGTTGGAGTTGTATTTTTTGCGTGCGAAAATGTGCGCACTTCGTTCTGCATTGTTCCGCTCGTCGCTCGCCTCTCATCGTTCGTCGCTCGTCGCTCGCCTCTCATCGTTCGTCGCTCGTCGCTTATTGGTAGTCGCTCGTCGCCGTCGCTCATCGTTCGTCGCTTATCGTTCGTCGCTTATCGCTCTCTGCATGTAATGGCACCTTAACTCACAATAAACTGACAATTGAAAATTCACTCTATTATTTTAATATAAATTCATACATATATAATAAATAATATCATGAAATGTATCATACAATATAAGGTTATTATATAACATTATAATATATGATAATATATGTATAGTTGGATGGGGGCCAAATCAACGAAAAACCAAATCAACGAAACCGTTAGTTGGAAAGAATAAGACATCATACATTGTACATCTCTTCCTTCCCAACCAATGGTTTCGTTGATTTGTCCTTTCGTTGATTCGGCCCCCATCCGTATAGTTAAATCACACACACACCCACTCGCGAAATATGGGCCTCATGAGGAAAATCACGATTGTATTACCGATTTAGCACGATGCTACAACACAACTGACGTACCTATGGCTCGATGTATCAATTAGACCCCCCAAAATCATCCCCTCTCACTTGTGTCGAAGATGAACGTTTGGGAATTCACATAGATAAAATCGGGGGGAACAACAACCACAATACACCTCAAGTGTGTATGGCCCGATGAATGAATCACACCCCCCACTATCACCCCCTCCTACTTGTCCAAGATGAATGTTCGAAAAGTCATTTCACACAGATCAAATCGGGGGAAACAACAACCAATCACAATCACGGAAAGAGCGTCAGTCACATGCCTTTTTTGATAAGGGATTTGAAATAATGGAATTATTCATATTATCAAAGATGTGTTTTTCGTGTGAAGATTGGATTTCTTTGCTATTTCCATTTGAAACCATTGGTTCAGTAATACTGTAAGCAGACAGAGATTTGATACTCGAAGGTTCATCTTTCCCAATATGTCTATTTATAGTAACTGGAAGATCTGTATTATTCAGTATATTGCCATTATAATCATGCTTATTAAACGTTGGAAAATTGTGCTGGTGGAATGTAAAATTACGTGGTGTTGTTGATAACGTATCATAATCGATTGTGTTAAAATTATTTGTCTTCATACATTCATTGTATAATTGGCAAGTAGGAACAGCTTTCCATATCAATCGATGTTTGGTATGATTCATGAAATCACTGTCTTTAAAATGGTCTTCATAGACATAGAAACTGTCACATTTGGTGTCAGTACTCATTTCACATGTATTTTTCCACGATTCGAGGATTTCTGAATTTTTAGGAAACGAATAAAAATGCTTATTATGGAAACCAATCTGTGTAATTGATAAATAATATGAACTTTTACAATTCGGAAATTTGCAAGAATATATGAGTTTCCGAGGATTCATTTTCGTATCAAGTTTTCAATGATACTATTGGAAGTATTTTTTTTCTATTAATTTTTCTCAATAATACATGCGATTAGCGCTTGCTGACTGGATAATTTAAACTGAGAATATTCAGTGACGAATTAAATATGTTCTTACTTTCATACTTACATTGTAATGAAAATATTAATTTCAATATAAATTACTTTCCTATTTCTGGTTTCATCGCCCATTAAAATTAATGATCACAGATAATAAAAAAAAAAATATTCTGAATAAATAACATTTTTTTAAAAGTCTTTCATCTTATATCAATAATTACCCACATTTCATTTGTGGGTTGTAGTTGGGGACTCCATTTTCAGCCGTCTGTTGACTTGATTTATTGAGTGAAGGTAAAGCGTTGTAATCGACAAAAGTTGAGGATGCATTTTGCTCGAATGTCCGTAAAAACAAGTCTTAGCAAATATAAAACCATGTATGAATACCATATTCATCAGATATCACCAAATTCTTCAGGTACCGTGATGTTGAGAATGAACACTTGAAGGCACTATTTATTGCACTGAGATCCTGAAAAACATTAAATAAACTCACAACCCTGGTGAAAGGGGAGCGTGTCATAAAGAGTAACGGAAGCGTAAGCATGTTTCAGATTACTTTCCTAATACTTCTCATATGCCTCCTATCCACTCTCTAACTACGCTTCCGGACGTAAAGCCCGGTTTCTATGAAATTGGGGTTTCTTCGGATACGCTTCACACACTTCAAATATACGTTCTAACCACTCTTAATGTTCCACTTGACGCTCGGTATACACTTAAATCCACGTTCCAAATACTTTCCAACTACGTTCCTGACACTTTCTATTACACGCTTCCCTTTCACCAGGGAACCCACACAGTACGCAGTTCTTGAAGATATCTAAAAGAAGACTCAATTGAGAGATCTTCAAGAACGTTCTTGAAGAGTTCGTAAAGATATCTTTCAGAAGTGTTGGAAAGACCTCTTGTCAAAGATTTCTAAAAGATGTCTCGATTCAAGACATCTCCAAGACGACCATGCGGGATATCTTAAAGATATTTTTGAGAAACGTTTGAAAGATATTTTCTTGGAAGACTTTAACAAAATATGTTTGAGAAGATAGATTGTCAGCAGGTTTAGGTCATAAATACCTGATCATATGAATTGACATGAATAATACTCGAAATGTGCGTTGAATTATAATCGAATTACACATATGATAAATTCGGTCACAAATCGAAAGCTTGAAAAATCTATAAACATGCTAAAAGATTTTAAATTCTGCAAGAATTACGATTTTGTAACCTTTTAATACCCGCGCTGGAATTGACGAATCTTCAAGACACAAATATTTCACAAATTACTGAACTTTTTACGCTCAATTTTATGTACAGCCTCCAAGTAAATTTAAAAAAATTCTCATTCATACTCATCAATAGGTTATTCTTCAATAACGTTGGGATAGAAATAATTTAGGAAGAATCTGTGGTATCCACGACCAACTTATCTGACATTTGTTTATATAATAACAGTTTTTTCAAAAGATCACTTCTACTCTGAAAATGTACACCACTGACACGATTCCACTGTGTTATATTGACAATCATAGGCATCACAACCGAACTGTCTCTATAGCTCAGGTCACTGAAGTGTAAGTACATCGTGAGATGCGTGGGTTCGATTCCCGCAACCTCAAGGATTGAGATAAAGTCAACTTCATAGGGATGCGAGAGCGACAAAGACAAATATGGGGAGGGGGTGGGGGGGGAGAAGGAAAAAGGAGAGGTGTTAGAATTTTTTTTCGTGAATAAATTCAAGCTTCTTCCAAGACATTTTTATGAATGTTGCAAGACATCTTTAAGAAATCTTGAAGAACTCTTTTAGATTTCCTAATTTCTTCTTAAAGATATCTTGGAGGAGTCTCCGAGACATCTTTTAGAAATATATTCATGTTGCATAACCCTAACAGCACCAAGGTCCCTGGACGTTTTGAAAACGTTCTGAGAATGTTTTAAAAACGTCCCAACGTTCTTGGAACGTTTTGAAAACCTCCCAGTGCTGTTAGGGAAGACATCTTGTCGAATATGAAAAGATATCTTTCAGAAAATCCTTCAAGACTTCTTGTACTTTTGGAAGATATCTTTTAGAAATCTAAAAGATATCTCCGTGTCTGTTTGGGAATATTGCGGTGGTATTTTCTATATGGAATACAGTTTTAGTGGCAATGATTTCTAATTACCAATCTTATTGCACGTTGTTGTATACCGTTGAAAACGTGTTGCTTACATCATTCCATTTTCAAGCTTTCAACGTAATGAATATATTTCTCATTGTTTTGGAGGATTCTTTTCGTTTCATGACACTGATGAACATAATTCACTTCTTGTTTGCAATATCCACACATTGTTGAATTTCAAACTCAATTGAATTTCCAACTCGGTTATTCGGTGTAACTGACAGCAACTTCTGACATGTCTAATGAATCACCTATAAATAAATGTTGGGAATCATATTACTATAATTGTGTTGGATCATGTCGATTAATTAATTCTTAAAATTCCTCAATCAAGTTTTAAATGTTGGTTCAATCTTCATTGGACTTTGTACAGTATAACGTTACCTTCAATTCCATTTACTCACATTTCTGTTCTATAAATTACTTGAATTTCCAACACCGGTGCGACTGAGGCTAACCTCCCATAGACCGGAATTCGTTCCGGCGGAATTACTTCAAACCAATCGCTTTCACAATTTCTTTTAGAGCGTTCCATCAGAAATCTATAAAAAATTGTGCATTGGTTCAATTTTCATCCCGCCGGAACGAATTCCGGTCCATGGGAGGCCAGCCTGACAGCGACTTTTGGCACGTCCAACGAATAACCTATGAGCAATGTTTGGAAAGATATAAGTATAACTTTATTGAATCATATCGATCTAGTACTTCTTAAATCAAGTTTTAAATTTTGATGTCAATTTTTATTGGACTGTGTAAAATATAACACTACCTTCAATTTATTTCACTCACCGTCTGTTTTATAAATTATGTTGTATATTTTTGCTTTTTGAAATATTTCTCTCGGTATAATTTAGTTTGGTTGCCCTGCAGATCGGAAAAAATTTTGATTGGCTGGAATTTCTTCCACTTTGTGCTGGATCGTGTTTCTATTTTCACTATGTTAGTTTCACCCTTAGAGCATATACTACTGGAGCGAGCAATGGCCACCGAAAGGTGTGGTTAGTTTCATAAATAGAGAGAGCAATTGTTTTAGGCAGTGCTTTCTCTTTCTAACGAGGCAGGGGTGTAAGAACAATCTCTGAACCCCTGCGGTAACATGATAATCCGAATTATACGAAATTAATTATTGAAAATTGGCTGCATAATTTGGAATTATCGTTGAAACACACATAATTTGAATGCAACTCGTAATTGAATATGAAAAATATCAAATTTTGATGTTCTTCAATTCTGAAAAACATGAATATTACATTCAGGAATGATTTGCTCAATAAAACTTCAAGAGAGAAATTTCTGAAGATCTGAAATGGAATCATTAATTTTGCTTATTGAAAGACCAAATTGAATATGTTGATTCAGTATAGGTATTGAATTAATTAATACATAAAGACCATTCGCAGATCATGAAATTTGAATGCGAAGTTCTTTTAATATCTTTGTGTTTTGAATTGAAAAATCAGAACTCTCAGAATTGAATACAACATATAATAAATAATGAGTCAAGTTTTTGTTGGACATAAATTGAATAAGAAGCATGATTCACAAAACTACTTTTATTTTTCATCACTGTAATAACTATCACTTATAATACAAATTCGTACAATCTTTTTTCCATTTTATGCTTGAGAAAGAAAAAAATGAATATGATGGAACAATCAATTAACCGTCCGTTCAATCACCGGGTACCCGGGTATCCATTTCAATTTAAAATGTCGAATTTCCCAAATCCCCATTAACAAAAAATTATGAACGCTTGGATCCCCATAATTCAAAAACATTGACACCAGATTTTCATTGGAATTTGAGAATTCTGTTCATTGATTCAAAGTTATGAACTATCATGTCTTCCGTTCAATGGCCGGGTACCCATATACCTCAGTGTAGATAAAAATCAAATTTATCAACATCGAAAGAAGAATAAATAGGCAATTATTTTCATTATTCAGATAATTCAACTCTCTCATAGATGGTCAACATTATTCATGATCATTTCGTTCATTTGACCAATTTTTTATACAGATATAATGATAGGACAGTGGTGAGAGAAAAAGTGAACGCGCTATCCACTGTTTTTTCCATTCATTCATATATTCTCGTTCAATTTTCAATTATTTGAATTAGATGATGCGGAACGTGTGAATCAAGGGATTAAACAAATTCTACACATTTAGTGATTCAGACGGCATGTTGATCAAATGTAGGTAAATGCCGTGCACAGCATGATTTCCGTGTTTTGCCACGTTTGTTGAATTCACTCTTGAAAGAAGTATGCCATACACCTGTCATCTCACATTAACGTGTTTATTCGAGCTCTGCATGAGGTAAATGAACTAAATAGAATTCTGGAGACATCATCAAACTCCATAGAAACCTCACTGCACTAAACAAAACTTTCCTCATAGTTGACAATCGCCTGACGAACAAAACCAAATTTGCTTCAATCTCAGTGATCAATATTCCATAAATGTGACCAATTTGTCGATGTTTTCGAACATAACATCAGGGATCGTCAAAAAACAGATTGAATGAAAGGTCAGTAAGGCATAGGTATGGGTTTATATGTACTGAATTGAATATATTTTTTTAATCAATAAATGAACAAAGACTAACTGTATGATACTAATAGTGACCATCTATGCAGCAAACACACGTCCCAAATGAGTTCTCGTGATGTTAGTTCCAAAATATTCTACGATGGATCCTCAAGGATTCTCCAAGAATTCTTCTTGGATACCATGAATTTTTACAGAACTCATTCTGAACTATTATAATTGAGCCTCTCCGGAAATTCCACGATCAATTCATACAGAATTCTTTGGGAACAAATCGGGCCTATGATATTATATGGGAAACATCGTTGTTCATCCCCTGGGAGAATGCGGATCCAGAATCGTATCTAGTGAGCCTGAGAAATGATTGGTATATGTGGCGCAGGACGTGGGTACCCGGGCACCCGGTCATTGAACAAAGGATGGAACTTTGGTCATTGACCAGACGGTTAAAGGTATAAATGAGCTTCATTGATGATTAAAATGGATTAATTTTGTAAAAACTTTTCTCACTCTGATCTCACGGTTTTTTGTTTTTTTCTGCTCATGATTTGTTCGAATACGTAAGTACGTGCGGATAATTTTTTGTATAATTCTTTTCCTATGTTGTGATGGAGAAAATTGTTTGAATGAATGTTCAATTCTGTACCATGAAGAAGGTATTGCTTTCACACAATTGATTTCAATAGCTTTCATAATATTCTTTTTTGATTTGTACATCATGCGAAACACTTTTTCGACTATGAGGCAAATTTGAATAACATCAGTCGATGCGCTGAGTAAACCACCTCTGGTTTTCCGTAATTGTAATAAAGAGTGAGTATCTTCAGATGAGAGCAAGAATGGACATTCAAAACAACATATCCTTTTCATAATACTTCGAGAAACAAATCCAGCGATATATTTTACTACATCTTGTACATATTTAGTGATTTGGAAATTCGATAATAATTCTGCGTAATTATAATTCCCATCAGTACATTCTGTCTCTACACATACTTCAGTGGGAGAGAGTTCTGTTTTGCTAGAAACATGTAAGATGGTAGATTCATCTTGTTCAATACAATTTGCATGGTTAGATCCCTTGACTTGAGCATGAACTAATAATTTTTTGAAAGCGGCTGCAAACTGAGAACAAGTAGGGTTATTATTGAAACCTCCTCTACTCCTAATGGCACTGAAGAAAACCTCAAGATGGTCTTGGGATAATTTATAGCTCAATAAATAATTTAATGGACCATTTTCTACGTATTTTGTGTACAACTTGATTAAACTTTGTAAGGAAATGATTAAACCAATAAACCCAGTTTTTCTATTGCCGTGAGTTATTTTAATGTTGTTCGCATCTTTCAGATTTTTAATGTAACTTATTATGTCTTCTATTTTATTCTTCACTATTTCAAAATTTTGTTTATTTAATCCAGCTTTCAAAGGCACCTTGCTAAATTGTTCGCGAGCATTCAAAATATCAAATGCGTCATTAATATAGTAACAAAATTCTGCAGTGGCTCTTGCACCTTGAAATTGAGGGAGCTGCAAATCATCCTCAAGATAAATCAAAGCGTCCCCCACGCTAGTACTCAGTGTTTATGCAGCTATTTTCACATTCATTTTCTCCTTATTCCAGTTAAGATGACGAATTTTCATTTTTGTGGCTGCGTGTAACCCCTCATTTTCTTGCAGCTCAACAAGTTCTTCGAAATATTCCCATGAAATTTCTCTTCCAAATTCATCATATAATTTACGGTTATGAATAGTACCTCGTATCAATTTTATTTTTTTCCTCCCCGTGGATGATTGCGGGTCTTCCAGGGGGATATTCATGATACCTGTCCTTGATATCCTTTTTATCCATCCCTGGTGGTATCTGCTTCCTTTACGTGGTGGGGAGGATAAGTATCTCAGAGTTGGATCTTTTTTTTGAGTGGAATGAACTACTCAAGAGAAAGAATACAAACTGAGAGAAACGAAATCATCCTGATGCCAGAAACATCGGCAAAAACGGAAGGAAAGCAAGGGGAAACTACCTTCCTTGACATGTTTCAATACTTCCCGAGGAAATGAAACTTTTTCATAACCTGGAATATTATGTAACAAAAACATATATGATGACATAGCTATACTTGCCACGAGTAGTACTGAGTTGGAAAATATTCTCAACACTATGAGAACAATATTATTGGAGAACTATTGTATGAATATAAATAAAGACAAAACAAAATTCATGATGTGTACAGCAGCGAAAACAGCTAGAAGAACGAAAATCAAAATAGATACCGAGACAATTGAACAGGTGAAAGAATTCAAATATCTAGGAAGCATAATTACAGAAAACGGCAAAAGCGAAAGAGATATAAGAGCAGGAATAGCACAAGGGAAACAGGCTTTTTACCAAAAGAAACAGTTATTATGCTCAAAAAATATAAGCTTGGAAGTAAGGAAGAAATTCTTGAAAAATTACGTTTGGAGCACAGCACTATATGGTTGCGAAACTTGGACAATGGGGAAAACTGATCAACGAAGACTTGAAGCTTTTGAAATGTGGTGTTATAGGAGGATGCTCAGAATAAAATGGATAGACAAAGTCAAAAATGAAGAAGTACTCGAGCAGATACATGAAGAAAGAAATCTTTTGAAACACATCGTGAAAAGAAGAAGCAATCTTATAGGACACACATTACGGCATGAGAGTTTATTGAAAACAATATTGGAAGGGAAAATGAATGGTAAAACTGGTAAAGGTAGACCTAGAGCAAGTTATATGAAGCAAATCGTACAAGACAAGGGATGTAGTAGATATGTAGAAATTAAACGTTTGGCGGATAATAGACAGGGGTGGAGGGTTTCATCAAACCAGTCGTAAGACTGATTACTTCATGATGATATCAATTTTATAACGTACGATGGATCATACAAGAAGAAAATGGGTTCTTTAGAAGAAGGATGTTCAAAATATTGGTTTAGCGATTTTTCTGTAAATAATTTATGAAATTAAAAAAAAATGGCATCATTAATTAGACAAAAGAATTCAGAAGAATTACAATTTACCTTTCGTAATTTTATTTTTTTCTAGTTTTTTCTTCTCTGATTGCTCAATTACGTTTTCTGAAAGTTGTTGAACACAGGATTTGGATAAATAATTGCACATAGCAATATTCGACTGTGCTCCATCGAATGTTAAAGATGTGATTGTCAAACCAGTGTCTTCCAATGCCCTTAGACATCCTTCAATGATATTCGCTTTCTCTTCGCCATTCAGGGTATCGATGAAATAATATGCTAAAGGAATTCTCCAGTTACTATTTAAGCACACTAGCATCACAACAATCGCGTTTTTTGCCATGGGTAGCGAGTCATTATCGATGCCTGTTCCAAGATCAATATATCACCATTCTTTGTCTCCAACTATTTCGATTTTTGAATGAAGAGCTATTTCATCGACCGTCATATTGCATAATATTGTACGTCTATCAAGTTTTGCTTCATCCACTTTCCTTTTTATTGTTGCGATAACTTCTCCTGAAATTCCTGGTGAACCGTCAACTTTTTGATACCACTTTCGGATTGTGACAGGATGTGGCAAACAGTTCATAAATGATTTCCTGACATAATCGTAAGCCTTAGGGGAATAAAAATGGAGAGTGGTAGCAAATGAACGTAGTAATGGAGGAAATTTGGATTTTGGATTGGTGATCAGACGTTTGAACATCTGTTGCATGTTTTCAGGAACGGATAACTGTGAAGGAGAGCAGAGGTTAAAATGAATTTGGACAAATCTGATACATGATTATGTCAATTCAAACACTGGAATAAAAAGAAATCTCAGTTACTTATCATTTTCTTCTCTTTTTGGTTCAATTTCTACTTATACGGAAATTACAGTTCTTGGTACTTACATTCAATGAATCGTAAGCATTTTTCGATATTTTATTCTTTTCGATCATATGTTTCAATAAAGAAGTTGAGTTTCTGATTCGTTTGGTCATGCGGTACTTCTTCATTTGTAAAGTTTTCAATTTTCGTCGATTAACGATGATTTCCCTTTTAGCAGAATGTAATATTTTTTTTATTCGTACAGAACACTCAAGTTCATTGATATTAATTTTCAACAGTGAGATTTTGTAACATCTCCTTAGTTTCAGATTTGACTGTGAACTTAGTTGGTACCTATTACGTGCCAAAAAAAAATAACTTGTAATTTTGATATAGGTTGGAGAATTCGGAATAACAGCTTATTATGAAAGGAAACACTTACAGATTAGGATCATGATTTAAAACTGATGATTCTGTGACTTGAGTAATATGTTCCATGTTTAAGTTACTTTCCAATTCATTGATATTATCCAAGTTTCCCCTCTGATTTGCCCTAAAAATAAATGTTACGGTTCTATAATATATGTGCTTGGTGTGTCAAATTCGGAATTCAAGTCCATTAGGTAGTCTTTATTTTGTAGAATTGTGGAATTCAGTTCCCTATATAAGAAATGACATATTTTTATGATTTTATTCATGATTATAATAGTATTAATTAATTTCCATAATTCTTTGGGAAAGTTTTCCTCATCCTTGTCAAATTTCCTTATTGTTTCATCCATGTTTTTCTCGACACATGGAGAAACAATATGAAAATTTCGCGACTTACAGGTAGGTAAATGATATGTTAATGAAATATCGATTATTCAATGCACATTCAACAATAGCTTTATACAAACCATACTTGAAGAGACCCATGAATTCTGAAGAAATTAAATTTAACCAGAACATTGTCTAACATTTATTCAGATTTCATAAGATTCAATGAAGTTTTTATTGGAATGAATTCATAAAACTGACCATATCTCATTCAAAATAGTCAACTAGGATTCAATCAGAACATTGTTTGTGATTCAACGAGCTTTTACGAAATTTAATGAATCTCTCCAACCAAAAATGTCTTCTCATCCTAAAAACTTTCGTAATTCGTAGCATAATAGAATGAAATCATAGTGATTACTAAAGCGAAACTATTGGGAGATCATTTCAATCTGATATTTTCATGGCAGGTGTGACCTTTTTGAGTATAGCTACCATTTCATACAGCGTCAAGCATCAAGTGTCAACATCAGAAGAAAAAACAGGAACTGTATAGCCTATCTTTCCTTCTAATGTTGATGCTTGATGGTCAATGAATGAAATTGTTTCTTAACGTATGAAGAAGGAAGACAGAATTAATACATTTATGATAACCTTAGAGCATCTGAGATGATAACATAGAAAGATTGACAAAATTGACAAGATCAACATAATACTTACCCTGTATCCTCTGAAATATCAAATATAGTTGGCACGGATCCTTTATGGAGTAACCTTTTTTCACCGATTCCACTGTATCGAAAACATTGAGGTGTGAAATGCAAGCTACAGATGAAAGAATATTTTTGAAGTACTGCACCACATTTTTTCCTCAAAATATTTTCCCATTCTGTCTTTGTACAAGGATTTGATGGTACTCTAAATCAAGAGAACAGGATACTTTATAAACACGTACGTACAATCATATCAATTCTAAATAAACATTTCATACATTAAATTTGTTCCGTACTTATGAAAACTAATAAGAGTTGAAGGAGTTCCATCATCACGTCCTGATTTGCAAGAAGGTATACAACATGTTACCGGCATGTCTAAATGAAGACACTTAATGAATATATTATCTTCTGCTCACCTGATTTTAATCACTTACATCAGGATTGATGAAATGATAATGCACTCTGTAACTATCTAATGCAACCGATTCAACCGTTAAAATATAATTATACATACATTGAGTACAAATGTACACACATCAATAATTTGAGGTTAGAAGAAATCCATGTGGAGATTGTGCAGGGAGAAATAACATCAACCTCGGTCCTGATGAAAAGTGGGGGCAGATTTCCGATATCCAATGAGAGAGCGACAAGAGAGAGATCGCACTGCCTAAAAATCGGAACTCTTTCTCTCATATTCAACCACACTTTTTTGCGGTGAAATCATAGGCAATCCTCGCTCCAGTAGTATATGCTCTAAGATGTAGACTGCACATGGACAACGTTTGACTACGTGAAGTTTACATGGAGGCAACGCAGCCATCGATGGGTGCGCTATTAAGAAATAATGACATGAATTTCATCACTCTTGAATATAATATATTTTATCTGAATTTAAGATTTTTTACGATGTTCAAAATTCGAATTCATGAGTAAATGCTATGGAAAATACAATGTGAACTAATGAATCACTCCATTTATCAAATTTCAATAATATGATAATTATTGAATACAACCCAAATTTGAGTGGAACATAATACTTATCACAAAGACAAAGAGGAACGAGTTCCATATTTTACCTCTAATTTCATCACGAATATAGGTATGTAAATGTTTTATCGTTCCATTGATGTTCGAAAATCATATTTAAACAGAGTCTGGATGCCAGACAGCTACTTATCGGGTTGAAAATAATTTTTTTACGCCTTATGAAAATCAATTTTTGCTTGTAAGGGGCGGCAAGCTAGATAGCGCAGGGATGGCGAAAACGCAAGTCCGCCCTTCATTACATTTTTGTTTACGAATTTCCCTATTTGATCTATCATCCTGTTCGATCATAATCTTAGTTGATGGGAATCAGTCCTATTAAGAACAAATCTGAAATATCCGATTCGAATCAATATCGAATATCCAGACAGCACTGGGACGTTTTTAAAACGTTCTGAGAAGTTTGAGACGTTCTTAGAACGTTCCTGAACCGTATTAGGCATTTGGAAAGGAGTTTGTGCTGTTGAGATTGAACCGATCGAATAGAATATTTCGGATTAATTTTTTTAATGAATTCATTCCGATGAAATTTGATCATATTGGATCAAGTAAGATCATTCGCGAACAGAATCTGATATGACCTGATTCATGGATTCAATAGGTTCAGATCGGATCTTTTGAGCAGAGATAACAGTATAATGGAAATTTTGGAGTCTTGGAGAATTTATACTCTTTGAATTGAGAAAAGTGAAAACCCGATGATCTGATTGTATATATACTCAGCTAGGATCAGCTAGGACCTATTCAATTCGCACGATTCGAAAGAACAGTCCGAGATACTCAACAGATATCCTCTATTGTTGCATCAGATTTTTCAAATTTTCTATTACATATTCCGGCAAATCAGTTTATATGGAGTTGATCATCAGTATTCTTACGTGTTTCATGTTTTCATATTGTCATAATATGTTCAATTCATTTGAATTATAAAAGGACTTTTCCCTTATCTCACCTCACATTATTGTCAACACATTCAAAATAAAAATATGTCGAAACATGTATTTAACATTTTCATGATTTTTGCCAGGAACATGACGTGGATAAGTATCCATTTTACTGAGGACGATACTGTGGAGACTTGTCCTACAACCTGGAAAATAAACAAAACTAAATGTTACTGGCCTCCATTCAAATATTCCAGAATTCGAAAAGCAATAACGATATGCGAAGAACCTGATCCAGACACATGGCTAGAATGTGAATCCCGAATTATAGGGACAAAACTCTATGGTGAGTGTGTTTTTGTGTAACGTGTAGAAGTGGCAACTTCATACGATTGCATAGGCGCATAATTTTTTCAAAGTGGTAAAAAGAAGGAAATATTGATGTTATTTATTCTATGTTATTGAATAATTCCTGTTTCAATTCGGATACACTGTCAGAAGCTAGAGATGATGCAATAAAGTCTGAATTGACATCCGATATTAACTCAGCATCAGAAGATCACAAGAGAAAAATTAAAAAAAAAATTTCATGATGAACTTTATAACACAAATAAAAAAGTCAAACATGATACTTCCAAGACGCTACAACTAAAGGATTCAGATAATGAAAATTCAGAAGATTCACATCATTCTGTAGCAATGGATTGTTCACTTCCATATCCTCCGAATATTGGAGGTAACTTGAAGTTTGTTTAATTCTTCTCATTTTGAGTTGATTCCAATTAATTTGTATAAGAAGTAGTATTTTATGTATGCACCATTCATAACAAAACTTCTATTACAGAAGGTGCTTCTGACATTCCCGCAAATTTTACAAACCATGAAAAGTTTCTTATTGTCTTCATTTTCTTCTCAGAGACGAATTTGTATATAACACATATATAAGGTAGATAACTCTGGGTGTTCACGATAGTTGATCGGAACAGGGTACAGAACTGAAAACGGTGCTCAACCTAGAGGAAAAACATTCCCCTAGACTGTCCCGAACAACCCGTCCTGTCTCAAAACTCCTCCGAACAGACACGAAGCACGTTTGCTTTGCTCTGTTCTCGTGTCTGTTCGGGGGAGTTTTGAGACAGGACGGGTTGTTCGGGACAGTCTAGGGGACTGTTTTTCCTCTAGGTTGAGCACCGCTTTTAGTTCTGTACCCTGTTCCGATCAATTATCGTAAACACCCTCTATGAACGCGACCCGTATAATGAACATTTTGATTCATAGTTCTTCTCATTCCCAGATAGAAAAACATGCTCAAACTATTTTGTAAGATAACGTCCCTTAAACATAGGAGCCTTCCGAAGTAGCTGACCAGATGATTAGGTCAGCTACTTCGGAAGGCTCCATACTATCATGAATTTTGCTCAGCTTGCGATGCTGCCATGAGATATAAGCACTGTGTCTTCATTTCGGTACCATCACCTCGTTTTGCCACCAATAAAAATGCTTCATGTGGGAACATGTAATGATACAAACATTTCTTGGTGCGCATGACCACCATGATAGCATTATTGAGACATTTTTCTATCTGGGACTTTATGCTTTAATCCCAACCAAGCATGACTGACTAGATACTGAATAAAACACTAGTATGTGAATGAATCCAGAATAATATGCTATGGGGAGAATATTATGAACAAACGATTGTTCGCTAATGGGAACTAAGGTGCCCATAAATGGGGACGTTTACCTTATATTGAAATTCTCACTGTATCTCATACTCATTTTCAACAAGATTGATTCATCTGCATGCAACAAGTTCTCACAATCCTTTTTTTTGTAATAAAAACATCTATTTGTAGTGTTGA
Organism: Gonatopus flavifemur; assembly: GCA_018340375.1. Taxonomy (NCBI): domain Eukaryota; kingdom Metazoa; phylum Arthropoda; class Insecta; order Hymenoptera; family Dryinidae; genus Gonatopus; species Gonatopus flavifemur. The sequence continues at coordinate 8,273,197 of JAFFJZ010000013.1, forward strand.
ATTCCTGTTTGTATTCTTCCGAAGGGATTTAACAATCGCCTTTCATTTGAAGTTCCAATTACTTGCAATTATTTGTAATGAAATATCTCTCACATCAACTTCTTTATTTCATAGTGGTCTAGTAGGGGAGACTGGGCACGGTTGTGAAAGTGGGGTCGATTGTGGAATCGCGAATAATCCAGAGAAGTAAAAATGTCAGGAAGTAGTTTTTTCAGTAACACAGTGAAACGGAAATGGTTCAGTAAAGATGGCTGCCACATGTAATGAGATTCACATGAAAATTAAAATCATTAAGAAATAAAGGTACTGTGGTATTTGAAAAAGTATTTTTTATTTTACATTCGAATTTCTGTTATAACGCATGTCATTCATCTGTAATACCCCTGGTGAAAAAGACCCCTCAAATCCTATTAGAAAAAAATTAGGCAATAGGAAATAAGGTGTGCTCTTGTCATTCACCCCATCATTTCCTATTACCTTTGTCAAAATGAAAAGTTTAAAATTTAATAGGAAAATATGTGCGAGCTCATTGAATTCTATTAGTTATTTTATGACTCGAAATCTCTCTCTCTCTCTCTCTCTCTCTATGAAATATGAGGTTCGAATATTTGTTAATAAATAATTTCATTTATTAATGTCCCAAGAAACACCAATGTCAATGATTGACGATTTCTATGGAAATACAATGTGTATCCAATGATACAAAAAAATCATCAAAAAATCAAGATCCGATTTCGCAGTTCAAAACTGCGATAAGAACCCATCATTCAAAATTGAGTGAGTAATAGTCATTCGAACCCTTTCATAATGCCTGCCTGCCTACCTGCCCGCCTGCCTTTATTCAATCCGCGTGAGAAAAAGGAGAGAAACCCGGCGATCGCCAGGTTATTTTCCTGTGTTCCACGTGGATTGAACAAGGATAGATAAGTCACCAGTCCGACACTGATCCAGAGTGTTCTTAGATCCCTGCCCGTAAGTGGCTATGCATTTAATCCATGACTAAAAATATGGCTGACTGAGGGTGATAAGTTATGTTTGGTATTGTCACGTAGAATCCTTCCGAGCACGTCTCGATATTATCCTCGAAACATCTAATCGAACATACAAAATTCAGCACACCTGTTAATGTGAAACATGCTTTCATGGAACCGCATTATGGCTTTTACCTGTTATTCATTTTTACATATTTTCCAGTTGACCAAACTATCCAGGATGAAGAAAACACAACTCTCCGCAAGCATCATTCTCCAGATCCTTGAATGAAAATGCATTGATCCCAAAACCTCAATCTCTTAATATTCATACACGTGATGTTGCTTGTCAGACCGATGTCAGTTCTTCTGTATATGGTATGCGGAATTGATAATATGGAAAAATTATTATGAAATTAATATTTACTGCACATTTCAATCACGTTATCTGTATCGCTTGATCCTTTTTTTGACACTACTTTTTTCTAATGTATTCCTAATTTTCACTTTTCAGAAGATGAATATAAACGAACTAGTCTCAGGCTGTTAACAAAGATTGATTTAAGAGTACAGGAAGTCTTGGTTGATTTGAACAATTTAAGATTTATGCGAGCCAATCAGGATGTCAATGAAGAATTAAATAACTTTGTACTCCCAGATAATCTGAAAACTATGAAAAGTGTCGATGACTCTGAAACATCCTTATCAGATGAAACATATTTCAAAAAAGTGGTTTGTAAATTGAATTTATTAATCATATGCTTGTCATGATATTAAGAGGATCTCTTAGTAAAATTTATTACATTCTGAACGGAACGCTTCATTTTACCTCCAATTTTTATGTTGCTGAAGTTTGAATCGTTCATTGAAACGAATTGGTGATTGAATAACGAAATACTCAGCTGTTAAATATTAAAATCTCTTTATATATTTCTCAAATGATTTTTTCAGTTCCAAAGAGGTTTTTCGGGGAAATGAATACCGTTGACTTATCAGATTTTGTTAGTTTGAATTCTCGTTTCGTTTCTTCAATCGATTCAAACTTCAAGAACATCAATTTTTTGGAGGAAAAATGACGTGTTTTGGTCAAAATGGCGGAAATTCTCCTACGGGATACCACAGTTACCATCGAAGCACGTTTTTTTTCACCGAAATACTCAAAGTCAATATTATACAGCATATACAATATGTAATATGGGATGGAACCCATGACCGTTTTTAACGATTAATAACTACCGTGTGAGAGCAATATTGTAAAAGCATCAATTCGTCTGGATTAGGTTCTTCGATATTGGATTTCAAGTCCGTTCCAATCAGCGATTGAAATTTATTCAACATAAAATAATGTCAATAATGGAAAAAGGGTCATAAGTTTTCATCATTAATTGTGGTAAAATTAATTACATTTCATGGGTTTTTTGGGTTCCCAATACACCGAATCCTCTTTGCACTGAATGCTCATTGTACCGAAGATTCATATTTTGAACGTTGATTGACCAAGAGATTTTTGTGTCACATGTTTTTGATTGGATACAAATGGTGCTTTCTTATGGATTTTAAAAGACTGATATATCTTATTGGTTTCAGCATAATAAACTTTCGGGTTTGTCGTCGTTCGGAATATGGATTGTCGGAGCAATGAACATTCAGGGTATTGTGGGCCCACCCTAGAAATGATATGAATGTATTTTGAACGATATTCAGCTGAAAACCAGTCATCCCAGATGGGCTCGGAAATGGGGGAAAGAGGATTCCCCACCACTATGCCATACATGTATGTAACATATGTAGTGGTGCACCTGTACATATGTTATATATATATATATATATATATATATATATATATGGCATAGTGATGAGGGATACTCTTCTCATTCCGGAGCTCATCTGAGATCACTGCTGAAAACATCAATGTCACGGTTTCCTTAGTTACGAATTAGCTCTTATCAGAGATTACCCTGCCGACATTCGGAATGTAATAGATGATTTCTGCAAAAATGAATTGTTGAACTGTTTCAAAGTATTTCACAAGTCTCAAAGAATTCCACAAAAATTCAATTTTACAGAACTGTAGGTAACTCTATTTGAATTTGATATTATGTTCGAATGAAACCACCCAAATGTATGTGCATTTAGATTTTTCTGTAGTTCTTTGAGATTTCAAAAGTGTTATGATATCTCAGACATCAATACGATCAATAGTTGCCGTGCAGTTGTCACTCAAACTTTGCTTTTCAATTGACACAATATTACTGGGAATTTGATAAATGTACAACTTGATGTGATCCAATGTTTTAATTATGTACTCGAGCAATTTCCTGATGACATAATAATAGCTTTAAGATTTACAGCATGTTGATGTGCATTTGACGATGCAATCGTCCAGCAACTCCACAACAGTTGCTCAGCATTGTTGGGAATTCGCACCGAATTTGCCTATCATTTCAATGTCTGGGATATCACTTTTAACATAAAATTGTTTTTGTGATTTGTTTGGAGAAATTTCAACGTCTATAGATCATAATTTTAATCCGTCATATAGGTTGAAAAATCAAAAGAAGTTGGAGGTGCCATGTATAAGTGTATGGTGACAAGGATAATGCCCAAACTAATGTCCAACGAATTAGGAGATGAATTCAGCTGGTGCGGTCAGAAGGGAAACAGGGCATTTGGTGGATCCTTAATGGCTAGAGCAATAATAAGTATGTCAAATAAAACCATTCAAATTTTTTTCAACAATCAATACTCCCCAATGAATAGAACGTATCAATGGATATGTGTATATGTGTATATAACATTCAGAAAAATGTGGAGATGTTTTTTACCAAATTCAATATGGCGATTATGGAATACCCCATACAGCACAAAACATTTCCAGAATATTGTGGAGATATTATAACGTCACAACAATATTCCGAAAATATTACAATATCTCCAGAAGGATTTGGAGACACTGGTGCTGTTAGGGACCAACATTCAAAGTAACATAATTCCCTCTGATTCTTTATTTAACATTTAGGAAACGTGTATACCTATCAATTTGTGTGTATAAACATGAATCGATACTCAGGACACAATTCCAAGTAAATAGTATCTTATCATTCATTTCAATTATAGAATGATTGAATAATTTCAACAACAACGCTGAGAAAAAACATTTTGTCACCAGGGCCGGCGAAACGTTTTTAACCGCTGGTATCACCTTAAAAGGCCCATTACATGGGAGCTTCCTCGTCGAGCGTCCATATAGCAAGAAACGAGAGGCGACACGGTTCTTCATATTTCTTCCAATGTTGACGCTCGACGCGGAAGCTGCCATGAAATGGGCCCTTAATACATCCTATCCGCTCGAGGACCTTCAAGATGATGAAATTCTCATAATTTTTTTCTTTGTTGAAAAATTGATCTTATTTACAATAGTTATGTGTATTTTTTCACATCACAATTAGTTCCTATAAATACTATTATAATAATTCTATGATTCGGTTGTACAGGAATATCACACTATTCCTTTGAGCATAAGTAACACATTTTCAATAATGAATGTAATATTATTCAATTTCAAATTATTTTCTAATCCAAAATAATCATAACATGCTTTCAGCTGCAGTATTGAGGAACTATAAAGTAACCGAAGATGAAGTTGAAAGCCGTATCAAATACTGGTTGGTTAAATCGAAAGAAAGAATGAAGACCACGACCTCATCTCAGCAGAAAATCCAACAGGAATCCCAACAGGAAATTCAGCAGTAAATCTAGTAAACACAACCACTGGCAATTCAAAGGTCCATTAACGGACCTTCATTGGCATTCCCAGCTCATTATTGGCCTTTTCAAATGCTTAAAATAGATGGTAATGACAAACGTTGTGATTACATCGAGGGGTAAACCACTCTCAAATCAGCAAGACAACATCAAGCGTTATATGGACGTTGTGCTCTGATTTTTTCGTTATCGGTAAAGTTTTGGTAACTAAAATCTGTCTTCTGAGTCTCTTGGAATAGTCTCATTGACAGTTATATTGCGTTAAGCAGAACAGAGCTGCGCTCACTTCAACATTATTTAGAGATTTTTAATTTGGAAAAATCATGATTTCGAAGTAGTTTACCCCTCGGATTACATAAGTTCGATTGCCCTATTGGGAAAGAATTATTATAAAATCCCTTCAAAAACGTTGATTCGATACGGATGCAACTTTCAGAGACTAAATTGCTCTAAATTACCCGAAGGGAACATGAAGCTCCGACAAATGTTCAGAATAGATCATGATAGATCAGACTGAAGCTCCGTTGGAGCTCAAGCTTAGATTCGTAAACGTTCGACGAAGGTCCGATGAACGTTGAAATGTCCACTTGAAAATAGTTTGAATGAACGTTCATAAAACGTTCATCGAACGTTTGCTAAAGGTTCGTTCGAGTTGCAATTTTTCGATCAAAGTTTTTTTCAAAGTATATTTTTCCACGAAAAAATGAAAGATTGAGGCATTTCTAACTATAATTGTAATTCCGTCTGAAACATAAAAAACTGAAGGTTGAATGAATCTTCGTACAATCTTTAATAAACGTTCTATGAACCTTCATTTAAGCTATTTTCAAGCGGACATTTCAACGTTCATCGGACCTTCGTCGAACGTTTCCGAATCTAAACTTGAGCTCCAACGGAGCTTCAGTCTGATCTATCATGATCTATTCTGAACGTTCGTCGGAGCTTCATGTTCCCTTCGGGTTATATACATTTTATTATGAGTTATCAAAATTCCAGTGAACTATTTATACAGATAGGGAAAATTTTAGAATACGAGAAACATGTTTGTTTGTTACTTTTCTACAAAAACTCTCATGTAACCCTTCCCATAATTCAAAACATATCTGGAAGATTAGATAAATCTATGGGAACAATAAATCGCGCACTTTTCGAAATCATTTTGTGAGTAAACGTTTCAAGTATGGAGCGTGTTGCATGAGAGAAATGTAAAATACAACTTCTTAATAGTTGAAACATGGTTTCATGTGGGTAAGTTTTTATTTACAATTATCTATTTCAAATCTTATTGCAATAATTCTGAATTAAACAAGCAGAAATGCGTTCCAAACTGTATATAGATATAACACTCTAATTGAGTCAAAGTGACTGATAATCCGAAATTGAAAATGATACATATGTTGTTTGCATCAAGATCCTCATTGGAAAAAAATCTTATTCTGTTTCAATAAGTTGGTATCATGAGGTTTTACAGATGTGAATTTTATAAAAAATTTTTTTCTTTGTACAAAGTACAAAGTTTTCTTTTTACAAGTGGATTCATATGTTTGACCACTTGTAGAAAAAATGTTCAGTACTTTTTCATAAATTTGATAGTAAATAAGTAATTTTAGAACAAAAATTGGCTTTTTTCATGCCATTTTGATTTTACTGTCCTAGTAGCATCAGAATGTTGCATATATACTATGCACGATCATAGTACGTATGCAACGTTCGGTTGCTACTTGGGTGATTACATGTTGTTTTCATAAAAGGTTATGACAAATAATTCTTTATCAATATTTAATGGGAAAAAACTCTTTGTTTCAACCTAATATAACCAAAAATTGGTGTATGAGTTATAATAAAATAATACAATAATTCTTGTCATTTATTTCCATCTCATTTCTGAAAATAAAACATCACCAATCCTATCCTATTTTTCCATTCTCCAATATCGAATAAATATTTCACTATTTGGAATGCACTTGATTTTATTTCTGATTTTAAAAGAACGATATTAAAATTGATTTGAACATTATTTTAAGAATTGAACTATAACATGTAGGTATTCGAAATTTTTCTGGTTATAGGGACAGCTTGATATGATGCATTATCTTTATTTCTAATTCAATTTAATTACATGAAGAGTTGAAAATAATAAAATGAGCATGCTTAAACTGTTTGTAACATTCATTTTCTGAATATGCATATAAAAGCGTATTTAGATACGTTAAACATTCGTAAGAATGTCATTTGCATATTCTAATGATGTATAGAACAGTCTCATTCGAAGATACCATGCACGTGCATAGAATATTCTCGAATGTAATTTGAATATACTTGGAATATACGATCGTATATTTCGAACATTCATAGAACGTTCATAGTACGTCCTGATGCTACTTGGGGTGAGGCGAATTGTCTATCTGGGTAATTTTTGATCCATGTAATGAATTTTCAAGTCGTCATCGTTCAATCCATTTCTATACTGATTACAGTATAGAAATTGAATCCATTTCAATCATTTCTAATTCTCTATCCATTTCAATCACAGATTCGAAATAAGATTGTTTTTCAATCACATTCCTGAAAACCTTTAATCGGTATGGATTCCAAATGAAGAAAAATTCTATACAATTCAATCAAAATTTGATTCCAATATAACTTCATTCTTGGAAGCGTAAGAAACTTGATCCCTAGCAAGTTCGTGTTACCTCAATGATACGTGAATGTGACGTCGCAAAATGTTCAATTTGATACTTGAATGATGCGTAAACGATACGCTTAAAGTATCTTCGATGCTAAAAGGATACCCTTGGAAAAGAACTTCATACAGTATCATTGTTACTCAAAAAATACCGAACACTTCTCCTTTGTATTACAATTTAGACTTTGTAATTTGCAACTATTGTAAGTGTAATCCACCTGGAAATTCTATCCCTTGTTGAAGTGTCTGATAGGATATGATAGGAATTATTTCTATCATTTAAGAGTATGTTTTTGGCGCATATTTTTAACATAGAACTTCAGATAATCAACAACTGAACCATCCGAAATGAATCGGGCATTTTATGAACGAGTACCTATCATCTAGTATCATCTAGTATACGAGTATCATATCTTTTGAGATTTTTAACAAGTCACATTGGGGATGAAATTTAAGTCATTCTATGCGATTTTTCATAAACCAGGACTATTATAACTTATGTGATATCAGGCTGGTGTGATGTTTTATCCGGTTTACCAAAAAATTGTTCTATGGCATTGTATCTGATCAATAATATGTGAAAAATCTCAACAAAATTTTGTATGATCTCCTATCATAACTCCCTCACAATCTGTGAATGATAACCTATATGAAATCAAAGTCGAGATAACCTGTATGAAATTTATGACGATTCATATGAGAATACAGAACTGAGGTCTATCATAGTGTATAAGGGTCCTTTAGAATCAATGATGTTCTATGTGAATTATCAGTCATGTCGCTTATCAATATCACCCCGTATGGAAATATTTCACGGAAAAATGTCTGTGAAACCATAATCTCTGAAAAACATCGCATTTTCTCTGCAAAAATCTGAAAAACATAAATGGGAACGGAATTGCGCTTTGAAAAAGCTCTGACAAAACTAATGAATTTTCAATATTTTTTTGATGACTAAAAAATTTTGAAATTCTATGAATACATCCATGTGCTATATTCAAATATCATATGTGAAAAAGTGTTTGAAAATATTTTAATTTTTTTTCAATAGTCAGGAAAATGTTAGGAATTCCTCATGATTTCGTTGAAATTTTTTCATGGCGCAATTTTGTTTCTAGTTGTGTGGAAATAAATGACAAAAAAACGCTGAAAAAATTCCGAAAGACTCAAACAAGTATGTACAAAATGTCCCATCTGATTAGATGTTCCATTACAATTTCAGAGATTCTCAGAGTTTGTCGGAGTTTTTCAGATTTTTGCAAAGAAAATGTGGTGTTTCTAAGAGATTATTCATGGTTTTTCAGAAATTTTTTAGCGAAATATTTCCATACGAGTCGAAAATCGGTTTGATCATGATGGTGGGCCTTCAATACACCGAATCGTTTGTGCACCAAATGTTCATTGTATACTGAGAAAACAGATATCCTGAAAATTACCATAATTTATGGATTTTCAGCGCTGGTCTGACCCGAGTCGGAATATTTACTTGCACGAATATCTAAAAGTACCATAATTTCTTGGACTTTTCAGAATAAGTATGGTACCTTCCTTATAAAAGTCCCAGATATTATGGTACTTTTAGAGGTTTGTTCAGGTCAATATTGAGACTCGGATCAGACCAGCGCTAAAAATCCATAAATTATGGTACTTTTTAAGATACCTTTTTCTCCGTGTACCGAAAACTACAGAATGGTTCGTCTCTTGGTATCTATGAGAAACAAGCGATACTATTGGATAAAAAATATTCGGTACAATGAACATTCGGCAGATCTTCCTTAAGGGCTGAAATTTTCGGTTCAATTATCTTTCGGTGTATTTACCTTTTGGTGGACAACAGGGCTACCAAAATTTCTACTCGTGAAAATCCTTAGAAAAATTTGCGCCATTTTGACCAAAACGCGTCATTTTCCCGCAAAAAAATGACGCATTTTGCTCAAAATGGAGTAATATTTCCCTAAGAGAAGCGAATATTAGAACAAATGAAACGTAAATACGTTTCAATTTCCGCTTCTTTCGCGATTAGATACTGCTTCAGTTACTCTTCCATGTGGTTTCATACGCTAATTTTCACCGGGACTTGACCGTATACAATATCATAGGCCTGATACTCTTTGCGTCTGCGCGAATGAATTTTATACCTACATCACAAAATTACGCAAGAATGAATTGTGACTAATATAATGGCTTATCATAGCATAGCAAAGCTACTTCCGCTATATCGCAAACATTATCATACGACCTCCTTCCGACGGATATTATTGAAACAACCACCCATTTGGTCTTTCCGTGAAAGCTCATAAAATATGATAGAATCCTATTCTCCTTAACCATATAGATTATCATAGGCCTGATACTGGTTGGGCCCGCGCGGATGAATGTTATACATCACAAAACAACGTAGAAATGTCTAATATGATAGCTTATCATAGCAAAACTACTTCCGCTATATCGCAAACATTGTCATAGGGCTTATTTATGTTACATATTATAAATTACCACAGCCGTTTGACGCTTACGCAGTATCTGATAAATCATGATGGGGTTCAGTACTCCTTTTTCAACACAGAATGTGACTCCACTTCGGTTTCCTATGCATAACATCATTTCGGATAGACTGCCTTGTTGATAAATGTGATGCACCTTCCAATCTGAGTTATTCTGTTTTCCGCATCAACACACATTACAATTGTTTATGTATCAGTATCATTCAATCTCCTTCATCTCGGGTAACTTCTAAGATATGATAGCTCTTATGTATTGTAAATCCGAAGTATTCGTATAGAGTAATACATATAATTGAAATTACAATTGAAGATATGATATATGATATAAGATATGATAGGCCCTATGTATTGTAAATCTGAAGTATTCGTATAAAGTGATATATATGATTGGATATCATAAACATGCTATCATTTGTGTTCCAGTTTATTATAGAATGCATAGAATATCATAGGATGGATAGTAGAAAATAATGATTTTCCTGTCATATCTTATCACACACTTTAAGCAGGGATGCGTCTAACCGGTCATTCTATTCAACGCGAATTTGTGGTTGAACAATTCTGGTAGAATTTCCAGACAGCAGACACCCTGTTGAGAGCAATGTTACATTTCCGTATCATATACTGATACGTTACTTTTCATTCTAGTATTCTTGAGGTATCATTTTTAACCATATGAAACGTATTATCGAGGTTGCAATTGAGTATCAATACTTCAAGTATACTGCTATGATACCTCAAAGATACGAAACCTCATCGATACCTGAAGTATACCTAAAAGATACGTATCACGAACTTGCTAGGGATTACATTTGTATTCATTTGAGTCTTCAATTCATTCCCAATCCTGAATTTCATTACATGGAATAAAAAGTATACACTATAGAACCTCGCAATAGAAATGCTACCACGCTCTCTTCAACGCACGGCAGAAACCGTGAATGAAAAAGAAGAAGAGTTGTGTTATTGCGAGATTCCATTGTATACAGAATTCAGGATGAGAAAGAATTGAAGATTCAAATACATACAAATAAATCAAATTTCATTGGATTTTCAACAATACACTTGTATTGAAAATGAAATTTGGATTGAATTGTATAGGCTCTTTCTACACTTGGAATCCATACAGATTATCGGTTTTCAGGAATTCGATTGAAAAACAATCGTATTCCGAATCCAAGATTGAAATGGATAGGGAATAAAAAATTATTAAAACGGATTCAATATCTATATCGTAATCAGCATAAAAATGGATTGAATGACCATGACTTGGAAATTCATAACATGCGATAGAAATTATATACTGAATTCAACATTGAGATGGATTACAGATTCAAATGGATTGCGTTTTCAGGGATACAATTATATTAGGATCAAATTTGGCTTGATTTGGATATGATTTTCATTCGTCTTGGAATAAACGTCACAGAAATAGATTCGTATGGTTTTGAGTTGATAGAAATCTAATTCATTCCTTTTTCGATTTCCACTAGAGAAGCATGGTGATTATAGACGCACTTTATCCAGGCCATAACACGCACTCTTGTACAGCAGCGTAGGTTAAGCGTTAGGTAGTTGATAGAATAGGTTAAGCGTTAAGTAGGCAGGTTCGGTATTCGGATGGGTGGTCGGTTGGTCGGTCAGTTACGGTGAAAAATAAGTAAATGAAAGATACGGTAGATTTTCGGTGTTTGAAACGTCCACATTCCTCGCCATTAGACCATCATCAGACACCAAAATTAATTTTTTTTTCTACTTCTCATGCATTGAAATGGATGGAGCAAGTACCCCATATAGCACAAATGTCTCAGTAATATCTCCAGAATATTCTGACAATATTACAATGTCTCCAGAATATTCTGGAGATTACTGAGACATTTGTGCTATGTGGGACTTCTCCTTGTGAATATCAAAAAATGGTGCAGAGAATGACATTGAAAGTGGATAGAGATGAATACTAAGTTCATCCAATTTCGTGCCGGATTTTTCCTTTTCCTAATCCATTCTTTTGGATTAAAATGGATAAACCAGATTCCTATTCAGGTCAATGTCAAAAAGCGGTACAGAAAATGACGTTGAAAATGGATAGAAGCGAATACAAATTTTTCTGTCCATTTCTATCCTCGATTTTCACTAGGGAGCTTTTCATCGTCCATTATAGCCACATTCCTACCTTTTTTGATGATTTAGAATAATACAAAACGTTAGGACGCTTTAGAGCTACTTATGAACGAACGGGATTGATGCTGTTTGTACACAAATAGTTTTAAAACATCCTGATGTTTTGTATTACCGTAGAACGGAGTGACTTTGACAGCCTTTGGGCCGCTTTAACGGAGCGCCGAAGTATGGTTTAAATGGATGCGGAACGGAGTCGCATGACATTGTGTGGCGGCGCCCACGTGTGAATCATACTTTGGTGCGCCGTTGAAGCGGCCCAAGGGCTCTTAAAGGTCTCAAAGTGAGCCCGTTTTACGATATTCTGAACTATCAGAAAAGGTAGAAATGTAGCTATCATAGATGATGAAAAACGGCCGAGTGGACATTTTTCTCCTCAACATTTCAAACATCCATTATGTTCTCTACATGATATTAGAAAGTTCTCTAATGCGTCGATTTGGGAGATCTTTTAGATAACTTCATCCCAAGCAGAACGGGTTTTGGAAATCGATCCGAATTCGACATGACTTCGACGTTGACATCGAAAACTGATCTAAATTTTTTCAGGGTACCCAAGCATTAAGGATGTCCCTTGGTCGATTTTTTCACTAAAAAACTACTAGATCGTTTCAACCATTTCACGTCATTACCATTCAATTAATTACATCGACCTTGAGATAACACAATCCAGAATGAATCAGAGATGCCGGCTGTGGTCTCAAAATAATTGTACATGGATTATATTTGTTATATTATCAAAAAAACTGAATAGAAGTTTCTTATTGGCCGATAACGAAATTTCGTTCTAATTATTTATGGCGAGTTAGTTGAACAACAAACAGACCAGACCCGGATTGTTTGATTGATTCTGAATCATTTGATCCAAAGTTGAATGCAATTGATTGAATATTTTTGAAGTAAAATGGTTGAAACGATCTAGTAGTTTTTTGGTGAAAAAATCGACCAGAGCACTCCCTTAATGGGAGCTTGAGTTTGCCGAACGAGCACCCTCGCGTCAGAGGGCACTGATGTTCTCACTATGTAGGATTTTGGGTGGTAGGACCAGGGTTGGGAATTTGACATGTCGAGTGAGGTTTCTGACGTATAATACATATCCTGTATAATACATACATTATACGTATAAAAGGTAATTGTTGGTCATTTCTAGTTGATTTTTTGATGGACCAATCACATTTGGTTCCTAAGGGCGTCATTATGATGTATTAAACTTGTATGAAACCTTATTAGTTGTATATGGTAATATACACTGTATTATACATGTATAATAATTGTATGAAAGTAGGAATATTATACCATGTATAATACATTCCCAATCCTGAGTAGGACTACCGGTGGATTATAAGTTCCAAGAAAAATGGTTAACGATTGAGATGAATCCTCTCAAAGTAGAGATAAGTCCTTTTCGCGTACTCTACTGTCTACGAATTGGGTCGTGGATGAATAATTATGACACTAATTACCAGGGGGCATAAACTCAAATAGAAAATTCTCAGACTGATTTCAGCACCGCTGTACGGGAGAGCACTGGAAATAATTTTACATGGATACACTAACACAAGTCATAAACAAATCATAATAGTTTTTGAAGTAGTATTGGAGTATTCATGGAAATTATTTCCAGTGCTCTTCCGTACGGCAGCGCTGAAATCAATCTGAGAATTTTCTACTTGAGTTTATGCCCCCTGCTAATTACGTAGTAATTAACAAATTCACTTTAATAAAGAATAACGGGTGTGAAATATCATCGCCAGATTAGTCGAATTTTCCGAATGTGAAGCGATCGGCGCGCTGAAGGTGAAATCGTGAACAAATCGGAGATGTGTCTTGCTCAGTCTCGTGATCAGGGTTGGGAATTTGACATGTCGAGTGAGGTTTCTGACGTATAATACATGTATTATACGTATAAAAGGTAATTGTTGGTAATTTCTAGTGGATTTCTTGATGGGCTAATCACATTTGGTTCCTAAGGGCGCTTTTATGACGCATTGAACTTGTATAAAACCTTATCAGTAATATACACCGTATTAAACATGTATAAGACTTGTATAGAAGTAGGAATATTATACTATGTATAATACATTCCCAACCCTGCTCGTGATCAACTGAACATGAGCGTTGATCTTCTTGTTCACAAAGCTATCTTTTCCGCGCCTTTTTTGGATGGGTCACGCATGCGTGAATGCGTTATTGCCCACAATACTCCCCTCCTAGCGAGTTGGCAAAATTTGAATTTTGTGGGTGGTACAATTATTTGCAAAATTGTAAGAAAAGAAAATATAATTGCGTCTGGCGTCGATGCGATCTTGAATATTCACATGTGTTGTTTCACATAGCGTGCGTAATGCTACTCTATGTTAATATGTCTATTATTGACATTGATTTTGGTATTCGAATTTGAAAAAGAGAATAATACAGTTACGTCATTTGAAACATTGATTTAGTTACAATTCTATGCACTGACATATTTCAATCCTTGAAACGTATAGATGCTTTTTTGGTATTCTTGTCGTATGCGGTCTACGTAGGTCCTTGGATTGTCGTATGCGGTCTACCGGGGTAGACCGCATACAGCAACCGTATGCACTGCAGCATGCGGTCTACCCCGGTAGACCGGGAGCTGCTTACTATATGCTCCTTGTATGGGGTCTACCCTGAGCAGAGTGCATACGATAAGGGTAAGGATTGTATTATGCGGTCTACCCCGGTGGGTAGGAAACGATCTCGATAAACTGCAGCATGCGTAATGAAAAGCAGTTCGAGTGCAGGTAAAAATGCACAGGAATAACAGTCTGGTACTTATGTGGAAGCACCGAAACTTGCTGAAATTTGAGTGGAGCAGGAGAATGAGATGAACAGTGAAAAGAAAATGTTCCACAGAAATGAAAATAAATGAAAGAGAAAAAGAGAAAGAATAACGTTATCTACGACCTGAATAGCAGCACATTGTACATCAAAGTGTTGGTACAAGAAGTACCTGGAATCCCACGACGTTATGAATGAAACAGTAAATATGTAGGAAACGTACGCGCGTGTATCAATGAATTTTCGACAACTACGTGTATGTGCGTACGTGTGCGTGTGAAGAATTTTCATCACAAACCGTTAGTCTCTTTTGAATGAAGTGAGAGTCAGGAATCAGTTCGGTTGTGAATTATAGCAGTCGTGTTTGGAATACGTGTCCAGTAGCCGATGAAATGTGTCCAGTAGTTTTCATTTCAGTTCCTGCAGTTCGTTTTCTGTACTACTTGCCTGCTTCTTTTCCTATGCTTTGCCGCTTTCTCACGGTAGACCCCATACAACAGTCGTTACGGAAGCACCTTGCGGTCTGCCCAGGTGAGGCTTTGAGCACAAATCTAGAATTAATTTTCAAAAATTAGAAGTAAATCGAATCTAAGTTAATGAGGAATAAGTGTCCTTTTTATGAATTAGGATATAAAGGACTGGTGACTTCCGGTTGGAAAACGTAGAGCGGAGCACGCGAATAGTCTTGTCGTGCGAAAGTAGTAGAATACGCGAGAAATAAGGAGAGATTCATGGTGAGAATTGTAAAGGAGAATAGTGCAGTGAAATAGGAGAGAAAGTGTAAGAAGAGAAGTTGGTTTATTCAAGAGCCGCAACAAAAACTGTAGAAAGGAGGACAGCTAAGGAAAAGAGGTTAGAAAGCAGTAACAGCAAAGGAAAGGAGGTTACCTGTAAAGTTGAGTGGAGAGACGAAGGATGGCGCCAGCGGGGAGATCACTCGGCGAGAAAAACAAAACGAAAGAAGTGGGTGGGAAGATTGAAACCTTCTTTTCGGCTAGTGAAGACAAAGGTTGGGAAACATTTATGAAAGAGATAGAAGTCAGAATAGGCAGCGAAATGGAGGAAATTGGAGAGGATATGAAAGATCATTTAGAAAGACACATAAAAGGAATGAAGTATGGCATAATCGAAGAGATTGATGAAAAAGAGGAGGAAATGAAGCGAGAAAGAGAAGAATGGGAACAAGAGGGAGCACAGCTTGAAGAGAGAATAAAGGAACTAGAGTGGAGAAATGAAACGAAGGAGAGAGAAGAAAACAAGAAAAATGTGGTGACTAAGGGAATTCAGATAGAAATGGAGAACGGTCAAGAAGAAGTAACAGAATTCCTGGGAGAGAATTTACTAACTGATGTGAATTTAGAAAGAGTGCAGGTAAAGAAGGGAAAAGAAGGGAGGGGCATAATAATTGCGAAAATCAGCTCATGTGAAAAGAAAATGGAAATTATGAAGAAGAAAAAGGATCTGAGAAAAGGGATCTACATAGACGACGATTTAACGAGGGACGAGAGGAACATTCAAGCCCTTATAAGAGAGATTGCACGAGAGGAGAGAGAAAAAGGAAAACAAACCAGAGTTGCATACATGAAAACAAGTATTGATGGAAAATGGTTCAAATGGAATGAGAAAAAAGAGAAGTTAGAAGAAGTTAGAGGGAGTAACAGAGGTGAAATGTGAGGAGTGGGTGGCAAGGTCGGAGAAGGGTGGGGATTGAGGGTTCGTTTTCGGAACGTGGCAGGACAAAGAAAAAAATGTGAAGAAACGTGGAGTTATTCGAGTGGATTCGAAGTGGTGGGATCAACGGAGACATGGATGGAGGAAAAAGAGTGGAAAAAGATTCAAGCACATTTACCGAGCGGGATGAGGTGAGAGTGTGTTCCAGCAGTGAGAGAGAATAAGAAGGGGAGAGCATAAGGAGGAATGGTGACAGGAGTCAGGGAGGAGTTGAAAGAAACAAAAACAGGTCAAATAAGTGAAGGCATAGCAGAAAGAAGGATAGAACACGAGGATAAAACGTGGAGAATTTACTGTATACAGTCAGGACATCGAGGAAACTATGATGAACCTAAATGAAAATATAGGAAAAAGGAAAGAAGAATGCTTACTGATAGGAAGGGACCTGAATGCCAGGACAGGAGAAGAAGGTGGACCGATCCAGGAGAAGGGGAAGGATATTAATGTAAGGAGATCAAAGGATGAAACGCAGAACAGAGAGGGAAGAATTTTGGTGAAGGAAATAGAAAATAGAGGATGGATGATATTGAATGGGAGCAAAGGAAAGGAAGGTGGATGGATATACGTAGGAGAAAATGGTGCTTCGGTCATAGACTACGTTATCGCGAATGAAAAGGCTGGAGACGAATGTATCAAGATTACAGAAGGAGACAGAACAGAATCGGATCACTTATCATTGGATACAGGGAAAGAATAGAAGAGAAATAAGAAAAGAAGAAATGAAAAAGGAAGTACAAAGGAGAGAATGGACGGAACAAAGTATTGAAGAGTATAAAAGGAAATGTCAAGGATGGTATCCAAGGGCGGAAGAGAGTGGAGGAGTGTGGAGAGAGATGAAGGAAAAGGTGAAATCAGCGACAGTAGAGATGAAGAAAAGGAATACACTCTGAAAGATAGGGAGAAAATTAGGGCACGATAAAGAATGGAGTGACAGGAAAAAGAAATTGAGGAAAATATTGAGAAATTGGAAAAAAGGTAAGGCTACCAGGGAAGAATATGTTAAGAGGAGAAAAGAACACAAGATATGGTGTGAAGGGAAAAAAGAAGAACTGATAAAAGAAGAGGAAGAAAAGTTGAAGCAAATAAGATCGGAAGCGGAGGTTTGGGAGTACATAAATAGGTATAGGAATGAAGGGAAGAAATAGATGAAAACATAGACATAGAAGAATGGAAGAGACATGTCATGCAACTTTTAGGAGGAACAGAAGAGGGGAAAGTGATGGAGAGACCCAGTTTTGTGGATGAGGTACGCAAGGAAGTATTCGGAAGTGAGATAGGAGAAAATGAAAGGCGAGAGAGCATCAGCGATCTCGATGTGAGGAAGCAAATACGTCAATTGAAGAAAAAGAAAGCACCTGGAGAGGATGGGTTAGAAAATGGAGTTTGGAAGTATATGCCACAAGAAATACAAAGGGTATTAACAGAACTGATAAGGGATTTATGGGAGGAAGGAGGAATAATCGAGGAGTGGAAAGGAGGAATCATTAGTCCAATATTCAAAAAGGGAGAGAAAAAAGACGTGAAGAACTATAGGGGCCCCAACGTACATGAACACAGCTTATAAAATATACGCTAATATACTGAACAAGAAACTGATAAAGGAAATTGATCAAAAATTACCGGAGACACAGTTTGGATTCAGGAAGAACAGAGGAGTAACGGATGCAATTCTCACTCTCAATTTCACTGTGAATAGGGAGTTAGGGACAGAGAAAGGAAAGATTTTCGCGTTTTCCGCCGATTTGAAAGCAGCGTTCGACAAAGTGGACAGAGTAATTCTTGAGGAACAAATGAAGAAGTTCGGAGTGAGCGAAAAGTTGAGGGATAGAATAATGACGACAGAGGCGGAAACGAAAAGCAAAGTGAGAGTGGGGGAAGTATACTCGGGAGAATTCTGGATAGGGAATGGAGTGAGGCAGGGATGTCCAATGAGCCCGACGCTCTTCAATATCTGTGGCGGAATTGGAAGAATATTTGAAGGAGGGACAGATAGGAGGAATCGTCATAGGGGAAGAAAAAGTATGGAGTCTATCATACACAGACGATGTGGTTTTATTAGTTCAGAGTGGAGGGGAACCCAAGGAAATGATGAGACGATTCAAAAAATTTCTGGAGGAAAAGAGATGAGCATTGAGCCCGGAAAAGTCAAAAATATTAGTATTTGAGAAGGGAGGAGGAAGAGAGAAAGAAAGAATCTGGAAATGGGGAGAAGAAAGAATGGAAGAGCTGGAAGAAATAAGGTATCTGGGTTATATCCCCCCAAAAAACGGGAATTCGACAAGACACATACAGGAAAGGGAGAAGGGAAGGATAATGGCGATTCAGTCGACGTGGAGTATAGGAGAGAGGATTTTCAAGGATGTTTATGAAAGGAGGGTGAAAATGTATGAAGCATTGGTGGAAAGTGTGGCGTTGTTCGGTGCGGAAGTATGGGGAAGGTTAAACGAAGAGAAACTGAACACGATACAGAGGAAATATTCAAGATGGATTTTGGAATTGGACAAAGGAACATAACGTACATAATTAGCGAAGAATGGAAGATAGAAGGAATAGGAAGAAAAGCATGGAAGAGAGCGGTGAAGTATATGGAGAAAGCGAGGAAGACAGAGAAGAACATTGTGAAGGACTGTATCAAAGAAATAGGAAAAGACATGATGGGGAGAGCAGAAGGAAACTGGGAAAAGAGAAGGAAGAAGACTTAAGCATGGGTGGAGACAGATGATTTAGAGCTGAAAAGATGGAGGAAAGCTGAGATAGAAACAACAGAAGGAGTAATGAAAAAGTTCAAGGAAAAAGACAGAGAGTTAAGGAAAGAGGAGATAGAGGAGGCCAAATATAACAAACTATATAAGAATATTGTAACTGAAAAATTACCAGAGTCTTCGGAGGGAAGAATGAAAAGCGCGGATAGAAATCTGGTGGCGAGATTCAGATGCGGAAATGAGACAAGGGGAAATAAGTACTGGTGTAATGAAGAAGAAAGGAGATGTAGATTATGCAAGGATCAAATGGGAGACTCAGAACATGTGATAAGAGAATGTCCTATGACGAAAGAAGAGAGAGACGAGATGGACATACTGGGAGAAAGAGGAGAAGGACTGGAGATAATGAGGAGGATGAAAAGCATCAGGAAAACGGCAGAAATATTGGGAAAGGAGGATAGTATGGGAAGAAAATAAGAGAGAAGAGCCGAAGTGTTGAATGTGTAGTGAATGTAGATAGGGAATAGTGGTGGAAAGGGGAGAGAAATGTGCAATAAGAGACGATAATAATTTGCCATGTAATAGAATCAAAGAAAGAATGTATTCATTGTATGTATTAATTTGTAATAGTGACGGAAGTTCATCCGAAGCTGCTTAAGGCGTGGATTATGTGGAATAAATAATAATATGAAGGAATTCCATTTCCTTCCATTATTCTTATTATTATTATCATTATTTTTATTATTATTATTATTATTATTATTATTATTATTATTATTATTATTATTATTATTATCGTGTGGATATACGGTGGAAGCGCGAGGCCTAAGAGAACGGAGGGGGGCGCTCGCTAATCTCCGCAAGGATATGGGCAAGTTGCTCCCTCTGGTAGCGAGCGAGGTGAGGAACATGATCGAAGCCTGCGTAGTCTAGAGGAACGTCAATATGATGGTCAAGGATGGGCTCCCCAGGGTGAGAGAATGGACGGATGCCATGCTGTGGACGCTCAAACGGATAGAAGAAGGGAAGAGTATCTTTGATACCAATTTTGGGTGGGTGGAGAAGAACAGGGTTGCTAGGAAGACGAAGAACCGCAATGGGGATCTCAACAAATCGGGGACCTCCGGGCCCGCAATCACCACCCTGCAAAAACGACTGAGAACTCTCGGGAATAGCCTGGAGGAAAGAAGGAGGACGCCGAAGCGAAGGAGGAAGAACACTCCCCCCTCAACTAAAGTCGCATCATCAGCAACGGCGCCTGGAGATGCGACCGCTCCCCCGTAGCCCTACCTTCCCAGGAATGGACACCTGTGGAGGTGTTGTGGTCAACAATACCTCATACCCTTTTGCTACGGAGGGGCTTCACTCATACCGCCGTCTAGCCTGAGGTTTGAGCCAGGGAGCCGTTAGGATCAGCTGCCGTCCACTCGATAGGGGTGACGTGAAACCTTTTGCATCAATCATGGGGCGTGCCCACCCCGTAACATTTTTTATTAGAGTCACTGGCATCGATAGGTCTGACCAGCCAAACTATCGCTCCTCGGTTTTCGATGCCCATCACTGGGCGTACATTACAGGCGGGGACAGATATTCCACTGCGGTGGGGTTGCCATGAAGGCCGAACCGTCTTAAGGACCAAATAATCAACATGGCTAGTAAAGACAAAAGACTGGACATGAGGGGGGAAAAGAGACGTAGATAGCTCAGTGGAGGAAGGAGGAACTGGTGCGCCAGACACTGTAACGGGTGTCGTCAGCCTCACCATGCCTTTAACACCTCGGCACGGTGGAGCCCAGATACGCAGGGACAGCGTCACTAGCATGGCCAGCACCTCGTGCGCTATCTCTGGGCTGAGGGTGTACACTACAGTGGAAGCGCGAGGCCTGAGAGGACGGAGGGCGGAGCTCCCTCTGGTAGCGAGCGAGGTGAGGAACATGATCGAAGCCCGCGGAGGCCAGAGGAACGTCAACATGACGGTCAAGGATGAGCTCCCCAGGGTGAGAGAATGGACGGATGCGATGCAGTGGACGCTCACACGGATAGAAGGAGGGGAGAGTATCTTTGATACAAATCTTGAGTGAGTGGAGAAGAACAGGGACGCTAGAAAGGCAGGCGACCGCGGAGGGGAACCCAGCAAATCGGGAATCTCCTGGGTGAGATACGTAGGAGCGTTAAACCCGAGGATGCCGAAGTGCACATCAAGATCATCAGCAGAACACGGGCCGGGGATTGAACTCGGTCGAAAGACCAGAGACAAGGGGGAGTTCGGTGGCGTTCTGGAAGGCCTCCTCGGAGAGGAGGCTGTGGTGCACAGTCTTGGACCTCGTGAGACATTGGACTTCCAGGGTCAGGACTGCGTCACCGAGGTAGGGGATGTGATGGTCTCCCTACAGAGGGATCTTGACGACGTGACTGGCGTTGGGGTCTCTCTCACCGGCACAAATATGAGGGGCCAGAGGGCGGCCATCATAGAATGTGGCCGAAAGACCACCGCCAAGTTACTGAGCCAACCACCGAAGAAGATCAAGGTCGGTTGGCTCGAGTGCAGGATTAGAAAGAGGGCGGTGGTGGAGCATTGCTTGTGATACAACGGGTATGTCCAACTCGCCCGATCCTGCACTGCTCCCGACAGGTTCACCCTCTGCTTTGAATGCGGGGGAGGAGGACACAAGGCCAGGGAGTGCACCGCTACACCAAGGTGCATGCTCTGCACAGAAAGAAAGATAGAGTCTGCTCGACTGGCCTATGCTCCCGGCACCAGGGAGTGTGTGGTTTTCAAGAAGGCCTTGGAGTGGGAGGAGCAGGAAGGGCGTTCAACGTCCTCCAGGCAAACTCAAACATGAGCCTGGTGGGGGATAATCTCCTGCTCCAGATGGTGCCAAAGAGAAACGCCGACCTGGTGGCGATCAGCGAGCAGTACCGGAACCGAAACTCACCGGAGTGGTACCGGGACGTGCTTGACACCGCTGCGATCTGGGTGACAAATCGCAGCAAGGTGCTTGTTCGGAGGCACGGTGCTGGCGAGGGCTTGGTCTGGGTTGATTTTGAAGGGACGGTTGTCTTCAGTCGCGATCTCTCCCCGAACGACCGTATGGCTGGCTTCCGACGGAAGGTCGACGCTCTGGAGGATTCGATCCTCAGCACAACCACGAAAGTGATTGTCGTTGGGGACTTCAACTCTAGGGCGGTGGAGTGGCGCATGAGCTGCATCAACTCTAGAGGGGAATATATCCTAGATATGGCGGCTAGGACAGGACTGGTAGTCCTGAACGTCGGCAACGTCACGACGTTCCGCCACCCAGGATACACGGAGACCATCCCCAATATTTCCCTCGCCTCCGAAGAACTGACACCCCGAATCAGGAATTGGAGGGTGGTCGAGGACTACACCGGAAGTATATCGAATTCGGGGTCCACGAGGATGCACGAGAAGGCCGGTTGCCCCCCCGGCGGCCGAAAAGATGGAACGTCGATCGCGTCGACGCTCAAGTGTCTGAACGGGTGATATCTTTGGGGTCCGTGACCCCCGAAGTTTCAGCCGCCGGTGGGGCTCCCATGGTCGAGGCTCTTGTAGACTCGACGTTGGCCTACTCATAGAGGCCCGCGACGTTGTGCGAGCCCAACTGGTACTCAACCAGGCGATGCGTCGCGTCGGAGCCTGGATGAGGGAGCATGGCTTATCTCTAGCTCTCGGCAAGACGGAGATCGTGGTTCTCACGAAAAAGAGTGTCCCTGCTGTCCTTCCTCTGCGGGTGGGGCAGGAGGCAGTGGAGTCGAAGCCCGCGGCACAGTACCCGGGCCTCATTGTCGACCGGAGGCTCCGCTTCCGGGACCACATCTGGGGGCTGCCGACGAGGCCGCTAAGAAGGTATCAGCTCTTAGCAGGCTAATGGCGAACGTCGGTGGCCCCGAGTTGTCAATGTCCACGGTCAACTCGGTCCTCCACATGGCCGAGATCTGTGTCACGGGGAAGAAGAGCTGCAGAGTGCGACTTGAGCGAGTCCAGCGACTCGGTGTGCTACGAGTCGCCTCTGCTTACCACACGGTCTCTGGCCCTGCGGTATTTGTGATAGCCGGAGTCGTCCCCCTCGCGCTCCTCCCTAGGGAATGACGGAGCATCTTCCGGCGGAGTGAGGCCAGAGAACACACGACCGTCGTAGCGGTCAAGGAACGCACCCACACATTCCTCGAGTGGCAGGCCTCCTAGAATGGAGAGACCAGGGGAAGATGGACCGCGAGGCTCATTCACCTGGTCAGGCCGTGAACACAGCGCGAGCATAGCGAGGTGGGGTATTTCGTGACCCAGTTCCTCACGGGACATGGGTACTTCCGGAAGTACCTCCACCAAATGAGCAAGGCGGCCTCACCTGATCGTCCCTATTGTCCTGGCGTCCTGAGAACATCGTGGGACTGATGCTCCGAGACACGGAGAGCTGACTCTGTGGATTCCTTGGCGCAGTCCATCCTCCGCACCAAGAAGGCGGACCTTGATAGGGGCACCGGTCTCACTGGCCTGAGGTCAGAAGGATCCAGCTTGAACTAATGTGATGAACGGTTCCGGGCGGCGGATGAGGGGAGGATCTCCCCAACGGCGTCGGGGGCGGTAGAGCCACTCTCACAAAATTCCAGGTGCGTCTGTTTCTGTATCGGGCGACGTCCTGGTCGGCGTCTGTTTCCCCATGTTAGGGGCGGCCGGTCAACCATGTCTTCTGAAACCGATCTGAATATGGCCAGTACGAAGACGCAAGAAACCATTACCGTCCAGGGGGGATCGGACCTCCCAGGGCCGGCGCTAAACAGGGGTGTGCGAACGGGCCCCGCAGCGTCGTTTTCATGCGACCGTAGTACAATGGAGGTGGCTTACTTGGCCTCCATCGTGAACATCGCGCCAAGTGATGGAGAACGAAGCAATGGGGAGGGAATAGGAAAGGAGGGTGGAGGTGAAGATGACTTGGCTTCCCTCAGGACGGCGATCATCGAATCGGAGAGGGACGCGGAGGAGAGGCTTGCAGGAATGCGTCGCCTCATCCAAGGCATAGTAGATGCCATCCAGAAACAGCCCGACGTCCATCGAACTGTGAAGGATGGCATCCCTCGACTGTTGGAGGACCTGGATGGGCTGCAGGAGGACACGCGGATGTACGCTTATGTTCGACAGGCCATAGACCGCGGAGCGTTCGATAGGCGGACAGGGAGACAGATACCCACCCCACGGAATTCCCCTGGGAGTTCGCCTCCAACAAGTGGTCAGAAGCGCCCCGCTGTGAGCACGTCGGACCCTCCAAGAGCTCCAGTCCGGATGCCCAAAAGGAGGAAATCTCCTGTGGCTTCCACACAAAAGGAGCGGACAGTGGTCGAATTGAAGGAGGGGAAGAAAAGGAAGAAGAAGCAGAAGGAGGAACAGGAGGAGAAGGATAGGACAACGACGGTCAACCCTCCCACGCAGCGTCCGGCGAAGCAGGCTCCATCAACGAGACCCCAGCGGAAACGACGGCAGCGGACCATGAAGCCGGACGCAATGGCCGTGGAACCCGCAGGAGGGAAAACGTACGCGGATGTTCTGTCCACCCTTCGCCACGCTGTGAGCCCGCAGGGGCTTGGGGTCGAGGTGAGCGCGGTCCGTCGCACAAGGACCGGTAAGATCCTCCTTGAAATAAAAAAAGCGACGGACCAGGCCAGGGCGTCTTTCTCGGAGGCGCTCAAGCAGAGTGCACAGGAGGTGGGCAGCGTCCGGGAGCTGAGGCCAACAGCCAGCCTAGAGATTCGAGACTTGGACGTTTACTTCACTGAGGTGGAAGTGGGGGCTGCACTGCGGAACGAATTGCAAGAGTACGGCGGGATCCTGCAGGTTACGCTAACGAAGCCCACCGTGCGTGGTCGAGTCTCGGCCCTTGTTACGATTGAACAAGCGACCGCAAAGAGACTGATGACCACTGGCAAGATCAGGGTGGGCTGGATTAACATATGCAGGATCCGGGAAAGAGAGGTCGTACCGAGACGCTACAAGTGTCATCCGATGCCCTTCACACGTTCTTTGAGTGTAAGGTGTGACGGAAGGAGAGAAGTTGTCTTGAAGAGATCTACGGCAGTGTGCCTCCAGAGAACATCGTTGGGGTCATGCTGTTAAGCCAGGACGCATGCACTAATGCCACCTGCTTTGCGGAGTCGTTCCTGCGACGGAAGAAGAGGGTCCTCGATGCGAGAGCCAGTAGGGGAGGCGGAGGGGTCACGTGAAACGTGGCCTGGAATCCAGGGCATCGCCCCGGAGGTAATGTGTTGAACAGTTCCGGGGGGGCGTCAAATGCCTGTCAAGAGGGGGTTTCAGTGGGAAAACTGCGATCGGCAACTGTCATCTCCAGTCACAGCAGGAGTCTCACACACCGGGGAGCAATGACATCAGCTCCCCAACGGTGCATAAAGCATTTCCCCCTCCATGAAAAAAAATTATTATCATTATTATCATTATTATTATTATTGCCCTTGTCGTGAAGTACTCAGTTTACTACAGGCTTATGTAGGTTGATAGAATCCAACTTTTACCAATCCCCTGTACGTTTGCCTCATCAAAACATGATTTTTCATGACAACAAGTGTGGGCGGGTGGGAAGGTCTATGCCTCACCTGGATATGATCCGTTATTCCAACATAAAATATTGATTTTCCGGCGAAGACTGCGATAAGGATGTTGGACCACGTCCTTATCGGAACCTGATAGGTTCGCCTCACTGGAATCAGACTAGTCCATACATGATAAAGTCACCCTAGGTATCGTAGTTACGGCCACATAAGACCCTCTTGTATCTTCCCGTCGTGACATATCCAGCTCACAACCTATTTATCGAACTCACTGGGTTTTCTTCATTCTTGCGTGATCGGTTTCTCATAAAATTGCTTCTGCATTACATGTATGGTCAGGCACGATTATCAAGACCTGATTCTAGAACCTGACGGGCATGATCTGAACATGTTAATGGCCTTGGCATTTCTGCTGGTTTTCTGGTATCCTTCTCCAATCAGGTCAACTCACAAGGCTCTGATCATTCCAACTGATCAGTTCCTCATTACTTCTTTGCATGATCAGGTCTGGATCAGGTCACATTATCGGTGATAGTATACTCGGAAAGCATGCATTCATACATCTAGTGCTCGTTCGTCAGCTCACTTCGGAAGCATGGTATATTCCATGCACAGAAGGTATGAATTTTGTCTCCGTATAGAGAATACGACATATGGAATTAAATTTTGTCATTATCATATATTTAGGGTCAACCATAACGCTGCACCAGTGCCAAGTTTGAGTGAGTTCCATAGAGTGATTATTCTCATGTGTGGGAGGCTATGCAGCCAGAAGAATTCTAAAAATGTTGAGCAGCAATCATTCCCTCAATCATCATCCGAACAAATACGTATGTCAGGGTTCTCTGGTACTGGTTCAAATTCAGTTGAAAATATTTCCGATCACACGCACATATTCCCCATCATCCAGTCATCCAACGCGTCGAAATCACCCACATCAACTGGAAAAATACACAGGGTAACATCAAAATGCACGAATCCCGGAACACTGTCATATACCCCAAAATGCTCACCAAGTGCTGAACGCAAGGAGCGTCATACAAGTACATCACCTTCTACAACTCCGAGAGACGGCAAAAGTACCAAAGATCAGTAACTACCCAATACTCCCACATCATCTCATCCTTCTGATCATTCGACAGAACAGTAACAGAATCAAATCTTGGTCTAAGGATTCACTTTTTCACACTGCGTCAAGAAAACAGGAAGAACATGACCCAATTTTTGCCTCACTCTCTTTTACACGAAAACACAGAGGAAAACATGGATTTCCTCATACTTCGATTGCTCATACTAGCAAACGCAAACTGAGTCCGACTAATACAAACTCACCCCGGAGACATCCAGGTAGCGAACAGACATCAAACGAACATTCATCCAGCGAACATTCATCACAAGTAAAACCCAAAAAAAATACTCATAAATATAAACCCACTCATGAAGGTGACCATGAAGTAATCCACCCATGAACATGAACGCATTCATAGGCATGAACACACTTATAAGCATAAACGCACGCACGAACACTGTTTGAGATTCCCGAATCTGTCGAACGTTACGAGCGTTCTTCCTGCTTTACATCCGGGTCCAATGTTCGAGTGATTACCTGACTTTAGGCGGTTGGCAACGATAAGCTTGCCCTTTGCGAATTATTACGTGTCATATTCAGTCTTCGCGCAGCACTCGACACGAGATCAGTGGATATTTCGTTCGGTCTACTGACCCTTTGTTCCATCTTGTTACCAAGTGGTCTCTTCTGAGACACGTGAATTCTCTCATCTCAAAAGAGATTTATAGTTTTTCGTGCTTTCGTATTCCAATGCGTGTGAGCTCCTTCTGGGTCACTTCACGGGGTTTTATCTACGTTTCCTTCTTTTAAAAGTTCTCGTGCGGTTTTCATTCCCTCGTTATAGTGGAATCTTCTGATCACTGATCGAGACGGTGCTATGCGAAGTGCTCATTCTGTGCTTTGAAACTTTATGCAATAATTTACAATGTTTCTGTAACGATATTTGAGTTAAACGTATGTGCCTCTTCTGGGCGCATTTGGAGTGTGCAGTGTGTGTGTATGACTGTTTTATTTAGTTCAAACCTCGTCATCCATGGTCGAGCAAACTTGCTGCTCCTTCTTAGCACCATATTTTTTATAACGTGTAACTTTGAAACTCTTCTCTAACAGGCGTCTGCCGCGCAGCCCTATTCGTTTTGTTATCAATTGATTGGGTTTCTGGATTAAATCTTTTGTTTTATGGGAAGATTTGTGTGATGCTTGATCACCTTTTTCTCACTTTCCCAAGATCCTTATTTGTTGCTGGGTCGGGTCTTTTTTCGGATTAGCTCTCATCTATTCTAAACACAAACGTACCTATAAACACAAACGTACCCATGAGCATAAACGTACCCATAAGCATAAACGCACTCATACAAGCTGTTCTTCTTCTACAGAGTCTGAAACATGAACCGATACACTTGGAGTTTACACATTGAGGAGAAATTAGTGGAGTCAACCTGGTGGCGAGTTTGGATACGGCATAAGCAATTACCCCAATCTATATTTAGTTGATTCAACTCCACGGCAAGATCCATCGTCACCAAATTTGCTGCGAGGCTGGCTCCATCACTTTTTTTTCATTGCAAATGAGCATATATTCCTCTCACAATTTGATTATGTATATCGTTATACTCCATCTTAGTATATGTTTACCTCTTAACTGCGTTCAATGTTCTGTCGTTTCTTCAACAAATCTGTTTTCCTCTGAACTGGAATTTTATGGAGTTATCTTGAATTTTTCTGAAGTTTCAGAATTATTTTCAGTGAAATGCGTCTGCTGAAGAAAAAGAAGTGCTCCGAAATTTCAGAAATTGGTCTGAATACTCAGTCAAAAATCTTTCTGATTCAGAAATTCTCAATCCGTTTTCTCTCAACATGTAACAAAGAACAAGGTATAAGCAACTGCTTTTACTGTTGGTTCTTGTTACACGTCAATTGAAGAGGGATAGAGAATTCCCAAATCTGCCACTGTTCACAGTGTGTTGATAATCAGTAATTGATTCTGTAAACTTCAGAAACATCTTTTGTCATATACATCAGCTGTCATATATTTCACATTTGCTATTATGAAATCAACTAACATGCTAGTACGAACTCAGAGATGGGCATTTTTGTACTCCGTGAGTACTTTTACTGGGGCCGATTCTTTTGTGTAAAATATGTCTTTCAAGTGAAATATGAGGTTGAAAAAAAGTATTCCCCCCTGAAAGTACTTCCGAAGTCCAAAAATGCCCATCCCTAGTAGGAACTATATTTTGGATCATCCATATATTTATTCAATGAGATGTGAATTTGACGATGGTTTTCTCAGTGTACACGAAAGAAAATGAACTGTTAATTTTATCGGAGCTCCGGTTACAGATATTCCTTGCTGTCCATATAGTAACCGCCCATGTGGAAAAAATTTCTAAGAATGTATACAATTGTACACAACTTGTATACAAATCGTATACAATTGTATACAAATTGTGTATAAATGTATACAGTTTTGGACATTTTTTCCACATGGGCGGGATCTAGGTCAAACTACAGGTCATTTTCCTTCGTGTCGTCATACTTATTAATATCAATATTTTTGAATTCAATTGTATAATTCTAATTGTACAAGTGTTATAAAGTGTTATTATCGCTGTTAAACGCGAATCATATTGTATGCGAAGGAATTGAAATACAATTGAGTTAATTTGTAGTTATTCTATGAATTCTTGTGTTCTGTACATTTGGTAAATGCAAACAATGAATTTGAAATTGTAGTTTGAATGAATTAATTTGCTTTTAAGGGGATACTAACGCTGTGGTATGAGCTACATCATTTATCTTGAACTATTTGAAAATGATCCAATAAAATCAAAATAACGGTCCGGACAATAATTCTCCGAAGCATGTAGGAGTACTGTTCAAAGCGATACACGGAGAGGAATTTGTGGTTAAATTCACTATGTAATTATTTTGCCCGAGGAACAGACTGACTTCCCAATGGCAATTACTGTAAATCATAGTGAATTTGATCATGTTTCTATTGTCTCGTCATAGTAAATTTCATGGTAATCTGTTCTTCGGTTACAAAGTCCCATAGTAAATTTAAGTATGCGTTTTCCTCCGTGTATTTTTATTTCATAGAGCGATTTTTCAACAATTTGGAATCAACGATTTGGCTTGTACCACGGCACTAGTATCTCCTTACACTGAGAGGAAGGTACCTAATTGAGACAACTAAATGTTGGTTGCTGCAGTTAGATTCTATTTGGGGCAAATGAAAGTCTAGTTGTCTGAAATATGAAGAAAATGGTTTATTCAATGGGAATAATAAATTTAATTGTGACAAATAAAATTCAGCTGGTACAAGTAAATTTTTATTCATAGTGACTAAATTTGGTAGCCGTGGAATATTTGAATAGACCCTTATTTCCCTCAGTATAGGTGATCAAAAAACATAGGATCAATTTATTCACTTTATTGATATCATATACGTATAAGATCTCATGAATTTCACGACGAAAGTTCGCACAAAATTTTATACGTTTAGGCTATCGCTTAAGGAGACTTGAGCATGAGGAGATGGGAGAGGAGAGAAGTCAAATTTTGCACGAACTTTTTTCAGAAGGTACACTGGAGAAAATATTTATTCGTCCTCTCTCCGTAAAATATTTATTCGTAAAAATTAAATATCCAATTAGATGCAAAAATTGATTACTTGCGTCGAATAAATTGTTTATTTAGAAGACCAATTTATTTGGGGCAACCATTCCATTATTTGATTCGATTAAATATTCCATTAATCCTGAGATATATTTTATGGAGAGAGAACAAACAAACTATTTATTTGTTTGAAAGGAATTTTTCGTTCAGTGTACGTAATCAACGGAAATTCAAAGTAAGTAATAATGACACGTACATGGGATTGCGCATTGCCGCACACTTCCAATTTCCCAATGACTTCTGAAGGCTGAAAAATGAAATTTACAAATTTTAATTTTCAAACGTCAACCAATTGTACAATTTGCCTTTTTCAGCCATCAGAAGTCATTAGGAAATTCAAGATGTGTGGGAATGCGCAATCCCATGTACGTGCCATTATTATTTACTCCAAATTCCTACCAATTACGTACGTTTTGAAAAACACTAAAAAAATGTGACTGTAATTTTTATAGCCACTTTTTCTTGTATTTTTAGATGAATTTGACTGAATTTTAAGAGACTCCAACTGAATTTCAGCCAACTGAAAATTCAGTCACGTTTTTCAAATTTCAGCAAAATTTTTCCGATAATTCAGAAAACAGTGACTGTAAACAAGTGCAGCGTCACAACCAGGAAACGGTATGCTTGAAATAAACAAGTGATTCTTACCATAGCCCCAAATATCACTACAGCTGTTTCAAGTGGCAGTCTGTTTGGTACATATGTAATATGCTTATTATGAGAATGATTACACTTATGGGCAGAATAATTACACTTGATTCAATTATAAGAAGTCCACAATATGAGCCTAATGTACGCTCGAATCGAGTATATTTTATCTTCTAATCAAGTGTGATTATTCTTGCAATGAGTGTGATTATCCTTATGATAAGCATATTACACATGTACCAAACAGAATGATATTTGGAACAGCTATAATGATATTTGGGACCATAGAAAGGATCACTCACTTCAATTCAAGCACACTGTTCTTCTAGGTGCACATTTTCTAAAATTTCAGAAGGAATTTTTTTCACAGTGAACGTTCACGCAGAATTTGATTTTCCTTCTCCACCACCCCTTGAGTGGATACTAGTGCCGGTATCGCGATTTTATATCTTATGATCCTGTCTCTTTTTAACCAAGTATAACGCAGAAGTGTACAGCACAGAGTCTCGGCCAATAATTTAAATAAAATCGTTCATCATGTTGATGTGATGCAACATACTACCTAAACTAACGGCAACTGAAATTTAGGCTGTAGGTGCGGCAACTAAATTTAGTTGTCCCAGCTAAATTTCACTTGGCGTAAATTGAAGTCTGATTGTCTGGAATATGAAGGGAACAATTTATTCAGGGTGAATACAAAATTTAGCTGTGACAAATAAAATTTATTTGGGCCAACTAAATTTTTACTTAGAGTGACTGAATTTCCTAGCTGTCGAATACTCAACTGAACCCTTTTTAAGCACTCATCGGGATACGTAGTATACACGCACGGAGTGCCTATTGCACACGCCATCGTACGCTCTGACCGTATCTCCTAAAATATTCCAGTGATCCAATTGGAAGTTGGATAGTTTTTTATTTCATGCAATACTGATTGATAATCCGTGGGGTTGTCTGTATGTCTGTCTGTCCGTCTGTACCTGGGATAACTCTGGACCGAGTGGACCAAGTTGGATGAAATTCATAGAGGACCTTCTTCAAACCCTTCCCCAGGGACCATTTCTTGTTTATTGCAATCGGACAAGTCCTTCTATTTTTTTTTCTGGAAAAATAGGTGATCTCGGAGAAAATTTTATCCACTGTATACATATATATATATATACAGGGTGTCCCATTTGAATCTGTCACTTAGAATATCTCGGAAACGAATAGATTCAGAAGAAAATGTTCCGGGAAAAAATGTAAGAATCTGAGGGGGACATCCGATGGTGAACTTGGCTTTGACCTTAGATCCCACTTTCAAGGTCATTTTGAGGTCAACTCATGTTTTTTAAATGGAATCCCCTATTTTTTACTACCGGTTTAGATGCTACGCTAAAAACCAAGGAACTTTTGTCTCAAACGTTTTTTCGAAATCCCCATAGATGGCGCTCTAATTGATGAGAAAATGAGAATTCTCAAACCGTCGGATTGTATCCTGTCTAACATAATGCTCAACTCTTGAGTGTTTCTCATCTCCCGGAAATTGCCGTCGGCATCAGCGTTACCCAATGTGCACCACGAGGAGGTTGCGCGATCGGACTTTACACATCATTGTGGCCCTGAAAAGGGCCGATTGTCTGAACTGGAGGTGTATCTCCGGGGACGCATTAGGCATTCAAAAGATGTTCAAAATGAGCGCCGTTTTGCCTTTGACCACGCGCAATTCTTTTATGAAAGTTTTCTACAGTTGCTTGCAACGTAGCAGGTGTTATTGCTGTGCATGCTCTTCTTATTAGATCTTTCATGTCATCGCGTATTGTTGGAGGTTCACGGAATACAACATTTTTTATGTAACCCCACAAGAAAAAATCAGGCGACGTCAGATCTGGCGACCTAGGTGGCTATCGCACAGGTCCTCCACGGCCAATCCACCTTCTGGGAAACTTCTCGTCCAGAAATTTTCGAACAATTCGCATGTAATGAGGGAGTGCTCCATCCTGTTGGAACCACATCCTTGATCTCACGTCGGGACTTACGTCTTCCATAAGAGCAGGGAGTTCAAAATGCAAAAAACGAAGACACTCCGCGCCAGTCAGGTTTCCTTAAAAAAAAATACGGCCCTATGATCCTGGAATCTACAATTCCGCACCAAACGTTCACACTCCAACGATGTTGATGATTAATTGTACGGACCCAGTAAGAATTTTGAGCACTCCAATAATGGCAATTGTGCCTATTGAGAATTCCAACATTGTGAAATATTGCCTCATCAGAGAACATAACGTGATGAGAGAAAGTAGGATCTTCTTCAATTCTCCGTTGGGCCCACGTGCAGAAGTTCAATCTTGTTATGGAATCCTCAGCTGTTAGAGATTGCACCAAAGTGATATGGTACGGATGATGATCCAACGATTTCGAGATACGCTGAGCTGTGGATCGAGGAATCTCGGTCATTTTCTCAATATCCCGAAGACTGATATGGGGATTGATATGAATTAATGCCAGCACAGCCAGCGATCGCACATCAGGATCATTGTCATCCGCATAAACTTTCTTGTTCCTCTGTCGTTTGAGGAGACCTTGACGAGCACGTTGTTCAAGAAATCGGTTCGTAATGCGATTTGGACACCTCCGATCCGGAAAACGACGTTGAAACGTTCTCACAGCTTCAGCATAATTTCCCCGCGCTTCACCAAGACACAAAGAAACGTCAACGATATCGTTTGGCGCGTAATCAGACATGATATTCAGAAATCTGTTTCCTCCAAATGATAACAGAGAACTGAGCAGTTTGAGAATGCTAAATTTCTAAGGTATTCACACGTGAATCGAAACAATAACAATTTCCAAGAACAAAACCAAAACAGAACACAACCGACGGCAATTTCCGGGAGATGAGAAACACTCAAGAGTTGAGCATTAGGTTAGACAGAATACAATCCGAGGGTTTGAGAATTCTCATTTTCTCATCAATTAGAGCGCCATCTATCGGGATTTCGAAAAAACGTTTGAGACAAAAGTTCCTTGGTTTTCAGCGTAGAATCCAAACCGGTAGTAAAAAATAGGGGATTCCATTCAAAAAACATGAGTCGACCTCAGAATGACCTTGAAAGTGGGATCTGAAGTCAAAGCCAAGTTCTTCATCGGATGTCCCCCTCAGATTCTTACCTTTTCTTTCCCGAAACATTTTCTTCTGAATCTATTCGTTTTCGAGATATGCTGAGTGACAGATTAAAATGGGACACCCTGTATATACCTTATTTTCTCCGAAGGGTGAGAAATTTGAATCTGACGTCCAAAAACGAATTCCAGATGGCGGACGTGAATCTAGTCAATTTTGCATTCATGAACAGATTTATATGAAACATGGGTTCTAGAGGTCTTCGAGGGTGCTGAATTCGAATCTGGGGTCAAATTCCGAATTCATGATAGCGGATCCAAGATGGCAAACGTGAATTTAGTCAACTTCGCATTTGTGGACAGATTTATATGAAATATGGGTCCTCGGGGTTTTGAAGGGTGAGAAATTCGAATCTGACGTCGAGAAACGAATTCCAGATGGCGGATCCAACATGGTGGACGTGAATCTAGTCAATTTTGCATTCATGTACAGATTTATATGGAACATGGGTTCTAGAGGTTTTCGAGGGTGCTGAATTCGAATCTGGGGTCAAATCCCAAATTCATGATAGCGGATCCAAGATGGCGGACGTGAATTTAGTCAACTTTGCATTTGTCCACAGATTTATATGAAACATGGGTCCCAGAGGTTTGGAGGGCGAAGAATTCAAATCTGAATTGTTCAAAATGTGAGCGGAGCGAGCATATGTGCGCTACAATCCATTCAAAATGAGCGGAGCGAATTCTGAAGGGGGTCGGACTGCTGAGCGAAGCGAAGCAGTCAGGGGGCGGAGCCCTCTGATTATATTTGATATAGATCGCAGAGTTGAAGAGATACCGCCATGCGGATGAAGGCAAATATATCAGAAAATGCTTATGCAGCATTTTACAGACGAATTAGCACGTGGAACAGCAAAAAAAGACACCTATCGATATTTCAAAATGGATGAAAAAATGTAATTTAGACAGTGTTTATCCGAACATTGATATTGGCTCTACGTCTATGCGTTTGTACAGCTTTATCCAATTGCACAGGAGAACGAACATTTAGTACTTTGAAAAGAATAAAAAATTACTTGCGGACTACAATTAATCAAGAGCGGTTGGATTGACTTGCAGTGTTACACATTTGAAATGATCTTTCGCAAAGTTTAAATTTTTATGGCTTTATAGATCAATTTACAGATATGAAATGTAGACGAAAACAATTATAATAAATAAATTATAATGTTCATGATCACATATATATGTATGCTATTTGTTTTATTTGTCACCCTCCTTTTTTTGTAATGTATATTCTCGATTTCCTCACGACGGCGGCACTGTATTGCAGCCTACAGCGCCAAAAATCTCAATCCACCACTGGTTGAACAGGCTCGTACTTTTCAAATCAACATGCTTGGATGACAACACTCGTGTCATCTTAAGAGGATACGAACGCAGAGGTGGCTCTATCTGGTGGCATCTTTTTTAGACAAAAATATTCAAACACAAAATTTTCTTCGGAATTCGAAATTTCAGTTTTGTACAGAACTTGATACATCATTCTTGAAAGATTCATCCCTGGAAAATTCAGGTTTCCCCGAGTTCAGTTTCAAGTATTTTTGCCTCAAAAAATGCAACTAGATAGATCCAACTTTGCTCTTGTACCCTCTTGAATGCCGAAAGATATTTTTCACCACATCAAAACGAGACACTTCGGTGATGGAATAATTATCATACATCTGAACATTCAGATTCCAGTTTCTGAAAGAAGGACCCAATCATTGGATCGTCCGATTGTTTACCTCCCCGGTTAAAAAATCCTTTGATTGTCGCCAAGTCTTACTGAGTCTCGCCAAATCTCATTGAATCTCGGACCATGCTCTGAACAAACCTCATCCGGCGGTTCATCAATGAGACCTGGTTAGAAAAATGAATTCTTCAGTATGAATTTAGTTCAATTTCGCCAAATCTCATCGAATCTCAGACAATGTTCTGACCGAATCTCATGAAATTCAATTTTTCAGATTCAATGGATTCTTTTAACCAGGGCTGGCAACTCTGTTTTTTTACCCTTATTCAGAAGATACGTATTAGGTACTTGAAAGATTTTTTTGGTGATGTTTGAAGGATATCTTTCGTGATACATCTGTCATGTATTGGAATAGTAAATTGTGCAACAAGTGCGCAAAGTTGGTGATTCCCGCACGAGCGTGAAATTTGTCGCCCGAGCGTGAAATTTGTCGCCTGAGCGGAGCGAGGGCAACAAACCACGCGAGTGGGGGAATTACCAATGCGCACGAGTTTCACATACTATTTTTCCTAAGAAGGTGCGGCAAGGATTACAAATACGATCCAAACATGTATGGTGAATGAAACCGAAAGGGGTCCAGGGGCGGAGCCCCTGGTGGGGCGCAGGAGCGAAGACAAGAAGAAAATTATGTCAGGTTTTTTCAAGAAAGTTAGTAATGAGAGAATAGACATTATACATGCTGTAAGAAAATCTGCCTTAAACTTCATAGAAATGTTATAAACTTTTTTCATAAACAGGTTATAAAACTCCGTAAGATATCACATTGAATGATATAATTCCTAATGTTGAGAATTTTTTTTCCAAATTCAAATAATATACAGGGTGATTCAAAATTCGCGCACTCTTTTTTGGGAGTAGATTCCTGATGAAATTCTAAAACGATTTGTCCTTTTGCACAATGCTCTCCGACGCATAATTTCCAAGATATAATTAATTAAAGTTGACTAATTATGAGGTGGATCCATCGGTCATTCAGGAGCGTCATAACAGAACAAGAGAGGAAGGTGCTTGCAGAGGGCGCTCATACGATCAGCTGATCGGTATAATCGATACGATTTACCAACATAAAAATTGGTAAATTTTCTATGTAGAACGATTGAATTCGTCGACACTGTGGAAAAATTGATTATTGTCATGAACTCTTATCACGATATGCTGTAGGTGAAAGTTGTAATTTCAGTAATGATTTTTATTACGCAGACAAATGTAAAATAGTGTTATTTCGTAGGGATAGGGATTCAAGTGGGAGAAAAAAGTATAACTACTCGTTTTCACTATTTCACTATTCACTTCATTCGTTGAGAGATCAATTGCGACGAGAATTGATTGTCTACTGGTTTGCGCGTTATTACAAGACTACACGATATGAAATAAGTCAGAATAAAAAGTAGGTATTGATGTTCTGAACGTTTGTTCATGTTCCGCTATTTCAGGGACGAAGGGCTGTTGATGAATGTAAACAAATTGAACTCGTAGACAGACATTGCCAAGCGTTGTTGCGTTTGTTGTTGAAGGAAGATGTGTGATTAAGTTAATGAGACTGATGTTTGAATCGATTGTCTGAATGAATTTGGAAATGAGTATAAGAAACATTGAACCTGACATTGATCAGATCGTTTCCAAATGAATTTTCGTGGATGCACTGAGAAAACTGAATGTTTACTACAACTTGAAAATTCTAGTTGTTCTATAACAGTTGGTGCAAAGACTTTTTTTGTCGAGGAAGCATAAATTTAGTCACATGCCCATAAAATAATTAGTTGTGACAACAATATAAGATATAGTTGTTGCAACCATACTAACAGAGTTGAAGATTTATCTTGTTCTATCATTTTTCAAAGTCTGAATGAACATATATTTTTGGTTACCACAACTGAAAAAATATATTTGATGTCGTATTTCACTAAAAAATTGAGTAGGTTTTTGATTGTGGCAACTAACAATTTTTTTCAGTGTGGAATATAAGGATCAAATATGTTAATAAAAAGATGACAAAAAACCATCATGCTGTAGGTGACATGTTTCAATATTTTTTTCATTCGACTTTACATTGAGACAAATAAGTCATTCAAATAAAAATTCGTTGCAATAAGCGATTCAAACTTCAGAGACATTGAGAGTTCAAATCGTGTAGAAAAATGATAAGCGTGCGGTAAAGTTACTTTACCGCACTCTTAGTACTTTACCGCACTGGTCTGACTACCGTGTGGAAATCAGTCATTTTGCGCACGCAACACAGGCTTGGAAAATCGAACTTTGCGCACAGTGTTAGGAAAAAAGTATTTTGCAGACGTATCTATTGGGTATGAGAATAAGCTTCCGCCCTTTTTCAAGCAAAGTTGATCTTTGTTCAAACAATGGATTATTACATGATGTTATTCAAAGTATGCACTATTGGAAGCGACCACTTTTGCCCATCTTCCAGGCGGCATACTGATTACTCGAAGAAAGAAGCAGGTTCTTTTGACTCGATCCATTCATTGAGTCATTTTTCGACACTTTCGCAAGAAGTAAACCGCTCTCCAGTAAGGGCTGATTGCATAGATCGAAGTAGATGATAATCCGAAGGCGCAATGTCTGGGGAATACGGCGGGTGGGGAAAGATTTCCCAATTCACTCCTTCCAAATATTCTCTAACAGGTTGAGCAACATGTGGCCTAGCATTATCATGCAGCAAGATAAGTTTATCATGTTGACCGTCCCATTCCGGTCGTTTTTCTTTTAGAGTTCAATTCAAACGTATTAGCTGTAATCTGTAGCGATCGCCAGTGATTGTTACCTGCTTTTTGGACCATTCCCATCTTGTGCAAGCGTTTACTGACGGTCGACCTGTCAACACCCAACTCTTCAGACAACTCATCTAGGGTTCGACATGCATCTTCATTCAATAATTGTTCCAGTTCTACATCTTCGAATTTTTTCGGTGCCCCTCCGCGTTCTTTATCACTCACGTCAGAATTGCCACTTTGGAATCGTCGAAACCACTCTTTACAAGTTGTATTAGACGGAGCGTGATTACCATAAATATTGCACAGTACACGATACGTTTCAGCGGCACTTTTCTTCGAAATAGAATAATGAAGCATAACTTCCCGCAAATGCTGTTTTGTCGGGACAAACGTTGTCATTTTGGACACCAGAAAAAAAATTATTTCTACGCTTGTAACAAATGTGAACTACCGCAATCGACACCTTACATATACACTTCCAAATCACAAGTATAGCACTTGAGTGAACTCAAAAATAGTATCACCAGCAACACTTTTTCAAGAGGGCGGAAACTTATTCCCATCCCCAATAAAAGAAACTTATATGACCCATACATAATTCATACATAATACATACATAATCCATATATGATCCATATATGAAAACGTGTAGAATCATACATAATCCATATATAATCCATATACAATATATATATGACCATATATGGTCCATATATAATGCATATATAATCCATGTATGGAGAATATTCAATATATGACAGCATTTTTTTCATATGTGCAAGATCTTGCATTCATGGGTCATTTATGGATTACATATGAATTATATATGGGTCATATATGGGACATACATGGATTCAATATGTATTATGTAGGGATTATATATGGCCATATATGAATTTTATATGGATCACATATGATTTTTATATGTTCTTATATGATTCATTCTTACTAGGGATTGAACTCCATAACATGGACCATAACCTCATTGGGAAAATCCCCGAAACCTCTAAATACCGCTACAGAATCTCATATATTCTCATAACCCAGATAACACACGGAGAATTCTCCTTCAAGAGCAAGAATAGAACTCTTCGAGAATTCTTTTCGAACTAATGAATTCATATAGAGCTCTGGAGGAGTTAAATCTGTCGGACATTAACAAGCTCTTTGAGAATATCAGAAGTACTGTTTGAGTACTCTCAAAGAACTTGTCAATGTCCGACAGATTGAACTCCTTCAGAGCTCTATATGAATTCATTAGTTCGAAAAGAATTCTGGAAGAGTTCTATTCCTGCTCTTGAAAAAGAATTCTCCGTGTGTTATCTGGGGAGATTTCATCAGGTTCTATAGTGGTATGTGGACACTTGTTTATTCAATTGGATGAGACTCTTGAGTTCTTATGATATTTTTTCGAAAGAGGAGAGGCACCCTTTCACAATAGTATGTAGTCGACTGGTCTAAACTATGGAACATGTGGAGAGCGCTGATTCCAGTATCGTATAGGGTTGAGTCAAGGGACATTTTTGGTGAAATGGATTTTGGGTACCTGAAAGATTCATATGTTTATTGGGATATAGCAACATAATTCAAACAACATGAAAATGCAGAAGACAATTCAATAAAAGTACTCCTTGTACGAAAACCTAAAAAATATGTAAATATGCATAGCTGTGAGCATAGACTAAGCAAAACTGAACGGCAGGTAAAAATTCAGTGCATTCTTATGTTCCTTATTTTTATACTCATTCATTTGTATATACAAATCTCTTTCAAAAAGATTTGGAATAAAATCATTCAATATGAAATGTAATTTCAGTTTCTCACACTAAAACTGATATTCTTCAGAAACTGTGATGCAGTTCTCGCGAGGAAGCCCTACCAACGTTGAGAGTAAGATGAAGAGATGGTTACAATACGCATCCGATAGGATAAAAAATAAGAATTCAGCGGAAAACAAGGAACAATTAGAATATTATTAGTGATTAACCTTTTATGCTGCACAGTTTCAGATTATTTTTTGGCTTCACAATTATTATTTTTTCAATAAAAGTGAGTGAAATTTAATGACCGGAGTATTTGTTAAATATTGTATTCATGTCCAATTGATTCGTTAGGAAACTATAATTCAATATAATCAAATCATGAGATAATGTCCGCTTCCGAGAAAGGACGGATTGAATTCCAAAAAATCGAATGAGATCTAATTGAATCTATTTAGATGAAAAAAAGGAATGAGGTAGATCTCCTCAGATGTAAATGATGTACAGGGCAACCAAAAACATGCAACAGCTTTTTTTTTATTCTGCATCTGACGGACAGATAGTTGTGATATTTATCCATTTCAGATCAAAATGACCCTTTTAAGCCACATTTGTTAGAACATACTTTTGCATATTTTATATTTTAGTGCATATGATAGCATATTTCATAGATGTCTGCATGTTTTGGTATATTTTGTGAGAAAGTGCATATTTCAGCATATTTGCGGGATTTAGTTTATTTGCAGATTTTGTAAAAAGGAGCAGAGTATGATATATAATCCTGCAATGAAGAAAAAGGAAATGGGTGTATGAAACGTGAGAGGACCTATACAGTGCTACCATATTATAATCGCACCTACCGAATACGATGAGTCATTCATACTTTCTTCCCTGGCATAAAATCTGACGATTTACGGTGAATCTGGTCCAAGACGATTCAAAGACTACCATTGTGGAAGATGTGATTGATAAAATCATTTGAAATGTTGAGGGCGCTGAAAAATTTGTGTTAAAAAAAATATTCTCTCAAGGAAGGATTAACTGTTTGTAATAGATGAATTATTGGCAATATAATTATCGTTTTATAATGAACTGTATGGAAAATGTTCAGAAATAAAAGTTATAATACTGCAGGACCCTCAACTCCTGCATCATGGGATCACTGATTCAAAGCGTATTTCTCTGGTCTCTTCTACTACAGTGAGTTCTGATACTCAAAACAGTATATGTGGCAAAGAGAATAATATGCCTAGAACATGAAATCATATTTTTGAATATGCCAGGCAGGTTGAAATCACGTAACTTATTGAATTTTATATTTTTTTCAGATAAATGAACATTCAGTCATCAAATGTTGAAGATAATGACAGTTTTTCCAGTTGTCAGTTATCTTCTCCCAATTCTTCAGTTCAATCACAAAAATCACTTACGGAAGATTTCTAACAGGTTAATTGATTCACATTTTGGGTTTTCTTTGATTTCACCTTGATTAGTAACAGTTGTCCTCATTTCATTCTAGGATATTGAACATCCGGATAATGAACAGGCGGATTCAAATGAATGTTATTCCACAAAAATATGTACTGTGTATCAAAAGCTACTTGAAATCCATTCTGAGGTAGTTCATTGTTTGCATATTCGTCATTCTGTTGAATTGAATTTTCATTCGTTATATTTATTATTGTTTGATTTTAGAGTACTGAACATTCTGACAACGAGAATAGAGTTAACGAGATAGATTTAAATCAATGCCATTCCCTAAGTCAACGTCTCGATTCTCCACGTTTGAACCAAAACTTCGTTCAGAAGCAACCTGAGGTACTTCATTGTTTTAAAACTCATTATTGTACTGAATTTAATCTTTATTCGTTGTCTATGATTATTTTATTGTAGAGTACTCAACATTCTGACACCGAAGATAAAAATAACGATTTGGGTTCGAATCCATGTCATTCCTCAAATCCTTCTATGGATTCTCCACGCACTTTGGATAAAAGTTTTGGTCAGAAGCAGCCTGAGGTAGTTTTATTATTTCCACACTCATGATTGTATTGAATCTAATATTCATTCGTTATGTATCATTATTTTATTTGAGAGTACTCAACATTCTGACACCGAAAATGAAAATAACGATTTGGATTCGCATCAATTTCATTCTTCGAACACTTGTGTCGATTCTCCATGTACTTCGCCAAAAAAATCAGTTCAGACCCAACGTCAGGTAGCTTGTTGTTTCCATACTTATGTTTGTATTGAGTCTAATATTCATTCGTTATATATCACTATTTTATATATGTCACAAAATTGTTGAACGAATTCTAAACGTATCGGGTTTGATTTTATTGCAAACTCAGATGTGATATTACTATTTCATTGCCAGCAGATTACTAGTCCTTCAGATTCTGATGATGATTGTTTGAATTCATCGTCGAAGGCAAAAGAGCGTAGAAAAAGAACGTGCGGTTTAAACAAGTTAATAACAAAAAAATTCAAACAGCTGGG
This sequence comes from Gonatopus flavifemur, assembly GCA_018340375.1. NCBI lineage: Eukaryota > Metazoa > Arthropoda > Insecta > Hymenoptera > Dryinidae > Gonatopus > Gonatopus flavifemur. The sequence continues at coordinate 8,316,401 of JAFFJZ010000013.1, forward strand.
AACTTCGATTGTACACAAAGTGGTCAAACATCTAGAGAAGTTCTCAAATAATAATATTGGCCAAGAGGATGATGCCGATGTAACAGAAGAGATCGGTTCGCAAGTACCTAATGAACATGGAAAAGTATGTAAACCATTATTACAATTTCAGTTCTCGCACTTTGTACATCATATTATCACTTCTCATTCCGTACTGAAAATTTCATTTATTGATTCATCTATGTAACACATTATACTCATGATGAAATCACATCACTTATATATTCAATTCCAACAAATTTTCAGGTTCTGGTGCTACCTGGCGTTGAAATGGATTTTATAATTTATTTGAAAGCGATCAACGCATCAAACATGAAAAAAAGGATCAATCTTATCGTGCGGGGTTATTGGCCAGATGAAATACGAAATAACATTTGTACTCGAAAATCCAAAAAATTCCCAAATATGACACTAATGACATCACAGGAGTTGAGAAACTTCATTAGTAAGCATCAACAATCCTTTTCAGTGAACAAAATCGCTCATACGTGTTGATCACAGAATTGTTGTTTCACATTTCAAGATGATGCTTATAATGAATGTATATTTGAAAATTTACAGATATAAGTTTGAACATGCAAAAAGGCAAAAAATTGCCTGCACGGAATAAAAGTAATCCTTTTTTTAAATGCTAAAAAGTGGATTCAAACCGCATTGAAATCAGATAGGTATGCTAAAAAGGTACAAAGTAAGAACTCCTAGGCAGATTGAAGTGTATGATGTATACATAATCAATTATTGAAACTTTGTTAAGGTTGGAAATGTTTCTTTTTCTTTTTAATGATTTATGTCAAATTTTATCTTGCATTACTATTCTACATTGCATCGAATGTCTGATGCACTAAAACGCATCTTTCATTTCTTAATTATTTGGACAAGGTTTATTTCTTAATTATTTGATTCACGATTATTATCATTTTATTTCGAAATTTAGTTCCACTTAGAATCCAAAAGTATTAATATCCTACTCCAAAGACTGAGTGATATTCTTTGTGATATATATTGTGATATTCTCAATTTGATTGAATTCGAAAAGTATAATACATGAACATATTTTGTTTTATTTTAATAATTTTTAGGATAATTAGAATTATTCGCATACTCGAGAGTATAGTTTCCCTTAGTGGATAAAAGAGAAAAGTGTAATTTTATGCATCAAGTACATACTTAACGTCGGAACGCTAGTCATTTTGTATTGACCAGTTTCTTAGAAAACTATCGAGTAAATTCGTTCAAACTGAGTTTTTGAAGATTCTGTGAGCCATGAAAAATATTGAGAAACTGGATTTTACGAATTTGTTCAATATTTTTCGAATAAAGTGACTAATACGAAATAACTAGTATGCAACGCGGATATTTTTTTGAAAGAATAAAAATGTATAATTTTTTGTTATGAAAAAAATATAATATGAGGTAGATGACCCCATTTATGAACGCGACCCCTTTAATGAACGTTTTGGTTTTTGATTCATAGTACTTTTCATTTAGTGCTTTAATTTCATCCAAGCATGACTGACTGGATACTAAATCAACCGCTGTTATGTAAATAAATTCAGAATAATATGCCATAGGAAAGATATAATGGATAAACGATTGTTCGCTAATGGGGGTTAAGGTGTTCATTAATGGGGCCTGTCACCTTAATTCATCATTTTTTATTGTTAATGGATAGAAAAATATATGTTGTATTGAACCAATATTATTGAACAGGGTCATAATAAAAATTGAGTTTATTGGAAATTGGTGGAGCAGCTGATTATTAAATCATTTCAATCAAATCACCCACCAGATGGTATTTTTCTATCTTTTCGATGAGACCAACCGACATGTGATTGGATAACATGTTTTTTGTGGATTTTTCGAGTTCCGGTTATTTACGCCAAAATGATCGGACAACAAACCAGTACGAAGTTGACATTGGTGGTGATTTATTTGTGGTTCTGTGAAACATCACTGCGATCCAATCAAAACCGATTCTCCTGGTCTTTTTTGAGCAGCCTATTGTAGGAAATCACCGACATATGAACAGAACAGCGTATCCTCTACAAAAGTCTATTTGTAATTGAGATGTTGGAAATGATTGGAACATGACTTGATCAAATCATTGATCCAACAGTGCGTCATCAGTCACTTGGATGGAATGAACCAAAACATGACCAAATAAGTTTTTTGGTGATTTTGGTAGGTTGATGCCGAAAAATCACAAAAATATGACCGGAAACACCGTTTTGGGTGGGTGAGCCCCCAATACACCGAATCCTGTTTGCATCGAATGCTCATTGCACCAAAAATTCATATTCCGAACGTCGACGGACCGAACGTGCATTATGCCAAATCCAATCAGATCTGTCATTCTTGTGGAATCCACAAGCAATTGCCGTTTTCACCAAATCGAATTCATTTGGCGCAAACATTTTTCGGTCTATCAGCGTTCGGAATATGAATTTTCGGTGCAATGAGCATTCGGTGCAAAGAGGATTTGGTGTATCGGGGGCCCACCTTTTGAGTGCAATGGTTGATTTACGGTTGATAAATGACCGAAATTTGACCCAATCGAATGCGTAATTCAATGGTGGGTTTTCAGTCATTTGGATTGAATGAACCGAAACATGACCGAATTAATTTGCTCGTCAGTTTGGCAGGTGGGTGCCGAAAAATCACCGAAATATGACCGAAGAAAGCGTGTCGGGTGCAACGGTTAGTTTACGGTTGGTTTATGGAAAATGACCGAAATTTGACCCAATCGAATGCGTAATTTAATGGTGGGTTTTCAGTCATTTGGATTAAATAAACCGAAACATGACCGAATTGATTTGCTGGCCAGTTTGGCAGGTTGGTGCCGAAAAATCACTGAAATATGACTGAAAACAGCGTGTCGGGTGCAATGGTTAATTTACGGTTGGTTTATAGAAAATGACCGAAATTTGATCCAAAGAATTCATGCTCATGTTTCGCAATTCCAAAAAAAATGGGTAATTCTTTAGTCGCTGTTCGGTCCAAAAAATTCACAAATTGACCGCTATTTTTCGGTCATTTTCCGGTCAACTAGGTCCGCTAGGGTAGGTAAGTGCAAATGTCCCGGTCAATTCTATTCATGTGCACCATGCGACGTACTGGGAAGGGTTCAATAAAGGTTTCCATAACGTTGCGCGATGCTGCGCACACGTTTTTAGATGTTAGTTTTCATGAAAGTACTTTAGGGAATCATTTTGAGAACGGTCCGTAATAGATGAGAGGAATGTATTGAGAATGTATTCGAGGGCGTCCGAAATGCTGGTACTCTCAGCATTTGGAAAATCTACTCCTCGGGGACCAAGACACGCAGAACCAAGTGCACGCGTTCAAAACGTTCAGAAAACATTCTGTTGTGTCTGGGTGGCTCTTTGAGAATTCTTCTCTCGATCGGATTGTAATACTTTTGAAAGTTATTGCGAAATTTCTGAAGAGTTCTCTGATACTGGATAATGGTCCAATAGTGGACCAAAATCTTCAGTGTTCAGCGATGGCATACACGGCACGAGCATGTTTCAAATGAACTTTCATCATGTCAATTCCGAAAGAATTCGTGATGAACTCTTGAAAATTCTTCAAGAATTCTTTCTAAATATCAAAAATTCATGAACAATCCATTCTGAACTGGAATAACGCGGACTCTTGAAGAATCCCACGATGAATTTATAAAGAATTCTTTATGAACAAATCAGGACCAGAGTGCTATATGGGGCTGCTCCTAGTTGAAACCACCTTGTTGAAAATAATAAGGGGAAGTGTTATATTTGTTGAACTAATTTTAGTCTGACGAGTTTAATCACGTGGTTCCTGGACTCTTTGTAATACATGCACGCAGGAAATCCGCGAGATATTACCCGAAGAGAACATGAAGCTTCAGCGAACGTTCAGATCAGATGTGTATAGATCGGGCCGAAGGTTCATTAGAGCTAACTTTTAGATTCACAAACGTTTGACAAAGGTTCTACGGACGTTGAAATGTCCGCCTTGAAATACGTTCAGGAAACATAGATGGAACGTTCGCTGAAGGTTCATTGAAGGTTCGACGAAGCTTCACGAAAATATCTATACTTATATTAATTTTGATCAATTTATATGAAGAATGAATCAATTACAAACATAAATTATTATAAATTAATCTAAGTATAGATATTTTTGTGAAGCTTTCTCAAACCTTCGATGAACCTTCAATGAACATTCCATCTATGTTTCCTGAAAGTATTTTGACGCGGACATTTCAACGTTCGTTGTACCTTTGACAAACGTTTGTGAATCTAAAAGTTAGCTTTCATGAACCTCCGATCCGATCTATACAGATCTAATCTGAACGTTCGCTGAAGCTTCATGTTCTCTTCGGGTACATCGATCAACCTTTCCGCGACTTTCCATCTCGCGATTGTGTGATTTTCTATCCGGACTGCTTAGAAAAAAAATTACAACATCCAAGAACATAAATCTCAAATTTCGGTGATATTATTCCACCGTGAAGTTGGAGATCTCAAACCAAGGAATTTGGTGATAAAAAATCATTAATCGGTTGATTTTGTTCCACGTCAATTGCGAGATGAGAAGTCACGAAAGGTTAGGTGACGTAATGTCTCGCGGGTTCCCTGTGTTTGTATTATCATTATTATTTTTTATCTCGAACAGCACCACACAACAGCACACAAGTTTGGGATGAATTCATACAAAACTCTTTCTGAATACGATAGGAACTGCTGTGCTATTTGGGATGAGAATGCAATCTTTCTCAATTAAAATTCATAGTATTCTAGCTTGATCGTTACGAAACGATACAAATTCTTCCGTTTATGTTCACTTGATGAAAACATCTGAATAATAATGCAGAAATGGACATTTTCTGAGTTTCCATTCCACATTAATATCTCATCTGGTCATGAAATTTCATCAAATTGAGAATAAGTAGTCATTATTTTCCTGGAAGTTTACAGAACATCTGATGAAAATTCATTTTATGACTATGAAAGCCCAAACATTGCAATTATATTCGAATAATATTGAAGATTAGTATTTCATGAATTAGTTTATGATTTATAACATAGTGACATGATATGTCGCATGTATTTACTGCGTCAATGATGACCCTGGTGAAAACTTCCGCTCGTCGGAAGCGAACTTTGAAACAAATGAAGTGTAAAATGTTTCAATTCCCGCTCCTTTCGCGTTTAGATCCCAGACAGCACCGAAAGTTCCCAAAACGTTTCAAAAACGTGTCCATAGTCCCATAGATGTTGGTTCCCAAAAGTGTATTCCCTAAACATTTTGAGAAAATTCATTCAATGTGCTGGAAAATACGTTTTGAGGACATTGTTGACAAATGCTATGGTACTTTTTTAGAACGTTCTCGAAACGTCATATGAAAACTAATTATTTTATCTCTAGCCTATACAAATTTATATTTATAGTTTTACTAAGGACAAGAGCATTGAACAACAATAAAAGTATGTTTTGTATTGAATGTTTGAAAATATTTCATTTCAACAGTTCGAAACTATTGACAAAATATAAATTATCAAGAATTAAGTCAATCTTTTGAGATTCACATCACCTTGAAATTGGCGCGGAACAAAATTTTATTATATGCGATGTATTAAAAGGATGCAAATGTAATTTGTCAGATCCATCGATACAGGCTTCACCGCAGTTCATTTGCATCGGCTCCAAATGGAGAATATTGGAAGATTTGACAAAAGTTTGAACATTAACAAATTCTCAATTTCAATGTCTCATAAACATTCCATGGAAACCTAAATAAAACTATACCAGACATTCGTACATCCCTGGTATATACATGCGATGTTTCTTGAACGTCCCGAAACATTTTCAGAACATTCCAATGTTTCAGAAGACGTTCCGAGGATGTTGATAGAACCTCCCGGTGCTGTATGGGATACTGTTTCATTTACTCTCCCGCGTCACTTCATACTCTTCTTACGCTCCCATTTTCACCAGGGGAGTAGATTAATGACATATAATATTCTCAGATAATATAATACATTATATTTGAAACACAATCCAATGCGATGTGAATGCAACGTGAATATGTGGCTGATACGTATTTGAAATTCAAGGTGCCGTGTGGGATTGATATTCATCAAACACTCCCAATCATTTCAGTACTAACCTTTCAACATCTAAATGGAAGACTCGAATACCTATACATATGACATGACAATTTACAATTTTATAGTAAAAATCAAAATTAAAATATTATTCCTCATTGATGAGATTGAAATGATTCATTGAAAACGCGCATGCGCACCACGTTTCTTTCACCGATCACATCTCGTGAATCGATATGACTCGAATCGATATTCTCATCTCGAAATGCGAGTTATAAGATCTCGAATCGCGATACTTTATCGCATGTTCCTTTAGTATATAGGATTGATAATCACATATATACATACATAAATATTGTTTGAAGAATTTGTTTAAAGAATGCATAAATACCATTTTTGAATTGTTATCCAAATACGGAAAGAACAGTTTGATTATATTTTAAAAATATTCTATAAAATACAACGAATTGAATATTTTTTTGGTATGAATAATGTTTCATTGAACTGGAGTTGTTTTTATTAACAGTGAATATTAATTCAATATGAACGCAATTCTTATTTATTTACAGGAAATAAATGTGGATTGATCGAAATCAGATTTGGTTATATTGAAAAAAAATCAATTCGCGCTATTCAAAAAAACATTCAGTAAATAAAATCGAATTATTTTCTCAGTGCCCCTACCAGCATGGGAATGTGGATAGATAATATAGGTGCTTCCGACATTCGTACAAAATGTCCAAATTCAATAAGGAGAAAAAAACGCGAATATTGAACTGGAGATTTTCATGAATGTCGAAAATCCAAATATCACCGTCGAAATTGAAAAAGTGAATACACAATTCATAATTTAATGTATTAAATGTATGAGTGGCGCTACGATCGAGGCATAGCGTCGCGTCTCGCGAGTAAAATGTTGCGCGGCATTATACCTACGCTGGGAGAAAAAACATGGTTGATTCAGCGGGGATGAGCAACGTTGCCTAATTTATGATGACGCAGCGAACACGTTCCCGGTGAATCAAGGGGAACGCTCAATGCTACACTGGGAAAAAATCCCGTTGAGCCACACACGTTTGCAACGTTGAGGCAGCGGTGAAGCCCACGGTGATTGAGCTTTGGGAACCGACGATGATGCAGCACCGATGGCACCGTTTAATCACAGGGAACCCGATGCTGGAATCAGTCAAATTCCTGCGAATTCCATCATTAACGTGACATGTTAGGTTAACGATTACCTGTGATTACGATTGATACTTTTCATAATTTTGCATTGTGATGTGTTCCATTTCTTTGGAAGAAGGAATGTGATAATGAATGATGAGTGGATAAAATAAATCAATATATCAAAAAAATATTTTATTAATTGCTGCATGATAAAATGTGAGACAATGTAGCATATGAGCACGTGTACCTGACCCCTCGCGTATAAATTCAATTCAAAAAGCTAAAAATTTATCATTGGTCAAATATTTATTAAAATGTCATTCTTCAAAACGACCCGCAAGTTTTGATGCATAGACATTTAACAAATAATTATTACTGGCTTATTAAATTGTATTTGAACATGAAGGGTCAGCTACTGGTACAGGGTTAGGCATTGGTACACCTACCTTATCTTCGCAACTTTCATATATAAAACGACGATCGAACCAAGTAACATGACCCGTTTCTCGTAAGTGAATATGTATGTTTTTATCCGTTGGAATATTGTACTATATGATTTTTTTTTCAAGAGGAGATGATGAATGGTGGAAAACAAGGGTCCAGGTGCTTTTATTACAAACGAAGAGAGATTTAACAACTGATGACTGCAGAGTTGGCAATATAGCCGACCATCAACCACTGTATCAAAGGGGATTAAAAGCACTCTCAATAGCAAACGAGTATCATGAAGAGTAAGTTCAGTAATTGTAATAAAAAGGATATTAAAGAAAACTTGTATGTCCTAACATTTGTTTTAGCATCGTTCTTCACGGAAAAACCAAGTGGCCAGGGTATATGGGTTCCAAATGTTCGGAATATTTGAAATCTTGAGCAAAACGTTTCTTTTAATGGATTGAATAATAAAAATGAAGATGAGTTCTGGATTGTGCAGTGACCTCTCTGAGAGAACACAAATCTGAAACGGACATTTCAACGTTCATCCAAGGTTCAAACCACCTCCAGGAACTCTCTGAACATTCGAGCGAAAACATGTTTTGGGATGGTGTTAGCCATAGTTTCAACGTTGAATGAACGTTTGAATGTCCGTTCCAGGTTCGGGTTGTTCTCTTGGGGATGGAAGGATCATATAGAGTGGACCGGAGCGAAAAACAAAAAAGTTTTCAAATGGAATCGTAATAGTGCGGAAAAGTTGCTACTCGTTAACACAAACACAGGGGAAAAAAAATTTTTGAAATCGGACAATATCTTCCGTTCGCGCATCGCGTTCAAAATTTTTCCGAATTTGAACAAATTTGAACAGATATACGAAAAACTGTAGGAGGTTTGAATCCTGTCCGGTCAAGCTCATTTTTTATACATAACATTGTTTTGAAGTGTAGAATAGGGGAAGAATGCCGCATACCTCTCTTCTACCCCCCCCCCCCCACCCCAAGCCCCTCAAAGGGGTGAAGATGAACAAGTTTCGTTAAAAGCAGTTCGTATTGCAGAAGATGCAAATACTGAACTATTGACTTGATTTTTCGTACATAAGGCAACTTCAAGGCTGAAAGTAAAAAAAGTACTCCCCTTCCTTCGTTATTTCCCCTGAGGGGCCGAAGATGTGCAGCTCTTGGCCCGTCCTTCCTTGAACGACTCAGAACTTACCACGGGAAGGTGGCTGCACTGCAAGTTCCACCCACACCCTGCCCAACCAACCAACCAAACGTGGGCGTGGAGAATTATGCACATTCAGGGACTGCGAATTCCGATTTGGTCTCAAATTTTGACATGGTAGCACGAGAGGCGAGTGTAGTTCTTATGAAACCATCACGTCTCTCATGACCATAAACTGCTGAAGAGGCCTGTGTTACTAGCTTAACACTGCGCTCTACGGCTTGAGTATGACAGGGTATGTCTGCTAGATTCAGAGGAAGAGTTGGTTTTTTTCCTTGAGAAATCAAGTCTGCAATATCAGCTGATGAAAGGGTTGCCAAAAGAGGTGGATATGTGATTTTGGTTGCAGACCAATTTATGATATCAAAATAATCATGAGCATCAAAATTTATGGCCGGAACTAAGAAATTTCTGATAGATTTACCCTTTGTGGTAGTTTCTTTGGATTTCAATACTCGCCGAAGGCCCAGCTCCCGAACATCCTGCCTATCATCCATAACCATCGAAAGAAGAAGGTTTTCGGGATGGGCGAAGAAGGCATTCCTTTGAATAACTTTCTTCGCCACTTCTTGGACTTCTGCAGGTAAGCCTCTACATCTCTTGATGCATTCAAAAATATGCTTAGGTCCTTCAAATATTGAAGATCTTGTCTTAATTTCAAACCACATGGGTACGTATACAGTCATGATGTATGTAACGATGTTGATGAGATTTTCAGGTGGGTTTTCAAATGAAATATATAGTCTCAAAAACCGGTTCGCTGTCGTCAACCACCGAGCATGAGACATTGGTCCCGGATCTCGATTCGCTAGGTCCGAGGAACAAGACCCAGCAGCAATGGAAACGGCAATGTCATGTAGGTATCTCTGGTCTTTACTCAAAATTTGTGGGTCAATTTGTGGGATGACACATTCAATTTTATTAAATGCAACTACAGGCAAAGACTCGCAACCAACCAGCCGTTCGCCGAGAGGGCCACTCAAAGACTTCGGTCCTGCGGTTGTATCATCAAATGTTTCTACAAGATGCCTCAAAGGTAACTCATTGAAATGTAAAAGACAGATCACCCACTGTATTGGCCTCTTCAAACGCATTTCTATATACTTAATTGCTCCCCGTTTCCAGCCAGTGTTTGTTGCTGTCCCATCAGTCCCAACTACTTCAATTTTAGAAGTATCTATTTCATTTTCTTCGAAATAGTCTATGATGCAGAAAGCAGTGTCCTTCCCACTTTTGGAAGTAGGTACTAGATGGCAAAGATACTTTGAACCCGGTTCCTCAATTACTGTAATATGATCCTCTTTCTTTACAGATTGGTATCGTTTTACTCCTTTTTCAACCAACACTAAAATGTTATCTGCCCTACCATCAAAGTATACCCACATTGGGCCGTTCATTTGATGTTCCCGTCGCTCTAAATTAGTACGTTTTACTCTGCACTTTTCTTTTTCTCTTCTAATTTTGCTCCTATCAACGATCAGAGATGTATCCCTATCAGTAATAAGACCTAGGTCTTTCAGCACGCTGGATGTGATAGCAGCTGTTGCTCTGTTAGACAGGCCAAAACGAGTACTTGTCAAAGCGTTTGTTGGAAGCGACAGGCGCATCTGTGAGGACTTTGAGCTTCTTGACAGGGCAGACGAAAAACGTGTGGGCTGAAAGTCCGAATCATCATGGACATCAAAATTTGTCTCTCCTGTTTCCGGATCGATACTGCCAACGGAGGGACCAGGCAAGTCTTGTATTTGCACGCTAAGCAGATTAAGCTGACGAGCTTTTCTTTGTAACTTTGATGTAAGTTTCTGTGTTTCCTTCTTATCTGCCGTCAATCCAATTTTACCTATTCTGAGGTGTCTTCGTGCGTAGAGAAACTTCAGTTCCAATGTAGGTATTTTCCTATCCTTACGGCAATTGCAGCTGACAACTACAGGATTTGGACAAATACATTTCTCAAAGGTTTTTTTGCAATTGCATTGTAGTGTCATCTTGCACTTGCAAGATGATATGTCAAATAATGTGTTATAAGATTTATGAATGAAGTCATTGTACTTATTCTTTTTTCCAGCCCTGGTTTTGTCCCTTTGATATGATTTACGAAGTGCATAATAGCAATCATGCAGTTGCTTGATCTTTTGAACGACTCTTGTGTGACACACGACAGGAATCGAAGCTTTGGAATATATTGACTGAATCTGTTGAGCTACAATGTTTGCCACGTCTGAGAAGCTCAAGTTCCTTCCAGGTTTACAGTCACTAGACTTTACTGCCATGTCATACTTGACTTCATTCCAACATTTTACGATATCGGCATTGGTGGGAAGAACCGCCGGTGGTAGTGGTTTTGGTGCACCAAAAAATGGGCAGGGTGCATGAGCATGAGCACTACGAGTGAGTGCCATAATCAAGATCAAGAGAGGTGATTGGTCACACCTGATATTGTAAGATTCGTATTATTGTTTAAAAATTCTTGAAATTTCAATAAATTCTCGAAATTATATTCGTCACTCAAAGACAATCCAATATTGTTAGACTGGTTCGTTCTAATATGAATATTTCCACGTCAACCTGATGCACTGAACATCCTAGATATAATTAGATTTAATTAACATTAGCGAAGAATGTTCTGCGACAAGCCAATGAATTATATGATCATACGATTTAATAACATACATGAAATGAAATTGGTGATCCATGTGATCGTGATCTAATGCAGGCTATGAAATTTTGAACAACGCTGATAAAAAAAGTTTTCAGTCCGAGAAGCGCTCCTTTGCTATGCAACAAGCCAGATAATCATATACTCCCAGTGACCAGTAGAGTGCTTCCTCGCTCATACGCTCCGTTTCTTGGAATCCCAAAGTCGAGAAGAAGGGAGTGGGGAACGAAGCCGAGACGCCGACCGAACGGATGGCAATCAAAACAAAACGTAACGCATTCTACAAGGAAATTTTGCCAAAGATCTGCAATTCCTATTTTAGCTCGTGTAGTCGGGACAGAGCCCCCCTCCCCCTTGGGAGGAACATGCGGAGAGGAGTTAGAGAATAATTTTTTCCACTTCGCGCCTCAAAACATCTAATGTACGAAAAATCAGGTCGATGGGTTACCATTTGCACCTCCTGTAACACAAGCTATTTTTAACGGAAATTGTCCATTATCACCCCTTCGAAGGGGTTGGAAAGAGGTAGAGGAGGGTTGTGTGGCATTTTTCCCTCATTCTATGCCTCGAAGCCATGTTAAATACAAAAAAAATGGGCTCAATTGGACAGCATATACCCCTTCTGCAATTTTGTGCATATTTGTTAGATTTTTGTTCGAATTCGAAAATTTTGAACGCGATGCGCGAACGGAAGATATTGTCCGATTTCAAAGATTTGTTTTTCCCTGTGTTTGTGTTAACGAGTAGCAACTTTTCCGCACTATTACGATTCCATTTGAAAACTTTTTTGTTTTTCGCTCCGGTCTGAATAGAGTGTCCCATTTTGATCTTTAAATGCAAATATCTCAAAAACATGCACCTCAAACCAAAAGTACTTCACACCAGAGTTGTTATACAAAGAGGGGGCCACAAAACTACGATAACAGTTTCATCATAGATGGCGTTATGATCGATTAAAATGGGGTCAACATCATTTTTTTAAACGGGAACCCCCACTTTTCGTTGCATATCTTGATTTTACGCAAAAAACTGAGTAACTTTTGCTTGAAACGTTTTTCCAAATTTCTGGAGATGGCGCCACAATCGATGAAAAATAAAGTCTATGAAACAATATGCGGATATCTTGGGGAATGCATCCAAGATCCGAAATATCTGATTCGAATGTTGTTGTTAGGAGAGGGGACGACACAATGGCGATATCAGTTCCATAGTAGATGGCGCTGTGGTCGGTGAAAATGAGGTCAACTTCAATTTTTCAAATGGAAACTCCTACTTTTCATCGCATATCATGATTCTACGCGAAAAAATGAGGAATTTTTGTTTGAAACATTCTTCCTAAATTCTCGAAGATGGAAATGGTGGAGAATGAGGTTGATGAAAAAGTTCTACTGCATTATGTGTGAAGCAATGCTTAAAAAACAAATCAAAACAATAATAATTTCAGAGGAGAAATCGAACACAAAACACAACAAATGTCATGTCCAGAACATTGAATTAAAGTCATTTACAATGTTTTGGACATGACATTTGTTGTGTTTTGTGTTCGATTTCTTCTCTGAAATTATTATTGTTTCGATTTGTTTGTTGAGCGTTGCTTCACACATAATGCAGTAGAACTTTTTCATCAACCTCATTCTCCACCGTTTCCATCTTCGAGAATTTAGGAAAAATGTTTCAAACAAAAATTCCTCATTTTTTCGCGTAGAATCATGATATGCGATAAAAAGTAGGAGTTTCCATTTGAAAAATTGAAGTTGACCTCATTTTCACCGACCACAGCGCCATCTACTATGGAACTGATATCGCCATTGTGTCGTCCCCTCTCTTAACAACAACATTCGAATCAGATATTTCGGATCTTGGATGCATTCCCCAAGATATCCGCATATTGTTTCATAGACTTTATTTTTCATCGATTGTGGCGCCATCTTCAAAAATTTGGAAAAATGTTTCAAGCAAAAGTTACTCAGTTTTTTGCGTAAAATCAAGATATGCAACGAAAAGTGGGGGTTCCCGTTCAAAAAAATGATGTTGACCCCATTTTAATCGATCATAACGCCATCTATGATAGAACTGATATCGTAGTTTTGTGGCCCCTCCTTTGTATAACAACTTTGATACGGAGTACTTTTGGTTTGGGATGCATGTTTTTGAGATATTTGCATTTAAAGATTAAAATGGGACACCCTGTATAATATATTCAATTGACCTCATCATAATTCGTACTCTTACAGTGTTTATTATACTCACTATAAATTTATAAATTCATGAAATTCATGAAATAAAACTTCTAACATTACATTGACCTTGACAGGGTTTTATTCATACTTTATATTTATTATGACATCAAAATAATATTTACAAGAAATAAAATGAACTTGGGAATGGCATATCACTTATTATCAAGAGACGCGGTAGCGTCTCGACGCCAAGTACAGGAAAACCCTGAAAGGAAAAAAAACCCTGGAAGAAAAAAAAAATGAAAAAGCATAAGTCGTGCGCTACCTTTGACTATATAAGTATGGACTGCCAGTTACCCCCACTTTTCCTATATAAACTGCCGAAAATGTGTAACCAACATTGAACGATATTTTTCGATATTTAGGCTCCGCCCAAGTGACCGAAAACGCGGGAATTCAAAATGTGGTATGAATAATCGTAGAAAAACCCAATGATTCGATAAGAATTACAGGTTATAATTTATTGACGTTTGATACATTGAGTATGAGAATGAGGATCATCGTTAAAAGCAATAAATACGATTCTTATATTGACGTAAACAATGTAAGATAAATATTCAGAGAATATCAGTCGCATTGCATCATGTGTTCTGATGGTTGATTTTTTGCATGTATTTTGAGAATTATTACATCTATCAACTTATTCATCTGATTACTCATAATTATCATTTATGATCATCATTCAAAATATTTATCAAAATATAAAATATATATATTTCTCCAAATATTTTTAAAGCAATTATAAAACATTTATAATAAACAACCTCAATACTAAGTATATCGTTGGAATATTCCTTGAACATTCAGAAAATCTAGTCTCAGTTTGTAAAATTTTATGAAGCGATAAGTACTTTTAGATGAATCCGAATGTAATAATCTAATTCGAAAAATTGGAAAAGCAACCCTGGTTAAAGTCTCAAAGCGATTCATAAGAAAATGTCCTTATTATGAAACTTTCCAAATTTCGCAACAGGAAATTCATAAGTAAACATGAAAACATTTCAATAAGAATTACTCCCTTGATCAGAGGTTAGATTGTATTTCAAAACAAATCACAACACCGAACAGCTGATCAGTCAATTTCAGTTTGCGATTACTGGTGGCGCTGCTCAATGTTGATTACAAGTCTGAAGTTAGCAACCAGCAGTCCATACTTATATAGTCAAAGTGCGCTACCGTGTATCTTCACTCGAAAACCAAGATTTTCTTTAGTCAAAAAATCTTTAACCTACAATAACTCATCACACATTGAATTTCACGAAAAAATGATTACACTTCTATTATATAATTCGAATACACACTTTCGATTAAGCACACTACGAAGTTGATCCGTTCACGCGATCCCGAGATACAAACGTTTCAAATTTTCATGCGATCAAAACATCAGAATTTCTTTATCATCATCAGAATCGGTTTCTTCAATCACGGAGATTTGTTAATCCTTAAGGCAGTTCTTCCAATGTTAGAGACATTATAATCCAAACATCCAATAGCGTGCATTTCAGTGTAGTGTGGTCTATACATTGTCAAAACATAAACAAATAACCTGTCAATGAGGCGATGTGTTGATAGGTTATTATAATATCAAAAGAATAATTGAAAAATGGATGAATTGTGAATTGCAGGTTATACTACATAACAGGTATTACAGGTCATTCCAACAACAATCGAACGCACACAAATAACCTGGAATCATATATACTTTTATATATGACTTGAAAAAATTCATGAATGGATTAATGATTGAATGATGAAGAGGTTATTTGTAAAAAAAGGACACAAAAAGTGTGAGAAAGGTATAAATGAATCTATTTGCTACATTCAGGAAATTGCTATATACACAGGTAAGCTCTGTATGATGTATTATTCATAAAATACAATATTCCGTTACAGACAACAGCCCAGCAGAAATACCGTAATGAACAGTCTGCTACTGTTGGTTCTTACCACCAGAACCACAGGTTGATGATCAAATAAATCATATAAGGTCTAGTCGAAAATAATGATTCAAATTTATGCATTACTTTTTAGGTGAAATCTTATCGGATATACCATAACCCCCTTACAAACAATCTACTATCGGGTTCTCCTGCTAGAGTCGTTGGAAAATGATCAAATGGATCATATCGAGCATGCTCAAGGGAGAAGATTCAAGTTTATTTGCAATTCCTCCACATACCAGAAAGTCAGAGATATATCATAAGTTCTGACGGACAGTCAACTACTGGAGCCTCCCGAAGTAGCTGATCAAAACCAGATGACCAGCTACTTCGGGAGGCTCCACTGTCGATTTCTCTAATTAGGATCATGGGCAATCGATGAAAAAGATCATACCGAGCCAATGAATATTGAATGGTTTGGATATTCGATACAATATTGCTTTTTAATGATCATGAATCACTTTGAATACATTTTGAACATTTCATGGATCCTAGAGTTACTAAATCTCTCAACCCAAAATACTCTATGACAATTTAATGAAATTCATGATATTTGAGAATTGAATCATTCCAAAACCAAGATAAGTGAAGATAAGAATGATGGTTTGTAAGAACACAAATATAATCCAGCTTGAATGGAACAACTGAAAAGATGGAACTTTGGAAGAAAACATTCAGAATGAATTGTCACATCCAGTCACATCAGTCAAGTTGACCTGTAGTTGTTCTGCAACAATTTCTATAATCAGAATATTGTATCTGCTCAATTTTCGTTGAGTTGATCCTAAACAGTCTCTCTAATCATTCATCAATTGGTCAGTGGAATGCACCCGATGCAAAGATTTGTGATATATCCACTGCGCTCCTATCTTTTCTGCATTTTCCTTCAACGCTACCTAATGATCATGGTAGGATTTAACGTACAGATGTATGGTACATCTACATCCTTTTTGCTTTTTCTTCATCCACCTATGATTCTGTTGGAAGAATCTGATAGCGGTATTATCCAATGCAAGGACTTGTATATCCACTGCACTTCTGCCTTTCCTTCATTTTCTTATGACGCTGCCTAATGACATTGATCATTGTGGTACGTAACATAAAGATTTATGGTAACATGCGTCCTTCTTGCTTTTTCTTCATCTACCTGTGATTCTATTGGATGAATCTGATAATAGTGTACCTAACGCAAGGACCTGTGTTATATCCACTGCACTCTTGCCTTTTCTTCATTTTCCTTCTACGCTACCTGATGATATTGATCGTGGTGGTAAGTAACATACAGATGTATAGTATACCTGCATCCTTCCTACTTTTTCTCGATCCACCTGTAATTTTACTCAAAGAATTTACTCACTGAAAAAACTTTCTCACCTGGGTACTCAGGAATAAGGATATTGGATAATATATAATCCAGGAGCCAAAATATTGATGAAAAATCAACAGAAATTCACGCGTTAAACGTAATGGGTCTTCCTTTTGTTGACGGTGTTTCTTCTTATTTGAATGCAGTAATGCAGTGTATATTGTACTGTGGTTCTAAGACAAAACAATTACTTTTATCTGACCCCAATTACATCATAAATATCTCAATTCAGAACTACAATTTGCAAAAAAACCTTGATATCATAGCTTCAAAACAGCCTGCAGGTCCACAATACTTGCATAATCACTCACAAGATGCAGGAGAATTCATCGCTTCTATTTGCGAGAATTCAATGGCTATTAAAAATTTAGTGAAGCACCAAATAACTACCTTAACGGAATGTACGAAATGTGAATATACCGAAAATATTGTTGGTACAAATTGTATTACACGTCTTGGGCTACCTCCAATTTCACAAACATCATTTGAGTTTCAAGAAATATTCAAGTTCAATTTTTCAACATCGAAAATTTTCGAAGATTCTTATGACAATTGTAATAACTTGCATAAAACTAAAAAATCATTTATAACTGCGTCAGAACAATATGTAATTGTGCAATTGATGATGTTTAATCACAATAATGTTGAAGCAACAAAGGTAGAAAATATAAACATTGAAGCAGTACCAACTTCAAAAATTATAATTGCACAACACTTTTATAAAGTTATAGCTGTTGTTTTTCATCAGGGTAAAAATATTTCTGAAGATAATTTCACATGCATGTTATGAAGTAAAGGTACAAAGTGGATATTTATTCATGATCTGCAAGTTGAAGAGCGACATTGGCCACGCAATGCTAAAGACTCGTATATATATTTCTTTGAAAAGCAATAATTTCGCTTCATCATAAAATTAGAATCCAATTACTGTGATATTGTACAGTTTTGAAGAATATAGAATACCTTCATAATACCATAACGAACCAAATATTCTTGAAAAATTTTTTCGAATGATTTCGATGGATATTCCACAAAATTCTGAAAAATGTCTGGTACAGTACTAGAAAGTGTCTTCAATCTGATATCTTGAAGGTATATCTTTTTGTTGCATGATAAATATTTGACATCTCTTTACCCAGATAGCAAAAGTTCCAAAAACTAGATCCCATTGAATCCTTCTGGAACCACAAAATGAATCACTGAAATGTCAGTAGGATGGAGTTCTTGGAGAATTCAAATCGCCTTTTGTCATACTATATACAGTACAATATACGAGGGTGGATTGATGAGTTTCCGGCCTGACCAAGAAAAACAACGTTTTTAAGAATTTTTTTTTTTTATTTCTCAACATAATCTCCTCCAAGGCTGATACATTTCTGATAGCGGTGTTCTAGTCTAGTCATGCCATCTCTATAGACTGATTCGTCAAGCTCCTCAAAATACCCATTTACAGCTTCGATTACTTCTTCATTGTCCGCAAATCTCTTACCGCCAAGCCATTTTTTGAGGTTAGGAAACAGATAATAGTCACTCGGGGCTAGGTCTGGAGAGTAGGGAGGGTGCGGCATTAATTCAAACTTCAGATCGTTGATTTGAGCCATCGCAACGATTGACGTGTGCGCTGGTGCGTTATCGTGATGAAACAAGATTCTTTTCTTCGCCAGATGAGGTCGTTTAATTTTCACTTCGTGGCTCAAACGTTGCAATAAGTCTGCGTAGTATTGACCAGTGATAGTTTTACCCTTTTCAAGGTAATCAATGTATATAATACCTCTTGCATCCCAAAAAACAGTAGCCATAACTTTGTTCGCCGAAAAAATTGTTTTTGCCTTCTTTGGAGTTGGTTCCCCTGGTCCAATCCACTGTTTAGACTGTTCTTTGGTTTCAGGAGTGTAGTGGTGGACCCAAGTTTCGTCAACGGTTACGAATCGACGCAAAAATTCGCTTGGATTACGCTTATACAACGCCAAATTGGCGGTAGAAATGCTCTTTCGAATCAATTTTTGGTCGACTGTTAGCAAACGCGGCACCCATCTTGCACAGAGCTTTTCCATATACAAATGTTGGTGCAAAATATTTTGTACACGTTCATATGACATCTTACAGGTCTCAGCTATCTCACGAACTTTTAATCTGCGATCTTTCAGCACTATTTGATGGATTTTTTCGATCATATCTGGAGTTGTGACCTCAATGGGGCGTCCTGAGCGAGGCTCATCAGAGGTGCTCACACGACCCTTTTTAAACTCGGAAACCCACTGCTTAACGGTTGAATATGATGGGGAGGATGTCCCCAGTGTTGAGTCCATCTCTTCTTTAATTTCCTTCGGCGTTAACCCCTTCAAATAAAAGTATTTGATGACAGCACGATTTTCCAGCTTTTCCATTTTTACGAAAAACACAGAGGCGTCTTGGTCAGCGTGCTCTCAAAACTAAACTAACATGGCGATCGGACTGAAACTATAGCTACAAGCTATCTAAGGATGGTGCTATAGAACGCCACCTCAAGGTAGGCCTAGTGGCGCCATCTCTTGGTCAGGCCGGAAACTTATCAATCCACCCTCGTACAGTATGACAAAAGGCGATTTGAATTCTCCAAGTACTCTATTCTGCTGACATTTCAGTAGTTCGTTTTGTGGTCACGAAAGAATCCAATGAGATCTAATTTTTGGAACTTCTGCTATGTGCTACTTTTCACAATGATTCAAAAGAGTGACCGACAAATTTTTGCTGGAAAGCTATTTTTAGCTTCATGCTAAACAGTACAAATTCTATCTCGCAAAAAAAATTTCTGTTGGATACCTTGAATATATTGTACGCAAGTTTCCTCTGTCTGTAAGATCTAAAAAGTAAAAGAAGACGCCAAGTACATGAAACTTCATCAATACTTCCAAAACCAAAAAATAAACAATAATCTAAAAACACATCCTGAAAGAATTCGCTTTTTTTCCCTGTATTCTTTATTTTTCATTTCGATAATCTATTGCTGTCCAATGATGAAATGACTGATGGAAACTAGAGACCCTTCAATCAGAGTTTGGTCAACAGGCTGAAAAATGTGAATGCATTTTGATTGGTCCGCCATGTTTCCTCTAAACAGAGTGGGAGAAATTGCGGCGAATTCAAAATTGTTATTTTGCATATACTCAGTTTTCCATGATTTATAAGCAAAATATTCACAAACTGGAGGGTGAATGTGTGTCAACTCCTCAGTTGGACTGCGAAATGAATTTTTAAATTAATTCCGAAAATTTAAACATCGAAGTGTGTAGAAGTTGTAATGGGAATTAAATAACGAGTGAAACTAACCTAGATCAACGTAAACAGTTTTCACCATTCTCACCTCTCCATGTGGCGTCAAACTTTAACATTATAATTTTTTATAAAAAATCATTTTTCGTGCATTCTATTTAAACGCACAGTACGTTTTCTGTGTATTTCGTGTGGCACAATAACGCACTCATGATGAAACTTCCACAATTAGGTAAGTGATATATAGAGACCCTTTAATACCCGTAACTGTAAACTGTTTACTGACCCGTAAACTGTTTACGTTGATCTAGGTTAGTTTCACTCGTTATTTAATTTCCATTACAACTTCTACACACTTCGATGTTTAAATTTTCGGAATTAATTTGGAAATTCATTTTGCAGTCCAACTGAGGAGTTGACACACATTCACCCTCCAGTTTGTGAATATTTTGCTTATAAATCATGGAAAACTGAGTATATGCAAAATAACAATTTTGAATTCGCCGCAATTTCTCCCACTCAGTTTAGAGGAAACATGGCGGACCAATCGAAATGCATTCACATTTTTCAGGCTGTTGACCAGACTCTGATTAAAGGGTCTCTAATGGAAACCTAAGTGGGTTTTAATATCAAATAAATTATCTGAGGACATTTCCTTCATTCCCACGATTGCTATCAAACTCGATATGAGTATTCAATTCCATTTGAAGACACATTCAGAAAAAGAAGTGAAATCCCAATAAAAAACTCCAAAAAAGTAAAAAAAACGCCAAGTACATGAAACTGTCATCAATACTCCTAAAACCAAAAAATAAACAAATAAAAATCCCAAAAACAAAGAATAAAAAAATCTAAAAACACATTCTAGAGGAAAATTTCACTGCATTCAGAATTTCGAGGGGATATCAAAGGATATGCTCCATTTGAAAAAAAAAGATATGAAATCAATATGAGCGACCAAGTACATTGGTTACCCAAAGGATATGTGAAAGATTTTTGGTATATTGTAACTTCAGTTTGTTTAAACTGTATTGAAGGTAATTTATGATTTTCAAAAAAGCATTATTGTATCAAAAAAATAAATAAAACAAGCGTATCGTTCTGCTCGTATATATAGATACCAAAAAGTGAAAAAAAGTAGAATTCCACAAAACATACAAATGTCTCACAAAAACCCCTAGAAACTCCAACACAGTAAAAAAATAACGTCAAATCCCAAAAACCATGCAAACGTTTTACAATAACACTTGAAAAAAAATCCTTGAAAAAAATACTCCACTCTTTCCGGAAGATTACTTGATATCAAGAGACGCGGTAGCGTCTCGACGCCAAGTATATGAAAAACCCTGAAAAAAAGATGTACAAGTATTTTTTTTATTTTAAGTGAAGAAAGCAGAAGTCGTCCGCTACCGTGTATCTTTTACTGCTCAACCGAGATTTAACCTCCTGAAAAAATGTTCAATGCACAATAACTCGACACATATTGTGTGTCACAAAAAAATAACTACACTTTCACTATATAATACGATTACACACTTTCGATTAAGCACACTACGAACTTGATCAGTTCATCCGTTACCGAAATATGAACGTTTCAAGTTTTCATACGATCAAAACATCTTTTCGGAATTTCTGATTAATCGGTTTCTTCTTAACACGAAGCCCTGTTATCCTTGAGGCGATTTCCAATGCTACAAAGATTTATTCTGTCTCTTTTTCTTTCTTCGAACGCCCAATAGTAGATCATTTGTTCTGTCTTTCTTTCTTCGAATGTCCAATAGTGGATCATTTGTTCATTAGTATGTAAAATATAATAACGTATGATACGGTGCTTCCAATATTGTCCAAATGGTTTGTTAGTCTTTTGTAACCTGTACAATGATTGGTAGATAAATTTTTTTCCCTATAGAGTATATACATTGTAAATACGTAAACAAATATAACCTGTCAATGGATCTAACCTATTTGAGGATATAAAGAATAAGGAGCGTCGTGATATCTAAACGTCTTTGTGACTCTAACTAAAAGTCTGATTTATGTGATATTATCAATCTAAGAAATTAAAAAGTCATTTATTTACTTCTAAGTGATAAATACTCAGCTAAAAAATATATAATATATTTTATATATTCAATTCTGTATATATACACACAACCGGAAAATTGACATTGAAAGACCTAACCTATTTGCGTGTACAAGTAAGATCCCGCTGGATATTATCTCGATTTAATTTGAATATTGAGGTTTGTTTGAGGTTCTACCTGATGCCTAAAAGAGGTCAACAGACGTCTCCTTCTCCTACGGAGTCGAAAATGTCTAACCAGAGCAAAGTAGACTTACCTATCAGTCTCACCGTTAATAGATATGCAACATATGATTCTGCTCCATATGTTGTACACTTTGAGAGACAGTCGGAAAAAAAGACGAAAATGACTCTTAGTGAGCTTGGTTTGGGCATAAAGCTGGAAAAACTCGTTCCTAAATTTGCTGACGTCACCAGAAATATCATCAGAACGGGTGATGATAAGTTCAGTTTGACCTTTGACGATCCCAAAGTTGCCAATCTCTTCGTTGAAGATGAACTTCTGGGTGGTAAAATTCATAAGGAAGAATCTTGGATCGCTTATATTCCAAATTACAAAGTCCAGAAATCTTTGGTAGTTAACGGGGTTGATAGTGATGTTCACGTTAATACTATCAAAAAAGGAGTACGCACACAACCATTCTGGCCTCATCATTTTGAGATTCTCGAAGTTGATAGAATTACTAAGAGAGGACCTGCTTCTGGGGATCCAAGCAAGCCTGTTGAATATATTCCTACTGATATGATGAGGATAACGTATAAGGGAGGTAAGCGTCCCCCTAAGTTGTTGATTCATGGTTGTCTTCACGTTACTCGCCCTTATATCTACAAGGTACGTAGATGTTTGATTTGTCAAAGATTTGGTCACATTGCTAAGTGGTGTAAATCAAAAAATAAGCCTCGCTGTGGCAAGTGTGGGGACCCCCACTTGACTGAAAATTGTAAATCCGAATATCTGAAATGTGCAAATTGTTGACACGACACTCAAAGAGATCCAAATCATCCTGCTGATGACAATTTATGTCCTGAATTCATCAAACAAAAAAAAAATCAAAAAACTCATGGCGATAAGGGATATTTCTTACCAAGAGGCAGCATCTACTTATAAAACGTATAAGGGTAATCCACCCTTGCACGACGCTACTTATGCTCAATCTGCTTCCCCTACACTTGGTGAATATCTGAGAACAGAAAACTGTTCTAATAACGTTGGAGATATCACTTGCTCAGAACAGTCTGTAAATCCTGATTATTTAAAATCAATCGTAGAAACCAGCATTGCCGTTGTTTTACGTACTCTATTACCTAACGCTCTTAAATATATTTTGAGCGATATCATGGGTAGCTCCCCTGATGACGTGACTCTAAACGAAAAGGCCATCCGCATGCAGGAATTTATACTATCTAATCTAAAACTGACATTCTGAGAATTGCTCTTTGTGTCTATCCGCATTGTTATTCTTTGTTTATATGTTAAAATCTCAATTTCTTTTTCTGTTATTCTATTCAAAAAGACAATTTCTTATGATTTTATAATTATGAACAATTATAATAATTTTACTTTCAACAGGAAATCAATTGCGGCTGATTCAACAGAGTTTATTCTTTGTATCTTGATTATTTCTATAGAAATTTCTGAAAGTTATATATCTGATTCTTCAATAACACATAGGAGCTTGTTCTTGCGCTACTGTTCTGGAACTTTTGCCTGTATCTTTGAGTTCTGTTTTGACCTACAATCCGTAAACTTAATATTTCTTTTTTGTCATAAGAAATGGCTAACAATTTAAAAATAATACAATGGAACTGTCATGGCCTTTTGTGCAGAGTTCAGGAACTCCCGGATATACTTAACAATAACAATACTGACGTCCTCTGCTTATCTGAGACTTGGCTTAACGATTCAATTCAATATAGATACTCTGGATATAATATCTATCGCCATGATTCTGTCACACATAGAAACTCAAGAGGATCAGCTATTTTTGTTAAAAATAATATTCCCCACGACCCAGTTGATCCTGGTGTTATTCCTATTTATAATGATTGTATTAGATATCAAGTAGATCTGGTTGGAATTAAAATTAAATTTCAAGATAAAATTATCCATATTTTCTCTGTATATAACCCCCCTCACAGTAACAATAATCCCCACAAACCACCTGATTTTTGGGAAAAATTTTTCTCTTACTTTGAATCTTTTGATTCCTGCATTATTACTGGTGACTTTAACGCTAAATCCTCTCTATGGGGCCCTCTTGACTGCTTGGAAAATACAGAAGGTAGGGCAATTGAACAAGCGATTCTCTCTTCTAATCTAATTTGTTTAAATAATAATAAACCAACCAGACCTCATGATAATGTCAACTGTGGTACTGCGATAGATCTTACCTTTTCATCATCACATTTGGCATGTATTGCAGATTGGAATGTATTTAACGACACTAAAGGAAGTGATCACTTCCCTGTAGCAACTACTATTCAGATTAGTAGACTAAATAAAATTCCCAGTAGACCCACCATCTCTATAACTAAAATCGATTGGGTATCTTTTAATCTGCATCTTGAACAGTAACTTAAAGATTTTCCTCTTTCTTCTTCATTAGAATTAGATTACAATCTCTTTATTCACATAATTAAAACCTCAATTCTCCAATCAGGTGGGAAAATAAAAGATAATAAAAACATCGGAAAAACTGTTCCCTCACCCCGGTGGTCAGAGGAATGCTACGAAATAATTAAGGATAGATCAAAGCTATATAAAGATTTTCGTAGAAATCCTAGCAGCAAAAATCTAGAAAAATATAGAAATGAAGTTAAAAGAACTAGCAAACTCTTGACTAAATATAAAAAAGGAAAATTTGAGGAACTTACAAAATCCCTAAATCCCAATATCAATCCTAAGAAATGCTGGGAAATTTTTAAAAGATTCGAAAACAGGAAACGTGGTCCTCCTCGTATTCCAACTGATCCTTTCTCTAATGTGCAGGTTAATGCTGCCATTGAGAAACTTTGTATCAATAGTAATAACAGTAACAATTCATCAATTCCTCTTAGTTCGGTTATCAATTCAGTTCCTCCAGAAAATGACTTTTTGGTTAGACCCATTTCTATGAATGAACTCATTTTTGCCGTTAATTCCCTAAAGGTTGAATCCGCTGCTGGTCCTGATTTAATTAATAACAAAATTATATCCAGATTTACCAAGTCTGCCATGGGTATACTGTTCAGATTGTTTAATAGAATGTTTCACCATTGTATGATCCCTGCAGAATGGACAGAGTATGACGTCGTATTGATTGAGAAGCCAAATAATGGGGGTTTCAGGCCTATCGCTTTGGCATCCTGCATGCTGAAATTATATGAAAGGATCATTTTGACCAGAATGGAAATCTGGTCCGAAAGAAACAACATAATTCCTCCGTACCAGTTTGGTTTCCGAAAACAAAAAAGTTGCTCCTATAACTTAAATGTTCTGATTACTGATATCAAAAATGCTTTTATTCAGAAGAAAAGTATTGGTGCTATATTTCTTGATCTTGAAGGGGCTTTTGATTGTGTCAATCCCAACATATTATACAATAAACTTACAGACCTCAAGCTCCCTAATAAAATCACTAAAACAATTCATAACATTATTTCTAATAGGAAAATTAATGTGTACTTGAACGGCCAATTTCTAAAAACAAAATACATAACCAGAGGATTACCACAGGGCGCTATTTTGAGCCCTATTCTCTTCAACATTTATATCTCAGCTTTAAAAGAGCAACTTGGCCCATATGTTAGGATCCTATGTTATGCAGACGACATAGTGATTTACTATATTAACCAAAACATACCTACTATTTATAAGGTCCTAAATAAGAATTTACAAAACTTGAGTGATTTTCTCTGTAAACTTGATCTCAAAATTTCCCCTAAGAAGTCTGAATTTTGTATCTTCTCGCTGAAAACCTCTCTAAATGATATCATCGCTACAAATAATCTGTCTATACAACTAAATGATTCCTTCATCGATATTAAAGACAATGTCAAATTTCTGGGAGTTTTTCTAAATAAATCCCTCAATTGGAATCTTCACGTGAACTATATTAGACAGAAGGCTTTGTGTCATTTGAAGATCCTCAAGTTGTTCAGCAAAAACAAATCTGGTGGCCATCCATCTTCTCTCCTTAATATTTATAAAGGTCTAATTAGGGCCACCCTTGAGTGGGGCTCTACTTGCTATGGGACACTTACGAAAACACAATCTCTAGCCCTTGATAGAATTCAGTACGCATCAATACGTTCAGCACTAGGACTAATAAGAACTACTCCGATAAATGTTTTGTTAGACTTGTCTTCCGAGTTTCCTCTATACATAAGGAGATTGAATTTGGTCGAGAAATACGTTTCTAAAATCCTTCCACAAAATAAACATATTTTAAACAATAGTCTTGAACTGTGCTCTCTTGAATTTGGTGGTATCTCGAGTCAAAACAAGATTGTCGCCAAAGATACTTTAGTAAAATCTTACAGGAACCTCAAAGACAAATATCCAAATATCTGGAAGTTCAATATACCAGCTTCATTGTCATTTACTCTCAATTCGAGGATCTCAACTCCTAGTGTCGACTTTTCCATCGGCAAAGAAGTGAAGAATAGTTGCAACCGGGATCAAGCTCTTAGACAAATTATCAATAAGGACTTTCCGAATTTTTTTTACATTTATACTGACGGGTCAAAGGATTCTGCATCTACTGGATGCGCTGTGTTTTTCGAATCCGTAAACCATACCATAATATCAAAGATAAATAAATTGTGCACCATTTTTGATGCGGAAGCACAGGCTATTCTGATCGCCGTCGACTATATTTTTAAGAATAAAATACAAAATTCTGTTATTTTTTCCGATTCGTTGAGTGTTCTTACTGCACTTCAAGCAATTGACTCAA
Organism: Gonatopus flavifemur; assembly: GCA_018340375.1. Classification (NCBI taxonomy): domain Eukaryota; kingdom Metazoa; phylum Arthropoda; class Insecta; order Hymenoptera; family Dryinidae; genus Gonatopus; species Gonatopus flavifemur. The sequence continues at coordinate 8,343,826 of JAFFJZ010000013.1, forward strand.
AAGGACAACAAAATCCCAGAATTTATATAATTAAGAAAATTCTTTACAACTGTGAATCAATTAATTTAAAAGTTAGACTCATATGGATTCCAGCACATGTCGGCATTGCTGGCAATGAAAAGGCTGATAAAGCTGCGAAAAAGTCCTTGGCTTGTCCGGAACCTCGGAACTCTCCTCATTTCTATAAAAACCTGTATGAGTCCTTCAATAGGTCTGCTAGAGATGAGGCCAGAATGCACATTCTTACCCTAGCCAAAGAAAAAGGAATAAATTACTTTGACAAAGTTAAAACCCCGTATATGAAACAACAACCATGGTTCCATAAATTATCACTTAACAGACAAGTAATAAGTACCATTTCAAGAATAAGATCGGGTCATGTAAGACTCAATGATCACCTATTCAAGAAAAACATAATAGATTCCCCAGCTTGCCCTTGCGGATTCCCAAATCAAACACTGGATCATGTATTTTTCGACTGTTCTAATTATAATAATTTCAGACATAAATTTATGAGCAATCTCATGAAATTCCAGGCTTTAAATACACTTCATGACTTAAGTATTAATGAACTTTCTTTTTCAGGCAATATTAAAATTCTTTATACTAATAATGATTTTGTTCAAAATTCGGCAATTCCAATTTAGTACTCTCCAATCGATAGAACCTCTGTAAATCAAACCTCTTTCTTGAAAAATTGATATAACTTAAAATTATCCTAACCACATAATCCAGCGGGTCTACATATCCGCACGTTGATACATTTGGTTTTCAATTTTCCCGCCATGATGGGCGACGTTATGGATGACCTCCATAAAACGATACTCAAAAGAAAGACTCGATGTTGGCGTATAGGCTTCAGCAAGGCCTAAGCCATTTATAAGCTATAAGCTATAACCTGTCAATGAGGCGATGTGTTGATAGGTTATCAAAATATTAAAAGAATAATTAAAAGATGAATGAATTACAGGTGACTACATTATTATTACAGATTACTACAGGTTTATACATTGTAAATACGTAAACAAATATAACCTGTCAATGAGGCGATGTGTTGATAGGTTATTAAAATATTAAAAGAATAATTAAATTCCAGGTGACTACATTATTACAGATTACTACAGGTTATTCAGAACAATGAAACATAAATAAACAACTTGAAATTATATATACTCTTATATATTACTTCAAAAAATTCATGAATTAATGGATGAATAAATGATGAAGAGGTGATTTGTAAAAAAAACAGAAAAAGTTTGAGAAAGGTATAAATAAATCTATTTGCTACATTCAGAAAATTGGAATATATACAGGTAAGCTCTGTATGATGGATTATTCATAAAATGCAAGATTCCTTTACAGGCAAAAGCATAGCGGATATATCATAATCCGTGACGGATAGTTTGCTACTGGTGGTTCTAACCGGAACCAGAGACGAATCATAGAAAATCATACAAGGTTTAGTCATGGGAAATAATTCAAATTTATAAATTCTGAGGCGAGAGCATATCGGATACATCATAATTCCTTGATGGACAGTCCGCTACTGTCCTATCCTCCTACTGGAATCATTGGCAGATGATCGAATGGATCATACGGAGTATGCTCAAGGGGAATGATTCAAATTGATTCGCAATCATTCTATAGGCCAGAACATAACGGATATATCATAACTCCTGACGGACAGCCAGCTGCTGTCAATTTCTCCAATTAGGATCGTAGACAATTGATGGAAAAGATCATACCGAGCTTGCTTGAGAAGTATTCAAGTTTATTCGCTATTTCTTTACAGGTGAAATTATAGTGGATATACCATACCCTTGATGGACAGTCCACTGATCTATACTATTTCCCAATAGAATCATGAGCAAATAATGAAACAGATGATATTGAGCCTGCTCCGAGAGAAGTGAATGAATGAAACATTGTCCTTCCTGCATACCCTGGTCGACAATGACTATACTTAAGCTCAACTAAATAACTAAGCTCTAAAATAACTGTTCCAAATCTTTTTTATCTCTCTTCAGAGAGAAAACCATAAAGAGTTGTCTGGTAAGAAAAGGTACGTTTAATATAATGTTATTGTCTTTGTAGTTTTGATGAAGAGTATTATCTAATGGAACAGTCCATTGAATCTAACCAAATTTGATTAAGAATCAGACATCAATCAACTACATTGACTACAACAACAACAACATGAACTACATTTTACTGCATTGACTTCAACTAGAACGGTGTACAAGATTCTGTAGGTTTCTTTGACAAAGGCTGTTATCGGATTCTTGAAAATAAATGAAATTGATACTATTGGTAGCTAACATACAGATCTATGGTATATTTGCTTTATTTTGTTTCATCTTCATCCACCTGTGATGGTATTCGATGAATCTAATAATAGTATCGGATAGATCTGTGATATATTCACTGCACTCTTGCCTTTGCTTCACTCGACTAAGAGGCCACTGAATGGAATTGATAGTGACAGCTATCGTCTAGCTAAATAGCTAGCATACAAATTTATGATTCGTCTGCTTCATTTCTGCTTTGTCTCCATCCACTTGTGATTCTACTCCGAGAAACTAATGAGTCCAGTATGTCGTCAAGATCTGTGGCATATCTGCTGTGCTTTTGCCTCTAGACAAACCGTTTTGTTGAATTAATAGTTTTGGTTTAAAATATTTGATATACTTCAACGTAACTAAAGTTACAACAACTTCAACCTTCAACGTTTTTCAAACTTCTTATATCTCATTGAAGTTGTGTCATGAACTTCTCATTCTAAAAATTTTTTATACTGCATTGGGGTTTTTGAATGATTCCACGTTCTGATTATATTTGATATTTGATGAATTCCACTTTCTGATTATAAGCGATGATTCAGTTGTTGATTCGTTACATAATCTTTAATCATCCGTTTCATGCCATTCATTATCAATTGAATCCACTTTATAATCTGTAGTTTATCCATTCAATACAAAATTGCCTATGAAATTGCCTAAATGAAATGGATAGTGGTAGTGGACGACGTACAGATCGAATGGTATATTTTCGTCGTTTTTGTCTTTCTTCATTGGCCTGATACTTTCTTGACCAAGAGTTGTTATCGGATTGCTTGAGTAGTATCACAGGTGTATAAGAAAACACGAAAAAGAAGCAAATATACCATAGACCTGGACGTCGTCTACCACCACTATCAATTTCATATAGGCGGTCTTGTGGAAATTTTGTATTGAATGTATGAATTACAGATTACAAAGTGGATTCAATTGATAATGAATGGCATGAAATGGATGATTAAAGATTATGTAATGAATCAATGACTGAATCATCACTCATAATCAGAAAGGGGAATTCATCAAAAAACCCCAATAAAATATAAGAAGTTTTTAGAGAGTGAAGTTCATGACAAAACCTCAAAGAGATGTGAATAGTTTGACCAACGGTAGAAGTTGAAGTTGGTCTCCAGTTACTTTAGTCACACTGAAGTATATCAAAGCGATTTTTTCAAAGGCGAAAACACAGTAGATATGCCACAGATTCTTACAACATGCTGGGCTCATCATTCCCTTGGAGTAGAATCATAGGTGGCTGGAGACGAAGCAGAAATGAAGCAGACGTATCACAAATTTGTATGCTAGCTATTGTCACTGTCAATCTCATTTGGTGACCTCATAGTCGAACGAAGAAAAGGCAAAAGTGCAGTGGATATATCACAGATCTATCCGATGATGGTATCAGATTCTTTGCGTAGTGTTTCAGGGGGATGAGAAAGAAACAAAATGAAGCAAATATACCATAGATCTGTGAGTTTGCTATCACCACTATCAATTGGCATTACAGATTACAAAGTGGATTCAATTGATAATGAATCCCTAGATTCTTCGAGTAGAATTACAGGTGGATGAAGGAAAAACAGGCAAGATGCAGATATATCATATATCTGTATAAAAGCAGTGCCAACCACAAAAATCCAAATTGCATGACACTTTTATAAAGTTATAGCCGTTGTTTTTCATCAGGGAAGAAGTATTTCCGAAGGTAACTTCACGTGCATGTTACGAAGTAAAGGTACAAAGTGGATATTTATTCATGATCTGCGAGTTGAAGAACGAAATTGGCCACGTAATGCTAAAGACTCATACATATATTTCTTCAAAAAGCAATAATTTCACTTGCTCATCAAATAACAATTCAATTACTATAATCTTCTATAGGTGATTTTGAAGAACATCGTATACGTTTATAATACCACAACCGACTAAATATTCTTGAAGAATTTTTCAAAATGATTTTGATGGATATTTCACAAAATTCTAAAAAATTTCTTGTACAGTACTGAAAAATGCTCTTGACCAGATATTTTGAAGATATCTCTTTTTGTTGCATGATAAATGAATATTTGACATCTCTTTAAGATACTCTTTAAAATAATCCTAAAGAGTCATTGAAACATTTTTGCTGGGAAACTATTTTCAACTTCATGCCAAATGGTACAAATTCTCGTTTTATCAAAAAAATTTCTGTTGGATACCTTAAACATATTGTGTGCAAGTTTTCTCTGTTCGTAAAATCTGTTTTGTTTCGTTTCCCTAACAATCATATTTTAAAAACAATGGGAATTCTTGCACAATACACGTTTAAAACAAAATCGTGGGCTGCTTTGAGCGCCAACTTATCGGTCAATTAATATTTACTTTTCGGAATCCTGCACATATGTATTGATTTATGGGAATTCACTTTTCTTTCCTTCTGTTCTTCATTCTTTATGTCGATTATCTATTGCTGTCCAATGATGAGATGACTGATGGAAACCCAAGTGAGTTTTTCATATCACAAATGATCTGAGGACATTTTCTTCATCGCTACGATCGCTATTAAATTAGACATGAGCATTCGAATTTTATTTATGTTCAGTTAAGGACACATCCAGAAAAAGAAGTGAAATCCCAATAAAAAAACTTCAAAAAAGTAAAAAAATCACGCCAAGTACATGAAAATGCGGTCAATCCTAAAAAAAATCTAAAAATACATTCAAACGAAAATTCTCCTACAATAAGAATTTCGATAGGATACAACAGGATATGCTTCACTTGAAAAAAAAAGATGTGAAATCAATATGAGCTGCCAAGTACATTCGGTTATTCAAATGGTATGTAAACGATTTCTTGTATATTGTAACTTCATTAGTTATTTCCACGAAGTAAGATATGAGGAGTGCAATCTTCATAGAACTGACATGACACATTTTTTTTCGCCAACTCGCAAGTCAAATTCCTCAACTCGTGGTGCTATAAACAGCGTGTCTGAGATTTTCCTCTTTGTCGTACAAAGATAGATTTGTCAAGTGGCTCTTTTTACCACAAAAAGGAAAATTTCAGACATGCTGCTTTTTCTTTTGTCGGAGGTTTGATTGTGTGTGTGGAATTTCTATACAGACAGATGTGATGGAGAGGGAAAATCGACTCGGTCGACCAAATGCTGGCATCACTGATTGCACTCCTTAGATCTTACTTCGTGGTTATTTCATCACTATGAAACATGAGTTTTCAACATTTGGTAATTAATAACCAAATTTACTCCAAGAAACACTTGATGTCAATTATTAATGATTTCTATGAAAAGAAATATGTATCCAATAATATCAACAAATTATAAAAAAAAATAGAGGTCTAATTTAGAAGTTCAACACTGAGATAAGAATCCATCATTTGAAATTGATCAACTGACTAGTGTTCACTAAACATCGATGGCACATCCATGTGTCATCCAATAAACGGATATCGATGTTTGACATCGCGAACATCGATGCTGCTAGAACCTGATTGGTTGTTATTTTACCAATAAAAATTTTGGGATCTAGCGCCATTTCAAATTCAGCATAATCCCATTCAATTGTTCTTATTTGATGTCTTGATGTTTCAGTGTTTCTTACAAAAAACATTGGAACACCAATCAGGTCGATGTTAGATCGTTAAACGATGTAAAACATCGATGTCAGGCGATGTTATTATCGTCGATGTTTAGTGAACACTACAACTGACAGTTGCTGACAGTCATTCGAGGCCTTTTATAATTCTTGAATTCCCTATTTTCATTTTGACACATGAATTGTCAAAAGTGCCATCTCGTGAACTGCGGAATAAGTTTTTTTTGTGATTTCCATCCATTTTCATAGAACTTTATTAAGCATGTAAGTATTGTGAAGAATTATAATTATTTTCAAAAGTATCATAGAAACGGATGGAAGCCACTAACACTTTCGCTCGTCAATTACAAGATGTCGATTTTTCACAACGCATGCATTAGGATATAATTGATCTCAGGATTATAAAAAGGCATAAAGAGCTACAGTTTCATGAATTCTCAATGATAGGTTCTTATCTTTTATAGATAATAGTTGAAATAACAATTTTATTTAGTAGGGGCCTTTATTTCGTGGGACGAGACATCGGCAGTCAATCTCAAATGGCCATTGAATAAATTCAAAGTGCAAAGCTCTTGAAAACTTATTAAAGAAAAACTCATTTATGAGTATGAGTATAATAAGATTGAAGAGCATTTCCTCCTGAATCTGTTTAATAATGATTTTTATTTTAGAGATTGAGTGATGAAGTAAATTAAGAGATTCAATGCCCTGGTTAAAGTTTCATAACAATTCATAAGAAAATGTTCTTACTTATGAAACATAAATTTTTGCAACTGGATATTCATAAGTCAACCACGAATTCCTATGAATCTGTTCACCCTGGTTAAAAGAATCCATTGAATCTGACAAATGAAATTTCATAAGATTTGGTCAGAACATGTTCCGAGATTCAATGATATTTTGCGAGACTCAATGGTTTCTTTTAACTAGAGGCATGAATACTTATGAATCTATATTCATAAGTATTCATGATCAATCATAAGAACAGATTCATAGGATTTCGGGGTTTACTTATGAATGTTCTGTTGTAAAATCCATGATATTTCACAGCGAAAACGTTTTTTATGAATTGCTGTAACATTTTAACCAGGGTGATCTTCCACATGTTGTTCTATTGAATTCCAATTATGTACCTTTGACTTCAAAAAACTTAGTAGAAGATAAGAAAGAACTGACAAAAGCACACCTTATTCCCTATTACTTGGTTATTTTTCTTTTTATAAAAGGATTTAAAGATTTTTTCGCGAGGATTGCTTTCATCTTATAGGTGATCTAACTATTGCAGAAGTTTGAATCGTTTATTGAAACGAATTAGTAATCGAATAATGAAATAATCAGCTGTTGAAGACCCAAAGTCTTGCAGTTCATTCTTCAAACCATGTTTCCAGTCCCAAGGAGTTGATTCGAGAGGGAAAACACCGATGATTTATCAAATTTTGTGAGTTTACATTTTCGTTTCGTTTCTGTAAACGATTCAAACTTCACGAACATGTGATCTAAGAGGAAGAAATGCTGGGAGAAAATAACGTCAAAAACAACGATTATGATTGTTTGAATTTGATTAGTAAACTTCGGATTTGCGAAGACATAATCTGTAGTTGAACCGAATACAGTTGGCAAACTTTTCCGTGTATTTGTTCTTTTCTCAATGAAAATAAAAAATGACTAATGATGTATATGTGGAAATGATAAACATCATTATCTCTTACATGTTCGAATTCACATTCATGTTGCGATGATGGATCAAACTCATCACCAGATGATGAATCATATTCATCGTAACATTCAAAATCCATGGTATATTCTTTTGCATTTTCATAATCTTCTTGATCTACCACGTATTCCTCATCAAAACCTCCAGAACGAATCATATTTTCCGAAATAATTGTTTCGTTCGGCTGACTGGGATTTGGTGTACTCGTGACTTGTGGTGGTCCAATCTGTCAATTATCATCATAAATATATTAGCACGTCCATTTTCCAAATACATATTCGAATAATATTATCACCGTTTTGTGGATATTGAATTATAAGCGATACCCAAATGAAAAAACATGTTAAAAATATCTTGTAAAATAAAAATGTTTGAAAGATCCAATATTTGATATCTAAGATGTTTGAAAATTTTGAAGTGATAGATGTTCTAAGAAATGTCAACTCTCCTTCCTGGGCAGAAAAAAAAGTTACTGAATTCAATTGAAATCTTCCTTGAATTTCATTCACAATTCAATACTCAATTCAATGTAAACAATTCACATCCAATGAACTCAAATAAACCTGTAACATTACATCCACCGATGTCTTCGTTGCCTACACATACACTTCTCGAAGCCAGAAGCTATACATAAGAAGTCCGCAAAAATGCGACAGATACCGATGGGTGTGCTGTTAGGAATAATTACACAATTTGATGAATTCCAATAAACCTCACTAAATTCTTAGACAGCAATTGAATCAATTTTTTGAAAAGAATTCTAGAAGAACTCAAAAGAAACCTTTTCAGACAATTCATTTGTGAATTTTTAATTGCTATCTGAGTTGTAATGTAAAAGCAGTATTTTGAATAAAGATGAATCATATTCAGGTCTGATATATCTCTATTTTTATTCGGTAGCCCCGTTTTGCACCGACGTCCAGTTATCCCTACAAACGATTGCTCCGAAATTTCGTATCCTCACGAGTTATATCCCGACAACTCGTTGTTCCAAAAAATCATGACTAGTTCGTCTATTGGAATCCATAAAAACTGAGCAATACAATTAGACCAAAAATAATCGGGATACTGAACTGTCAGGATATAACTCATCGGGATACAAAATTTCGGAACACTCGTTTGTAGGCATAACTGAACTTCGGTGCAAAACAGGTCTACCTTTTATTCCATTATCCCAAATAGCATGTAAGCTTACGAAAAGCTTGTCATTTGCTTGTTCATAACTTGTCGATGACAATATTTACATCGCAAATGTTGTGAAAATCTCTACACAAGGTTGTAAAAATAAGTTCGTAGTGAGAAACTTGTTACATGCTCATTCTTGAATTTTTTGTGACAACCTTTACAACGGATGCATTATGAAAATGTTGATGCAAGATTATAAAAAATATCTAGAGTGGTTTTAGAATAACTCATTCTTATAGGCCACTTTGGATTGTGATTTATGATTTTTTCACTAATAAAAATATTCATTTCACTTCACTTTCAAAATACAGGGCTTTACTGGAACAAAGTGATCGCATCCTTTCATCTACCATAAGCCCAGATAGCATGTTAGCTTTGCCTTTTCGATTAAGGAAGTGAATTTATCAGATTTTATCACTCGGCCTTAAACAGGATATGGGCATGCCGGGAATACTTCTGTAGTCCCGGAGTATTTTCAGTAAGGAGTACTTTCTGTTCACCTCATTTACAAACATATTTACCCGAAATAAAAAGTACTCACTAGAAGTACTCCGGGAGTACAAAAATACTTCCGGGCTGTCCATCCCTGGTCGTGAGTAGCTTTTTGAGAGGATGCAAGTGCACATATGACTATACCTGGTAGAACTTTGTTCCGGTCAAAATGAAAGGAAAGCACATGAATAATCATATAAAAAACATTGAAAAATTTTCTGAGATGGATGTTTGAAAGTTTCTAAAAGTGCGTCCAATTTTCAATTCTCAAATCCTGAATCCAAACCTTCCCACACAGCACATCAGGTCAGGAAGAGTTCATAAAGAATGCAATATGAATTTCCAAGAATTCTCTCTGAAATTCTGCGCTATGTAGGTTTATAGGTTTTTAAATATTCATCTCTAAAAATTTCAGATTTTTTATGAGTTCAGTTTCGAGTAATTCTGACCCAAAGAAAATGTACCAGATAGAGTCCTTTTTATCTTTGTATTCACTTGAATTCGCCCAATGCGTGAGATTTTTGTATGCTTGTCATATGCTTGTTGAAGGCTTTTCATTTGTTTCATTTGAGGTTTTTATATCCTTTTCAGTGGCTTGTTACAAGCTTTTTGTTCGCTTGATGTAGAGTTTTTATTCGCTTTTCGTATACTTGCCATTTGCTTAATATAGCCTTTTCACACACTTGCTATAAACTTGCCACATCCTTGCGACAACCTTGTTTTGTGTCAACTAGAAACCTTGTTGTAACATTTTCATAAGCTTACATCATTGTTATCGGAAACCGTATGCTAAGCTTTACGCTTGTCATTGAAAAGGTTGAAACAACCTTGCAGCAAGCTCAAATTGCTATCTGGGATATCTCTAATGGAAATCATTTTAAGCACGTCTTTGATATAAGAACACGGAGAAAAGTGGATACTAACCCATGAGTATCTATTTTTCTCCGTGAATGGACCTTAGCACTGCTTAGAATCCGTGATGCCAGAATTTTTGAGATCCAACGGCCTATGTCCAATGAAACACTCTTGCTGATTAGATCAACCAATAAGCTCCGGTCTCCTCGCTCTTAGCCCCTCCTTTCTGGCAACACAGCTTAGAATGTCTTGCTTGCATCTTGTTCACACCCGAGTAGACGCTAAAATTTGTCTACCAGGTGTGTTTTTATTTTCAACGTGTTAGCTCCCACACAGCACAAAATATTCCATATATCTATACAATGTGTATACCGTATTTTTTACGTGCACATTATATGTATAACATATTCAAATATAAAAATATATAATATAGATATGCATGGGATATATGGTGCTGTATGGGCTAATTGCGATCAATGTTTGTAGAAAGGTTAATTATATTGAAAACTTCTTTCCTTGTAATAAATCAAGTCTTTCTCTGCCTGCACAGAATATGAGAAGCTTGCATTTAAGTATATTATATTTTTATTATATTATTTTAATCAGATTCAATTAGATTAGATTTCATAAATATTTTTCAATAATAAGTTTTTAGTATCTTTGATACCAACCTCATCGAAGCACCAAAAACAGCTGGGTTCATCATTTTCGCTTTGTGTATTTTCTTGCAATAGACATCTTTCACAGTTTTCACTCAATGCATTAGACGTATCTACAGTCCTATCCACCTAACAATCAAAATTGAAGACAATGATGTATAATGGTTACATATTTCCTTACTGTAAACCCTGCTTAAAATTTTCTATAGAGAACTATAGGTTACTACAGAAAAAATCATGATTTACTGTAGAATATGAATAGTATTGAATGAGCGTTCTGAATCGGTAATTTACTGCTAACCTATACTTTTCAATCGGTAATTCAATATGGATCTATAGTTGCCGATAGTTTTTGTGGTTTTGAATAGGATTATAACTTTTCGATAGCAACGGCCCTCAATAGTTTTCAATGGTATGATTTTTCTCAATAGTTTTCTATAGTGGATTTTTACACTATTACATACTATTGTTAGAATATAGTTTATTCCGCATTCAAAACTATATGAATTATTGAAAACCATAGATCCATATTGAGTTACCGATTGAAAACTATCCATCATAGTGAATTACCGATTCAAAACGCTCATTGAAAACTATCGCTTTTCTCACTAGTTTTCTATAAACAATTTTGAGCAGGGAATTCTAAAATAATGTACATAAGAAATTTCCCATACAAATTTGGTATTGAGTTTGTCTTGCATGTGAACATTACCATTAAATTCCCAATTGGTTTGTATGAGTTTTCACATAAGGAGTGAGTGGTTCGTATGGATATTCGCATGAGGATCAAATGAGTTACATGTACTTTTACATCAGAGATGACAGTTTCACGTGAAGACCCATCCCTAGTGGAAAAATTTTGTTGAAATTTGTTGAAATATTGTTGACAAAAAATTGAAAAAATTCATTGAATTTAAACGAAAATAATTCTTATTCCATGAAGTTCATATTTTTCTCACAAAATTCGATATTCTTTGAGAAAATTCATCATTTTTCACGATAAGTCCTCGAAATTTTGTCGAATCATTTCATTGAAATTCACTGAAATTTGAGAAACGGTTTTTGAGGTTTTTTGTTGAAATACTATAAAATGTAATTACTTTTGATGAATTTAAACGAAATTCAATGAACAACATTGATTTTCATTGAAATTTTTGTTGAAGCTCGTTGAAAGTGTGAGGAATAATGACGGATCACACGATGATGGAATATTTTGAATTTTATTGGAATATATTGAATGTAAGTGAAATTTGTGGAAAAATGTTGAAAACAATTGATGAATTGTAGTGAAAATAATTAATGGGCACAGATAATAAAATGTTGAATGACATTGAAATATGATTCATTTTGTTGACATTCGATGCAATTTGTTGAAAGGTATTGAATTTTATTGACTATCATTAACAATATTAAGTGAATAAGATTGATCCCTCAGAGTATTGGAGATGTGGAATATTGTTGAAATGTCCTGAACCTCGTTGCATTTCCATGAAATTTTTGGAACAATATTGAAGTACATTGTTGAATTTTTGCAAATATAATTGATGGCAGTGAATTGGAGAGTGTTGAAATGCGTTGGAATATGATTCGTATTGTTGAAATTTGATTAAATTCGTTGAATATCCATGGAATATTTTTGCGTACGATCAACAAATTTTGTTGAATAAGATAGATTGACACGGGTAAACGAAATGTCAAATGGCGTTGAAATATGATGAATTTCCAGAAATTTCGTTGAATATCGTTGAAATAGTGAACCAAATAGCGACAAACAAAGGTAATGGACGCCATGATTTTCATCAAAACTTTCCACATTTTTCAAATATATTCAACGAAATTCAACGAGTCTCATCATATTTTAAGGCCATTCGACATTTCGATCACCCGTGTCAATCCATCTTATTCATAAAAATTCGTTGATCGTACTCAAAAATATTTCATGAATTTCAGCAAATTCAATCAAATTTCAACAACACGAATCATATTTCAATGCATTTCAATATTTCTTATTTCACTGCCATCAATTATATCCGCCTAAATTCAACACTGTAATTCAATATTGTTGGACAAATTTCATGGACATGCAACGAGATTCAGTACATTTCAACGATATTCCACATCCCCAATACTCTGCGTGATCAACCTCATTCACCAAACATCGTTCACCATAGTCAATGAAATCCAATGAATTTCAACAAAATGAATCATATTTCAATGTAATTCAAGATTTCATCATCTACGCCAATCAATTATTTTCACTACAATTCATCAATTGTTTTCAACATTTTCCCACAAATTTTACCTACATTCAATATTTTTCAATAAAATTCAAAATATTTCATCATGGTGTGATCCGTCATTATTCCTCACATTTTCAACAAGTTTCAAAAAAGATTTCAATAAAAATCAATGTTATTCATTGTATTTCTTTCAATTTTATCACAACTCATTATATTTCATAGTATTTCAACAAAAAATCTCCAAAAACGTTCATCAAATTTCAGTAAATTTCAATGAAATGATTCAACAAAATTTTGGGAATCATCGTGAAAAATGATGAATTTTCTGGAAATGTATTCTATTTTGTAGAAGAATTATGAACTTTATGGAATAAAAATTATTTTCATTCAAATTCTATGGATTCCTCCAACTTTTCCTAAAAAATATTCCAACAAAATTTCTCAACTGGAGATATCACTGTCCAATGTCAAAACATGAAAACACTCACCCCACTTGAACAATTTTTGACGCCCCATTGAGAGTGTTGAAAAGAAACCGGGATCTAAACCGCCACGGAACGGAAATAAACGACTGTTTCTCGTTTCCTGGTGGTTTTTGTCCCAGCCTTTTCTGTAATTTAATCTTTCCGACATTTTCAACGGATGGAAAAAAAATTTTGGATAGAGATAGTCTTTCAAACCTGATAGTTTAGTGTAAAAGTAGGGAATGAGTGGATCTGTAGTTTGAAATACTCTACATCTGCAAATCAGACATTTTTTCAATAACTCTGTCGAGTATAACGCAAATTAGTACATCATCCTGAACGAAGGACTGGTGCCGCCGGTGGACGAATAGAATATCTTATGCTCGATCTTGGATGTGCAGCATTTTCAGATGGAACACCAGCTGGATGGGTCACTGCAAATACAAAGACTTCCCATTTCTAGGTTTTTCAGGATTTCTCCACATTAGAGATCAGGACTGATAATCACATCATGTTGGAAATATTGAATTCCCGGCAATATATGTGTATAATAATTTGAACCCATAATGACCAAAAAAATTCTCTGAAAACTTCAAATTTTTTTGAAATTTATTGAATACAGTTATTTTTTTATGGAATTTTGTTGACAACATCGTTGAATTTTGCTGAATTTTGTTCAGTTTTGGCACAACTTTTCATGAAAAATCAACAAACTTCAATAAATATTAACATTATTCATTAAAAGTTTTCATTAAATATCAACGTACTTACTTGAAAGATTATGATGAATTATGTTTAAATTTATTGAACAATTTTGTTGAATTATGTTGTTATTTGCTGAATTTTGTTAATCTTGTTTAAAAAGTTGTGCCAAAACTGAACGAAATTCAACAAAATTCAATAAAAAAATCATAATATTCAACAAATTTCAACAAAATTTTTCCCCTAGGGATGCGACTCACTCATGTCTCATGCGAAAACCCATGCAAACCATCTAGGAATTCGCAGAGGGGTTCATTGTATTATTAATCTTTGAATAAAAAAAGGTCTGTATACAAAATATTTGACATCCAGTAAAATGTTTTAAATTTTGTTTCGAAACTGTGCTAACAGTTTTATCATCAGTTGTAGAAGTTTGGAGCATTTATTGAAACAAGTTAGTATCACTCATCTCGTTTAAATACCAAGTTTTTTCATCTTCCATTATAAATTTGTTTCAATAAACAATACCACTCTTGGGACATTTTATTATAGTATAATGATCCTTGTACAGATTCATTCCTACTATATTCAATTCAATTCTCACCAAAATTCTGCTTTCTGCTGTTGAAGTTTTATTCCTTTTTTTTCATGTTTTTTCCTAGAATTAACTGTACTCCTTGGAATTGAGCCATCACCCTTTGCGTGTAAATACGCTTTATATTTTTTTCCTGGTAGCATTTTATTTCTCACCGTTGAAGATGAAAATATTTATTTTATACAAAATGTTTTTGATTGGCTTAGTATTGAAAATCTGTGGATTGAAATGTCGATGATTGAATACATGAATTTTTTTAATATAAAATATTTCACTGTTTGTTCTCAATACACGTATTATATGCGCGTGTTTTCCGTCAGTACGGGTTGAAGTCACTCAGAATATATACAGAAGTGAGTACAAAGTAAATCAAATTCTATGTGATACCCTTGGATTTCTTACAGTTAAAAGTATTATGATAAACCATTTTGTCAAATTTTTATATGTTTATATATTTTCGTTCAGTAATAGAATAAATTCCATTCATTTCCTTTTTTCACACATTTCATGAACATTGGAAATGCGTAGCGGGATGAGAATACGATTCACGTTGTCCATATTTATCAATATGGCGATTGGCGTCTTCTCCAATCCTATTCCGCTTTCACGTTAGTCTGTTAGTCTGCTGTTCGACCTCGTTCTAGTCGCACACGGTAACAGTGCACATCGGGGGAAGCGTCTGTTGCGTCCATTTTGGATTTAAGCGTTCATCTACGTTGATTTTTGATTCTTCATATAGAGATACTTAAGGGGGGGGGGGGGGTAGGGTTAATTCGATCAAAAAATAGCCTATTTTTATTGAAAAACCAGTTGATTCAAATGAATTTATTTTAACGGGGTATTATTGAGTAACATTTGAAATATATTGTGTAAAATTTTCATTGAAAAATATCCAGATATGCGCCGGTGGAAGCAATTTTTAATGAGCGCGAAAAAAAAAGGGTCCTGTGGTGGATAACATAACTCAGGATTGGATCATCTGAAACAAAAAAATCAAAAAGATCCTGTTAGTTTATGAGTTTTTCTAGGTAACCTCGTCGAGTTTTTTTTTTCCTTTCAGTTTAAAGTATATTTTATAACGACTTAATTGTTGATTTTTCGCGTCAAAAATCGGTATTTTGACTTAAAAGTGCCATAAAAAATCCAAAAATTGAAAAACAAAAAAAACTCGACGAGGTTACCTAGAAAAACTCATAAACCAACACAATCTTCTCGATTTTTTTGTTTCAGATGATCCAATCCTGAGTTATGTTGTCCACCGCAAAACCCTTTTTTTTTGGCGCTCATTAAAAATTGCTTCCACCGGCGCACATCTGGATATTTTTCAATGAAAATTTTACACAATATATTTCAAATGTTACTTAATAATATCCCGTTAAAATAAATTCATTTAAATCAACTGGTTTTTCAATAAAGATTCATAAAAATAGGCTATTTTTTGATCGAATCAACCCTACCCCTCCCCCCCTTAAAAAGTGAAAATGGATGTGGCATATGTATTTTTGCCGAAAACCCAGAAGTACTTGAAAGTGTCTACAAAGGATATCGCAGATTTCGACCGAGATAAGTATGTAAAGGGCATTCCAAATCCAAAGGACCTCGCAAAACAGATTTTTCCCGTCAAAAGCTCAGATATGCCGAAGAAAATGAAGGGCCAAATTCTCGTTTTAGCAGGTATGTTGAATACGTTGTGTATTGTTTGAAATAATATTTTCGAGAATGTAGAATCAGAGATTCAAATATAATATACAATATATATATATATATATATATATATACACACACACAGATCTTATTGTTCAAGAATTGACACAAATTTTTCGGTTTTTATCGGCACAAAATTCTATTAAAATGGATGAGAAAATATATAATTCTGATTGATGACAAATTTTTATACAGTATTTCTAAACTTTTCTCATTAAAATATTCCGTTCGAATTCATAGGAAATTAAAATTCAAACAATAAAAATTCAACAATATCCGATATTCAATTCTATTGAATTTCAACACAAGTATTGAAAACTGAAAATTGTTGAATTCTCTTGAATAATGTTGAAATACAATGATAGGTGGAAATTATGAAATTGTATGATTCACAATCAATTTCAATTTACTAGAAACGGAACTTATACACGTTTTGAGGCTCCCAATAAAAAATGTTACCTTGATAATCAGTTGAATGTCATTTCAATATTTTTCAAATAAGTTCAACAATTTTCAATTATTGATCCAAAACTTAGAAAATCATTCAGCTGCATCGAAAAAACTTGAAATATACTGATTACCTTGGTAAAAATGATATATATATGGATCATGTATAAACCATATTTGAATCATATACGGACTTTGTGAAAATTATATATATATATATATCATCATCATGAAGTAATCAGTCTTACGA
Organism: Gonatopus flavifemur; assembly: GCA_018340375.1. Classification (NCBI taxonomy): domain Eukaryota; kingdom Metazoa; phylum Arthropoda; class Insecta; order Hymenoptera; family Dryinidae; genus Gonatopus; species Gonatopus flavifemur. Next base: position 8,361,059 of record JAFFJZ010000013.1, read on the forward strand.
CTGGTTTGATGAAACCCTCCACCCCTGTCTATTATCCGCCAAACGTTTAATTTCTACATATCTACTACATCCCTTGTCTTGTACGATTTGCTTCATATAACTTGCTCTAGGTCTACCTTTACCAGTTTTACCATTCATTTCCCCTTCCAATATTGTTTTCAATAAACTCTCATGCCGTAATGTGTGTCCTATAAGATTGCTTCTCCTTTTCACGATGTGTTTCAGAAGATTTCCTTCTTCATTTATCTGCTCCAGTACTTCTTCATTTTTGACTTTGTCTATCCATTTTATTCTGAGCATCCTCCTATAACACCACATTTCAAAAGCTTCAAGTCTTCGTTGATCAGTTTTCCCCATTGTCCAAGTTTCGCAACCATATAATGCTGTGCTCCAAACGTAACTTTTCAAGAATTTCTTCCTTACTTCTAAGCTTATATTTTTGGAGCATAATAACTGTCTCTTTTGGTAGAAAGCCTGTTTCCCTTGTGCTATTCTTGCTCTTATATCTCTTCCGCTTTTGCCGTTCTCTGTAATTATGCTTCCTAGATATTTGAATTCTTTCACCTGTTCAATTGTCTCTGTATCTATTTTGATTTTCGTTCTTCTAGCTGTATTCGCTGCTGTACACATCATGAATTTTGTTTTGTCTTTATTTATATTCATACAATAGTTTTCCAATAATATTGTTCTCATAGTGTTGAGAATATTTTCTGACTCAGTACTACTCGTGACCAATATAGCTATGTCATCCGCGAATCTCAACATACTTATATTTTCTCCCTGAATCTGTAATTTCGATTGAATTTCCTCCTTCACTTCGTTCATTGCTTCTTCTATATATAAATTGAAAATCAGTGGCGATAATGAGCATCCTCGTCTCACCCCTCTTCTTATTTGTGCTTCCCCTTCCTGACCCTCTATGTCTATTATTGCACTTTGATTCTTATATAATTCGTATATTATTCTCCTATCTTTATAATTTATTCCCACCTTCTTCAGGATCGCAAACATCTTCTCCCAGTCCACATTATCGAAAGCCTTTTGTATATCTACAAAACCTATGTACACAGATTTCTTCAGCGCTATCCTTTTCTCTATTACTGCCCTGAGTGCTAAGATTGCTTCTCGCGTTCCCCTATTTTTTCTAAAACCAAACTGATCTTCTGCCAATCTACTCTCTATTTCATTTTCCATCCTCCTGTATATAATTTTGGTCAGTATTTTCGAAGCATGTGAAGTTGAACTGATCGTTCTGTAGTTCTCGCATTTGTCTGCCCCTTGTTTTTCCGGGATAGCAACAATTTTATTCTTCTGGAAATCTTCCGGTACTTCTCTTTTTTCGTACATATCTCTAATAAATTCAAACAGTGCGTCACGAGTTCCTTCACTGGAGGCTTATAAGGTCCGCACTTATGCCATCTATGCCTGGCGCTTTATTATTCTTCAATTCTTTCGAAGCCTTGTCGAATTCTGATCTCAATATCGAATCTCCCAATTCTTCCTCATCTACATCCTCCTCCTTCTCTAAAAGTGCTATATCATCGTTTCCTCTATACAAGTCTTCCAAATGATTGATCCACTGTTCTATTTTCTCTTCCGTTTTTATCAATTGTCGTCCTAGAGAGTTTCTAATCTTATTGCTTCTAGATTTCATTTGTCCGGAAAATCTTTTAATAATCCTAAATGCTTCATCTATTTTTCCTAAATGCAATCTTATTTCTATTTCCTGACATTTCTTTTCTAACCACTGTTCTTTTGCTTTCCTTGATTCTCTTATTATTTTATTTCTCAATGATTTGTATCGTTGCTGGCCTTCTTGGCTATCATTATTCTTGTATTTTCTTCTTTCATTTATCAATTCTAAAATTTCTCCCGTTATCCATGGGTTTTAGGTTCTACTCCATCATTCTTCAAAATCTCATCCGCACATTCTCTTATATTCCCCTTCATCTTTGTCCATCTGCTCTCTATTCCCAAGTCTTTCTCTTTTTGATCTCCCAATTTTTCATCCAACATTTTCTCGAATGCCTCATGTGTTTGTTTTTGCTTAAGGTTCTTCAAATTCCATCTTTTCTGCATTCTCCTTTTCTCCTTCAGAGATTTGAATTTCAGAGAACATTTCATCATCAACATGTTATGGTCACTATCTATATCTGCACCGGGATAAGTTTTACAGTTTTTCACTTGGTTTCTAAATCTTTGTTTCACTAATATGTAATCAATTTGGTATCTTGCTGTATCTCCTGGCATTTTCCAAGTGTAGATTCTTCTTGGATGATTTTCGAATAAAGTGTTTGTGATAACCATCTTATGATTTTCACAAAATTCGACTAAACGTTGTCCTCTATCGTTCCTCCTCCCAAACGCGAAATCTCCTACAATGTTGTCCTCTTTTCCTTGTCCTACTACCGCATTTCAATCCCCCATCACTATCAAATTCTCTTCTCCCTTCACATATTCTATCACTTCTTCTATTTCTTCGTACGTTTTTTCAATATCTTCCTTCGAATATGCAGATGTGGGCATGTATACTTGGACTATGACTGTGTCTACCGGTTTTGTTCTGATTCTAACCATCATCACACGTTCATTATGTTGCAAATAATTTTCTATTCTATTTCCTACTCTTTTATGCATTACAATTCCTACACCTGCTTGACCGTTCTTTGATCCTGTATGAATTATTCTATAATCCCCACTCCAGAAATCGCCCTCTTGTGGCCATCTCATTTCGCTAATCCCCATTACGTCTATATTCAACTTATTCATTTCTAATTTCAAATTTTCTAATTTTCCCGCTTGCCTCAGTGATCTAACATTCCACGCTCCGACTCGAAGAATGTTGTTTCTTTTCCCTATCCTATTCTTCGGTTTTCGTTCCTTGCTGATGAAGCTTCCTCGAGCAGCCTCCACCCGGAGATCCGAACGGGAGACTAGTTTACCTCCGGAATATTTTACCCGAGAGAGCGCCATCATGTATTTATTAATTTGTTTGTTTGTTTTCGTTACATAATATTCCAGGTTAGGAAAAGGTGTCATTTCCTTGGGAAGTATTGAAAAATGTCAAGGAAGGTAGTTTCCCCTTGCTTTCCTTCCGTTCAATTTTGCCGATGTTTCTGGCATTAGGATGATTTCGTTTCTCTTAGTTTGTATTCTTTCTCTTGAGTAGTTTATTCCACTCAAAAAAAAGATCCAACTCTGAGATACTTATCCTCCCCACCACGTAAAGGAAGCAGATACTACCAGGGATGGATAAAAAGGATATCAAGGACAGGTATCATGAATATCCCCCTGGGAGACCCGCAATCATCCACGGGGAGGATATATATATATATATAATATGATTTAATTATAATTTATATATGGGGCATATATGTAGAATTATTCGATCCATATGAGGACAGAACATGGCCCATATATAGAATATAAAACGCCACATATGGGATGTATATGGCCATATATCGTCCACATATGAATTATGTAGGGGTCATATATGAATCTGTGAAATCATATATATGACATGTTTGGCCAAATATGCCGCATATATGATTTATTTTTACCAGGATAGTAATTTGAACTCTCATAAAAGATTAAAATGTGTAGGAAGAATTATTTGGAACAACCCCAAAGCAAAGAGAACTTGAATCAGTCGACGAAAATGATCCTTCAAGACACTCAATTCGTAATTAACTTGAAAATTCACATGAAAAATGTGATTATCTTCAAAAGAATATAAATTTGGTTAAATATCTCAAATATCATCGAAGTTAACTGAATTCCAAACTCTTCAAATACTCTTTACAGTAGAAGAATTTCAAATGGATTATTATATTTATTCAACAAATTTGATCCAAATTCATTGAAATTGCTTCCCTCCTCTTCTTTTGAAGAAAAAATACAATGTTTCAATATATTGAAGTAAATACAAATTTTCATCTATTTAAAAAGTTATGAAAAAAAGTGATTCTAATTTTCAACCATTTGAAAAAAAGAGGTTTCGTTATACAACTATTCACTCTCATCCAAATCTATAATTTTTCAATAAAATGCAATGCTTCTGGTATGTATGAAAAAAAGATATATATATATATATATTAGGGTGTGTCAAAAAAAAATTTTTTTTATTAAAGGGGCTTAAAACCTTCATCCCGACCCCAAACTGAACCTCCCGAAACCTCAGGTCTCTAGTTTCAAATTTAGAGGTCGCTCAAACGAGTTTTATATTCCGATTTTACTGCCAGTTTGAAAAGTCACCTAATATATGGCATTTCGGCATTTTCTGGAGAAAATTCGCTGCCAGGCACAATTTTGAAGATATGACGATGAACTTGGGCTCAAAATACTCGTAAGGGATCCATCTTCGATGGTGATCCACCCCTTTTTCCGTCAGAAGGGTGTTTGACGTTCTTCACAAAGGGTGAAGTTCACAAAACACGTGTGAAATGGAAATGATAATGATAAAACGAAGTGAAACCGTACAAACTATCGGCAAAATGTTATTGACTAGTATTTTCACGTGGAAAAGGGAACATTAGACGAGTCAAGAATTTTCAGTATGATTCAGTAACAGCCAGCAACCCCCATCTAGGGGTAAGAAATGGATTTTCCTAAAAATAGGAGTTGTTTTCTCAAACCAGACGGGATATGGAAAAGTTTGCATATAGATTCATGGAATGCTGAGAAGTGTGCAAATTTGCAATAAGGAAACCTTGCGAAAAAATTGTTTGTAAACAAATTATTCAAACAAATTGAAGAAAAAATTATTCCAAGTGAAACCTGATATCGCCTTCCGATATTTCAGGACGATTTTTTTCCGTAGAATCGAATAGCGGTATCAGCTTTTACGTGGAATGATTTTTTCTGTAATTTGTTTAAATAATTTTGTCATGAAAACTTTTTTTCAAGGTTTTCTTATTGCAAATTTGTACACTCCTCAGCATCCCATGACTCCATATGCAATCTTTTGCATATCCGTCTGGTTTGAAAAAACAACTCCCATTTTTGGGAAAATTCATTTCTCACCCCTAGATGGGGGTTGCTAGATGTTGCTGAAGTTTGAATCGTTTATAAAACCGAAACGAAAATCCACACTCATGGGATCTAGCGAGTCATCTGTATTTATTCCCTCGAATTGACTCTTTGTAACGAAAAACATCAATTTAAGAATGTACTGCAAAATTTGGGGTCTCCAACAGCTGAATATTCTGTTTATTCGATTACGAATTCGTTTCAAAAAACGATTCGAACTTCAGCAACATGGTTGCTAGCTGGTACTGAATCATACTGAGAACTCTTGACTCATCTAATGCTTCCTTCTCTACGGGAAAATACAGGTCAATAACATTCCGTCGATAGTTTTTACGGTTTCACTTTGTTTCATCATTATTATTCCCATTTCACACGTGTTTCGTGAACTTTACCCTTCGTAAAAAACGTCAAAAACCCTCCTGACAAAAAAGGTAGATCATCATCAAAGGTGGATCCCTTACGAGTATTTTGAGCCTAAGTTCATCGTGATATCTTCAAAATTGTGCCTGGCAGCGAATTTTCTCCAGAAAATTCCGAAATTCCATGTATTAGGTGACTTTTCAAACTGGCAAATATAAAATTCGATTGAGCGACCTCTAAATTTGAAGCTAGAGACCTGAGGTTTCATGAGGTTCAGTTTGGGGTCGGAATGAAGGGTTTAAGCCCCTTTAATAAAAAAAAATTCTTTTTGACACACCCTAATATATATATATATATATATATTGTTGTTGTTGAGGTTCAACAATATTCAGAAGATTTTTTACACTAATTCTGATGGAATATGTTTCAATTCGATGAATTGCATGGACAAATATTTCAAATTATCGAAAATTGATGAAATGCATTGATTTTTACTGAAATGTGGTAAATCCTTTTTCACAAAATCAAACCATATTCTTCTACGGAGGTTTATTTAAAAAAAACGAATATTTGTAGTTCTGAATTATTATTCTTTGAAGGTAATAATTGAAATATTGAGATCCAACAAAGGCCCAAATATGTGATTGCTTTCTAACAGAATTCGAACTGATTTATCGAATTCAATCAAGCTGCAACCAGTAACTTTTGATTGAACTCGATTAGAGTATTTTTCATGTCTGGAATTGATTAAGTGGCTCTCAATTAAGCGGTTTTTGTACTTAAGGGGACTCGAGCATGAGGAAGTGGGAGAGGGGAAAATTCAAATTCTGCGCCAAATTTTCTCCGAAGGTACGTAATTAATACAAATTTGAAGAGAATAATAATAAATTACATACGTGGGATTGCGCATTGCCGCAGACTTTGAATGTCCCAATGATTTCTGAAAGCTAAAAAGTAAAATTATAAAATTTTAACCTCTAAACGTCAACAAATTTTACAATTTTATTCTTTAGCCTTCAGAAATCATTGGGACATTCAAAGTCTGCGGCAATGCGCAATCCCACGTATGTAATTTATTATCATTCTCTTCAAATTTGTATTAATTACGTATCTTTGAAAAAGTTGGCGCAAAATTTGACTCCCTCCCCTCCCCCACTTCTTCACACTCGAGTCCCCTTGAATATTTGGTAAAATGATTCTATCAAAATTTACATTAATTGGTTGCCAGCTTTCGGCCGCTAGTTTCAACTTCATTCGAATTCAATGTAACTAGTTTTAGAAATAATAGTATAGTTTTAGTTAGTTAGAAAATTTTTTCTAATTACTGGAATCGTATTTGAGAGTAAAACACTTGCTGAGATCTTATGGAATTCTAACAGACCTTAATTCATTATTGAAACCTCTTAATATACCTTAATAGAATCAGAAAGTTGCATGTATGTATACTACCCAAGTAACATACAAATATTGCAAGAGTATTCTGAGAGTGTACGTTGAAGATATTTGAATATTATATAGAGATTCTTATCACGTATGAACATATCCCACGCATACTTCCAGAACGTATGAATGAGATTCTTTAAAATATTCTCAGAAGAAGATCTTTGGAAAAATGCACCCCTTTTTGACTAAGGCAAAACCTCTTTTCCCCCATTTTTTGGGGAAAAAATGGTAAAAATTTTTTTCACCGAATGTCATGGATATTGTGGGCATGTTAAAAGAATGTTATTGAAATGTTTATGAAAATTCTAAACAATATAAAATCTGCTGGCAAGGAAAAACTAATTCACAATGAATTTCTTCTGTTATTACACATTTTAATTCATAAATTACTAATAACAATACAATGCATTAATATAAATGAATGAGATATTTACCATCGAAACCGGCAATTATAGCATATACGGTATTTTTTGGTGCTTCATGACATTTTTGGTGCTTCATGACATTTTTGATGATCATTTTTCATTCACATCACTTGCAGACAAAATGTTACGTATTAACACTTCACTGCTGGAACAGCCTGAAATCAGACCGAGGGGTGTATATTTCCCTTTGCTGTCGCTGGATTACAGCACTAAAGGTTTAAAATGTGTTCATATAAATTGATTATTTTCCAAACATGAAACTAAAATGATCCATTATTCGTGCGTCTGTAACCTGTCAACATCATCCGTCATTACTAGATTCCACTGTAACCATCAAGATACTACATTGACTCCAAAAGCATTCGAAAAGACTTATCAAGAATTCTTGAGAAATCTTTTCGAATTCTTTTGGAGCGGGAATGCTATATGGGCACGATACCTACCCAACCGTTATCTACGCTGCTGCAAATTGTAGACAAATTCGAATGAAAGTCAACAGATTCTGTGACAAAAAACCAGGCAGAGCCGGGCAGGGCCAAACGAGTACTTCTCTTATTTTCTTATGAACATTTTGAACATATTGTGCAAATGTTTTAAAAATATTCGCAACAGTTCCATTTGTATGTTCTGAGAATCTTCTACACTCTTTGTCGGAATATTGGACACAGTATTTTTCACGGATTTTGCGAGAATATTCTGAGAATATATATTGTGCTGCTTGGATATGACCGTTCATGCTACATCTTAATTTACTATGCATGTTCATATTACGCATACAATGTTCTTGTGAGAAATTCAGCATCTCCCACTGCCTCCCCTCTAGAACTACCCTTATTAGATCCACCGTGATGATTAGATCGATTAATGCTTGTTAAATACACTTGCTCTTTGTAAACTCTCTCTCAACACCATTCGTGTCCTTTATTCGTATACAATTGGATATGAAGGTAGATAAAGTCCCAGATAGCACAGAAAGTTTTCAACACATTCTAGAAAAGTAACCTTCGATTTTGCGGGTTTCAGTTCCCAGAAAAACATTCTGTAAACATTTCATGAACTCGGATATTCCACTTGAAGAAAAACATTCTAAAAATTGAAACTTCCGTTGAAGTTGTTGAAGTACTTTGTTCGTATGTTTGTAAAATGCACTATAAAATAAAAGTGTACTGTTTATAATGTAGGGTAAGATGGGGGAAAATGACCACGGGGTAAAACAACCATTTGGATCTTACAGTAAAACGAATTGATATAAAATTCAACCATTGGTGAGGTAGATTGTCGTTTATAAGACGCATCTTTTGTCATTTGTTCGATTGTTGCATATATTTCCTAACCTCTTCTACTGTAACATCTATTTTCTATCAATTCGTTTTACTGTAAGATCATAATGGTTGTTTTACCCCGTGATCATTTTACCCCATCTTACCCTATAGGAAAATTTCATTTGCCATTTGATAAGTACACTGTTAAAAATGTTTGTGAATTTAATATACGTTCATAGAAAAAAGTACATTAATTTTCAAGGGCGCTATATGAATTTTATTCCATATTTGGATGTTGGAAAATCAATCACATATTTCATGAATTTCAAACAAAAGTTTTGAAATTCATTACAGTTTGTGAAAATTCATAACTGTAGATATTGAATTTCTGTATTTATTTGAATATTGGAAAATCAATCACATATTTCTCAAATTCCAAACAACGTTTTTGATATTCATCACAGTTTATGAAAATTCATAAATGTACATATTGAATTTTCATAATGTACATGAAATCAATGCGCAATTACACTCCAATGGTAAAACATAGTATTGAAAAAAGGCACACCCCGTAGGAAAAATTTTCCTAAGCTTTTTCCTAGACTTTTTCCTAGACATTTTCTTAGGTATTTTCCTAGACTATTTCTTAGATAAAATCTGGGAGTTTTTGCCAAGGACAAAAAATATATAAACACGTGTTCATGGTGTTTTCACTTCTAAAAACCCTCATATATGGTGGTTCTCCTCCAAAATGGTGCTGATTCAATATCTAATTGAATATGAAAGAAAAAAAAAATAATAAAATCTCGCAAGATGGAAAAAGTTTTTCTTCTGCAGTTTGAATCAAACGTGGGCCTTTTCGGTGTCGAAGCCAAAGATTTACCACTGAGCCATAGACCATGTTCTTATTGAGACATGCAGGAAGAGGGTTTATAATTGGTGTGTGGATCATTCTTATCGCATTGCTGTAATGAGTGAATTCAAACAGTAAATATCATTGAAAAGATCATGTATGGAAATTTAAGAAATGCGAAACATTTCCCTTGCATCTTGAGAATTGCTTGCGTTATTGATGAAAATTACGCTTCAAGAAATACCAACTTATCATTCGAGTGAATATTTTTTCTGTAAGATCTCTTTGAACTGAATCTATGAAACAGTCTGAAATTTTCAAGGAAGAATCAGTGAAATTCATCGTAAAATCAAATCACCCCTGGTAAAAATTTCACAAATTTTTTCCTATGACTGATGAGGCGCTAGAGAGGAAAAACTGAGCACAAAAAACTAGCGAGGTACTGGTCAATTACTGATAAGTTGAATCCAACTAGCGTTGGTTGGTCAAAACTAGTGAGCTACTTATTAGTATGTAATAAGTTGAACTAATTGATAATGTGGAGTAAAACCATCTCTAATAATTATACAAGTGCTTACTAAAATATATATAAAATGGAGAAGAATGAAATTTTCAATTCTAAAATGAATAAAATATTGTTCACACTTGATATCGGAAATGTCAGTACCCATACAGCACGTATTGCATAAAGATTTTTAAACAGCTGAACAGGTTTTTTCATTAATTTTTACACATAATTACAGGTGATATAAATGAGAAAGAAGATGTAACAAATCTGTTTGTATTTTAGAATTGAAATATAGTTTACGGATATGAGGTTGACTTCTTTGAATTGAAAAATAAAAATTAATTATTTTCGTGAAATGCGTGATCGTTAGTTCTTAATTAATATGTATTAAAAATCTATTATTCAGTGCAACATGAATTATTGAATCAGTCATAGCTGTTGTAATATGTAAAAATCATAATTTGTTGATGCAGTGAGAATGAGTTTTATTCAAATACTTACATCAATATTTCTCAGAAAAAACTCAGAGATCAAATCATTTTTGTAGTAATATGAGTCATGAAGAACTCATTTAATAAAAAGTATTTTAAGCGAATGTTTAAAATAAATTTCCGAAAACTTGGATTATTCACATAAAGCTCGTTGGATGGTTTTACTCTTGAAGAGTACCGTCAAAGTTGACAGTTGCAAATTGGAGAAAAAAGTCTTATTTTCTGTCTTGAATTTGTTATTAGAGTAGTGACAAACTTGTAGGCAGAGTTTGAAGGTTGGGTGAAATCCATATTGATCAGGAAAGTCAAAACCGTATTGCAAAACTTGGAAAATCTGTTAACGTAGCTGACAATACTGGGGTATCGAGTCAGCTTTTCCTTACTACATGGAATCTAGGCAGGAGAAATGTATCAAAATTCAGTGAATTCAAGTTAGTGTCAAGTAAGAGAGGATAGAAATATTCATTGGATTTTATTGGTTATTATAAAAATGTTGGCAAATGAGGAAAGGCTATGTAGGACTCACTGTATCATCTTTCATTATTTTTGTTTCAATAATTTTGTATTGTGGACATTTTTGTATTTTCTTACTAATAAATTGAAGAAACAAGTGTATTGAACGTGTTTCACAAATATAATAACATTCATTCGTAGCAGCATGATACAACATTATTGAAACAAAAATATTAAAAGACGATACAGTGAGTCCTACATAGCCTTTCCTTATTTGTTGACATTTTTATAGTAACCAATAAAATCCAATGAATATTTCTGTCTTCTCTCACTCAACACCAACTTGAATTCACTGAATTTTGATACATTTCTCCTGCCTAGATTTCATGTAGTAAGGAAAAGCTGACTCGATACCCCAGTATTGTCAGCTACGTTAACAGATTTTCCAAGTTTTGCAATACGGTTTCGACTTTCCTGATCAATATGGATTTCAACCAACCTTCAAACTCTTTCTACAAGTTTATCACCACTCTAATAACAAATTCAAGACAGAAAATAAGACTTTTTTCTCCAATTTGCAAATGTCAACTTTGACAGTACTCTTCAAGAGTAAAACCATCCAACGAGCTTTATGTGAATAATCCAAGTTTTTGGAAATTTATTTTAAACTTCCGCTTGAAAAGATTTTAATACATAATAATTAAACAATAATGACCACACATTTCACAAAAATAATTCATTCATTGTTTTTATCACATAAACTTAACCTCACATCTGTCAACCGAATTGCAGTTTTCACATAAGTTAATAGATTATTATACTCAACCGATGGATTGAATCAGATATCCACGTCATTTACATTGATCTTTTCTAATAAACCACGTAGGTACCGGTTTAGCTTAGGTCGTTAGGGCGTTAGGATAGTAGATCGCGCAACATTAGGTAGGGATTGGTTTAGGTGGTTCGATTCTTTTCGAGGTTCCCAATTTTCTCTCCATGACATGAGAACGTAGTGAACAACGTGGTCGACAATCTGCAAGTGTTCTCCTCCGAAACATGATTTTTGATTAAAATTCAGTTTTTTATTTTTAAAGACATTTTGGGCCAAAGCATAAATATTTTACTTAATAATCATTGTTGATGTATTATTGTAATTTCACATCTTTACATCATTTTTTGTATTAATTTCACACCATAACATAATGAAACATTTGGAAGGAATTTTGGAAATTAAGTCATATAGTGTTGAAAATTCATGCATTTTTTTACATCAATTTTTATAATGTTGTGGCTTGAATTTCAAAATTCTGTCTATTATTTTTGGGATACAAAAATGTTTGAAAATTGATACACAATTGTGTGTGTTAATTGCTTCCAAACTTTTTATATTAAATTTCAAACAGATTTTTCTAACAGTGTAATTAACACAGCAAAATATAAAAGTACACTTTATATCATATATTTAGATTAATATTCATCCGAATAAAAATCACCAAGAACGTCAGATTTTGAGAAATTTTTCACATTTACACGATTACGTACTCGGTTATGAATAAATTTGAATTAATCGAATCATTATAGCTTCTTCAGAGAACATAAATAAAAGATTTGCGAACATTTTTCCTCTTCTAAAACGTTTTCAAAAAGTTTGATGAACGTTTCAAAATGTTTCGCAAATATTCTCAAATGGTTTGAGAACATTGTTTGAACGTTCTAGAAACGTTTGTGGGCTGTCTGATGATACAATGGTACTTGAAGATAGGGTAGACTGTATTTGGTGTTTTTATATAATCAATAATATGGGTTTTATTTAGCATCGTTCGATGAGTTGGATGAAAAACTACAATCTAAGCGACCTGGTGTGCCGAAGTTGAATGATACATTAATAAATGAATCACTTGTCTCGTCGGATTCGGATGAAGAATTGCCGCCAAAGAAGGTAAATCATTAATTCAATAGGTAATGAATCATATATACGAAAATTTGCTGAACATTGAAATATGATCGATGTCAAGAACCCTGTGAAAAATACTCCTTTCAAAATGATCCAATCCCAGATAGAAAAATGCCTCAATAATGCCATCGTAATGGTGACATACATGCCAAAAAATGTTCGCATCATGGTGCCAAGGTATTCTCGCATGAAGCATTATTATTGGTGGAAAAACGAGGTGATGGCACCATAATGAAGACATAATGTTTTACATGTTATGCATCTTTGCAAGCTGAGCGAAGTTTATGATAGTATGTTTATGGCATGTTATGTCACAAAATATTTAGCGCATGTTTTTCTATCTGGGATGAAATTAGTAATTTACCATACGAAAACTTACATTGAAACTGAGTATTAAATCCATTTGAATAATCAATTCACGTGAAATTTCATCCCTTTGCAAAACTACTGTGAATATGGTTACATATGATTTGAGGCACTTGACCCAAGGGGATTCTTACGAGAAGAAAATTTTCAAGGGTTGATGACGATCATAGTGTGATTGTTTGAACACCAGTTCAACTACGTTTTGGAATGTATGGTCATTTTACGGTTTGCGTTTACCAACAAATTTTTATCATATAGTAATGACTCCTTTCGGTCAATCTTGGCGCAAAAAACCTGTTAAATCCTGTTATAAAACAAGAAAACGATAGAAAATGACTGGAAATAGGGTATGAGTTTTTTAATATTTCAATTATTTAATTCTACTTGTCATAATTTTTTATCGCTTCTTTGTTTCATAATAGGATTCAAGAAGTTCTTATCACTAAGAAAATCTCTAAAGTTTCTCTTTTTTTGAGACCTCCCTTTTTTATTGTGTATGCGTGTCCTTTACTACGCTAGTGGAAAAAATTTGTTGAAATTCGTTGAGATATCGCTGGAATATATTTCCAGAAAATTCATCATTTTTCATAATTCCTTGAATTTCTGTTGAATCATTCCGTTACAATTCAATGAAATTTAATGAATGTTTTATTGTTGAAATACTATGAAATATGATGAATTGTGATGGATTTTGAAGAAATTCATTGGAATACATTGACTTTTGTTGAAATTTTTATCAAAACTTGTTGAAAATGTGAAGAATGATGATTGATCACACATTGATGAGATGTCTTGAATTTTATCGAAATATATTGAATGTCAGTGAACTTTGGGAAGGAAAGTTGAAAACAATCAATGAATTGCAGTGAAAATAATTGATGGGCGCAGATGACGAAACGTTGAATAATTTTGAAATATGATTCATCTTGTTGAGATTCGATATAATTTGTTGAAATTCGTTAACTTTTATTGACTATAATTAACGATATTTAGTGAATAAGATTGATGGACCCGTGTATTCAGAATGTGGAATAACATTGTAATATATTGAATCTTGTTGCATTTCCACGAAATTTGTGAAACAATATTGGAGTGCATTGTTGAATTCCAGCGAGAATAAAAGATGGCAATGAATTGGGCAATGTTGAAATGCGCTGAAATATAATTCCTGTTGTTGAAATATGATACAATTTGTTGAAATTAGTCGAAGTTTATTGACCATGATTGATGATATTTAGCGGATAATATTGATATGGACCCGAGTATCGGGAATGTGGAAAAGCGTTAAAATATAAAGAATCTTGTTGTATTTCCTTGTATTTTATGAAACAATATTGAAGTGCATTGATGAATTCTAATGAAAATAATTATTGACAACGAGTCGAGAAATGGTGGAATGCGTTGAAATGTGATTCCTGTTGTTGAAAGTTGTGGAATATTTTTCAGTGCGATCAATGAATTTTTATAAGTAAGATGGATCCCAAAAACAAAGAATAAAAAACTCTAAAACACATTCTAGAGGAAAATTTCACTGCATTCAGAATTTCGAGGGGATATAAAAGGATATGCTCCATTTGAAAAAAAAAAGATATGAAATCAATATGAGCGACCAAGTACATTGGTTATCCAAAGGATATGTGAAAGATTTTTGGTATATTGTAACTTCAATTTGTTTAAACTGTATTGAAGGTAATTTATGATTTTCAAAAGAGCATTATTGTATTAAAAAAATAAATAAAACAAGCGTATCGTTCTGCTCGTATACAGGGTGGGGCATTTAAAGTGTCGCGGGCGTTTTTTCCAAAAATAAAGTGAGATACGAGAAAATTTTTCGGACAAAAGTTGTAGGGTACCGAGGGGGACATCCGATGGTGGCCTTGGCTTTGACCTCAAATCTCATCTTCAAGGGCATTCTGAGATCAACTCTTGTTTTTTAAATAGCATCTCATATTTTTTACTGCAGATTTGGATTCTAGGTCAAAAACCAAGAAACTTTTGTCTGAACCATTTTCCTGAAATCCGCAAAAATGGCGCTCTAATCGATATTGTTCCATTTTGAATCTGACATTCGAATAACTCGAAAACGAAGGGTCTTGCAAAAGAATGTTTCGTACAAAAGTTGTTAATACACAACACATTTCAATCGTCTACATTACCACCATTCAGAGCTCACGCGATGTAAACAAACGACGGGGTTCAATGAAAATTCACGATTTTGAAAGTCAGTTTGTCAGTTACATTTGATTATTACTTGGTTTATGACAAATTGAAAATCATGGATATCCGATACACGGTTTCTGAAAAGATCGATATGATCTACATTTACGGTGAAGTACATAAGAACCCCAGACAAGCATATGACTTGTATGCAGAACGATTTCCTGAAAGAACAACGCCATCCATTAGGTATTTTCAACGCATTACAAAATTATTCTTAGAAACGGGAAGTGTTACAAGGGAAAAACGACATCGAATGAGAACTGTTAGCGGAGAAAATGCGGAAGTTAATGTACTAGCTGCAGTAGCCAATAATCCACACGTGAGCTCTCGTGAAATTGAACTCCATTCGGGAATTTCTCGAAGAAGTGTTCTTCGAATACTGAAACGTCACAAATTCCATCCGTATCACATTTGTTTGCATCAAGACCTTCACGGTGATGATTTCGAAAATCGTGTACAGTTTTGTCGATGGGGTCTAGCGCAAATGCACAATAACAACTTCATCAACATATTATTTTCTGATGAGTCGACGTTCACCAATCATGGTCAAGTAAATCGACATAATATGCATTACTGGGCGACAGAAAATCCAAGATGGTTACGTCAAGTAGAGCATCAAAGACAATGGGCTGTGAATGTTTGGTGTGGTATTTTTCGATCTCGAGTAATTGGACCGTACTTCATTGCAGATACGCTAAATGGAGAGAAGTACAGACATTTCTTAGATCAAGTACTTCCAACATTACTTGAAGACATACCTATTCAGGAACGATTGAATATGTGGTATCAACACGATGGTTGTCCATCCCATTATGCAGTCACAGCTCGAGAAATATTGGACAGAGATTATCCTGGACGATGGATAGGACGTTGTGGACCAGTTCATTGGCCTGCCCGTTCTCCGGATCTTACTTCTCCAGATTTTTTTTTATGTGGATACATAAAAGATACAGTTTATCAACAAGCACCGACTACACCTGAGAATATGCGTCAACGAATCATCAATGCATGCGCGAGCATCAATGAAGATATTTTAGCACGAGTTCAGCAATCTTTTGTAAAACGTTTTGAAATGTGTATTGAAGTCGAAGGCCATCATTTTGAGCATCTACTGCATTAAAATTATCCAAGTGATGTAGACGATTGAAATGTGTTGTGTTTTGTCTGTTATACCCCATCACCTCCGTTTCAGTTCAAGGGGTCCCCCTTGGAATCAGACAACTTTTGTCCGAAACATTCTCCTCCAAGACCCTTCGTTTTCGAGTTATTCTAATGTCAGATTCAGTATGGAACAATATCGATTAGAGCGCCATCTTTGCGGATTTCAGGAAAATGGTTCAGACAAAAGTTTCTTGGTTTTTGACCTAGAATCCAAATCTGCAGTAAAAAATATGAGATGCTATTTAAAAAACAAGAGTTGACCTCAGAATGCCCTTGAAGATGAGATTTGAGGTCAAAGCCAAGGCCACCATCGGATGTCCCCCTCGATACCCTACAATTTTTGTCCGAAAAATTTTCTCGTATCTCATTTTATTTTTGGAAAAAACGCCCGCGACACTTTAAATGCCCGACCCTGTATATAGATACCAAAAAGTGAAAAAAAAGTAGAATTCCACAAAACATACAAATGTCTTACAAAAACCCCTAAAAACTCCAACACAGTAAAAAATAACGTCAAATCCCAAAAACCATACAAACGTTTTACAATAACACTTGAAAAAAAATCCTTGAGAAAAATACTTCACTCTTTCCGGAAGATTACTTGATATAACAAATATACCATTAAAAAAAAAGATGTGAAAGGCAACCCTGTTTCGGAATTCGCATCAACCAGCAACACTTGGCGTGGCCGATGGTAGAAGTTTTTAGCCTTTATTATATACAAATGAATTTCTATAGAACATTAAACAAGAAATTTAAATGATATAATTTCGTAAAATCGTTTTCGGCCACGCCAAGTGTTACTGGTTGATGCGAATTCCGAAACAGGGTTGCTTTTCACATCTATTTTTTTAATGGTATATTTTTACATCAAGTGATCTTCCGGAAAGGGTGAAGTATTTTTTTTAAGGATTTTTTTTCAAGTGTTATTGTAAAACGTTTGTATGGTTTTTGGGATTTGACGTTATTTTTTACTGTGTTGGAGTTTTTAGGGGTTTTTGTAAGACATTTGTATGTTTTGTGGAATTCTACTTTTTTTTTCACTTTTCGGTATTTATATATACGAGCAGAACGATACGCTTGTTTTATTTATTTTTTTAATACAATAATGCTTTTTTGAAAATCATAAATTACCTTCAATACAGTTTAAACAAACTGAAGTTACAATATATCAAAAATCTTCCACATATCCTTTGGATAACCAATGTACTTGGTCGCTCATATTGATTTCATATCTTTTTTTTTCAAATGGAGCATATCCTTTTATATCCCCTCGAAATTCTGAATGCAGTGAAATTTTCCTCTAGAATGTGTTTTTAGAGTTTTTTATTCTTTGTTTTTGGGATTTTCATGTACTTGGCGTTATTTTTTTACTTTTTTGGAGTTTTTTTGGGGAATTTCACTTCTTTTCCTGAATATACTTCCAACTGAACCCAAATGAAAATGAAACATCCCCGTCGAGTTTATGGCAATCGTAGGAATGAAGGAAATGTCCTCAGATAACTTATGTGATATAAAAATCCACTTAGATTTCCATCAGTCATCTCATCATTGGACGGCAATGGATTATCGAAATGAAGAATGAAGAAAAGAAGGGAAGAAAAGCGAATTCCCATGAACAAATATACGTGTGAAGAATTCCGAAAACTAAATTTTCCTTGACTGATAAGTTGGCGCTCAAAGCAGCTCAAAGCGCTCAAAGCAACTCACAGCGCTCAAAGTAACTCACGCCGCTCAAAACAGCCCACGATATTGTGCTGAACATGTCTTGTGCGGAAATTTCCAGTGTTTTCAAGAAATCATTGTAAGAAAATCGAAACAACATAGATCTTACAGACAGAGGAAACTTGCGTACAATATATTCAAGGTATCCAACAGAAATTACTGAACTACTGAAATGTCAGCAGAATAGAGTCCTTGGAGAATTCAAATCGCCTTTTGTCATACTGTATATCGCACTGTATATAGTATGGCAAAAGGCGATTTGAATTCTCCAAGAACTCCATCCTACTAACATTTCAGTGATTTATTTTGTGGTTCTAGAAGGATTCAATGGGATCTAGTTTTTGGAACTTTTGCTATCTGGGTAAAGGGATGTCAAATATTCATCATGCGACAAAAAGATATACCTTCAAGATATCAGATTGAAGACACTTTCTAGTCCTGTACCAGACATTTTTCAGAATTTTGTGGAATATCCATTGAAATCATTCGAAAAAATTTTTCAAGAATATTTGGTTCGTTATGGTATTATAAAGGTATTCTAAATTCTTCAAAACTGTACAATATCACAGTAATTGAATTCTAATTTTATGATGAAGCGAAATTATTGCTTTTCAAAGAAATATATATATACGAGTCTTTAGCATTGCGTGGCCAATTTCGCTCTTCAACTTGCAGATCATGAATAAATATCCACTTTGTACCTTTACTTCGTAACATGCATGTGAAATTATCTTCAGAAATATTTTTACCCTGATGAAAAACAACAGCTATAACTTTATAGAAGTGTTGTGCAATTATAATTTTTGAAGGTGGTACTGCTTTAATGTTTATATTTTCTACCTCTGTTGCTTCAACATTATTGTGATTAAACATCATCAATGGCACAATTACATATTGTTCTGACGCTGTTATAAATGATTTTTTAGTTTTATGCAAGTTATTACAATTGTCACAAGAATCTTCGAAAATTTTCGATGTTGAAAAATTGAACTTGAATATTTCTTGAAACTCAAATGATTTTTGTGAAATTGGAGGTAGCCCAAGACGTGTAACACAATTTGTACCAACAATATTTGCGGTATATTCCCATTTCGTACATTCCGTTGAGGTAGTTATTTGGCGCTTCACTAAATTTTTAATAGCCATTGAATTTTCGCAAATAGAAGCGATGAATTCTCCTGCATCTTGTGAGTGATTATGCAAGTATTGTGGACCTGCAAGCTGTTTTAAAGCCATGATATCAAGGTTTTTTTGCGAATTGTAGTTCTGAATTGAAATATTTATGATGTCATTGGGGTCAAATAAAAGTAATTGTTTTTTCTTAGAAGCACAGTACAATATACACTGCATTACTGCATTCAAATAAGAAGAAACACCGTCAACATTAGGAAGACCCATTACGTTTAACGCTTGAGTTTCTGTTGATTTTTCATCAATATTTTGGCCCCTGGATTATATATTATCCAATATCCTTATTCCTGAGTACCCAGGTGAAAAAGTTTTTTCAGTGAGTAAATTCTTTGAGTAAAATTACAGGTGGATGAAGAAAAAGCAAAAAGGATGTAAATGTACCATACATCTTTATGTTACGTAGCACAATGATCAATGTCATTAGGCAGCGTCATAGGAAAATGAAGAAAAGGCAGAAGTGCAGTGGATATATAAGTCCTTGCATTGAATAACACCACTATCAGATTCTTCCAACAGAATCATAGGTGGATGAAGAAAAAGCAAAACGGATGAAGATGTACCATACATTTGTACGTTAAATCCTACCATGATCATTAGGTAGCGTTGAAGGAAAATGCAGAAAAGATAGGAGCGCAGTGGATATATCACAAATCTTTACATCGGGTGCATTCCACTGACCAATTGACGAATGATTAGAGAGACTGTTTAGGATCAACTCAACGGTATTTGAGCAGATACAATATTCTGATTATAGAAATTGTTGCAGAACAACTACAGGTCAACTTGACTGATGTGACTGGATGTGACAATTCATTCTGAATGTTTTCTTCCAAAGTTCCATCTTTTCAGTTGTTCCATTCAAGCTGGATTATATTTGTGTTCTTACAAACCATCATTTTTATCTTTACTTATCTTGGTTTTGGAATGATTCAATTCTCAAATATCATGAATTTTATTAAATTGTCATAGAGTATTTTGGGTTGAGAGATTTAGTAACTCTAGGATCCATGAAATGTTCAAAATGTATTCAAAGTGATTCATGATCATTAAAAAGCAATATTGTATCAAATATCCAAACCATTTAATATTCATGATATTTGAGAATCGAATCATTCCAAAACCAAGATAAGTAAAGATAAAAATGATGGTTTGTAAGAATACAAATATAATCCAGCTTGATTGGAAAAACTGAAGAGATGGAATTTTGGAAGAAAACATGCAGAATGAATTGTCACATCCAGTCACATCAGTCAAGTTGACCTGTAGTTGTTCTGCAACAATTTCTATAATCAGAATATTGTATCTGCTCAATTTTCGTTGAGTTGATCCTAAACAGTCTCTCTAATCATTCCTCAATTGGTCAGTGGAATGCACCCGATGCAAAGATTTGTGGTATATCCACTGCGCTCCTATCTTTTCTGCATTTTCCTTCAACGCTACCTAATGATCATGGTAGGATTTAACGTACAGATGTATGGTACATCTACATCCTTTTTGCTTTTTCTTCATTCACCTATGATTCTGTTGGAAGAATCTGATAGTGGTATTTTTCAATGCAAGGACTTGTATATCCACTGCACTTCTGCCTTTTCTTCATTTTTCTTCTATGCTACCTGATGATATTGATCGTGGTGGTAAGTAACATACAGATGTATAGTATACCTGCATCCTTTCTACTTTTTCTTGATCCACCTGTAATTTTACTCAAAGAAGCTAGGGAAACCATTTTGTACATAGTTCATAATTTTGATTCAAGATGTCATATTTTAGTATACCTGAAGTGCTCGGTGACTAACCTTATTTTCGAATGTTTTTCAAACTTGCTATAATTGAATTTACATTCATTATCTATTCACTATTCTGTTCCATTATTTTTTCACGATTCTGATTGCAGAATAGTGGATTCCATTAGATATTATGGTATATCCATTATACTTTTGCCTGTAAAAAAATAGCAAATAAACTTCAATAATCACCCTTGAGCAGGCTTGGTATGATCTTTTTCATCGATTGCCTATGATCCTAATTAGAGAAATCGACAGTGGAGCCTTCCGAAGTAGCTGGTCATCTGGTTTTGATCAGCTACTTTGGAAGGCTCCAGTAGTTGACTGTCCGTCAGAACTTATGATATATCTCTGACTTTCTGGTATGTGGAGGAATTGCAAATAAACTTGAATCTTTTCTCTTGAGCATGCTCGATATGATCCATTTGATCATTTTCCAACGACTCTAGCAGGAGAACCTGATAGTAGATTGTTTGTGAGGGGGTTATGGTATATCCGATAAGATTTCACCTAAAAAGTAATGCATAAATTTGAATCATTATTTTCGACTAGACCTCGTATGATTTATTTGATCATCAGCCTGTGGTTCTGGTGGTAAGAACCAACAGTAGCAGACTGTTCATAAGGGATTACGGTATTCCTGCTGAGCTGTTGTCTGTGAAGGAATATTGTATTTTATGAATAATACATCATACAGAGCTTACCTGTGTATATACTAGGGGTGTGCGGGTAGCACTTTTTATCGGGTCGGGTCGGGTTCGGGTATTTGTATTTCTTTTCGGGTCGGGTCGGGTCGGGTACCCGATTAAATCGGGTTTTCCAAGTCGGGTACCCGAATATAATGAAATCGCTTGAATTTAATATTTTCAACTTCTATTCGAAGTTGCCATTGCCGTTGATATTTTGAGGACAAATTGTCTTGAGCGATTGTAGGAATGGGGGGATTTCATATGAATTCAATTCTAATATGGAGAATGCCATATTCACTACAAGTCTATCAGGGTTGTTACTCCATGTAATTGATTATGCAGCGCATTAAGAAATCTCCAAATTGCTTCATGGAATGTTTATATTTATTTTTTAATTCAATTAAAAAATATAATCACATTTATATTTCATAAATAATATATTATCTATTTTCGTATTCAGTAACCACAATATAGAATCTTGAACATCAATGAAAATAAATATTCTTCTTATAAATATCATTCTTCTTTCATATTTTTAAATTTGAATGGAGGAAGCACAACTCTTCCACATGTTTTGTCAGCAATCTTGATCGAGTTGCTGTCACAATATTTCCTGGTGAGGAAAACGTTTGCTATATTTGAATTACCCAAATGTAATCGGGTACCCGAAAAACTCGGGTAATTGAAAAACCCGACCCGACAGGTACCCGACCCGACCCGACCCGATAAAAACCCGATGACTCGGGTACCCGCACACCCCTAGTATATACCAATTTCCTGAATGTAGCAAATAGATTTATTTATACCTTTCTCAAACTTTTTGTTTTTTTTTTACAAATAACCTCTTCATCATTTATTCATTAATCCATTCATGGAATGTGATGGCGGCGATCATATGAGTTTGTTTGGATTTGTGTTCCTTTGATTTTGTGAAAATTCGATGCGTTAAGTAGTGTGTTGAAATATAAAACTGTGTGTGAAAGATACTTTTGAGTGAGAGGAGTGTGCTTATTAATAAAGTCTAGATAATTAGAACTTTTTATAGACGATTTGTAGTGTTGAATGTCTCTGAGGGAGAGAGGTTAGGTGGTTAGGCGGGAAAGTGGCTTCGGCAACAGGACTATGGGGGGGGGAGGGGGGGATAGAAGATATGAAAGAGACAAATAGGGATTACAATGACGCGATAGGGGAGTTGATGGTGCAGGAGGGTAGAGAAAGATCAGGAGTAAAAAGAGATATGAGAGATTCCTTCAAAAGTGAAAGCAAGAAATTTCGTAAAAACGGAATAAATAATGTTGACGTAAATGAAGATGCAAACATGTCGTTAGAAGAAATTCAAGAAGTTATAGGCGTTAACAGCGTTAACAATTGCTTTTTCAAACAGAGTTTTGACAATGACAATAGAAAAAACGACAAAGATAAGGGGACTAGGCCTAAAAACTTGATGAATAAACATAATCAGGATAAAGTTTTGGCGGAAAACAGTCAAATATTCCAAAGAAGGTATGATAATAATACGATAAAAAAGATCCAGATAAGGGTCACGCGGGTACGATTTTAAAAGACTGTGATAATCAAAATAATACAATTAACGAAACAGAGATATTTTATGAGGAGGGTATTTGTTCGACATACGTAGTGGAGGTTAAATTGCTAGATTGCAAGAGTGAGTGGTCCAATTTCGAATGTAGTCAGAGACTATATAGAAAAATATGCAATAAAAAAATTAAGGTAGAAGGTTATAAAACGCCAGGAAGAGGTAGAGGATAAGTTAGATTTAGAGGTGCTAGAGAAGCAAATAGATTTATACAGAAATGCAAAGGAGACGTATTAAAAGCATTCATACCAAAGAGGAAATTAGGAAGGAAAGGTATAATCGTAGACTGGTTCGGTAAAATAGACGAGTTGAAAGAAGAAATGTGTCCTGACGTAAATATAACAGACTTCATCAGAATAAACAGAAAAGTAATCAACAAAGACGCAGTTGAAGAAAAAGATAAAGTCAATTGGGTACCAACGAAAAACATTATAATCAAAGTGAAAGGAGATATTCTACCAAGCAGAATATACTATGGGTATGGTCATGCATGGGTAACGGTAAAACCATTCGTAGGCAAAGTATTACAATGTTTCAAATGTTACAAATTTGGACACTTAAAAAAAGAGTGTAGGGCAAAGACGGAGGTGTGTAAGATATGTGGTGAAAATAATCATGGGGAGTGCTTAAAAAATAAAAGATGTGTAAATTGTGGGTGTGCTCATGAGAGTACTTCCAAACATTGTAGAATTAGAGCTTTCGAAGAGGAGTTCAAAAAATTAATGGCATATGAAAATATGAGTTTCAATGAAGCTAAGAATTTTCTAAGAGGAGACGAGAGATTCAGTGGGAATATTTGGAACAGAGAAGAATTTCCGGGTTTAGGAGAAAGGAAACAAAGAGTTTTTAAGAGCAAAGAGACAGACAAGAAAAACATGACTAATTTTGCAAAAGATGACATGAAGCTGGGCGAAAATTTAAATAGCTTTAATAGATTTTCGATCTTAGAAGAAGTTCAAGATGACGTACCAAAGATGGATGAAGTTAGGGAAAGAAGGAGCGAAAAAAAAGATTATTTTTCTAGACGAGGTGATAGACAAATAATACGAGGTAGGAGGAGGCATAATACATCTGAAACTTCAGAAGGGGAGGGAAGATCTAAAATTCACGACAATAGAGAAAAAAGTGACGTAGGATACGGGAAGAGAATTGGATATAATTTTACAAGCGTACTTAGGGATAATTGTGATAATAGTTCTAGTCCAAAAAGAGATAGTAACAATAGTCATTTCAACGAAAATCCAATCTTTTGGTTTGGTGCAAGAGAAAAAGAGTTGCATCAAGAACAAAAGAGTGAGAATTTGTTCAAGTTCGAGATTAAAGAGACTCCAAAAATTCTCAAGATAGAGAAAATCAAGGGAGTTTTTTTGAACCAAACCGTTAAGAAAGGAAATGATGAAACTCAGATACAAGCAAAGGTAAACGATGATAGGGAAATAAATAATGAAGAGGGTGGGAAAGAAATGGATTACGACGAGAGTAATGTTAATTCTTTAAGTATAGAGAATAATTTAGTAGCAACAGAAAGTAATTTAGTTCGCTGTGATATAGATAGAGAAGATGAGGTGGAAATTGAAGAAGGGAAGGAGATAGAAAATAATACTGTAGATAGTAAAGATGTAGATAGCTGTCAGGTAGATGAAAACGATGAAGAGAATAAGGAGGGAGATGAAACATGAAGGCATGTTTACTCATTTAAAATACCTTTGTCTTATTATATAAAAAGGTCGTATGTATAAAAAAAGATTGTATTTTTTATAACCAATAATGGATATTAAAAATAATTTCAAATTTTTAGTCTGGAACGTGAAGGGATTAAAAGGAAAAATAAATGAAATAAGGCAAAGGGCGAATGATTATGATTTGCTGGGAATTACAGAAACGTGGATTAAAGGGAGAGAGAATATGAAGGTTGGAGGTTTGGAGTGGGTGGGAAAGGGTAGGAAGGGGGAAAAAAGGAGGGGGGGTGGGGATATTCGTCAGAAAAGAAGTAGAGTGGAGAAGAATAGTCGAGTTAGATAAAATAGATAGTAAGGGAATGGATATTGTAGGAGTGAAGATAAAATATGATGAGAAGTGGTTGTATTTTATTGTAATTTATAGAGCTCCAGGTATAGCTTTTAAAGAGAACCTATGGGAAGAAATAATGAGTTGCAAAAATAAGGAGGAAGATTGTATAGTTATGGGAGATTTTAATGCACACCATGTAGGGTGGAATAGCAGTGTTTCAGATTGTTACGGTAGGAAATTAGGGAATTTCTGGGAAGTTCAAAATGTTTTTTGCTGTAATACAGACACGTTATCGTATGTAGGAGGTAACAGATTCAGTAAACGAAGTAATATTGATTTAATTTTTTGTTCGGAGCCCTTAGTGAGCAAGATCAAAACGGAAGAAGAGGAAGACTTGTGGGGGTCAGATCATATACCGATTAAGGGGGTGGTGGAACATTTCGGGTTTAACATTAAATACCAAAAAATCAGCAATAAAATACATAATTATAAGACGGACTGGAAAAGACTAACCAAAGAATTGACAATAGAATGGAATAGGGTTAGAAAGGAAACGGAATTTAGAGAGGGGAGTTTCATAATGAAATATGAGAAGCTGACTGAAGTTATTAATAAGGTTATAAATAGGATCTCGGGTAGGAAGGAAGAAATGAAGGTAGAGGAAGTTAAGGAAAGAAGAAGAAAAGGGAGATACATTAAATGGAAAAATAAAACAAAAGTGGATTGGTGGGATATCGATTGCCAAAAAGCGATAGAGTAAAGAAAAGAGGCTTTTAAAAACTATAAAAAAGATAGATCGTTGAAGAATGATTTACAAAGGAAAAAATGCGTTGCAAATGTGAAAAAGCTGCTGAATCAAAAAAGCAAGGAAAGTTATAAAAAATTCGTAGGTTCGTTAAATAAAAACAGCAACGTAAAATATGTATAGAAAAAAGCGAAAATTTTCAAAAATGCCGCGCTGGAGGTAGATTGGAAAGATAGAGATGGGGGTAAAAAAGAAGAGGAGATTAAAAAGGCAATAGATAAATTATCTGTTAGTTGGGTGGAAAATGACGAAATAGAAAGAATGCTAGAAGAGATTAAAAACAAAGGAGTGATGGATAGTTTAGAAAAAGATTTTAACATGACTGAATTGAATAAGGCTATAGGAAAAGGTAGAGAAAAAGCAGCACCCGGGTTGGACGGTATAGACAATAAAATTATTAAGTCTCTGCCAGATTCTATTAAGTGGGGCTTGTTAAGGATATTTAATGGATTTTGGAGGACAGGTGTGATGCCAAAAGAATGGAAGGAGGGACAAGTTTTTTTTATTGACAAAGCAAACGGTGAGGTGAGGCCAATTACCTTAACGTCCTGTTTAGGGAAAGTGTTGAAAAGAATAATCAATGACAGATTAATTTGGTGGTTGGAAAAAAATAGGAAATTGGATGAATCTCAAAATGGTTTTAGAAAGGGTAGATCCTGTATGGACAGTATTATGATTTTAAACACAGATTTAGAATTAGGTTTTGTTGAAGATCAAAGCACGGTAACAGCTTTCATTGATATTGAAGGCGCGTACGACAATGTATTACATAACGTTTTAATTAATAAGATGATAAGCATGGGTATTCCAGGTAGATTTATAGCATTCACAGGTGAGTGGCTAAGGGACAGGAGAAATATGATATTGAATTATTACGGAGAAGAAATAAAGAGGGATGTAGTGAGGGGAGTTCCGCAGGGGGGGATTTTAAGTCCGGTATTGTATAATATTTATACGACGGGAGTTTATAAAGGATTAGGGGTTGCAGTTAAAGATTTAGAATATGCAGACGATGTTGTAATTTATAGAAGAGACAAAGATATTGAACGTAATATTAAGAAAATTGAAGAGGCGCTTGTAATAGTCGACAACAGATTATCAGAACTAGGACTGAAAATGTCAACCAAAAAAACGGAGGTAGTTTTGTTTTAGAAAAAGGGAGAGAGAAAGACGAACAAAATCAATATAGTAGGAAATGAAATTAAAATTAGTAAGAAAGCAAAATTTCTAGGAATTATTTTAGATTTGGAATTGAAATATAGAGAGCAGGCTAAAGAGGTGAGAAAAAAGGGGGATAAGAGATGTAATTTATTAAAATATATGGGAGGTATCAAATGTAATTTATTAAAATATATGGGGGGAACTGATGTTGAAACTATCGTGATGATATATAAGAGCATGGTTAGATCAGTGATAGATTATGGGAGTAGTGTATTTCATCAGGGATCAAAGAATATGAGTATTATCAACAAAATTCAAAACCAAGGGATTAGAACTTCTTTATGTTCCAGGAATTCTACGCCGATAAATGTCATGCATTTAGAAGCGGGAATTATGAATTCAGAAGACGGGATTAATATGCTGACAGAGAATATAATTTTGAAAAATTTGGAAAGAAAAGGGAGTAGTATGATAAATAAATTGGATTTATTAAGACTAGAACAAAATAAAAAAAGAAATAAAAAGCCAGGACAAAGTAGGTGCTTGAAAATTTTTGAAAGATGTAGAAAATATAATAAGACATTAATAAAGAGTACTGAAGAAAACTTTGTTATTTTTGATTATGACTATGATGCGGTTGTGCAAAGTATTGACATTGATTTAGATACAGCAAGGTGTGGAAAAAAAGATAAAATAAATGACAAAATGTTTTAGGTAATTTAATAAGTAAGTGGAATTTGAATGGGCAAACAACAGTTTTGTACACGGACGGTTCTAAAGTTAAGGGTAGAGGTAGGGTTGGAGTAGCGGCAGTTGGTGTTTATGAGGGAGAAAAGTTGGATGTGGGATTAGCACTTGACGTAAGAAGTTCTATTTTTACTGCAGAAGCTACGGCTATATGTAAAGCAGTGGAAATAGCGATAGAAAAGATAGATAAAGGGAATGTTTTGATCTTGACCGATTCTAAAAGTGTTCCTTAAGCCTTAAAAAATGATGATATTAAAGTGAATATAAATCCAATTATTCTGGAAATTAAAAATCAGATTGGGTTATGGAATAGGAGTGTGGGAGAAAATAAGGATAGAGGAAAGATAGTTTTGGGTTGGATTCCAGGTCATAAGGGGAGCGAAGGAAATGATAAGGCAGATTTTTTGGCAAAATAATCAACTTTGAACGAGGGTGGTAATACGAATAAAGTGGTGCAGGGAGACTTGAGGACTGTTTTCAAAGAATTAAACTGGAAGAAATCGATTCAGAAATTCATTGATGAAGGGCAATGGAAGGGAAAAATTTATATTGAAAAGTTTTATAAGAAAGGTAAAAAATACCCATGGTATGGAAACATGAAATTATCGAGGAAAAGGGTTGTTATGCTAAACAGATTTAGGGCTAATCACTATAATTTGAAGGAATCCCTGCATAGAAAGTGCATGACTGATGACCCGAGTTGCATTTGTGGTAAGAGCGAGGAAACGATTCAGCATGTTGTAGAGGAATGTGAAGAGTATGAGGAAGAGAGAAGAGAATTGAAAAAATTATTGAGGGATATAGGGATTCCAAGTATTAAAGGGATCACATTTAGAACACTTAAAATAGAGTCAATTGCATTGTTATATATAATCACGGATCTCGTAGATATATGTGGATTTAATTCATAAGCACTGAAGAAGTGGGTGGTGGGGTCAGGAGTGGGGGGGGGGGAAAGGCAAAATGGCTTCCTAACCTCTCATTTAGAGCAAACTCAACACGCATGAGATACGCTCAAGTGTTTCTGCAGAAACACATCGTTAAAAAAAAAAAAAATCCATTCATGAATTTTTTCAAGTCATATATAAAAGTATATATAATTTCAGGTTATTTGTGTGCGTTCGATTGTTGTTATAATGACCTGTAATACTGTGTAATACCTGTAATGTAGTACAACCTGCAATTCAGAATTCATACATTTTTCAATTATTCTTTTAATATTATAATAACCTATCAACACATCACCTCATTGACAGGTTATTCGTTTATGTTTTGACAATGTATAGACCACACTACATTGAAATCAACGCTATTGGATGTTTGGATTATAATATACATTAACTGAAGTGAATGCTATTGGATATTGGAAGAAAGGAAAAAGGACAGAATATTGGATGTCCCAAGAAGAAGAGAGACAGAATATCTCTATGCCAATGGAAGAAACCCTCCCGAATTCCGATGACGAAAAACTATAGTCGCTATCGTGATTAAAATAAATCGAAAGTGGCGATGATGATGAAGAAAAATCCTGATGTTTTGATCGCATGAAAATTTGAAACGTTTGTATCTCGGGATCGCGTGGACGGATCAACTTCGTAGTGTGCTTAATCGAAAGTGTGTATTCGAATTATATAGTAGAAGTGTAATTATTTTTTCGTGAAATTCAATGTGTGATGAGTTATTGTAGGTTAAAGATTTTTTGACTATAGAAAATCTTGGTTTTCGTGTAAAGATACACGGTAGCGCACGACTTATGCTTTTTAATTTTTTTTTCTTTCAGGGTTTTCATGTACTTGGCGTCGAGACGCTACCGCGTCTCTTGATTGACTCGGGTATTCAAAATAAGAGATGGCGTTAATGATATGGTGACAATAATGTTGAATTTTGATGAATTATGTTCAGTTTTGGCACAACTTTTCATGAAAAATCAATAAAATTTGATGAATATCAACATTATTCATCAAAAGGTCTGAATACATATCAGCATATATTTACTTGAAAGATTATGACGAATCATGTTGAAATTTGTTGAACACTTTCGTTGAACTAAACTGTTATTCGCTGAATTTTGTTGATTTTTCATAAAAAGTTGTGCCAAAACTGAACGAAATTCAATAAAATTCGACATCACTTTCAACAAAATTCAATTTAAAAATCATAATATTCAACAGATTTCAACAAAATTTTTCCAATAGGGCTTATAAGCAACGTTCACGAATGATAACGCTTGTATCATCTCGACACGTATTTAGATATTGAATGTGTCATTCTAATGCAAAAATCACGTATTGTTAGGGGACATTGTCAAACATCCTTTATACCTCATTTTACGTAGCATTAGGCTTGTGATATAGTTCTTTAACATTTCTCGCGTCACGTATTGATAAAAATTTTGAATCCAAAATGCTGTATGAATTTAATTATAATTAGATGTATACAACATGTTTTGTTTTTGTTTTTTTTCACATGACATTGTACAACTTTGGGTGATTCCAAACGTCACAAATTAGCTTTATTTCAACGTCGAAATTGAAAAGCAATAAGAATTGTTCAGAATTTACTTTGGAAATCCCAAAAGATTGATCAAAAATTGTGCAGAATTAAGAACTGAGAAAGAGTCATAGTTATGTACACTACCCTGGTGAAAATGGAAGCGAGAAGAAAGAGTAAACGAAGTGTATGCTGGAGGGTAGCAGAAACGTTAACGAAAAGTATACGAAGCTTGAATGAAAGGGATATAAAGAGTATGTGAAGCGGAAATTTGAACAAAGGAAGCGTATGAAGTTCAAGAAAATTGAATAAAAAAAATTGAACTCTACATTGAGAGTCGAACTGGGGACTCTCACCATAGTAGACATAGACAAGGATTTTATCCGCTGAGCCAGGGATCAACGTTGGTATTGACTGTTTAAATATAGTATTTCAGTTCAGAATAGAAGTGATTCGCACACGCTTGATGGACCTCACTATCGCTTCACATGAAGCGTGTGTGAAACGATTTCGAAAGCTTATGAAGCGCATATGGGACGTATGATTCTATCACTTTACAGTAAGCGAGCACCGCACGCTTTAGGAAGAAGGAATTGAGACATTCTTCGCTTCGTATGTGTTTCCTTCGCGTTTTGTGTATACGCTTCATTTTCGCCAGGGTAAAATTAATGATATAATTTTATCAAGTAATTCCGAGAAGTACTTACTTTTCTTATTCACATTGTCACATGTATGAACGATCCTTGAGCGAAAAAATGTTAACAGTTGAAGATTAAAGTTCAAGGACACTCAAGCAGTGTCGATAGGTGCTGATTGAAATAAGAATTATATATTAAAAAAATGCGTGGAAAACTTTGCGCCAAGTTCACGGGAACGCTTTAGATTATATGAACGATAAAATGATTTAAACGAATAATCCTTACCTGAAAATAGACCTTAACACAAAATGTGAGTGGATTTAGCATTGCCAAAGATGATGAAGAGTATGAAGAAAATGCAAAGCGTGACCGGTCCAACGTGAACTGTTACAATTAATTGACTGAACAGACGATAAGAAAGTCTGTTTAATTCATCATTTCGATGAATCCAACGGGGCAAAATGTGTGAAAAAATATTGAAATAATTAAAACTCACTCAAATTATTGGTCAAAAGCTTTTATTTTATTGAAAAAAGTGCTGACGGTGAAAAAATAAGTAGATGTACGTGAATAATAAATATCAGCTACCAAATTCTTCTGATTTTTCACTAAAAATCAACAACTTTCTGATCGTCTGCTCAATCAATCTATTGTGGTGGCTCACTTTCGGTAAATCTTGCCTCGCATTTTCTGAATTCTTTTTATTCAGCAATGCTAAGTCCACTTGAATTTTGTTTTAGAGTCTTCCCTCAGGTAAGTACTATTGATTTAGATCATTTTATCGTACATACCATATAATCTGAATTATTCCTGTACACTGAGAAAAAAACCACAAAGTCATAGGAACTATACTCGCATGGTCAAGGATTTATGATTCCAGTGACTTGAAATCTGGTTACGATAACCAGGAAAACAAAACAGAATCACATAAATCTGGTTGTAGGAACTACATGCAATGGTCAAAGCCAAAATCAACTACGTTGTCTGTTTATGAGAACCAGATTTTTTTTTGAGTGTGAGCTTGGTGCAAAGTTTTTCTTGTTTTTTTTTAGATACATACAATTTTCCTTTCAATAAACGCCTATCCCACCGCTTGAGTGCCCTTAAGGGGATACCAGCGATCCCCGCGGATGCAACCCGCCATACAAGCGTACCGACCGAGGAAACATTTTCTCGGCAAGAATACTCTGAACTGAATCCATGAAGGAGCATGAAATTTTCAGGAATAAATCTTCTATCCTTCATCTATCGCGGTACATCGCCCGAATTTTGAATTTCGACAAAATATTTTCTTCTCAGTCAGTAACATAAACTTTTTTTTCGAAATTCAAAATTCGGGCGATGTACCGCGATAGATAAAGGGTTGAAGACTTATTCTTGGAAATTTCATGCTTTTTCATGAATTCAATTCAGAGCATTCTTGCCGAGAAAATGTTTACTCAGTCGGTACCTTTGTATGGCGGGTTGCATCCGCGGGGATCGCTGGTATCCCCTTGAGGCGATACTAGCGGCGTGGTAGCAGCTAAATTGTTTCTCATACAGACAAAATTTTGCTTCATCTAAAAGATTTCTATTGGATGTCTGAAAGATTTCTTATGCAACAGTTTTCACTGTCTTTAAGATGGATTTGTTTAAGAAATCTTAAGGGGATACCAGCGACCCCTGACGATGCAACCCGAGCCAAATCTTTTCTGACAAAATATTCGAAAATAACGCAATGAAATCAAAATATCGCTCTGCACAGGCCATGTTCATTGATTGAAAAAAGTCTGTACAGAGCGATATGTTGATTTTATCACTTCGTTTTCAAATAATTTGTCAGAATAGTTTTGGCTCTGTCTTTTTCTAACCAGTGGGTCTGGTTGCATCTTCAGGGGTTGCTGGTATCACCTTAAGGAGGATAGACAAAAATGTATACAAAGCTTCATCAGTCGATCATATTGTGGAAACAAATTAATTGCCGCACGTAATAAATCTTATGATGCAAATTCATTACAGAAACGTAGAAGTGATGTACAATCCGCCAAAAAAGAAAATTATAAAAATATAATGGATATTTATATGAAATCCGCCACACGTGAAACTAAAAATGGGCACTCATCGAATGAAGATTCGGACGGCGAGTTGCAGAAGGAATCACGTGAAATGACTACAGTGAGTTCTATAGTACTACGAGGGTGGATTGATAAGTTTCCGGCCTGACCAAGAGATGGCGCCACTAGGCCTACCTCGAGGTGGCGTTCTATAGTACCATCCTTAGATAGCTTGTAGCTATAGTTTCAGTCCGATCGCCATGTTAGTTTAGTTTTGAGAGCACGGTGACCAAGACGCCTCTGTGTTTTTCGTGAAAATGGAAAAGCTGGAAAATTGTGCTGTCATCAAATACTTTTATTTGAAGGGGTGAACGCCGAAGGAAATTAAAGAAGAGATGGACTCAACACTGGGGACATCCTCCCCATCATATTCAACCGTTAAGCAGTGGGTTTCCGAGTTTAAAAAGGGTCGTGTGAGCACCTCTGATGAGCCTCGCTCAGGACGCCCCATTGAGGTCACAACTCCAGATATGATCGAAAAAATCCATCAAATAGTGCTGAAAGATCGCAGATTAAGAGTTCGTGAGATAGCTGAGACCTGTGAGATGTCATATGAACGTGTA
The DNA here is from genome assembly GCA_018340375.1 of Gonatopus flavifemur. NCBI lineage: Eukaryota > Metazoa > Arthropoda > Insecta > Hymenoptera > Dryinidae > Gonatopus > Gonatopus flavifemur. Next base: position 8,395,076 of record JAFFJZ010000013.1, read on the forward strand.
CAAAATATTTTGCACCAACATTTGTATATGGAAAAGCTCTGTGCAAGATGGGTGCCGCGTTTGCTAACAGTCGACCAAAAATTGATTCGAAAGAACATTTCTACCGCCAATTTGGCGTTGTATAAGCGTAATCCAAGCGAATTTTTGCGTCGATTCGTAACCGTTGACGAAACTTGGGTCCACCACTACACTCCTGAAACCAAAGAACAGTCTAAACAGTGGATTGGACCAGGGAACCAACTCCAAAGAAGGCAAAAACAATTTTTTCGGCGAACAAGGTTATGGCTACTGTTTTTTGGGATGCAAGAGGTATTATATACATTGATTACCTTGAAAAGGGTAAAACTATCACTGGTCAATACTACGCAGACTTATTGCAACGTTTGAGCCACGAAGTGAAAATTAAACGACCTCATCTGGCGAAGAAAAAAATCTTGTTTCATCACGATAACGCACCAGCGCACACGTCAATCGTTGCGATGGCTGAAATCAACGATCTGAGGTTTGAATTAATGCCGCACCCTCCCTACTCTCCAGACCTAGCCCCGAGTGACTATTATCTGTTTCCTAACCTCAAAAAATGGCTTGGCGGTAAGAGATTTGCGGACAATGAAGAAGTAATCGAAGCTGTAAATGGGTATTTTGAGGAGCTTGACGAATCAGTCTATAGAGATGGCATTACTAGACTAGAACACCGCTATGAGAAATGTATCAGCCTTGGAGGAGATTATGTTGAGAAATAAAGAAAAAAAAATTCTCAAAAACGTTGTTTTTCTTGGTCAGGCCGGAAACTTATCAATCCACCCTCGTATCTATACTAAAGTACTAGTTCTACAGTAGTATATGTCAAAATTTTAATCTTTTACTAAAATGAATGTTCAAAAACCTAAGCATATAAACGTTTATAATTTCTGAATATCTTTTCTGAGTAAAATGCTTTATCTGGAAACATCAATTTTGCAACATCAACAAAGTTATATACAAAATCCTACTTTTTGAAGAATATCAAAGTTCTTGGTATTTATTACCTATGTTTTCTCACAAAATCTTTCCTATCATTTCACAGAACAATGAAAGGAGCAATTCGAATGTCATCAATCAATCGAAGGATATTTCAGTTGATGAAAAAAAATCAGGAGATAATGATAATTCAAGTTCAGAAACTTCCGAACAATTCAAAGATCACGAGGGGTCGACAGATTTGATAAGAAAATATAAAAATCAGCTGACAGAGGCTCAAAATAATGACCAAAAATATTACAATTTATACAAAGAACTGAAAAATCAGCGAAGCACCCCTCTCATGGAACACACCGGACAACGAATTGTTGCCTTATTGGGAAAACAAAGTGAGTTTTATTTCACCATCATCATAAAGTAATCAGTCTCATGACTGATTCGATCATGTCTGTTATCCGCAAAACGTTGAATGTCTACATATTCACGACAGCCCTCATCTTGTATAATTAGTTCCATATAACTTAATCTAGGTCTACCTTCACCAGTTCCCAGATAACATGCTCTCACAAAGTGACGCATCTGGATGAGGTTTCGCGTGCAATTCGCTAACATGTGCAGAAAGCGACGCATCTGGATTAGCTTCTGCATGCAAATTGCAAGGGAGCCTAGGGGGGAGCTTCAAAATGCTATCTGGGGTTTTACCATTCATTATTCCTTTCAATATTGTTTTCGATAATCTATCATACCATAACGTATGTCTTATCAGATGACTTCTTTTTCTAACAACATGTTTTACAAGATTTATTTTTTCATTCATCCCAGGGTACCCAAACCGCAATTGTTAGAGAGGTTTCGCGTTCGCCTGCCGAGATTGTAGAGGGCGGTACGATGGCCACTAATACATAACCCTTTTTGTATTCATGAGATTCACCTACATAAAAGAGGGTATGTGTTAGTAACTATAGTATTGCCCTCTACACTCTCGGCAGGCGAACGTGAAACTTCTCTAATAATTATGGTTTGGGTACCCTGATCCATTCTCTCAAGTATTCCGATAAGAACTAGCCCACACAGCACAGGCACGCCCCAAATGAACTCCCGTGATGTCAGTTCCGGAAGAATTCGTGATGAATTCTTGAGAATCGTTTAAGAATTCTTTTTGAAAACTAGGAGAAGTATAGAGCTCATTCTGAACTGCCATAACGGGGACTCTTAGATGATCTCGTAACGAATTTATAAAGCATTATTTATGAATTCATCGGGACCAGCGTGCTGTGTGGGTAGAGTTCCATGTATAATATTAAAAAAAGGAAGGATTAAGAAGTTAATTGATATTTTGTAAATGTTTCAGTTGAAAATAACATTGGTGAAAACATAAATTCCGAGCAACCGCCATTTGAAAAGAAACTTGAGACAATAGATATTGGAGGAGTCGTTATAAAAAAATGGCTTACGAAGAAGCGAAACGAGCACCTACTCCAAGTAAATGTGTCATAGCATACAGTGTATGGGGGTATGAGGAATTATCTAAACGTTCTATACGGAAATTAAAATCAAACGATGATACTTCTCTCAAGGAATTGACACCAATAAAAAAACAATGTGTTTCCAAATTTTTTGAACGGTGGCTGGAAGCTCACGACTACGGGGAACGGGCTGCTGAATCTGAATTGGGGAATTTGAATATATATCTCAGAAGAGCTATAACTGGTGCTCAAAGACACTTGGATTTGGATTCGTCCAAAACTGCATCCGCTAAAAATGACCAAAGTAACAAATCTTCATCTTCCCCTAAAACGGTAGATCCGGAAGATCATACATAAACTAATCATTGTCAAATCATATCAAGTTCCCATATATATATATATATAAACATGTGTAACATATATATGTTACAATATTTTATAGATATTTATTTTGTATGACTGTTTGAATGTTTACCAATTTTTTTATTGCTGAATTTTGATTGAACCAGAAAGGAAATGATTTTATTTATACGTTGATTCAAGTATCGCAAAATAAGCATGGCTTATATTTGAGTATCGCCCAAAACTAGAAATTCGATACCATTTTGGTGTACCAGTGTATTTGTCATTTATATAAAATTCGACGTATCGATCATACACTAGATTTACTAAGTTCTTTGAGTATTTATCAGCATGCAGTATGGTCGGGAAGGGGCATTCCAAAGTTACGTGCTTATAACAAGAATTTCATTTTGAATTATATAATTTTAATATTGTGAAATTTTCATTTTTTCATGGTTTTTTATTAGCTATCTTTGATTTTTTTATTGCTGAATTCTGATTGAATCAAAAAGAAAATTATATGATTCATCCTTTGATTTCATCATCACAAAAAACTAAAATTCGATACTATTTTGATACATCAGTGTATTTTTCATTTTTATGCAATCGGATGTATCGACCTATAGAAGATAGACTAAATTTTTGAGTTCTGACATTTATAACCCAGATAACATGTAGGCTTGTCATAACCCTGTCACACTTGTCATTCGATTGTTTTTGGCTTGTTATTGACAACCTTGTCAGTGTAAGGTTGCTACAGCCCTGCTGCAAGGGTTTTGTAAGCTTGTACCCTTGTCGTGTGTCAACTAGGAGGCTTATATCAACCTTGTCACAAGCTTGCCTGACAACATTGCAGCAAGGTTAAATTGCTATTTGGGAAGCCTTTTCCAAACGGAAAAGGGAATTCTGAAGTTATGTCCTTGTAAGAAGACAACAAGAAATAACAAGAAGTAATAACAATTCTATTTTGAATTCTATAATTTGATTATTGTGAAAAATTTATCTTTTTTTTTTCATTAGCTGTCTCCGTTTTACTGCTATTTAGATAATCATGTAAAGGATAAACCTAGAAACTCAGGTTTTGAAAATGGAAATATTTTATGTTTAATACTTATATGTATATGTAATTTAATACAAGTCCAGGAATAAAATTTCTGATTATAAATTTTATATTCATTTCTTTCAAATCATAATGTTGATATGGTTTGATGAAAGAATACTGTACCCTCACGGAGAAAAATTATAATGTAAATTTAACATCAGTGCATAGATAAAACTTTAAATGTAATTTCTACATTAATTTTGATGAAACTCACATGATACGTACATGATCATTGCTTTGGAAGATTGTAAAAATTACGCCAATCCAAAAATATATTCATTATGATATTATTGACCACGAACAATGTAAATTTTCCATTATACACTCGACTGAATCTACTTTTTACGAACGTGATGCCATAAGGCATGCCCAACCACATTTCCACTTATTCAATTCTACATCAATCCAATGTACATTCAACAAGTACAGTTGCTAATGTTATTCATGCTTTTTTGAATGATAATCTGATTTATTTCCCAGGAATTTCATTCTCATTCTCAAATATACAGTTACCACAATCTGATGTGTATTCAACAATTGCTTCTGCAAAAACTACTCGCCTGTGTTGGTAATACTACTGAGAAGCTTTGTAACACTCCTTTGGGTTCAAAATGATTAAAATCGCGTCACAAAAATGGCGTAAACAGTTTCAACAGTTTTCCGCGAGTATCAGTTTGTTCTTACATTTGATATACAGGGTGATTCGAAATTCGCGCACTTTTTTTTGGGAGTAGATTCCTGATGAAATTCTAAAACGATTTGTCCTTTTGCACAATGCTCTCCGACGCATAATTTCCAAGATATAATTAATTAAAGTTGACTAATTATGAGGTGGATCCATCGGTCATTCAGGAGCGTCATAACAGAACAAGAGAGGAAGGTGCTTGCAGAGGGCGCTCATACCATCAGCTGATCGGTATAATCGATACGATTTACCAACATACAAATTGGTAAATTTTCTATGTAGAACGATTGAATTCGTCGACACTGTGGAAAAATTGATTATTGTCATGAATTCTTATCACGATATGCTGTAGGTGAAAGTTGTAATTTCAGTAATGATTTTTATTACGCAGACAAATGTAAAATAGGGTTATTTCGTAGGGATAGGGATTCAAGTGGGAGAAAAAAGTATAACTACTCGTTTTCAATCAGAATTTTCATGTAAAAAAGAAAACATGAGAATTTTCATTCATCCGATACCCAATTTGAACGGTTTGATTAGTAAGTTTAACACAAGAGATTGGATTCCGAATCCTGTATTCTGATAGGTCGAGAATCAATGTATATTAGATCAATCCTCGGCCGTTTCAAATGATTCTTCTGAAGAATGTGTTTTCGACTTATCCCAACCACAACATTGAACAATGATGAATTTAAAAATAACTTACTTCAACTTGTACGTAATTAACGTTCGATAAACCCTTTATAATCATCGAATTATGTAAAAAGGGTGAATTCGAATAAATTCATCATTGTTCAATGTTGTGGTTGGGATAAGTCGAAAACACATTCTTCAGAAGAATCATTTGAAACGGCCGAGGATTGATCTAATATACATTGATTCTCGACCAATCAGAATACAGGATTCGGAATCCAATCTCTCGTGTTAAACTTACTAATCAAACCGTTCAAATTGGGTATCGGATGAATGAAAATTCTCATGTTTTCTTTTTTACATGAAAATTCTGATTGAAAACGAGTAGTTATACTTTTTTCTCCCACTTGAATCCCTATCCCTACGAAATAACCCTATTTTACATTTGTCTGCGTAATAAAAATCATTACTGAAATTACAACTTTCACCTACAGCATATCGTGATAAGAATTCACGACAATAATCAATTTTTCCACAGTGTCGACGAATTCAATCGTTCTACATAGAAAATTTACCAATTTGTATGTTGGTAAATCGTATCGATTATACCGATCAGCTGATGGTATGAGCGCCCTCTGCAAGCACCTTCCTCTCTTGTTCTGTTATGACGCTCCTGAATGACCGATGGATCCACCCCATAATTAGTCAACTTTAATTAATTATATCTCGGAAATTATGCGTCGAAGAGCATTGTGCAAAAGGACAAATCGTTTTAGAATTTCATCAGGAATCTACTCCCAAAAAAGAGTGCGCGAATTTTGAATCACCCTGTATATTAAAAACTTGAATCTCCACCCATAGCGTACGGTTAGTGATAATGATAGAATAAGGCGACATAACATTTTATTGTATCTTATTGTAATATGTAATATGTAAGATGTAAGATAATTCAAGCTGAGTGATTAAAGTTCATTTCACCGCTCAAAACTGCATTTGTATATATTGTCTCGTTGCAAATTCAACAAAAAACACAACAGCAAGAATTAATTGGGAAGATACAATTTTTTTTATTTCAATTGTCAGTGAAAATTCATAAAAATGCGGCGCAAATAATGTAAAATTTTAATCACTTAAATTTTATCCTCATCTTTGTGGCTCTTGGAAAATTAACAAAAATTGTTGTAGTTATCATCGTAGTTCTCGCGTATGTATAAAATATATGAATGAGCGATTGAAATTTTATTCAAAAATCCTAACATGTATTTTACATCAAACTGATGTACAAATTTCATAAGTTTGAAGTAAATATCGCTTGTCATACTGTTTATATTTCATTCATCACGACAATAGAATTTACATTTGATGTATGTGATAGTTATGAAGTGCGTATGTTAAAATTACATCATATTGCGGTAGAATTGCGACGTTGTCAATTTACAGCAAAAATGATGTAGAATTTCCACCGCAGAAATGCTATCCCTATATTTTGTGGATTTTGTCAAATTTATCGCAATTGTTGTATCTGCTACCCCAAATTTTTCTCCGTGCTGGTTAAAAAATTCATTGCTTCTGACAAATGAAATTTCATGAGATTTGGTGAGAACATTGTCCGAGATTCAATCAGATTTGACGAAATTCAGTGAGATTTGGCGAGAATCCACTGTTTCTTCTGACCAAATCTCATTTAAAATTACCGGATGAGATTTGGTCAGAACATTGTCTGAGATTCAATGAGATTTGGCGAGAATCAATGGTTTTCTTTAACCAGGGTATGTATAGTCATCAACAGTCTTACGATTAATTTGATGAAATCCTTCAAGCCAGCTATAAACTAAATCATTTATAATCAAGAGACGCGGTAGCGTCTCGACGCCAAGTATATGACAAAACCCTGAAAAAAGATGTATAAGTATTTTTTTTATTTTAAGTGAAGAAAGCAGAAGTCGTCCGCTACCGTGTATCTTTCACTGCTCAACCGAGATTTAACCTCCTGACAAAATGTTCAATGCACAATAACTCGACACATATTGTGTGTCACGAAAAAATAACTACACTTTCATTATATAATACGATTACACACTTTCGATTAAGCACACTACGAACTTGATCAGTTCATCCGTTACCGAAATATGAACGTTTCAATTTTTCATACGATCAAAACATCTTTTCGGAATTTTTGATTAATCGGTTTCTTCTTAACACGAAGACCTGTTATCCTTAAGGCGATTTCCAATGCTACAAAGATTTATTCTGTCTCTTTTTCTTTCTTCGAACGCCCAATAGTAGATCATTTGTTCTGTCTTTCTTTCTTCGAATGTCCAATAGTGGATCATTTGTTCATTAGTATGTAAAATATAATAACGTATAATAAGGTGCTTCCAATATTGTCCAAATGGTTTGTCAGTCTTTTGTAACCTGTACAATGATTGGTAGATAAATTTTTTTCCCTATAGAGTATATACATTGTAAATACGTAAACAAATATAACCTGTCAATGAGGCGATGTGTTGATAGGTTATTAAAATATTAAAAGAATAATTAAAAGATGAATGAATTACAGGTGACTACATTATTATTACAGATTACTACAGGTTTATACATTGTAAATACGTAAACAAATATAACCTGTCAATGAGGCGATGTGTTGATAGGTTATTAAAATATTAAAAGAATAATTAAATTACAGGTGACTACATTATTACAGATTACTACAGGTTATTCAGAACAATGAAACATAAATAAACAACTTGAAATTATATATACTCTTATATATTACTTCAAAAAATTCATGAATTAATGAATGAATAAATGATGAAGAGGTGATTTGTAAAAAAAACAGAAAAAGTTTGAGAAAGGTATAAATAAATCTATTTGCTACATTCAGAAAATTGGAATATATACAGGTAAGCTCTGTATGATGGATTATTCATAAAATGCAAGATTCCTTTACAGGCAAAAGCATAGCGGATATATCATAATCCGTGACGGATAGTTTGCTACTGGTGGTTCTAACCGGAACCAGAGACGAGTCATAGAAAATCATACAAGGTTTAGTCATGGAAAATAATTCAAATTTATAAATGCTGAGGCAAGAGCATATCGGATACATCATAATTCCTTCATGGACAGTCCGCTACTGTCCTATCCTCCTACTGGAATCATTGGCAGATGATCGAATGGATCATACGGAGTATGCTCAAGGGGAATGATTCAAATTGATTCGCAATCATTCTATAGGCCAGAACATAACGGATATATCATAACTCCTGATGGACAGCCAGCCGCTGTCAATTTCTCCAATTAGGATCGTAGACAATTGATGGAAAAGATCATACCGAGCTTGCTTGAGAAGTATTCAAGTTTATTTGCTATTTCTTTACAGGTGAAATTATAGTGGATATACCATACCCTTGATGGACAGTCCACTGATCTATACTATTTCCCAATAGAATCATGAGCAAATAATGAAACAGATGATATTGAGCCTGCTCCGAGAGAAGTGAATGAATGAAACATTGTCCTCCCTGCATACCCTGATCGACAATGACTATACTTAAGCTCAACTAAATAACTAAGCTCTAAAATAACTGTTCCAAATCTTTTTTATCTCTCTTCAGAGAGAAAACCATAAAGAGTTGTCTGGTAAGAAAAGGTACGTTTAGTATAATGTTATTGTCTTTGTAGTTTTGATGAAGAGTATTATCTAATGGAACAGTCCATTGAATCTAACCAAATTTGATTAAGAATCAGACATCAATCAACCACATTGACTACAACAACAACAACATGAACTACATTTTACTGCATTGACTTCAACTAGAACGGTGTACAAGATTCAGTAGGTTTCTTTGACAAAGGCTGTTATCGGATTCTTGAATATAAATGAAATTGATAGCATTGTTAGCTGACATACGGATCTAAGGTATGTTGGCTTCATTTTGTTTCATCCTCATCCACCTGTGATGCTATTCAAAGAATCTAATAATAGTATCGGATAGATCTGTGATATATTCACTGCACTCTTGCCTTTGCTTCACTCGACTAAGAGGCCACTGAATGGAATTGATAGTGACAGCTATCGTCTAGCTAAATAGCTAGCATACAAATTTATGATTCGTCTGCTTCATTTCTGCTTTGTCTCCATCCACTTGTGATTCTACTCCGAGAAACTGATGAGTCCAGTATGTCTGCTCAGAGAGAAGGGGATGAATGAAACATTGTCCTCCCCGCATACCCCGATCAACAAGGACTATATTTAAGCTCAACACAAGCGACTACAGATGTTGCTTATTCAAAAATACTGCTCCAAATCTTCTTCATCTTTCTTCAGAGAGGAAACCATGAAGAGATGTCCGGTGAGAAAAGGTATGTTCAATATAATTTCATTGTCTTTTTGGTTTTGATGAAGAGTATTATCTAATAGAACAGTCCATTCAATCTAACCAAATCTGATTGAGAATCAGACATCAATCAACCACACCGACTACAACAACAACAACATGAACTACATTCTACTGTATTGACTTCAACTAGAACATTGTACAAGATTTAGTAGGTTTTTTGGACGAAGGCTGTTATCGGATTCTTGTATATAAATGAAATTGATAGCATTGTTAGCTGACATACGGATCTAAGGTATGTTGGCTTCATTTTGTTTCATCCTCATCCACCTGTGATGCTATTCAAAGAATCTAATAACAGTATCGGATAGATCTGTGATATATTCACTGCACTCTTGCCTTTGCTTCACTCGACTAAGAGGCCACCGAATGGAATTCTTAGTGACAGCTATCGTCTAGCTAAATAGCTAGCATACAAATTTATGATTCGTCTGCTTCATTTCTGCTTTGTCTCCATCCACTTGTGATTCTACTCCGAGAAACTGATGAGTCCAGTATGTCGTCAAGATCTGTGGCATATCTGCTGTGCTTTTGCCTCTAGACAAATCGTTTTGTTGAATTAATAGTTTTGGTTTAAAATATTTGATATACTTCAACGTAACTAAAGTACCTGGAGACCAACTTCAACCTTCAACGTTTTTCAAACTTCTTATATCTCATTGAAGTTGTGTCATGAACTTCTCATTCTAAAAATTTTTTATACTGCATTGGGGTTTTTGAATGATTCCACGTTCTGATTATATTTGATATTTGATGAATTCCACTTTCTGATTATAAGCGATGATTCAGTTGTTGATTCGTTACATAATCTTTAATCATCCGTTTCATGCCATTCATTATCAATTGAATCCACTTTATAATCTGTAGTTTATCCATTCAATACAAAATTGCCTATGAAATTGCCTAAATGAAATGGATAGTGGTGGTGGACGACGTACAGATCGAATGGTATATTTTCGTCGTTTTTGTCTTTCTTCATTGGCCTGATACTTTCTTGACCAAGAGTTGTTATCGGATTGCTTGAGTAGTATCACAGGTGTATAAGAAAACACGAAAAAGAAGCAAATATACCATAGACCTGGACGTCGTCTACCACCACTATCAATTTCATATAGGCGGTCTTGTGGAAATTTTGTATTGAATGTATGAATTACAGATTACAAAGTGGATTCAATTGATAACGAATGGCATGAAATGGATGATTAAAGATTATGTAATAAATCAATAACTGAATCATCACTCATAATCAGAAAGGGGAATTCATCAAAAAACCCCAATGAAATATAAAAAGTTTTTAGAGAGTGAAGTTCATGACAAAACCTCAAAGAGATGTGAATAGTTTGACCAACGGTAGAAGTTGAAGTTGGTCTCCAGTTACTTTAGTCACACTGAAGTATATCAAAGCGATTTTTTCAAAGGCGAAAACACAGTAGATATGCCACAGATTCTTACAACATGCTGGGCTCATCATTTCCTTGGAGTAGAATCATAGGTGGCTGGAGACGAAGCAGAAATGAAGCAGACGTATCACAAATTTGTATGCTAGCTATTGTCACTGTCAATCTCATTTGGTGACCTCATAGTCGAACGAAGAAAAGGCAAAAGTGCAGTGGATATATCACAGATCTATCCGATGATGGTATCAGATTCTTTGCGTAGTGTTTCAGGGGGATGAGAAAGAAACAAAATGAAGCGAATATACCATAGATCTGTGAGTTTGCTATCACCACTATCAATTGGCATTACAGATTACAAAGTGGATTCAATTGATAATGAATCCCTAGATTCTTCGAGTAGAATTACAGGTGGATGGAGGAAAAACAGGCAAGATGCAGATATATCATATATCTGTATAAAAGCAGTGCCAACCACAAAAATCCATATTGCATGACACTTTTATAAAGTTATAGCCGTTGTTTTTCATCAGGGAAGAAGTATTTCCGAAGGTAACTTTACGTGCATGTTACGAAGTAAAGGTACAAAGTGGATATTTATTCATGATCTGCGAGTTGAAGAACGAAATTGGCCACGTAATGCTAAAGACTCATACATATATTTCTTCAAAAAGCAATAATTTCACTTGCTCATCAAATAACAATCCAATTACTATAATCTTCTATAGGTGATTTTGAAGAACATCGTATACGTTTATAATACCACAGCCGACTAAATATTCTTGAAGAATTTTTCAAAATGATTTTGATGGATATTTCACAAAATTCTAAAAAATTTCTTGTACAGTACTGAAAAATGCTCTTGACCAGATATTTTGAAGATATCTCTTTTTGTTGCATGATAAATGAATATTTCACATCTCTTTAAGATACTCTTCAAAATAATCCTTAAGAGTCATTGAAACATTTTTGCTGGGAAACTGTTTTCAACTTCATGCCAAATGGTACAAATTCTCGTTTTATCAAAAAAAGTTCTGTTGGATACCTTAAACATATTGTGTGCAAGTTTTCTCTGTTCGTAAAATCCGTTTTGTTTCGTTTTCCTAACAATCATATTTTAAAAACAATGGGAATTCTTGCACAATACATGTTTAAAACAAAATCGTGGGCTGCTTTGAGCGCCAACTTATCGGTCAATTAATATTTACTTTTCGGAATCCTGCACATATGTATTGATTTATGGGAATTCACTTTTCTTTCCTTCTGTTCTCCATTCTTTATGTCGATTATCTATTGCTGTCCAATGATGAGATGACTGATGGAAACCCAAGTGAGTTTTTCATATCACAAATGATCTGAGGACATTTTCTTCATCGCTACGATCGCTATTAAATTAGACATGAGCATTCGAATTTTATTTATGTTCAGTTAAGAACACATCCAGAAAAAGAAGTGAAATCCCAATAAAAAAACTTCAAAAAAGTAAAAAAATCACGCCAAGTACATGAAAATGCGGTCAATCCTAAAAAAAATCTAAAAATACATTCAAACGAAATTCTCCTACAATAAGAATTTCGATAAGATACAACAGGATATGCTTCACTTGAAAAAAAAAGATGTGAAATCAATATGAGTTGCCAAGTACATTCGGTTATTCAAATGGTATGTAAACGATTTCTTATATATTGTAACTTCAGTTTGTTTAAATTATATTGAAAGCGATTTATGATTGTATTGAATTAACAATATATAGTGAGGTGAAACAAAAATTAGGTTCAACCATTTGACATACTAGAAACAACTCTGACCTATTTGAAACTCAACGTGTTGATCGTTTCTAATATGTTTTGAAATTTTTCACATACCAGAAACAGCGCTAAGTTATTCCAAAACCAAACGCGTTAGTCGTTCCAAATAGATTTTGAAATCCACGTCAATGCGGAACACTTGGCGCGGCCGATTACGTGAGTTTTGAGCCTCAAGTGTATTCAAACAATTCTGTTGAAAGTATGTGATCAAAACGTTGGATAAGGTAAGAGACCCGGTACCCGATCAGGGTCTAGAAGCCGATCAAATTCAATATTTCATATATTTTCAATGTTATGATGTATGGAATCCATGATGAAAAAATTACCATCTATGGAGTAGGTCTCTCTCAGTATAAATTCATTGCATAATGGATTCTTTGAAGGTCCAGCGAAGAAAAATAAATATATCTTTCACAACTTTCATGTACGACCGAAAAAATCGACAATGCTCGATTTAGCATACCTTCATTCGAGGCAACACATGCGTTCCGTATTTCACATTGTATCAATCTAATTTGAAAAGATGTGTCATGTAAAGAGCATATCAACATTATTTGATAATCAATTCAGAGGATTATCACAGGTAAATGATCCCATCGTATCGTTTTATATTTAAAAATACGTGATCCAGTATTGATTCCACTTTAGCGCGTATCGAACTAGTATTCGATCAGTGTTGGAGGTATAGTTAGTGTGAGATATTGTGTCAGTGCCTTACGGTTTGTCTTACACGTTTTTGTTTATATCTGTAAGTATCATTTTCCATTGTTCCAATATTAATCCTCTTATTCAAAACTTCATTAATCCCGACTCTATTATAGAAACTCATCATATAGTTTACTTAGATGTAACACAGAAATTAAATGACATTATGTGTATGAAATTTTGAGGTTATTTACATAGGTTATGACATAGAATCATTTCTTATTCTTGAGCAAAGTGAATTTGGATATTTATTTATGTTCGTTATTATCATTCACAGAATTAGCATGGTAAAAGTATTAAGGGAGAAATCTTATTCCCAAGAGGACCTACAACGAGCATTGGATGCCATACGCGAAGGCAGAACCATACGTCAAGCTGCCAAAGACTTCAAGGTGCCATTTACTACATTACACTCAAGACACAATGGTATATATTCCTTACAAACAAAGAAAGGTCCTAGTACAATTTTATCGGAAGAAGAAGAGAGTAATCTTGTGAAATGGATGTTGGATTTGGGTACTCGTGGCTATCCACAAACTAAGGCTCAACTGCTTGATAGCGTGCAAATCATCTGTAAAACTTTGAAAAAGAAGACACCATTCGTGAATAATAGACCTTCAAAAACATGGTATAATGGGTTTCTCAAACGACACAAGGGGATAATAAGCTTACGAACGAGTCAAAATCTCACAAAATGACGTGCTGCTGTTACTGAGAAAAATTTAAGACTTTGGTTTGAAGAAATTTGTACATTCTTGGAATCAAAAAATCTCGTCAATATCGACCCTTCACGAGTGTGGAATCTGGACGAAAGCGCATTTTGTTTAGCTCCGAAAACTGATAAAGTTATTGTAAGGAGAGGCCAGAAGGCTGTTTATAACTTGTGTAACGACGACAAGGAATCTTTAACTACGTTGATCACTTGCAACACCAAAGGTCAAATGTCACCAGGACTCATCTTATTCAAAGGAGCAAAACTTCCAGCAAACATTGTCAAGTTCCTCCCTAAAGAGTTTGTGGCTGGAAAGAGTGAAAATGGATGGATGACGAGAGAAAATTTTTATGAATATGTGGTAAATATTTTTTACCCATGGTGTGTAAAACAAGAGATTGTGTTCCCTATAATTCTGTATGTAGATGGGCACAGTTCACATTTAACTCTTCCACTCAGTGAATTTTGTGCAGAAAAGGGAATTGAATTGATTTCCTTGTATCCCAACGCTACCCATCTAATGCAACCCTTAGATGTTGCATTATTTAAACTTTTGAAGAAAGCATATAAGACCGCAGTAACGGAGTGGCGTCAAGATCACAATGGTGAATCTTTGAATAAGGAAAATTTTGCTATCGTGATAACTAAAGCTCTTCGTTCATTAGATTTGGAAAAGATCATGAGAAAAGGTTTTGAGGCGTGTGGACTTCATCCGTTTTCTGCGGATGCAATTGATTATAGCAGAACTTTAGGTAATACGTCTAGAGATGATAATGAAACTCTTGGAGAAGTCACAATGAAGAATCACAGTGACAGGTGCGTTGATTATATAGAAAGAAATATAGAAGACAGCACTCTTAAACTCTTCAAAGAATCTGCAGTGAGTGGTGTGTGGCATGGTCCTGAACATAATAGAGGATTGTTTGAGTTTTGGTTGAGGAGTTGTAAGAATGATCACTCGAATCCTTGCAATACAAATCCCATTGAACCGATGGCTATCCTCGATCCTCTCAATATTCCTCCTGACCAAGAGAATGAAATTATGAATGATTTGCAATTCCCTATGAACGATGAAAGTATAATTTCCGGTGGGAAAGAAATTCCTGTTTTGGTAAATTAATATATCCTACTATTTAACAATTTTTATAATATTCATATGGTGAAAATCCCTCACTGCTTTACTAGTAACATTACCTCTATTGATTAATTTTATCGTATTTCGTTGGAATCAAATGAAAATATTATATAAAAGTTATTTTTGATATTACAGGATGAAATTATGGATCAAACTGAATCATCTTCAATATCTAATGTATTCGAGGAAACTTCAATAGAAAATTTAATTCTTATTGAAGTATCATCAGAACTCAGTAGCTCTGGTGATGATAACAATAATATAGAATGTCAGATGCAGGGAAAAGATAATGTATTGCTTTGCAATGAGTCAATTAATCTTGATATTCCTCTGAAAGATATTCCTCCTGCTCATCTCAATTCCGAAGATGTTTCCGAACTCCATATGAATTTTGATCCTGATTCTCTAAATATGAAAGGTGATAGCAGTTTTCAAAATCAATCTATTCAATATTGTCATTGTACTATTTGAAAAAATATTTCGATTACAGATGAAATATCAACAAATCATGTACATGAAGAATCAAATTCAACTTCCACTCAGGAGATTCTCGCTCCTTTCCAAAAACTCCTCTTTTGGCCGGAATCAGGGGAAAAGAAAGATGAAAAAGGTAAGAGGAGAAAGAAGGAAAAACTTCCTTCTGTTGCTAGTGGTCCAGAGTGGATAGCATACCATAAGAAGAAGCAGGAAGAAAAAGAAGAATTGCTTCGGCAGAAGCAAATCGCGAAAGAAAATCGAGAGCGACAAAGGCAAATTAGAGAAAATGTGCAAAAAATAAAACGAGAAAATCAAGCAGCAAAAAGAGAACAAAGGAAAATAATCCAACAAAAAAAAGAAGAAGAAAAATTGATGAAAAGAAAAGCAAGAGAGCTGAAAGTACAAATGAAGAAAGAAAAGAAATCAAAAACCAATGGTAATTGATTAATTAACCTACCTTAATACATTTATGTGTTGATTAGTTATATGTAATAAATATTTAACATTGTGATCATTAGATTTTTGAAATAAACTACTTTGTTCTGAGTTCAACTTATCAACCGCATTTGATTATTGAAGTGAGATACGCTGATCGGGTATTGGGGACTCCACTGATCGGGTACTAAGGTGAATCATTTTATTATGATCGGCTACTGGGGTATTCGATCTCTTATCCCTTAAACGTTATTATAATTCAAATTCCCTCTTCATATATTCTCAAACATTTTTTTTTAGATAGATTAAACCCCTTTCAATGCTTATAAAAAGAAAAAACAGACCTGTAGGTCATTTCCAAATTTTTCAAACCATCTTAGTAGCGCTACAACGAAAAGTGATCGGGTACCGGGTCTCTTACCTTAATAAAATCTTCATCGGCCGCGCCAAGTGTTCCGCATTGACGTGGATTTCACAATCTATTTGGAACGACTAACGCGTTTGGTTTGGAATAACTTAGCGCTGTTTCTGGTATGTGAAAAATTTCAAAACATATTAGAAACGATCAACACGTTGAGTTTCAAATAGGTCAGAGTTGTTTTTAGTATGTCAAATGGTTGAACCTAATTTTTTTTTCACCTCACTATATATTGTTAATTCAATACAATTATAAATCGCTTTGAATACAATTTAAACAAACTGAAGTTACAATATATAAGAAATCGTTTACATACCATTTGAATAACCGAATGTACTTGGCAGCTCATATTGATTTCACATCTTTTTTTTCAAGTGAAGCATATCCTGTTGTATCTTATCGAAATTCTTATTGTAGGAGAATTTTCGTTTGAATGTATTTTTAGATTTTTATATATACTTGGATGGCAAAAGTTACTATGCAACCGGGAAGTTTCAAAATTTCCAGTGCTGTTGGATGTTCGTGAGCTTTGTTGATACTCTATATCTGATTTTAATATAAATCCAAATCAATGTTTCAACAAAGATCAATACAGTATCCAACGGAATTCAATTTGATTCCACCAAAAATTGTAGTTGTTGACAAAACTAAATTTTTCAATTTGTTGAACACCTCGCAAATTTGGATTTTGGTCCTGGAATCAAAATTTCAAATAACCGAATAATAATTCCTGGAAGAATTTCCATTTTACCGCAAATAATTGAGAAATTTCCTAAAATTTGACAATTATCAGTTATTAATTTAGAATTTAGAATTCTTACCAAATTTCTTGAAATTTGCGGAAAAAATGGAAGTTCTTCCAAAAATTATTTTTGAATTATTTGACATTTTTAACAAATTCCAACACATTAGAAACAATTGAACTCTGATGACAAGAGTTTCAATTTTTTGTGAAACCAGATTGAATTCAGTTGAATGTTTTGTTGATTTTTGTTGGCATTTTTAGTTCGGCTTGTATTCAAGTGCAACAAAAAGTATTAATAATTCACGAAAATTCAAAAACATCGGAAATTCGAAATTTTTTAAAATCGCCTCATCATTAGTTGAAAAAAATGAAAATTGTTCTTTAAAATGATTATTGAATTCTTCCAATTTCTATTGGGATACTTCAATGAGAATTTTCTAGTTTTCAAACAGGAAACAAGATGAATTTTGTTGAAATTTTGTCACTTTTTGTTGAAACCTATGTTCGAGTTTATATTAAAATTCAACAAAAAGTATTCAGAAATTTCACAAAAATTCAATAACATCGATGATTTTGAGATTTTTCTAAAATCTTCTAATCATTTGCTGAAAAAAAAAGGAAATTTCGAGGAAAGTGAATGGACAATTTTCAATGGAATTCAACAAAATATTCTGTACTGTTATCAATAAACTTCAGCACTATTCAACACATTGCAAACAGTGGATTGGCGCTGACAATAGTTAATATTTCTCGAAAAATAATGTGAAAATTTGTTGAATATTTCATGGATGTTCGTTGAAACTCTTGTACGAATTCATTGTAAAATTTCGATATTATTTTTCGAGAAATATTAGCTATGTTCAACGTAAATCAATCGTGCGCAATGTGTTGAAAATTGTTGAATTTTTGCGATATTAGTACAGAATAATTTGTTGAATTTCAGTGAAATCTGTCAAGATGTTTTATTGAATTTTACTACGAATTCGTACAAGGTTCAACAAAAATCCACGGAATATTCCACAAATCCCAATATTATTTTTCGAGAAATATTAGCTATGTTCAATGTAAATCAACCGTTTGCAATGTGTTGAAAATTGTTGAATTTTTGCGATATTAGTACAGAATAATTTGTTGAATTTCAGTGAAATCTGTCAAGATGTTTTATTGAATTTTACTACGAATTCGTACAAGGTTCAACAAAAATCCACGGAATATTCCACAAATCCCAATATTATTTTTCGAGAAATATTAGCTATGTTCAATGTAAATCAACCGTTTGCAATGTGTTGAAAATTGTTGAATTTTTGCGATATTAGTACACAATAATTTGTTGAATTTCAGTGAAATCTGTCAAGATGTTTTATCGAATTTTACTACGAATTCGTACAAGGTTCAACAAAAATCCACGGAATATTCCACAAACCCAATATTATTTTTCGAGAAATATTAGCTATGTTCAATGTAAATCAACCGTCTGCAATGTGTTGAAAATTGTTGAATTTTTGCGATATTAGTACAGAATAATTTTTTGAATTTCAGTGAAATTTGTCAATTGGCAGATTTCGATGAAATTCAACAAAATTTTTCCGCCAGGGTTTAATATACATTACCCATCCAAAGTTTGGAAAAATCGGTCTTTTGTGAAAGTACTGTGCTCAGCGTAGAGGAGATATACTTTTTATTGTAACAGTTCTACGCTCAATATTATGATATCACCATACTCCTCTGGTTAAACAATCCGATTGAATCCGTTAAAAAAAAATTTCATCGGAATGAATTGAGTTTCTGCATCGGAAATTTCCTATTGATACCAATAAGATAATTTTTAATTGAATTTAATCGGTCTTTCCCCTGGTTAAAAAATCCGATTGAATCCGATGAAAAAACATTTCATCGGAATGCATTGAGTTTCTGCATCGGAAATTTCCCATTGATACCAATAAAATAATTTTTAACTGGATTTAATCGGCATTTTCCCTGGTGAAAAAATCCGATTAAATCCGATAAAAAAAACTTATCGGAATGAATTGATTCCTGCATCGCGATTTTCTTATTGAATTTTATTGGTTGTTAACCCAACCAACGAACGGTGTATACACATTATATACGCGCATTTTATATCAATTAAACAAACACATATATCATTCATTCAATCATTACGTATGACAAATTATTGTTGAAATAAATTCAAACGATCATTTATGTGTTATTAACATGGTGATCACCCATCCACCTTGTACCGCAGTTGTCGTTGCTTAACCTAGAAGATCGATCTGGAACACCCGCTCGCTCGATGCCGTGGTTCGCTTCCTATCAATATGAACTAAATGACTCTGTTATGTCAGGGATGGGTGTCCTATAGTAATAACTTTCAATTGGTAATAGTCCATTGGACATATGAGGGATTGTATCGGTCTTAATGAGAGCATGGGAGTTCATTAATAATGAGAATCCCAATGAAGACCAAGAAAATATTTTCCAATTGGATTCAATCGGTATTTTATGATGGATGAAAAATGCCGATTGATATCAATACAATATTTTTCAATTGGATTCAATCGGTATTTTATCAATTATGAAAATTCTAATTGATACGAGTCAAATATTTTCCAATGGGATCCAATAGGTATTTCATCAATAATAAGAATTCCGATTGATATCAATGAAATATTGTGTAATTGGATTCACTTGGTATTTTATGATCAATGAAAATTCCGATTGACGCCAATACAATATTTTTCAATTGGATTGAATCGGTATGTTATTAATCATGAAGATTCTAATTGATACCAGTCAAATATTTTTCAATGGCATCCAATAAGTATTTTATCAATAATAAGAATTCCTATCGATACCAAGAAAATATTTTTCATTTGATTAAATCGAGATTTTATTGATTATTGAAATTTTAATTGATATCAGTGAAATATTTTTCAATGGAATTCAATGGGTATTTCATTGATCACAAAAATTCCACATGATACCGAGAAAATATTTTCTAATTGGATTCAATGGGTATTTTATGGTTGATAAAAAATTCCGATCAATACGAATAAAATATTTTTTAATTGGATTGAATCGGTATTTTATTAATCATGAAAATTTTATTTGATACCAGTCAAATATTTTTCAATGGGATCCAATTGGTATTTTATCAATAGTAAAAATTCCGGTTGATCCCAATACAATATTTTTCAATTTGATTCATTCGGAGTTTTATCAATCATGACAATTCTAATTGATACCAGTAAAACGTTTTTCAATGGGATCCAATTGGTATTTTATCGATAGTGAAAATTCCAATTGATGACAATAAAATGTTTCTCATTTGATTAAATAGGTATTTGATTGATCATTAAGATTCTAATTGATATCAGTGAAATATTTTTCAATAGAATTCAATGGGTATTTCATCAATCATAAAAATTCCAATTGATACCAAGAAAATATTTTCTCATTAGATTCAATGGGTATTTTATGGTTGATAAAAAATTCCGATGGATAACAATAAAATATTTCCTAATTGGATTCAATCGGTATGTTATTAATCATGAAGATTCTAATTGATACCAGTCAAATATTTTTCAATGGCATCCAATAGGTATTTTATCAATAATAAAAATTCCAATTCGTACGGACACAATATTTTTCAATTTGATTTAATCGGCATTTTATTGATCATTACAATTATAATTGGTACCAGCAACATATTTTTTCAATGGGATCCAATGGATATTCCATCACTGATGAAAATTCCGATTGATACCAATGAAATATTTTCTAATTGGATTCTCTTGGTATTCTGTGATTATAGTTTCCTATTCCAGCAACTTTCCCATTAGTTCCAACACATCGAGGTCACCAGGGATTCCGATAAAAACCAATGATCCGATGCAATGAAAGAAATTTCAAAACTGAATCAGTTATTGCCGGTACATACCTATAGGACTTTAGAATCTGTAAACTTGCCTATTATTTCCAATAAATTTGAATGTTGGAATAATCCAATTAAAACCCATTCATCATTCAATTTCACAAATTTTCCCATTAGTTCCAATAGATTGAAATTGTGGAAACTTCCGATAAAAACCGTTTGCCTGATGTAATGGAGAAAATTTCAATCATCCAATCAGATATCTCTCATACAGACCAATAGATTATGTGAAGTCCGATGAATTCCCATAAAATGCAGATTTTTTAATCGGTGAATCCCCGATTGAAACCTATAGAAAAGAGATTCCAATAAACTCTCATTGATTTTGAATCGGGGATTGAACTGTTCCGATTGATCCTATGCAGTCCGATTAATTCTCAATCGGTTTCTATCGGATCTCATCGGATTTTTTAACCAGGGTCTTATAAACTGTTCTCATCCAGCATAGGAAACTTTATTACCTATGCTGGATGTTAACAGATTACAAAAGTTTTGTGATATCATAACATTGAGCGTAGGGCTGTTAGAATAAAAAGTATATTTCTCTAACGCTGAACACAGTATTTTCACAGCAGAGTGTGATTTTTCCAAACTTTGAATAGGTAATGTACATTGAATATTTTCTGCAGTGTAGCCCTAACGTGTTTTGTCAACATGGAAAAAACATAAAAATGGAATTCTCCACAGTTTTCTTTGGAAAATTTCGTACAGAGCAATCTATCAAACATTGTGTTTCTACATGTTCTGTGAACATTGATGAAATAATCTCAATATTCAAGCGCGGGTGTTTTTAAGTATTTATATAATATTTATATGCTTTATATGTGTACACAATATTTATAAGTGGAGCAAATAAATTTTTATCATTCTCAAATTCTTATGAAGCATATTCAAAAGTATGTTTATGGCATGTAATAGAAACATAAAATACTTTAGATTGCAAAATTTTACAGTATAATTTGTAAACTATGGATTATGAAACCAATTTTTGTATATGAAGTGGATATATATGTTGAAATTTTCTACTTACCGAATACACGGTAAACACCCGTTGGTCCGAAAGCCCATTAGTTCGAAGCACCGTTGGTCCGAATTATAAAATTCCGAATGAAAGTAATTCCGAAAATGTTCTGGTGAAATTTTATCTCATTCGCACATGACTAGTAACGTTTAGTTATATTTCGGATTATTCTCATTCGGAATTTTATAATTCGGACGAACGGCGCTTCGGACTAACGGGCTTTCGGACCAACGGGTGTTTACCGAATACACACCTTTTGTTATAAATATACTTTTGAACATTGGCTAAGTTGATTTAATTCCAAGTAACCACCCTTAATTTACTCATGATCAATTTATTGTTGAATTCCAATAGTAACTTTTTTCATTTCAGATACTTAATTCCTTGATTTATAGAAATGTTAAGTTATGAATGAAATTTCATTTTCAGTTGAGAAAAATCAATATTAATTGAGATGCTTGAATTCATGATGAAATTTTGTAAAAAATGATTATAAATGAAAAACAAGTATTTGTGTCATTTGAATTCATTTTATACTGAATTGAATTGTGAATCTATTCATTCTAATTAATATTGATTTTTGTGATTGAAATTGTATTTTGTTAAGAAGTTAACGTTTTTAAGAACCAGGAAATTAAATATCTGAAATGGAAAAAATGATTATACATAACTATATCTATATATCTATCACACGTACATTCAGTACCCTACATGTCCGTGTAGCAGCTTATGGGATTCCCCACTCACATACGAGAACGTATTTGTGTAGGTAAAATTCCCCAGGCACACTAGCGCTGCCTGGTCCTGTGGATAGTGAACTACGAGGTCTCGGTGACTAACAGTGACTCAGGCGGTGGCTTGCGTACCTTGGTGCGTGCAGATTAATTTCAAAAATACACAATGACAATTTTGACAAATCATTTTACAAACAAAGACCAATATCGGTACAAAGATTTTGACAATAATGGAGTAACTGATAGTAAGTTTGACCACATTTTGATTGCACGTTTTGATTTTAAAATCAAAGGCCCTCAAACATCACCAGTAAATCAAATTTTTCGCCATTTCTGCTCTTAAATTTTGTGATTGATATAAATATGACATAATCATTAACGACTGGTATATCTGAGGTTGTATCGTAATAGAAATTGCTTCGATGTTTTGCGAATATTGCAAAATGGAATGACGAAAATGTTTTTATTGAATTGAAATCATTTATTTCAAGTTGGATGGGGACTAGCCCAGAACTCACGAGAACGTCTGATATTGAGAGGTTATTTCACAGCTTGCAGTTATCACAAACCGGGAATCAATAACTAATTTACTTTTGCATTGAATTTGCAATTCCAAATAAATGATGGTTCGTTGTGCATTCAGAATCTGTCATTGTTTTTCAAAACGATGATAGATTCTAAACAAAATCAGTAAAAATATTGTGTACTCACACACAACACAATACCTCCCAGCATGTTAGTGAAATTTGGATCGTTTATTGAAACGAATTGGTAAGCGAATAAAGAGATGCTCAACTATTAAAGAACAACAATCTTGCAGTTCATTCTTTCAACGATGTTTCCTATTGCAAGTTGCTCAATCGAGAACATGAACACTGATGATTTATCAGACTTCGTAAATTTGGATTTTCGTTTTGTTTTTATAAACGGTTCAAACTTCAAGAACATTCTCCCAGCAACATCTTGAGGAGATCCAAAGAATATTGCAATGTCCTTAGTATATCCTGAGGACATTGCCAGAAGATCTGTGCTGCATAGGCTTTTTAATGCTTCCTTAATGCTTTCCTACAATAAACCTAAATTTGATCTCAAAGGCCTGTGTTCTCTTAGGGTTGAGATCCTTTCAGTAAGCTAGTAAGCTAATAATTATGATACAAATTAGGAAAAAAACGATTATTCACATTCCATACGAAGAGCATTGATTTGATTAATTGTTATCCTTATGTCCAGTTAAAGTTTTTTAGCTTCATGGAAAATTGAGGAAGACTATCTTCGTTGAATCTCAATCCAAGGAATACATACTTTTTGTGAAATTATGAATGAGGCATATTTCTTGAAAAGTTGCATTAAATGCTGAGAATAATAAAACACAAAGTTACTCTGAATATTTTATTCCTGTGATGCAATAAATATTTATGTGGAACTTATAAACTATAAGAACAAGACTGTTCTAAATATTCCTGAAACATACATACAATGTTTGAAACATGATCAAACATGATTTGAGAACTTGTGAAATGAAAAATGGATACCCTCAGTATTTAATATATGGAGTTCCATAGCATGTTAAAACAGTCTCTTTCCAATATTTTATGAATACTGATAGTATATATATAGAAACTTTTATGAATATAATCACACTACATGGAAGGATATTCCCTCTCAAAAAAACTTGAAGAGAAACTGGATAAAACCAAGGAGTATCAGGAGGGAACATAGCGGTGGTAGGGACAAAATGGAAACACACACTCAAGATCTACTTTCTGATGGGTCTAATCCATGAGAGCACAATTCTAAGAGTAAAAAGTGAATTTTACTTTTGGAAAAAGAATTCCTGTTGGTCGAAGCCATAAGAAAGTTGGTCTCGAGAGTGTGAGTTTCCGTTTCAATCATTTCTATTTCTTCCACTGTTATGTTTCCTCCTGGTACTCCTTGGATAAAACCCGGATGATGATCCAGATAAACATCGAATGAGAATCCGGATGAAACTTGCCGGGGTTTCATTCAAATATATCCGAGCGCTGTCACCGTAATCCTTTATTCGGTTCCATCCGGATCCTATCTGGGTTTTAGGACTAGATATTTTTTGGAATCTCAAATCAGACTCGAACAAGGAACCGAAGGAGTTTTATCCAAATGTCATGCGGAATTGCGAAAAATACCCAGTGTTAAAATTGGAATAGAACTGGCAAAGCCTGTATTCGCGCCGGATACACCCGAACGGATCTTTTATCCGGCTTTGATCCCCATCTAGATCCCCATCTGGATTTTTACCAGGATTATATTTATTCCACATTCGAAGATTTATGGATTAAATTCAAATTTTTGGCATGCTTCTAAACGTAATTCAACTAATCATTATATGTTAATTAAACTTTCGAATTTAATATCATTTATGATTATTTTCTTTAATGTATCAAAATGATGTAAAATTTGAATTTGATATGGTAAATTATTTACTGCAATTAATGATGAATGTCTAATTCCATATTTTTCCAGATAAATTGATGAGATGGCTTCTTAATTTTGGGGTAATAATTTCATGTATCATACTTATACTATGTTCATTACTAAATGTTAGTCATGAACAAGCATTTGTGGTTCATAAATATTGTATGAATATGACCCAACCACTGTTACTCACTACTTCAAAAAAATTTTTGTCTATTGGTCTTGATTCATCTTTGCTGAGACACATGAAAAATTTACCACTTGAAGATACAAAGTTCATTCATTTGGCACAACATTTAAGTCCAGCTTTCGTTAGAATTGGAGGGACATCAGCAGATTGTTTATTCTTTAATAAGGTTTGTAAATTCTTATTCTTCATTTTGTTTTTAGAATATACTTCATTCTCAAATAAGCATATTTCTAATTATCCATACAGAGCCAGAATGTTTTTTATATTTTTTATAAGTATATTTCAATATGACTGGGGTCTGAATACCCAAAAAACACCGAAGGTCTGGAAGATATCTACAAGATATCTTTTAGATACGTCGAAAAGGTGTGTTAGATATCTAAATGACGTCACAAAAGAGATATCTTAAGGATATATCAGGACTGCCAATTAGTCAGTAAAATCAGTTTAAGTTAGTAATTTGTCAATTTTCGAGTAAAGTGGTTAAGTACAGTCAGTATTTCAAGCAATCAACCATTTTTTCAACTTGATATTTCACTCATCCCTTTCAGAGAAGAAAAACTGAAATTTTCGATTTTTTGGTGAAAATTCAAAATTAAATTTTCCACAGATTTCTCTCAGTCGATCTTTAAATTTAATTAAATATTCAAAGTGATGAACATGGGAAGAAGAAGGAATGGAGGAAGAAATGCTCCTTTGAATTCTTGTTTTCATTCATCTTGAAAATTTTTCCTATGCTCATTATCAGTTGAATCCGATGCGCAGCAATGTACCGTAGGTTAATGAGCGGTTGATGCAGAAGGTGAATTGTTATTAACAATTCATTTCAACGAATGGGTAATACTGGGAATATTTTGTAAGAAAAATATATTTTCTCATCAAAATCATTCGATTCTCTCGTCAAAGTGTTGTCTAATTATGTAAGTATGTAGTTGAATATAATTGCTTGATATTGTAAACGAATTATGAAGGCAATATGGTGATTTGGACAATTACTGGGGGAAAATTATTATTTTTCTCTCCTGATTGACTTGAAGTTATATTGTTGATGATATTTGCAGATTAAAAGTTCTTCTCATGAGATATTGTTGAGAGATTTCATATTAATTTTGTTAGATACTAGTAAATTGCCGATGAAAACTTCTGATCTTTCAACATTGTCTCCAATATAATTTGGAGTCAGTTGAGAGAGAGAGAGATTATCATTTTCTTCCAATATTTGCCCGAACTGCTAATTTGTGCACATGATTCATTGATGAGATCTATCAACAACTTCAGATGATAAATCTTCATGTGTGAAGATCATCATCAATATAAGTTTGAGTCAATCAGGACGAAAAAATTATTCTCCCTCAACAATTGTCCAGCCTTCAGAGAAATATACTTTATTTTGACCAAAACGCTTCATTTTTCAACCAATTTTTTGGAGAAGAAATGAAGAGTATTGCTCAAAAGGAAGTAAATTTTCCTAACGGAGGTTCCAAAATCTCCCATTCAATTTGTTTATACTGTCAGCAAAGTATATTCAACTACATGCTTCCATGATTAAGTATCACTTTGGCAAGAAAAAACGAACAATTTTGATGGAAAAATGTATTTTATTCCCAAAATACTCCCATTATCAACTATTTCTTCGAATAATTTGTTGATAAAAATTAATCTTCTGCATCAACCATTCATGTATTTATAGTACAATCCTGTTCATCGAATTCAATTGACAGTAGGCGCAGAGAAAATTTTCAGAATGAGTGAAAACAAAAGTTGATAAAGGACATGTCTTTTGTAATTTACTTTAATTGAAAAATTTAATTGGAGGATCGATTTGGAGAAATCTTTTGAGAATTCCATTCTCAATAGGATTTGAGAGGGGACACTTAATAGCAGACTAACTATAATAGCATGTTGAACATTCGTTGTGTAATTAGCAATAAATAATGGGTGAATTGCTGAGTCGAAAAATTTGGACTATTTTTATCCTTCACTTCTTATTTTAGTCCACTTCACTCCTCCTTCAACTGATTTTACCTTCGAAGATTTGAACTGATGTTTTCTGATAGATAGTCAGATGTACTGCCCAATTATATGCATTAGTCTCTGAGAAAAAAAATGTTGAACATAGTATTTTTTTTTTGGACTGTCGCAGTAGAGGGTCCCCTCAACATATACATACGTTGGGAATTTTCCGTACTTGCACGGAAATTTGCAGTAAAATTATATTAAAAATCCTATAAAGTTTGGAATTTTCAGTTAAATTTATGGTGAATTCCATACATATTAGGTGCGCAACTGAGTTCTGGCTGTTTTTTTTCTTGTGAAAATGCAACTTAATTGTGAAGAAATGGCTGCAAATGAATCATTCAAAGTATTTCCCATCGTTAGCTACAACTTTTACCCATTTTTCTGGCAGAGCTCGAATACCGTTACGATAAAAGTGTTATTTTGAGGCTATCCACGAATCAAGCCATTTTTTGATGTCTTCATATGAGCGGAACTACTGATCAGCCAGACCATGTGCAATCGAATGGAACAAATAATAATCAGACGGCGCAATATCTGAAGAGTATGTCGGGTGGGGTAAGACTTTCCATTTGAGCGTTTCCACTTAGGTTTTAACGGGTTTGGCAACATGAGGCCGAGCGTTGTTTTGCAGTGAAATCACTTTGTCGTGCCTCTGCTCGTATTGTGGCCGTTTTTCGCGCATCACTCGGCTCAGTCGCATCATTTGAGTTCGACACCGTTCCCCAGTGATGATTTCGTTTGGTTTCAACAACTCGTAATAAATAACACCGACCTGGTCCCACCAAATACACAGCATAATCTTTGCAGCGTGAATATTCTGCCGAGCCGATGATGTAGAAGCATGACCGGGCAGTCCCCATGACTTTCTTTTCTTTGGGTTGCTGTCATGAATCCATTTTCCATCACCTGTCACGATGCGATGGAGAAAACCCTTTTTTTTTTGCCCCTGGAGCAGTTGTTCACAGGTGAAAAAACGACACTTCACCTCCCTTGGCTTCAACTCATAAGGAACCTAAGTTCCTTGCTTTTGAATCATTCCCAACGCATGCAATCGCTTGGAAAATGGCTTGGCGGGTAACTTCTGATGCCGAAGCAAGCTGTTTTTGCGTTTCGTAACGGATCCTCATCGAGCAATGCCTCCAATTCAGCGTCTTCGAATGTTTTTGGCTTCCCTTCACGCGGACGGTCGTCAACATCGAAATCACTGTCTTTGAAGCGACGAAACCAATCACGGCATGTTGTTTCACTCAGAGCAGTACCTATCTCCGTAAACTTCTTGGACCTGTCAATACGCTTCAGCCACCGTTTTCTCCGAATGAAATAAGAAAATCAACACTTCCCGCAAATGACGATTATTTGGCACAAAATCGGGGATTTTCACACAATCAAAATTATATGACGCCAAAACAAAATCACTGACGTGTTGACGCGATTTGTTATCATATGTCTAGGCTTGGTTCATGACGTTTTGGATATGTCAGATTCGACCACCGCTTATGGAGCCATCTATTAGAAACAGCGAGAACTTGGTTGCGCACCTAATATATATACAGCGTGGTCCATTTGAAGGGATATAGTCAAATATCTCGGAAACTAGTAGAGATGGAAAAAAATGTTCCAGATAAAAAGTTGAGGGTTCCAAGGGGGAAGTATGATGCTGACCTTGAAAAATCCCTCAGAGGTCATTTTGAAGGTCATTTGGGGGTCAAGATGGTTTTTTTGAATGGGACCCCCATTTTTTTATCATGGCATGGAAAAGCTGGTTTCAAACCCTTTACGAAACACTGGTCATGGACCCCTTTCCGCCTGTTGGGGTGCAAGGTATGGACCGTCAAAGTTATTGATGAACTACTCTTAGCGCTACCCAGGAACAACGACGTGGACGTGGTAGTTTTCTGTTCCCTCCGGAGTGCTTGATTATTGTGAGTCCCCTTGCCTCTCACATGTGAGGTGCTTGATTATTGTGACTCCCCTTGCCTCTCATATGAGGGGTGCTTGATGCTGTTACAATAATTGCTCGAAGTTACCTCCCTCTGCCTGGATACATAATCCCAGGCTCCGCCGAAAATTTGTAACCGTCTTCAGAAACACTGATCGCGGTATGTTGGCATGCCGCAGTGCGGATGCGATCGATCATGCCCCCCCCCCCCCGTTGTTGGTTGGGCCTTGAATACTTCGTCTTCCAGAAATCCCCACAAGAAAAAGTCGGGAGATGTCAAGTCGGGTGAGCGTGGAGGCCACGCAACTGGCCCACCTCGTCCAATCCACCTTCCCGGGAAATGATGATCAAGGTATTCCCTCACGATCAATGCGTAATGGGGTGGCGCTTCATCTAGTTGGACCCACATCCTCTGCCTTAAATGATCCGCCAGAAATTCCAGAAACATGGGGCCGTTCAAAGTGCCGTTGAAAAAATGTGGACCGACTAAATAGCCATTGACGATCCCGCACCACACATTTACGCTCCAACGATGTTGGTTGTCGATTGCTCGATACCAATGCGGATTAACATCCGACCAGTAATGAGAGTTGTGTCTATTCAAATGCCCAGTGCTCTGAAAAGATGCTTCGTCGGAGAACATTACATAGTCGAAGAATTGAAGATCGTCAACCAGCCTTGCTCGTGCCCAATTGCAGAATCTAATTCGGAGTCTCATGTCGTTTGGAGTGAGAGCTTGAGTTAACGTGATGTGGTATGGTCAATATTTGACATGCTTCAAGATTCTCAAAATAGTAGTCCGGGGTATACCAGTTATTCGTGCCAACGATCTGCTACTAACATGAGGGTCCAAGTGGATAAGTCCCAATATGGTGAGTGCACGGATATCATTCTCATCGTACCGGTGATGTCTTAGATCTCACTACAATACTCCTTGTCGAGCCCTCAATTCGAGACGACGGATGGTCGTGGAGTGTGCGATGCGGCGATCGGGATACCGATCCCGGTAAAATCTTGCGGCTTCGTTGTAATTATTGTGACATGAGCCAAGCACAAGCATCATATCAATAATTTCAGAGGGTGGATAGTGACTCATTTCTCCGATTGAATCGAATAAAATAAATTGATAAATGTAGATGATTGAATATGCAAAGGAGAACGATTGTGATGGTCTCAGTTTAGAACCAGTGTTTAAATGATCACGTATTTCCGTAATCATCCACATAACCAACCATAATAAACAGAAATTCGATGTTTCTGTTTGTTTATGTATTCTTGTTCATCGCTTTTCTCCGAAGATCGGAACTGATTTCAATGCAGATTAGAGTTAATTTCATTGGAAAAAGAAAAGCGTAAACATACACAAACGGGGACACTGAGTCTCTGCTTATTATGGTTGGTAGTAATGTGTACGATTTATTACGATTATTACGTTTCAAATCGAATAAATTATTCCATATGATTCAATGAGGGGTAAAAAAGAGTATCGACTCTCAAAAATTGTTGAAAGGTTGCTGGAAACATTGGAAGTATTGACCATACCACATAACCTCGATTAGGATGCACATTCGAACGGATACGGAAATCCTTCGAGCTTCCAGAGAATTCACCAAAGAGAGTTACACTGTAGAGAATTTCTTTGTAGATTTACCAAAAAAATTTGGAATTTTTTTCGTAAATGAGGGAGGACATGATCGATCGCATCCGCACTGTTTGTGCCAACATACCAGGATTATGCATGCAAGCAGAGGGAGGTAACTTCGAGCAATTATTGTAACAGCATCAAGCACCCCTCATGTGAGAGGCATGGGGAGTCACAATAATCAAGCACCTCACATGTGAGAGGCAAGGGGACTCACAATAATCAAGCACTCCGGAGGGAACAGAGAACTACCACGTCCACGTCGTTGTTCCTCTTAGCGTCGCTAAGAGTAGTTCATCAATAACTTTGACGGTCCATACCTTGCACCCCAATAGGCGGAAAGGGGTCCATGACCAGTGTTTCGTAAAGGGTTTGAAACCAGCTTTTCCATGCCATGATATAAAAATGGGGGTCCCATTCAAAAAAACCATCTTGACCCCCAAATGACCTTCAAAATGACCTCTGAGGGATTTTTCAAGGTCAGCATCATACTTCCCCCTTGGAACCCTCAACTTTTTATTTGGAACATTTCCTTCCATCCCCACTAGTTTCCGAGATATTTCACTATATCACTTCAAATGGACCACCCTGTATATATGTATATACAGGGTGGGGCATTTAAAGTGTCGCGGGCGTTTTTTCCAAAAATAAAATATGATACGAGAAAATTTTTCGGACAAAAATTGTAGGGTATCGAGGGGGACATCCGATGGTGGCTTTGACATGCCTTGGCTTTGACCTCAAATCTCATCTTCAAGGGCATTCTGAGGTCAACTCTTGTTTTTTAAATAGCATCTCATATTTTTTACTGCAGATTTGGATTCTAGGTCAAAAACCAAGAAACTTTTGTCTGAACCATTTTCCTGAAATCCGCAAAGATGGCGCTCTAATCGATATTGTTCCATACTGAATCTGACATTAGAATAACTCGAAAACGAAGGGTCTTGGAGGAGAATGTTTCGGACAAAAGTTGTCTGATTCCAAGGGGGACCCCTTGAACTGAAACGGAGGTGATGGGGTATAACAGACAAAACACAACACATTTCAATCGTCTACATCACTTGGATAATTTTGATGCAGTAGATGCTCAAAATGATGGCCTCCGACTTCAATACACATTTCAAAACGTTTCACAAAATATTGCTGGACTCGTGCTAAAATATCTTCATTGATGCTCGCGCATGCATTGATGATTCGTTGACGCATATTCTCAGGTGTAGTCGGTGCTTGTTGATAAACTGTATCTTTTATGTATCCCCATAAAAAAAAATCTGGAGAAGTAACATCCGGAGAACGGGCAGGCCAATGAACTGGTCCACGACGTCCTATCCATCGTCCAGGATAATCTCTGTCCAATATTTCTCGAGCTGTGACTGCATAATGGGATGGACAACCATCGTGTTGATACCACATATTCAATCGTTCCTGAATAGGTATGTCTTCAAGTAATGTTGGAAGTACTTGATCTAAGAAATGTCTGTACTTCTCTCCATTTAGCGTATCTGCAATGAAGTACGGTCCAATTACTCGAGATCGAAAAATACCACACCAAACATTCACAGCCCATTGTCTTTGATGCTCTACTTGACGTAACCATCTTGGATTTTCTGTCGCCCAGTAATGCATATTATGTCGATTTACTTGACCATGATTGGTGAACGTCGACTCATCAGAAAATAATATGTTGATGAAGTTGTTATTGTGCATTTGCGCTAGACCCCATCGACAAAACTGTACACGATTTTCGAAATCATCACCGTGAAGGTCTTGATGCAAACAAATGTGATACGGATGGAATTTGTGACGTTTCAGTATTCGAAGAACACTTCTTCGAGAAATTCC
This sequence comes from Gonatopus flavifemur, assembly GCA_018340375.1. NCBI lineage: Eukaryota > Metazoa > Arthropoda > Insecta > Hymenoptera > Dryinidae > Gonatopus > Gonatopus flavifemur. Next base: position 8,428,265 of record JAFFJZ010000013.1, read on the forward strand.
CGAATGGAGTTCAATTTCACGAGAGCTCACGTGTGGATTATCGGCTACTGCAGCTAGTACATTAACTTCCGCATTTTCTCCGCTAACAGTTCTCATTCGATGTCGTTTTTCCCTTGTAACACTTCCCGTTTCTGAGAATAATTTTGTAATGCGTTGAAAATACCTAATGGATGGCGTTGTCCTTTCAGGAAATCGTTCTGCATACAAGTCATATGCTTGTCTGGGGTTCTTATGCACTTCACCGTAAATGTAGATCATATCGATCTTTTCAGAAACCGTGTATCGGATATCCATGATTTTCAATTTGTCATAAACCAAGTAATAATCAAATGTAACTGACAAACTGACTTTCAAAATCGTGAATTTTCACTGAACCCCGTCGTTTAATTACATCGCGTGAGCTCTGAATAGTGGTAATGTAGACGATTGAAATGTGTTGTGTATTGACAACTTTTGTACGAAACATTCTTTTGCAAGACCCTTCGTTTTCGAGTTATTCTAATGTCAGATTCAGTATGGAACAATATCGATTAGAGCGCCATCTTTGCGGATTTCAGGAAAATGGTTCAGACAAAAGTTTCTTGGTTTTTGACCTAGAATCCAAATCTGCAGTAAAAAATATGAAATGCTATTTAAAAAACAAGAGTTGATCTCAGAATGCCCTTGAAGATGAGATTTGAGGTCAAAGCCAAGGCCACCATCGGATGTCCCCCTCGGTACCCTACAACTTTTGTCCGAAAAATTTTCTCGTATCTCACTTTATTTTTGGAAAAAACGCCCGCGACACTTCAAATGCCCCACCCTATATATATATATATATATATATATATATCGGAAATGGATTTCCTATCCAGTGATCGGGATTTTCCGGTTGCCGTATACAGGAAAATTCCGAATATTTTTTACAGCGCACATATCCAAAATATTTCTTCATCTCTTTCAAGATGTCTTTTAGACTATGCTGATTCCACCTGACAGGTGTTTCAAAAATACCTTGAAGGCATGTTTCTGACCAGGGTGGTGACAAAACCCGGAAATCAGGGAAAACAGGGAAATCTCAGGGATTTTTGATATTCTGAAAATCTCAGGGAAATCTCAGGGATTTTTGATATTCTGGAAATCTCAGGGAAATCTCAGGGAATTTCGAAAATAAAATTGGAAACTCAGGGAAATGTGTGGGAAGTCGATGTTCAAATTGGGATTCGGTATTGCCATTGTTTTCTTTCCACTTTTACCTAACTTTTAACTGATTCTTATGGAAATCTCACATTGGAAATAATATATATAAATATAGTTTTTTGATTTTTTTTTTCTTATCAAAATGAAATTGAATGAAGGAAACATTCAACAATTTTTCAATACAGGAAATAGCTGATATCTAAAGAAATATAAATGAATTGTAATAATCAGTCAGATTTTTAAAAATTTTTCTAGAATATTTCGAGAATATCCAATTCTTACAGTTCATCTGTATTCCTCTAGTGAATAAATTTGAACTATTCTCTGTATTGAAAAATTGTTGATTGTTAATTGTTCTTTTCATTCAATTCTATTCTGATGAGGAAACAACTTTCAGTGCTTTTTTCAAAAAATCATAATTGACCAAAATTTATCCAGTAGAGCATAAAAAGTGAGTTTGTAACTTTCACTACATAAAAATTTGAACAATCAGTCAATAACCTGATAGCACATGGAAAATTTGTTCCCAAGAACAAGAAATAGAATTGTTCAAGAACTCTTTTTGAATTTGATGAATTCAACAAGAGTTTGGAGGAGTTCAATGTTTGAGACATTAGCGAGTCCTGTTCCCTTTCATCATATAAATTGGGAAATAACCCAGCTTAAGAAGACCTATTAGAACCGATTAGAAAATTTTTGCCTGAATTTGATCGGTTTACGTCAAGAAAGAGGTGATCAAAATCTCGCTAATCTTTCACCTGTATTCAAGTGGTCCTCACTCTCTTTTTAAAACCATTTAAAATCTATCAACCTTGAGCGGACGGGACTAGTCCCCAAAGAGACCACCCTGGGAAACACCATTTTTCTACCTCCGTGAACTTGGCCGGGACCCGGAACGGATTTGAAACTTATATACGGCAATCGAAAGAGCATCGTTTGTACCTGATTGTACCGAAAAATTTTCGTTTGTACCTCAAAGGGGGCGGAGATACGGCCCGGGGGCTTATGCCCCCGCCTGTGACTGGAACCGATAGGGACGATCTGGGTGTCATTTGAAAGGGCTTCGTTTGTACTTGATTGTACCGATGATATTTTCGGTTGTACCTCAAAGGGGGAGGAGATATGAGGAAAAATAGTTTTGAGCAATTTATATCGATGTTTTTGGGGATTTCTGATTAGGAGGACTCTGGATTGCTTCGGACTGTATCCTGAACTGTGTAAGATCTTGAGGCAGAGACCCATACACCTCAAGAGTAGAATCCCGTCGTTTGTACCTTCTCAGTTTCGCCACAATAAGCCCAGGTTGCCCGGAAATCGATATAATTTCAAGATTTTTTCTCCATCTGGACCCAGGATTAGTCCAGGCTACGTTCTGAACGGCATTAAAACTTAGATTGAACCTCCTCACATACTAGACAAATGATTTCGTCGATTGTACCTCCTCGGTTTTGCCACAATCAGCCTAGATTGCCCAAAAATCGATGTAATTTCACGATTGTTTTTCCATCAGGACCCAGGATCAGTCCAGGCTATGTTCTGAACGGCATGGAAACTTAGATGGAACCTCCTCACATAGTGGAAAAAAAGTTCTCATGCCGTTCAGAACATAACCTGGACTAATCCTGGGTCCTGATGGAAAAAAAATCGTGAAATTATATCGATTTTTGGGCAATCTGTGCCTATTGTGGCAAAACTGGGGAGGTACAAACGACGAAATCATTTTCCTAGTATGTGAGGAGGTTATGCCTAAGTTTCCATGCAGTTCAGAATATAGCCTGGACTGATCCTGGGTCCTGATGGAAAAACAATCGTGACATTACATCGATTTTTGGGCAATCCAGGCTAATTCTGGCAAAACTTTGGAGGTACAAACGACGAAATCATTCTTCTAGTGTGTGAGGAGGTTTGACGTAAGTTTGCATGCAGTTCAGAATATAGCCTGGACTAATCCTGGGTCCTGATGGAAAAACAATCGTGAAAGTATATCGATTTTTGGGCAATCTAGGCTGATTGTGGCAAAACCCGGGAGGTACAATCGACGGAATCATCTTTCTAGTATGTGAGGAGGTTCAATCGAAGTTTTCATGCCGTTCAGAACATAGCCTGGACTAATCCTGGGTCCTGATGGAGAAAAAATCGTGAAATTGTATCGATTTTCGGGCAATCTGGGCTTATTGTGGCAAAACTGAGAAGGTACAAACGACGGGATTCTACTCTTGAGGTGTATGGGTCTCTGCCTCAAGATCTTACACAGTTCAGGATGCAGTCTGAAGCAATCCAGAGTCCTCCTAATCAGAAATCCCCAAAAAAATCGATATAAATTGCTAAAAACTATTTTTCCTCATATCTCCTCCCCCTTTGAGGTACAAACGAAAATATCATCGGTACAATCAAGTACAAACGAAGCCCTTTCAAATGACACCCAGATCGTCCCTATCGGTTCCAGTCACAGGCGGGGGCATAAGCCCCCGGGTCGTATTTCCGCCCCCTTTGAGGTACAAACGAAAATTTTTCGGTACAATCAGGTACAAACGATGCTCTTTCGATTGCCGTATATAAGTTTCAAATCCGTTCCGGGTTCCGGCCAAGTTCACGGAGGTCATTTTTCTTGTTTCTAAGGGGAATTTGGTGTGTTGAACACAGGAGAAATGGTAAAGAATTTTTTGAGTCACCCGGTCCTCTGAAGGTTAAGGAGGTAGCCCGGTGTAAAACATCAGAAACAAGCAATGTTTTGTGGATGTATTTCAGAAACAACTGTTCAGCATATAGTTTTGCAATTTGCAGCATTTATTGTTCGCGTATTGAAGAATTCAAATTAATTTTTTGGTGCAATTATGTGGAAGTTTGAGCCAGGTACAGCAGCAAATACGGAAAAAGAGTGAAAATTCACTCTTATGGAGTGAAAACTCACTCTTTAGGAGTGAAATCTCACTCTTATTGGACTTGCAGTATTTTAACTCTTTAGGAGTGGATTTTCATTCCAAAAAATTTGGAGAGTAATTTTTCTGAAAGGAAAAACAAAAACAGGTGTTTGTCTTTTCTTGTTCTACGCCAGGCTATCCCCTTGAGAGATATTTCCCCTCAGTATTTGGTTGGATTGTCCAAGCCACCAACATGCCCAATTTGTGAAAATCGGCGATTCGGATGATTGGAGTTCGGATAATTAGATTTCTACTGTATTACTCTTACTTTGTCATGTATATTACCAGAGCTGGGTTTGTTACGTAATTTTGTAATTCCTCACGTAATATACCTGCTTCCTGAAGTATAATGTATGTAAGATCCTTTAACCCTCCTCAAGAGCATGAAGTTGATTTTGCACGTAAAATACTCAGTTTTTCTTTACATCCCTATCAAAAAAATCCAGGTGAGTCCCATGGAAATCTACATGGGAATTTCAGGAGATTTCATGGGTACCCATTGATTTCCATTTGGGTTCCTAGGCAATCTTAGGTGTGACTCGCGGTGACTTTTGACGGGGGTGTCATAAACCATATAAAATACTCGGAAGTATTTATTATATCAACTCTGCACGGAGAGATATGTAGAATCAAATTTACTATGGTCCTTTGTAATCGAATAACAGGCTGAACTTACAATAAAATTTACTATGACGAAACAATACGCAGTAAAAAATTTTGTATTAAAAACTGTCCACTCAATACTCGTATTGAAAGTCAACACAAAAAATTATCAAATTGATAGAGTTTCAATGTAAATTGACATTTTCGCGTCAATTCCACACATTCTTTGTATCAATATTCGAAACGAATTTTGAGTGGACCGTTTGGGACATGCGCATGTGTTTAAAATACACAAAATTTTTTACTCTGTAGACACCTGATCACATTTACAATGTCTTACAGTAAATTCCATTGGAAAGTCAGTCTGTTCCTCGGTTTCAATAATCACGTAGTGAATTCAACTATAAATATCTCTCCGTGTGCGTTCAACGTTGAAAATTATCAAATTTTATGCTTATCATCAAAATTATATTTGCTGAGTCGAAATAATTAATACTTGAGCGTTGGAAAACATTTTATTTGTACATAATATAAAAGTTCACAAACCTCAGGGAAATTTACAAAAAGTACTCCTGGAAAACCGGGAATTCTCAGGGAATTTGAAAATGAGATTTTTGTCGCCACCCTGCTGACATTACTTGAAGATGTCTGAAAGATATCATTTCGATATATCTTGAAAATATCTCTTTTGTGACGTCTTTTAGATATCTAAAAGAGATCTTTTCGATGTATCTAAAAGTTTTCTCCCTGAAGATATCTTGTAAATGTCTTCAAGACCTTCGGTGTTTGTTGCGTTTTGAAATAAGCGTGTTGTCGAGTGTCCAATACATGAATTCAATGCTTTCTGAGGAAAGGAACTCGTTATAATACATTAGTACGAGCGTGTGCTGAAACCATGCTCCAAATGCTTGTATTATACAGATCAAAAGTAAGAATTTCATGGATCAAAAGTACGGTGCTATTCAAGGCACAAACACTTGGGATCAGTGATGCCAGAAATTCCAACTTTCGCCAACTTTTGCCCCCTGCATTAAGACATTTTGCCTCTACACAAATCAAATTTCTTTTGTCGGCGGCTTTATTGTGTGTGTGGAATTTCTATACAGATGATGCCCGATGGAGGGGGCAAAACTTGGTCTCTGGCATTACTGCTTAGGATACCATTATACTTTTTGAGTCTGTGAGTCAAAGGAGGTCCCTCTTTCTTCGTTTTCAGAAACGGTTTTCTCGAATATCTGTATAGGCGGAGCATTAAGTCAAAGCTCCGCTCTCGCGCATCTGATGAATAAGTGTCCTAATCTTCACGAGATTGCATTTGATATAAAATCGTGGACGGTGTTCATGCACTCCGAGAGCGAAGACCACGCTATGAGAGAATGAGTTAAGCGGTTCTAACTTAATAATAATATTGTAGATTCATATTATAAAAATTGAGTTATTCTTACTCCATTTTCGTACTTTATAAGTATGATTGAGTCAAAGCTTTCGACTCATTCGATTTATATGCAAAAAACGCACGAGTTTTCTCTTGGTATGAGGTCTATTAAGGTATCTGATCATTCCCATCAAACTGCAATCGGACCAATTGCATCTTTTTTTCCCGGGAAAAAATGGTCGTATATAAGCGTATATGAATCATATATAAACATATATGAAATACATATGAACATATATAAACATATATGAGCATATATGGATTTTGGCCATATATGATCATGTATGAATGAGACTGTATATGGCCATATGTGATCATATTCAATCATACATTATCATATACATCCATATATGGACAAAAAAATGTCATAATTTTACATGGAATGTGATGAAAAACCAAAGGACAGAGAAGTGAGATCAATGCTGATAGATTCCCCACTTTCATATATGACCATATATGAACATATATGGCCAAAATCCATATATGCTCATACATGAATGCATATATGGAATTTTTTTCCCCTGGTTGCTAATTGTTTTGCAATAATTTGCCGTAAGAAAGGATTTTTCTGCTTCAGCCGTTATCGAAATACAGTGAGTTAGATAGGTTAGGTATTAAGCTATCTAGGAATCGACAAAATGGCATGAAAGGGACGTTGTGGGGGAGAAAGGTTTACATGGGATTTTTTCGCCATTTCTTTGCTACCATATGGCGTATGTATTTTTGTTTTTGAATTTTGAAATCTTTTTACTCTAGAGACCTTTGCGTCTACCTAGATCGATCTGCGAATTTTTCGCTGCCATTTGGATGAACTTCTGAGTGTTTTGCTCCCATCTAGTTGAACTGAGATTCTTTTGCTACCATCCAGTTCATTCTAGAATTTTTTGCTGCCATCTAAATTGACTTCTGATTTTTTTCTACCATGTAGTTCACTCTGGGATCTTTTTGCTTCCATCTAGTTCACTCCAGGATTTTTTCGCTACCATCTAGTTTACTCCAGAATTTTTCACTCCCGTCTACTTCACTCTCAGATTTTTTAGCTATCGTCTAGTTCGGTCTGGAATTATTTGCTCCCATCTAGCTCACTCTAAGATTTTTCGCTCCCATTCAGCTCACTCTAAGATTTTTTGTTGCCATCTAGTTCACTCTAAGATTCTTTTGCTACCATAAAGTCTGTTCTAGAATTATTTTCTACCATCTAGTTCACTCTGGGATATTTTTGCTGCTAACTAGTCCACTCTGGGAGTTGTTGCTACCATCTTTTTTATTCCAGAATTTCTTTGCCACCGTCTAGTTTGGTCCAGAACTATTCCCTACCATCCAGATTACTTTGGGATTTCCTTGCTATCATCTTGTTCATTTTTGAGTTTTTCCCTTTAATCTACATCGACACCTGATCTTTTCGCTCACGGAGAGAAATAGATACTAATGGTTAGAATACGAGGACAAGTATCCAGATTGTACAAATTTATTCTTGTCCCTAGTATCCATATGCTAAGGGGTATAATATATTTAATACTCCTTAGCATATGGATACTAAGGACAAGAATAAATTTGTACAATCTGGATACTTGTCCTCGTATACTAACCACTAGTAAATTTCTTATACTCATTAGTATCTATTTCTCTCCGTGCTGCAACGAATTCTATAGTGAATCAGATGTTAGCAAAAAATTTCAGACCAAACTAGATGGCAGCCAAAAATTCTAGAGTAAACTAGATAGTGGCAAAAAATCCCAGACCAACCTAGATGGTAGCAAAATTCCTAGGGTGAACTAGATGGTAGCGGAAAAATCCCACAGTGAACTAGATAGTAGCCAAAAGCTTCAGACCGACCCAGGTGGTAGCGGAAAAATCCTAGAGCAGGGTGGCCACCAACCGGGAATTCCTGGAAAATTGGGAATTATGCGGGCATTTCCCATCACCGGGAAAAAACCGTGAATTATACGTGAATAATTGATCCAACCGGAAATTTTTGAAAATTTCATAATATCCATTGATCACTGTCGAAAAATTTTGTGAACTGTGTTATGAATGAACAAGAATTGAATTTGTGGTTGTCAGGAGTAGTCGTCAAGACTTTTGACACCAGGTTATCTTTCAATAAAGGGCAAATAACCAAACCTCTAGAATTTGAGTACTGGATATGAAAAGGATGTTTCAGCGGAAGGCAACTTCCCCTGCAGGAAGCAACTGCTCAATTATTAATAAAATTCAATTCAAAAATAAAGATGATTTTGAAACAATTGGATGAGTTATGTAACGAACCTATTTTTATTGCTGAGGTGTTTCTCTTGTCCTCTCTCTCACTCTCTATTTCTATTCCTGTCTTCTTGAGTGAAGAATTACAACTCTACCAGATTCAGGGTGCAGATTTTCCCCACACACACACACACGCACACGCACACGGACCGGGTGATATAAGAGTCACAATGCAGTATAAATAAATGGAGTACAACAAATTAAATAAAACAAATTGAGTAATACAAATTGAATGAAACACGTGAACGAGTTCCGAGTTTGCACACAGGCCTAACTCCCGTGGACATCGTACACAGTGCGTACTTCATGTCTTGAAAACGGTATTCGAAAGTAAAGAATTGGAAGATAAAAATGATGATAACCGCGGCAAAGTTCTCTTCACGTTTCGCTCCAAGTCTCACACGCACACGGGACCCCGAAGAACAGCGTAAATCCCGGCTTGATAGTTGCAAGGAGAGTGAAATTCTTTGGTACTTCATCTTTCTCGTCAACTTCGATATCCCACCCTCGAACTCGAGGGCGTACCGAAGTTGACGGAATGCACTAATGAATGCTTGCTCAGTTGGCTTTTCTTCAGAAGGCTCAACTCTTGCTGGAAGGCCCGTTGCAATGGCCGATACTTGGATTTTCTCACGTTTGACGTGAGAAAGAAATTGAAATTGGATATCAAGTGCTGATAAAAGTTAGAGAAGATGATGGGGGAAGAATGAAACCATTGTATCCAGATGAACTTCGAAGAATCTTACATGCTGACTTACTGAATTATATATTATGTTGCTGAATTATATCTGTTTACTTCGAATTGATAAATTAAATGGAACTCAAATTGTCAAATATGAGGATCGGTACAAATTTTCAAAATTCATTATGATATCAAGAACTATCTATGAAAACAATGAAGAATCGAATGTAAAGCAATTATGAGCACTTTTAAGAATGAAAATTAGAAGTATTCAGCTTCATCAAGAAAAGTTGAAAGGTAGATAAGATAATGATGCCCTGCCTCACTGCTCCCCTCGTCAAGGAGTTCCAACCATGGGAAGAGATTTCAAAATATTGCACAATATCAGTTCCCACGGTCACAATTCCCCTTCACAGGACAAAGGAATAAAATATCCCATCTGAAAATATAGAAAAGTGGAGAGGAGGATACATAGAAGCAAAAGTAAAGAACATGCATCAATATAACTTCGAAATTAAAATTCCGTTACTTCTTACTGAAGAAATCCAACTGTGAAACGAGAATTCAAAACGTTTACACATTGGGTTGTCAAAGCTGGTTTTCTCAGTTTTCGCTGTGAGAAATGTCAACTTCAGCGATTATATGATGTATAGGGAAAGCTATTAGGTAGAAAGGTTTTACAACGTCCGCCAGCACGAGTATCATCCGCCAGATGGTGAGTATTTTGGTGTTATCGCGCAGGGTCGTAAATTAACTTTCCAAGTCAGAGATCGCTAATCTGACTTGACTTGGAGAAAAATTAGAAATTTTCATGTTCGGGACGTAACATCCCTCTCCCCTTATTTCATCGTCGTCCCGGAGATTCAAATGAAAAGTGTATCGTTCCCCTTTCATGAGGAGCAATCGCGGACGTTCCAGCATCCCTCACGATAAATTGAAATCAGAATCCGTTGAGGTCAAAATTCAAATTGAAATTTTCAGCACCATTTCAGTTCAGGAGACAGCCTCTCCTGGTTAGGCTATGGTACGGGAATGTATTCCTCATCCAAGACAAGTATTCATGTGAATTCAATCCGCGCTTCCACCAATCCAAAAACAAAAAAAAACGAATGTTTCTTAAATTTCCAACCACACGTTTTCTACAGATGAGAGTGAGAGATGACCCATCGCATAATTATTAAAATGGAATATGAATTGAGAATAGAAATTTCAACCCTTCAACAAGGCTTACAACTTGGTTTTGGTGCTTCGTACTGCCTTGAGATGACCACACATAATCCATCCAATCATTTTAGTCTTCGAAGACACCGTGCCGAAAAATCAAAACGCTTCCGCATTTGGGCTGCGGTGAACTTCAAATTTTAAATGATGTGTGACTCTCTCCGCGTAGAGAACACAAGACGGCTTTAACGTGATGATGATGATCATATTAATAATAACAACCATTAAGAAGCAAGGAAAAGTGTAATCACAGCATGTTGGCGAGAAGTCCAAATGCTTTCGCATTTGGCCGTGATGCTGGATAAGTCTCACAATGAGTATTTATTCCCAGATAAATTCAAAGTGGTTGCCCACTGGTTAATTGAGGTAGTCGTTTTAGGTTGATACGACAAGGAAGCAGTCCGCCATCCATTCGATTCAGTATCAATTACGTATAAAAGAAAAGAAACGAATTCCTTCATACCTCGCAATTCCTAGAATCGAAAATCATAAACATTGAGAAATTGCTAGTATCACTCTATCGAAGGATGCTAGACTCTTTCCCGTCGTAGATGTCACCAAATTTTTCTTATCATACCTCATTACAAGGTATGAATTATTTCTATCCCGGCGATGACGCACAGCCGACGTTCCTCCCAGGTACAGTCGTCTCGGGGTTGCTGGTATTCTCTCCCTCATCACTCGGTATCCACACTCCACAACAGATCGAGTGATACCGCGACAGCCCTCCAAGTCAAGATGGTTTATGACCTAGCTCGTCGCCATCAAGGAACGAATATCTTCGTCCCCCGTCCCCTGACTGTTACGACACTCCAATCTGCTCAGTGCCGATAGGTGTTGCAGCACGTCACCGGTCACCTCCGGGTACAAGTCATTTATAAGGAGGGTCTCCAATCGATCAAGTCCCAGCTATCCGTCCAAGGATTCCTCCTCTCTGAGGTTAGTACACCCGCTTGGACAGTCGCGCCACGAACAGTCTTGTTCCCCGATTCCTATGGGGCTCCATGGTGTATGTCGGCTCTACGAGTCGAAAGACGAATTAGAATACGAGCGTATATTTTTCCAAAATGAGATATTGTTATTATTATTGCAATTTATTATTTCTGACTTGAATGGATGAGAATAGTTCAAAATGTCCTTATGGGCACTATATCCATTGCTAAACTCTATGAATATTCAAAATGAGTTGAGTCGCAAATTTTAGTTTATCAGGGCATGCTGCTTCCGTCCCGACTCCGATTCCATGGCATCCTCTTCGCTCACGACTGAATCCCGTTTCTTCTCTATGGTGGTATTTTCCTCCTTCCTTGCTCTTTCCCAGCATAGGCATCACGGTATCAGTGCTCGAAGATGTTTCTGTAGCGAGTCTTTGAAAATATAAGCCAATAAACCGCACACCGTGAAAATTTGTGACAGTGTTCCTACAATATTCACGAATGATTGTTTTTGTTTTCCACGATGATGGGATTTTATTTCAAATAAGTCTTCTTCCAATTCATAAAGTGATTTATCACTTCCTTTCAATTTCTCTAATGCGGTTCGAATAGTTGGTTCACTGAATTGTTCCGAGTCCACAAATTCGGATATAAATGGAGAAATGGAGGTTATATTCAACAACATTGACGGGTTATAATGATATTGTTCAGAATTTGTCAACATTTTCACGTTGACTAAGATCATTTGTTGAATTTTTACAACGCAATTTGAATTAAATTCCAACAATGCAGTTCCTTGAATTGGAATTGTTTGAACATCATGTTCGGGACAAATTAATTCGAAATTCTCTCTCTCAGTTCAGGAAAATAGCCAGGTATTCGTTTGACGTAATTTATTCCAATATGGTTCTCGGTGTAAGTTCACTCTGATATTGCAGTTTCGTAATTGATCTGAATTCGGATTTGAAAGTAACATTACCTCATATGAGTCTGTATTGGCAGTGTCTCTCAAGGGAGAATTAGGTCAACAAAAACGTTGACTTTGTTGACGTTGACACGGATTCAGAAAAGTTTCGTCGACTGTGAAATATACTATGAGTAATAATATACTATAATAAATATACTAGGAGTAAACCTCCTTTGTACCTGATACCAAAATGTGTATTTTCTGGTTCAATGAATGCAGAGTTTATATGTTCGGAAGAATTTTGCAATGTTGGCCATGAATGCAATCGATGAATTGTATAATCAATACGATCTACCAATGGGATTGGAATAACAAGAATCAATTTTTCATTCCAACGTGAAGTTGTAACTGCAGGAATTTAAACAATTTCTTCAATACTTGACGTTTTATGTGACATAGGTATTTCATAATTTAAAGCTATTTTGTGTATTTCTTTCATGATATTTTTTAACTCCGATTGATCCAATAGGGGAGAATGAGCTTTTCCGTTTTGCGCTATATGCAATGCTCTCATGAATTCTTTTCTGTTAGTGAGAAAATGATCCAAAAATTGATCTATTTGATTGACAGGATGATTTATTATATATTGGAAGTCGGCTCAATGTTGTGATTGTATCCATTCTTTCAATTTCGATGATATTTGATTAAGTTTTTGGCCATTGAGTCTTATTGCTTTCTCATGGGTCTTTATTACTCTCCGAAACTGATGTAGATCTCTTTTTCCACGATATGCGTTTGATCTTTGATTATCTGTGCCATTTTCCCTCGATCTCAATACAATGTATATATCTCTTCTTTGAAATAATCTGTATCATCATTTGTTAGGGTTCCAAAGGGAGTTCTACTGAAAGTTCCTACACAGCCAAAAGGTATCATTCTTTTGATTATGGATTTAGGAGAATTTGGATCTTCCGGTGGTTTTATTACGTCACTAAATAAAGCGTTTATTTCACGATGAAGTTCTTGTGCTTGATGCAATTTTCCTTCTGAATATTCCTTTCTTAGAGATGTGTCGCACTCCAATCGTGATTTATATTTTAAACAAAGTTCATGGGTCTGATTTATCAATTGTGGTTCAAACGGAAATTGAAATTTGAACCTTCCAGTGTCCATTATTATGGCCACTCACCATTCAGCACGTTGTAAACGGATGTTGACTAATTTTTCGGAGTATAGTCCGGTGTTAATTTCCACTGCGGTGATTTTATCGTTTTCTTCACAATTCGTCTTCGTCAAGAGAGTGAGAAGGAGAGAGACTGTTATCAGCCCCATCGTCGCTGATCAATGCCAGTTCGTCTGCATGTTTGGCGAAAATCTTCCCATTATTATGCTTTAAAACTACGTTTCCCTTCTCAAAAATTCCAACTATTCTATGAAGACCTCTATAATGTGGACCGGATCCTCCTCTTTTGGGTTTGACTAAAACCTTCGCGAAGTCCCCTATTTTTGCTTGAAAAGGCCTTGCTTTCCTATCATAATTAGTTTTGGATTTTTCTTCCGCCGTTATCAAATGTTCTCCCGCAATTGTTTTTATCTCAGTTAACCGAGATATTTAATCATGAACATATGAATTATACGTAGCTAATTTTTCTTCGGATGGGAGAAGAATAGGGATTCTTGCCAGTTTTCCATACACCAATTCGGAAGGTGTAAAATTTGTAGCTTCGTGTACTGAGGTATTATATGGAAACATTGCAAAAGGAACAATTTTATCCCAGTCATAAAAATCATCCAAATAGTGACTCATATATTCTGTCAAAACGATGTGACTACATTCTGAACTACCGTTTGTTTGTAGCCTCTAACCAGAAGTAGACAAATGACAAATCCTTGAGATTTTCGATATTTGCAAAAATAATTTATTTTTGAAGCTAGTTCCTCGATCTGTTTATCTAACTAACGGCGTTCCAAACTGTAAAATTGAATGATTCGCCATAGCATGAGCTACGGGTTCTGCTCTGATATCTGGAATAGGAACATTCATACAATATTTAGTCAAATTATCTTGTATAGTTAGAGTATGTTTATTTCCATTAGGAATGATTGGTGATGGACCTATTGTATCTAATGAAACTTTTGCAAATGCATCTATGGAAGTATCCGTTATAATCACGGGCTCCCTAGTTTTTGCTCTCATCAATTTCCGATTTTGACAACTATTGCAATTACGAATAAAATTTCGAATGTCATTTTTTGATCCTGGCCAATAGAATTTTTCACGGATTCTACGATATATTTTGCCAATACCCTTATGTTCTCCCATTAAACCTCCATGATATTCTACAATAATAGAATTTCGAAATTCTTCAGATGGTATGGTGACTTTACCATAACAAATTGTTATTTTTATGTCAGTTTCCTCAAAGTCTTCCATTGATATTGCAATTAATCCACGTTGAGGGATAACTTCAAAAAAGTCTCCGTTTTTTGAGATTTTAAATTGTTTAATTTTCAAATCTAATAATACCTTCCTCAGATTTTGCAACGCATATTTTAAATCGTTTTCTGAAATTTCATCGAAATATCTTTCTTTCAAAACTACAGTGAAAGTCCTATATTTGCCCCTTTCACTTATAAGAACTTGTCCCAATTTTGGTTTAAATTCATTCAATTGTTCTGACTTTAAAATTCCAGTATCTAAGAATAATTTATTAACCAGAGTGATTAATTCACAATCTGAGGAAATGATATGAACTAAGTTTGATTTTTGATACGTTGAGTTGTTTCTGTTGTAACATAATAGGACATGATAGGAGATTTTGCGTTAGGGAGAAGGAACGATAGAGGACAACGTTTAGTCGAATTTTGTGAAAATCATAAGATGGTTATCACAAACACTTCGAAAATCATCCAAGAGGAATCTACACTTGGAAAATGCCAGGAGATACAGCAAGATACCAAATTGATTACATATTAGTGAAACAAAGATTTAGAAACCAAGTGAAAAACTGTAAAACTTATCCCGGTGCAGATATAGATGGTGATCATAATATGTTGATGATGAAATGTTCTCTGAAATTCAAATCTCTGAAGAAGAAAAGGAAAATGCAGAAAAGATGGAATTTGAAGAACCTCAAGCAAAAACAAACACATGACGCATTCGAGAAAATGTTGGATGAAAAATTGGGAGATCAAAAAGAGAAAGACTTGGGAATAGAGAGGAGATGGACAAAGATGAAGGGGAATATAAGAGAATGTGCGGATAAGATTTTTAAGAATAATGGAGTAGAACCTCAAAACCCATGGATAACGGGAGAAATTTTAGAATTGATAAATGAAAGAAGAAAATACAAGAATAATGATAGCCAAGAAGGCCAGCAACGATACAAATCATTGAGAAATAAAATAATAAGAGAATCAAGGAAAGCAGAAGAACAGTGGTTAGAAGAGAAATGTCAGGAAATAGAAATAAGATTGCATTTAGGAAAAATAGATGAAGCATATAGGATTATTAAAAGATTTTTCGGACAAATGAAATCTAGAAGCAATAAGATTAGAAACTCTCTAGGACGACAATTGATAAAAACGTAAGAGAGAATAGAACAGTGGATCAATCATTTGGGAGACTTATATAGAGGAAACGATGATATAGCACTTTTGGAGAAGGGGGAGGATGTAGATGAGGAAGAATTGGGAGATTCGATATTGAGATCAGAATTCGACAAGGCTTTGAAAGAATTGAAAAATAATAAAGCGCCGGGCATAGATGGCATAAGTGCGGACCTTATGAAAGCCTCCAGTGAAGGAACTCCCGACGCACTGTTTGAATTGATTAGAGATATGTACGAAAACGGAGAGGTACCGGAAAATTTCCAAAAGATTGACATTGTCGCTATCCCGAAAAAACGAGGGGCAGACAAATGCGAGAACTACAGAACGATCAGTTTAACTTCACATGCTTCCAAAATACTGACCGAAATCATATACAGGAGGATGGGAAATAAAATAAAGAGTAGATTGGCAGAAGGCCAGTTTGGTTTTAGAGAAAATAGGGGAACGCGAGAAGCAATTTTAGCACTTAGGGCAGTAATAGAGAAAAGGATAGCGTTGAAGAAATCTGTGTACATAGGTTTTGTAGACATACAAAAGGCTTTCGATAATGTGGACTGGGAGAAGAATCAAAGTGAAATAATAGACATACAGGGTCAGGAAGGGGAGGCACAAATAAGAAGAGGGGTGAGACAAGGATGCTCATTATCGCCACTGATTTTCAATTTATATATAGGAGAAGCGGTGAACGAAGTGATGGAGGAAATTCAATCGAAATTACAGATTCAGGGAGAAAATATAAGTATGTTGAGATTCGCGGATGACATAGCTATATTGGCCACGAGTAGTACTGAGTTAGAAAATATTCTCAACACTATGAGAACAATATTATTGGAAAACTATTGTATGAATATAAATGAAGAAAAAACAAAATTCATGACGTGTACAGCAGCGAAAACAGCTAGAAGAACGTAAATCAAAATAGATACCGAGACAATTGAACAGGTAAAAGAATTCAAATATCCAGGAAGCATAATTACAGGAAACGGCAAAAGCGAAAGAGATATAAGAGCAGGAATAGCACAAGGGAAACAGGCTCTTTACCAAAAGAAACAGTTATTATGCTCAAAGAATATAAGCTTGGAAGTAAGGAAGAAATTCTTGAAAAGTTACGTTTGGAGCACAGCATTATATGGTTGCGAAACTTGGACAATGGGGAAAACTGATCAACGAAGACTTGAAGCTTTTGAAATGTGGTGTTATAGGAGGATGCTCAGAATAAAATGGATAGACGAAGTCAAAAATGAAGAAGTACTCGAGCAGATGAATGAAGAAAGAAATCTTTTGAAACACATCGTGAAAAGGAGAAGCAATCTTATAGGACACACATTACGGCATGAGAGTTTATTGAAAACAATATTGGAAGGGAAAATGAATGGTAAAACTGGTAAAGGTAGACTTAGAGCAAGTTATATGAAGCAAATCGTACAAGACAAGGGATGTAGTAGATATGTAGAAATTTGGCGGATAATAGACACGGGTGGAAGGTTTCATCAAACCAGTCGTAAGACTGATTACTTTATGATGAAGTTGTTTCTAGAGTATTTTATAAATTTCGTATTCTGTAAGGCTCGTCCCAAATTCGATGGACCCATGGGATCAATATCAGGTAGGATTGATTCCGTGATAGGAATACCCGGAGAATTCACAACAGCATTCGGTTCGAATGAAATTATTCGTCTCGGATTTATTGTCGATTTCTTAACTTGACCGTTCGAAAAAGGAGTTGATAAAGCTATTGGCTTCGGATTTAATGACGGAGTCTGAATGGTTTGATGTTGTGGAGGTTTATGAATCACTGGATGATCCAATTGTATTCGCACTATTGGTCTCTAATTCTTCATTTTCCAGTATATTCTCCAAAGTAGAAGGGTATATAATTGGTTCTCTGCATTCTGCATCCAATTTATCTTTAGCCTTTCCAACCTTTTCAACCAATTCTTGAATTCTTCTGTCCATTTCTCCGTCTTCTGTATCGTAGGGATCCTGATCAGATAGAATTTCCCTGAGTTAAATCATCCATTGATCCTCCTTCTGAGATACTTCCTGGTATTTGGATTTCTATTTTTCGTTCGCTTTCTTCTTCTTCTTCTTCTTCTTCGAACAGGTGGCTCCTGTTCTGCAGGAATTTATTGAACTTTTCAGAGGACCCATGCAGTTGATTCAAATCTATAGGTAACTTTACTACGTTGGCAACATCCTTGTCTGTCAAAACTTCATCATCGCTATCTTCTTTTTCAGACAGTTTAATCATTATTTCAGTGTTAGATAGAGATAGTGAAATATTCTCCTCCACCTGTACCTCCTCAACTTCGGGTTGTTTCCCATCCTTAGGAATCCCAGGTACCTGCGGTGGATCGAGACTCGGTAACACACTTTTTCGTCTCCTATACACAGGTCATTGAACTTTCTCTACGTGTGATTCATCTTCAGATGGAAAATCAATTGATTGTTCTTCCTGAGGAATAGATGGAACTGATTTTTGAACTTCTGTTTCTCCTGCTTGTGGTTTTGATTTTGTTGGGGTTCGACTAGCTATTGAACTTGAATTCAAATGAGTGGGTTGTTACGACGGGTGTGTGACGCAGAATTTATGGTTATTGAACCCGCCGTAATTGGGTTCTTCCTCATCTTTGGAAATTTTCTGACTCATTGGATTTGAAGCTGAGTACGTACTCACCCTCAAACGGTCCCTACCGTTCTTAATAACATCGTCTTTTGCTAACATTAGGATGAGGGTGATGAGAATAGGGTCAACTCATTGAATGTAGATCCAGGGATTGTCATACATTTACTCTTGTATTTGAATCTTTCTTCACAAAAGTTGTACAGATAAACGAAAGGAAGATATAATATTCAATTGTCACTGTAACAATCGTGTAGTATATTCGAATTGAATTTCATGCAACGGGGTGAACTAGGAAAAGGAAAGAGAGGAAGAAGAAGAAGGCATGTAAAGATATAGAGAGATTGACTTACCAAATGGAGCAAGAACAAAACTCTTAGAAATATTTAAATTGGACTCATGTGCGTAAAACTTTTCGTGACAGTGGTTAACTCCACGTATGAGGAAAGTAGTATCCCAGTTTGGAAGTCTTTGACTAAAATTGTAGAAAGAGAGGGGAATAAATAAGGAATTTCATTTTAGACCGAACTTGTGTTACAAAATCACTCTCTCTTCCCACCTGGAAAATGACAATGGGGCCCCGCGAGACATGAAAACAAACCAAATGAGGTCTCTAGGTCGCATCCATCCCCCAAATGGAAGGGCCCCCGAAAATCTCTTCCGAGAGATTTTCATCCCTTCATAGTTCAAGAGGTGAATGCAAAATGCGACTTCTTGATTTATTTATCCAGGAGGAAGTATAGACCCCTGTCCAGATCCTTTGGTCGCCGTGGCTCATGGGTCACCAAAATTCCCCAGAGAGAGAGAGAGAGAGAGAGAGAGAGAGAGAGAGAGAGAGAGAGAGAACACTTACTCTGAGCGGGAAACCGAACGCGGGAGAAGTTGAACAGGAACTGATTAGCAGGGCGTTGCTGCGCGACGATCTCGGTCCAGGGATGATGGGAATGATGGAAGCCGTTTGTTTTAAAAAAAAGAAATTGGCAGTTGTATGATTCTCAGCATGATCAGCACTTCAATTCAACATCGGAATTCGGAGAAATCCGGGTGTTGGGTTTCGGCGCCGATGAGTTCCACACGTGCCTTATCGCTGTCGAAGCCAGATTTCTGCTGGCGTCAACATCGGCAATGCACACATGTGACAAGCCGAGAACCATACAAAGTATTGATATAGAAAAAGGAAAGAACGTTCAAAATTTTTGCTTATGACCACAACGGAAATATTGTGGAGAAATCAGGTAGCAGACCCCGGCCCAAAATCGTCTTTTCGCAACCCTGTCATGAAAATGAGGAAAGCGTTGAAACAAAAGGATAAAACGAGAGAACAAAGGAAAGAATGTAGCACCCATTGTACACCGCAGCGATGAGTCACATGCATATACGGGTATCGCAGAGTGTAGGTGAGACTCGACGTCACAGTGTGTAGGAGCGCGAGGGTGAGGAATGAAAGAAGAAGAAAGTTCTCCACGTCGTACGTGAGACTTGAAGGAACGTGCGAAGCGGAGGGCGAAAAGTAGCGGGACGTGACAGGGTAATCTAGGAGTCCCTTTACGAGGAGATCTGATTCAGAATAAGTAGAAACAGGTGCACTATGAATTCGCTCGTGTGTTTCTATTCTCTTTAATTGATCTTTTCCTTCAGGTTTTGATGTATCCGAGTTATCTTTAGATGATTGTTCCTTAGATTTCTCAAATTTATCGGTTTTAGAGAATATTCCCAATTCTTTCCTCATCATTACAATTTTATCTGAAATTTTTCCTGATTCTTCGATTTCCGAACCTTCTACGTCACTTTCTATTGAAGAGCTATCCTCGGTAGTAGAATCCAAATCCATATCGTCTGAACTGTACGTATTTCCTTCAGTTATAGGGTTTCGTGATAACGCACCAGCGTTTTTATTCAATTCCCCGGGTTTGTGAATGAAGTTATCATCATAGTCGCGTGATTTCAGTCCCCAACGAGCGAGTCGTTGTCCAGGATCTTGAATGAAATCTATCCATTTTAGTGGTTCGTGATCGCTAAATGAAGTGTATTCACGTCCGAATAAATACGGTATAAAATGAAGTACTGCGTTTGATACAGCCAAGCATTCCTTCCCAGTGGTTGAATAATTTTGTTCGGGTTTCGTTTAAGTCCAAGAAAATAGGCTATGGGTAGGCCGAAACCATCTACATTTTGACTCAGCACAGCGCCTATCGCGGGATCAGAAGCATCGGTCGTTGTTGTAAATTCTTGACTGAAATTTGGGTGTTGCAAAATAGGCTTCTTGCACAATGCTTTACGTAATTTTTGAAAACTGGTGGTATGTTCTTTTTTCCAAATAAATTTAGCATTCTTTTTCAATAATTCTGTTAATGGTTTTGTTATTTTCGCGAAATTTCCAATGAATCTACGATAATAACCTGCTAGCCCTAAGAACTGACGAATATTTCTTCGATTTTGAGGTCTTGGACAATTTTCGACAGTATCAATCTTATGCGGATCTGGTTTTACACCGTCTTCAGTAATTATATGGCCGAGATACACGACTTCTCCTCTCAAAAATTGGCATTCATTCGATTGTAACGTAATTTGAGCTTCTTTTCAATTTTATAGCATTGATATCTGCGCCCGTATCTATCAAAAATTTGGCACTGCGATTGCGTAATTCTTGTAAACACATTCGAACGCTGGGAGATTCAAATTCTTCATGTTCTATCTCTTGAGCTCCAGGAATTTGACTGTTGGACGCTCTGATTTTTGAATCTGACTCGTCATCGCGTCCGCATGGCGAGTTTGTGACCCGTTTGAAGGTTCCCTGGTATTTTTATCGAAACTAGTGCTTTCTTTTGAATTTCTAACGAAATTTCGATACCTGGTCGAGTTTCTTTCGACGTTCGAGTTGTCTCTAACTTGAGTGGTCGTAACTGATTCATCTAGATAGTTTGACGAAGAAACTCTGCTAGGAGAATTTTCACGACTAGATTCTCTGGAAGAAAATTGACGATTTGGAGAATACGAATTCCGGTTTGAGAATCTATAATAAGACGGCGATAGTGATGGTGATCTACTTTGATTCTGACTTCGATAATGTTTATTATCTTGAAAACTTGATTTTTTGCTATCATAAGTATAAAAAATTTCTGGATTTTGATGAGGATTGGGTGCTATTGGTTGTGGATACGGTGCATATGGGCTCGGAAATTGCGGTGGAAAATATGGATAGTAATGATAAGGCATTGGTGATGGTCTTGAATTCCCCGGAGAGCTCGCGATATTATATGACCGATAATTACGATTCCTATGATCATTACTACCGTGACCGCGACGTGAATCCTCATGAGAGGATCACGCGTGGAGTTTCTCCTCCAGGAATAATCACATATTTCATTTGATCTTCTACTCTCACGGCAATTTTCAACGCCTGTTCTAAATTGTCCATGTTGTATTTTCTACAAGAGCTCAATTCAAGATGGTAGGTATACCCGTTTTTTTTGCTCGATTTCTCTGTTATAACTGAATTGCGCGAATGTCATTAAAATGATCATTCAATATGTTTGAGGTATTCATGATGATGATTAGTTTGTCATTGTACCCTGACAAGGGGAGGTAACGAAAGATGGGAGCTACTTCTCGATGAAAAGTCCATGTACTGTAAAACGGGGTATATAGGATTATCTAGAAAAGATGTAACTAATAAAGATAATAATAAGATTGTAACTAATAATTATGTGAATAATAGGAACAGTGAATGCTCATTACCTAACACTATTATCATTCGGAAAATCAACCACGAATTCATTCAACTTCTTCTCCGTCGCGTGATTTCTTCACCTCAATTATCCTATTCACCCCGTTTTACGGTGTGTGTATCTTAAAAGTCCCCATGAGAAAAATCCTCTTAGCTATCATTCTAATGCGACTGAGTTTTCGGAATATTCAAGTTTGAAGATTGAGCGCTAGTTTATATACGCATGGGAAGGACCTTAATTCAAGCGACCAACGCGACGGTGGCTTAATTGATAGAGCTCCGGTCCCTGGTCAAAACACTAAACAAACCTAAACAAAAAATTCTCTTCAGGACTACTTCCGACCTGCTATGTGTTTTTGTCTCGGTAATTTCGGAAATGAACCTAAACATTATTTACTCGCATCATTTCCGAATAAACGCAAACAATGACTTTAGTATTGTTCCCATATCTCATTAATCGACTTACTTATGACAAATTCTAGTTTTTATGCAACAAATTATTTCATCATACCTCCGCAATTCAAACACTGGATGTTTGAGGTTCAGTTCCGCATTTTGGGAATAAATTGATTTCAAAATTTAACATTCAATTCCCCGAAAACAATTGAATAAAAATTAAATACACATTTTTTTCGAACCTATTTCAACATTCAGAACATTTCGTGAATTCATGATCTCCTCTAATTCCGCATATGACTTTAGAAATTTATCCCTACCTAATGGGGATTCGAAATATCACGGAACCTACCTACTTATAAGACCTGCCTACCTAACCTTTAAGCTATCCTACCACGCTACTCTGAAGGCGCATCTTGCCGAAGATACTGTACAGCTGTTCAAGGATTCAATCATGCATGCGTGATTGGGTTTCCGTGCATCCCCACGCAGACCTATGAAAAGTGTTTCTATTCATTTTCGATCTACTTCCGAAGGAACATGCTTTAGAGCAATTGACTTTTATGCCCACATAAATGATTTCCAATGACTTAGGTACATATCTTGGGTTATAATCTGTTTAGGTTTACTTACGGAAAATCGTAAATAAAATTTCAATGAATGTTTACGCGTCGTGTGATCTGATCAACTTCCGCGAGATGCGAAAACGTTTATCAAAGTTTTGTTTCCGATTTTTTGCGCAAAGTAAGCCGAAGTACACCAAAACCCAAGATACCCCCAAGTAATTTGAAGTCATTATGTGTATACCTTCGTAACTGTTCCTCAACCCATTGGTGCGGAAATAGAGAGGAAAAGCACTGACATAGTTTTCTTCCACTTTTTTCTGAGTGAACGGAATCTGTAATGTACTTCAGGTAATATGTAAGTGAACCTAAACTTCTGATCTGAATTGTGGGAGTCGGCGGAATCAACTGTGACGCGGAATAACATCCCAAGTGATTTGAAACTCCCTACATGTGTCGAATTTTGGTTCGGAAGTAGTCGGAAGAGCTCCTGAGTAATTTGGGAACATTTATTTCAAAAGTCTTTAGGTTCTTTGAGATATTCTAACCAGGGGTGTCCGGTGCCAACCACTCGCGTTCAATGCTCGTCGAAGCAATTTTTTTCTTCCCTATTGATCCTGATACATTGTTTTTTTTACCCTCATGTCATAACCGTCAACACGAATGGATTTTTTTTCCTTTTCAAGCCTATAATTCATAAAAAAAAATAGCTCTATTGATAAATACATTATTTTTTGTACATAGAAGGAAGTATTGTTTCTTTTTCAGAGGGCCGCCTTGTGATAGTATCGAGACATTACAAACTTTTTTGTCTCCAAAATGAGAATTTCTCAAACCACAGCGTTCCTTCGAACTCAGGGAGAAATTTTGGTTCCGCATTTATCTGTCTGTCTGTATGAATATGTGTAGTCCTGGGAAGAAATTGCGACCGCGTATGTCTTCCGTTCCGATTATCCGATCATCATTACATCTTTACCACAGTTATTTTACATAGCATGCTGGTCCTGATATGGTTATAAAGAATTCTTTATGAATTCATCGTGAGATTCTTTAACACTATTTCTACCAAGAGGTGTCTTTTGACGCTTTTGGAATTTTAATTGAAAATTATTCTCCAAGTTGAATAATTTCTCCACAATTAATTTCTCGACTTATCGTACAATTGTCAAATAAATGCAGTGATATGATTTCCCCCCAGTTCACCATAGATTTCAACATGTGCATATGGTATACCTATTTCTACCATGTAATGTCTTTGGACACCGTAAGGATTCCATATCAGCGTCTTGTCTTGAACTATTTCACATATTAATATCAACTTCATTTTGCAGCATCATACCATTTGTAATCAGATTAGACAGTTTCGATTCCAGTTGTAATGATCTCAGCCCATACATTACATGAATGTGAAAACGAATACGTGGGAGCCGTATATTAAATCTGCGCAGCCTTCCGTTCCTTTTCCTCATGACTAAATCTTCACCTGTCCTGAACTCGAGACTTATAAGTCCATTTCTAAAAGAATTCACAATCCAATATGTTGATACTTTTGAATCCTTCCTACGATTGGCTAGGACTTATAACTCCAGGATTCCAAACACGACAGTGGAAAGGTAGCCCGTGATCACGTGGACGTAGCTTGTATTAGGTCCCATAAACATGAGACAGAAGGTTTCTTGAGTTGATAATTGACCATGCTGAATTATTTTTCCCGTAAACATGAGAAAAATTAAGAAGATAATATGTTCACATCATCATTCCTGTTGAGCTGAAACATGTTCGATTACATTTATGTATGTTTATATCTTGTAGATTGATGACTTCCGCTAGAATTCCCAATCTGATTAAATAATCCCTGATAAATGCGCACCAATGATTACATTGCTCAAATCATCTATATTCCGCTAATCATTCAAAATTCTGACAGTTTTGACAATTATTTGCAGTGAAACACGAAGGTGTCAAAAGACAACTTTTGGTCAAAATAGGCGTACACAAAATCTTGGTAGAAATAGTGTTAAGAGTCCCTGTTATGACAGTTCAGAATGAATAAATTTGACTGGAATGAATCTTTGATTTGAATGAATTTATTATGTTCATACTAACATTCATAAATATTTATTTCACTCTATTGGAATGACGAATTTGTTGATTCAAAGAAGATTTATTCCAGTCAAATGGATTTTGTTCCCATTGAACAAAGAATGATTCAAGTGAAATAACATCCTTATTCCAACCCATTGAAATGATATATTTATTTGAATAAAAAATACTCCCTTCTGTGTACAGAAAATAATGTATTTATAAACAGAGTTGCTTGTTTCTTGAAGTACAATCTTGAAAGAGAAAAAAAGAATTCTCTTATGTTGAATGTCATGACATGAGAGTAAAGAAACAATGTTTTCAGATGAATTGGAAAAAAAATCACTCCTACACGGAAAAATTTTAAAACGAGCGATTAATGTTTCGCACATGAACCATTCATGTGTCAACGAGATTTTTCCCTTTCCATAGGAATGATTGTTGTGTTCACAGTAATCATTACGGTGCTGCACAGTTTTCATTGACATCAAACACACCATTCAGGAGATCAGTAATGGTTACTGTGCTAATATGATTGGTTAGGGTGCGCACCCCCTCTGTTGTTCCATAGGACACGTTTGAGTGATGCGTGTCACCTTCATAGTTCTGGTTCACAGTACTGGTTACTGTGCATACACATGAATGAATACCATTTAGTACAGAATATAATAATGCTCCTCATATGGAAAACAATTATCTATACCCAAATAACGAGTAATCTGAAAGACACAAACAATGAATATGAGGCTGTGATGTTTGAAAGTACTTTTTCAGTGAATAATCAATTTTCCTTTCTCAAACTTGAAATAGTACCAGTATGAAGATTTTTTTCGGTTCTGAACCCCTATTCTGCACGTTTATAATTGTTTTTGAAGAACTAATGCGAGGATTTCTTCCAAATCCATCATGAAATATGAACAAAAAACTGCAATTCTAATAACTGTTGAATGACAGTGTGTTGGAGATGTTACATTTCTATCATGGTTTCAATGCGTAGTGATGATTTATTAGACGAAAAAAACCAGTAGGATGTCATTATGAGTGGATTACAATCGTCTTGGGATTCAGTTTCCCGAAAAGTTTTATAAATAAATAATCCTACTGAAGTAAAAATCGTAATTGGTTAGACCCGCTCCTCCGGAAAATTGAATTCAAGACAATTACACTCTACCGTAATTGTAAAATAAATAATAAATCACGGATTGTTATTTAAGTAAAGAGAATTTTCATTTCAATATTATTCATCGTACTTAAGATGTACATATACGTATGGTGCGCATCAATATAAAAAAGAACAACAAAAATAATAAAATAATAAAATAATAAAAATAAGATTTTCAAATCCAACGTTTTACAATATATGGAAATCCATTGTTACTCCTTACAATACGCGCAATAACACAATGTTCGATTTCAGCAAATATGAAGCACTCCCACAATGAGGCATTCAAAAATGCGCTTTCATGAATTCGATATGCATGAAAATGATCATCATAATTTGTATAATCTGTCATATTCTTAGTGATAACGAAGAGATCGTGGCTACTATTTTTTATTATATTGGATATCAATAATAATTCAGGTCCTGCTTCACTTGGAATCATTATTACCGTGTTGTTCTTCAAGGTTTGATTTTTGAAAGTAATACAATTGATCAAACTTATTTCGTCTTGTGGATTCACTGGGAGAGTTTTTGAACATTCTGAAGGTTCTGGTAGCTCTTGAAACAGTATTGTATCCTTCTATTTCTCATCTTTCAACCTATTTCAAAACATATTACATCGCAGGCGATAATTCAGTTGTAATTGATGTTTGATAGCAATTGTTTTACAAACATTCTTCCGATTGAGATAAACATGAGCGGTAGTTTTAGCATCTTTATTCTCGCTTTCACTTCGTATTGTACAAAGATTCCATAGTGGACCAAAAAGCTTCATCATTCGGGGATCATGTAATCAAAAATGATGTTTTGGCTTCAGCTGATCGGGAAATAAGGATGCTAATAACCTTAAATACTCTGCAATTACATTGGTCAAATAATCACATGTATTTTTATGGATCACAGATGAGGTGACGATATCTACAATTTCTTTTGGTGAACAAACTAATCTCCAATGCTGATTTTCTCTTGGAATCAAGTCGCCTATTGATACACCAATATTCCGAAGAAAACAAAATGTTTCGCTAGCTGACATTTGAATATACTTCTTTTTCATTTGAGTACTGTTAATATCACGAGGTTTATTTCGGATTTCATCTTCTCCATAATATAAGCTGTTGATTCGATTATTCAAGTCATCACAAGAAAAATAATTGTTGATAAATATGAATTCATATAATACCGAGCCTAAATCATATTGTGCCACACCTTCAAGGATGTCATGCATCACGTCTACAGTCGAAAGCTCAATTGTCGAAGCAGAGTTGATTCGTTTTAATGCTGATTCTCTAGCAATACCAGTTTCGATAACATTTTTTGATAATAAATCATTAGCATAATTTTCCTCATTCCCCATTTCACAATCTGCTTCGTTGAATATTTTATTGATATTTTCACGATGAATCAAACAAAATCTAAATGTATGAGTTGCAGAAAAACTTCCAACAAAACCTAAAACTGTATGAATTGCCAAGTTGTCACCAATCATTCTCATTAATGAAAAATGAATTTGAATTGAACCAGATGGGGTGTTAATTGATATACCTGTGAATTTCAAGTAAATAATTTCTTTTACTGCTTTCTTTAGTATATCTGTTAAACTGACATGCTCTAAATCTTTGGTCCTATATAAAGTCAGTAGAAATATATTTTCTGTTTTTTATCTCAGATGTGGTGGCAAACATGATATAATATTAAATGAATTGTTGCATCTTTACCTAATCCCTTATGGCTACCCGAAGGATTATTCGTTCCATAATCATCTTGGTAAAGTACCATTGGGAAAACCAATCGGTCGCCATGCTCAAATTTTTTATTCTTTCAGATTTCTCCTTGTACGATATTCGTCATTATATTGGTGTGTTTGTCAACTTCATCCATGTACGATTTTGTCTGTTCGAAAATATTTGGTAATTTAAAAAACTTCTTGAATACAGTCCTTAAGGGTATA
The DNA here is from genome assembly GCA_018340375.1 of Gonatopus flavifemur. Lineage (NCBI taxonomy): Eukaryota > Metazoa > Arthropoda > Insecta > Hymenoptera > Dryinidae > Gonatopus > Gonatopus flavifemur. The sequence goes on from JAFFJZ010000013.1 coordinate 8,456,523, forward strand.
AATTGTATGGTGATATTTTTTTCCATCTAGTGTCATTTATAAATTCTCTGTTTTATACGTATTCTTTGATCCAACAATGATTTCTTCAGGAGGAATATAATCACCATTTTCTGAAAAAAAATGGAAACAATGTTGCTCTGTTTGAAAACGATGGAATGATTTTTGCAGATTATTTAGCATGAATTTATAAGCTACAATGTTCTCTTGCTCTTCAGCTAAAGTTTTCAAACGATACAACATTTGATTGAAAAGAGAAGTAATTGCATCGTTTTCCAAAAAAAGTTGTGAATTCGTTAATTATGTTCTGAGTTCAACTGCGTGGTAAATCTTTGAAGTTATAAAATTCACTCACTAAATTAGAAACAGCTTATAATATGGATTCTGAAAATGACTTCGGATTCATTTTATTTTTATTTTTCGTCGATTATAGTTCAATATTCAATTCCTTTTCGAAATGATCAAATGTTTTATTCAATACAACACCATATTTATCCCCAGGAATTGTCATACGATATACTACTTTCTGTATGAAAAGCCACACTTGACTGCATAATTTTGGATATTTGCAGTTAGTTGTGAGAATTATTTTGAATGTTGAATCCAATGCGTCTACAACTGATTTGAATTCGTATCGAATTTGGTCTACTATCACGTAAAAACTTTCGGGTGCACATTGAGGTCCAATGAATACCATGGAAGGATGAAGACTCTCACTTGTGAATAAAAAATGTGAACGCTTTTTGTCTATTTCTCCATCTAAATCTGCTATATCCTGTGAATTTGAAAATAAAAAATCTCAATTGATGTTTTTGTAACTATAGGAAACAATAAATATTCGGAAATAGTTTGTCAATATTCACATTAATATGAAAAATAAAATCATCTATCTTTGTTTGATATTCTTGTTTTTCTTTTGAAATATCTTTATCAACTGTGTCTGTCTTTTGTCGCTTTCGATGAGGCTGACTCGATTTTCTCACTGCCGCCTTAAATGCCGAACGTAATAATCGAAAAATAATGGCATCCTTATTCTCTGTAATACAATTATCCAATTCTTATTATTGATAAGTGATATTATAATTCAAATATCAATCATATTTCCAAAATATATACCGTCTGTTGCATTGTTCAAATTCTCTTGCAATACTGCATTATTTCCCCTAAGATTTTTCGAAGAAATGAATCTTTCTAGAGAACTTCGCAAGGGATTCCATCTTTCTTTGATGTTGATTATATTATTTGGATATTTCTTTTGAAAATCTGTTGCTATCTAAGATTATAGAGAGATTATCATTTTTTCGTTCATTCATGGGAAATCATTCTTTATTTGAGCTAAGATTGAATTCTGAAATGTTTACAAAAGCAACAGAATATTACTTAAAAATTGCCAACTCACTAAAGATAATCCGTGTTCATCTGCAAGACAAATATATTCAGTGAATTCCCACAAGCTCTTCCTGTTATCACTGCGGGATAATGATTGTTCAATAGAAAAAGTAGCTGCCCATGCGTTAGTGGTATCATGTATGTTGCTGTCTTGATTTTTCAGAATATCCAATTGTTTCTCAATTTCTTCTGATAATAAATATGTAATCAATGGAGATGAATAGATAAAATAAATAAAAGCGAATAGCGAAACTCAATTTACCTGTTATACATTCTCCAGAATTAGATTTATCAGTATTTTTGCATGGCAAAACCAATAAACCGTTTTCCACTAACAATCTCCTCATATAATTGGTTCTTTGAACAAATTTCCCTGCAGGGTTGATTTTATTTTTGCCTTCATAAATACCGAGAGTGTAATATGTGCCAAGTCTTCCATCAAAATTTCCTGCAATTTCTTGGGCAAGATTTTTAAGAACAGTCAGATTAGATTGCATAAGATCATCTAGTTTTTTGTTTTTGTCAAAATGAGACAGTATCAACATTCCTTCACAACTACTCTTCAGAAAAGTTTTCAAATCCATACGGTTATTGCGGAAAATCAGATTGGTAATATTATTCATTGTTTGACATTTAGAGCATTCTACAGCAAAAGTCTGAGAATCATTTATATCTAACGTAACGCAGCTCTCATCAACTTGATCTAACGGGGACCTCCATTAATTACGTGGGTAATTTTTCAGGATTTTCGACCCCCCCCTTGGTGAGATTCCGTGAGATTTCCCGCAACCCCCCCCCCCCCCAAATCCCACGTCAGGTTTTCAAAAATTTGTGTTTTGGTTGTAAATGCGTTGGATTTTTAAGAAAAAATGGAAACATAATTGGTTCTATTAGTATTATTTGAGACTAGCAAAGACTAGCATTTGACAATATTTCAAAATCACAGCAATGAAATTAAATTATAAATGATTAAACGAAAGTTATTCGAAGATTTATTCTAAGTCAGTCCATGAAGATTGGTGCACGGCCTCAAGAGTGACTATTGGAACCAACATGTCGAAATAATTTTCGATGAAATCATCAGCTCCTTCAACTTTGCTCTGATTTAGCCACTCTAAACTTCCTCCAGTGGCGCACAGAAGCTCAGTAGCTCGTCTTGTCACAATCCGCGAGGGTCGCAATTTGCGCGTTTGCACAGCTTGTGCATGGTGGGCGACACGTCGATGTTCTGCGACTTTTGTGATCGATGCAAAATAGACACCGCATGTACTGCAGCATCTCTTCGCTATATCATTACGTAAACTAGGGTGATAAAGGTCGTAAGGCATGCTCATGAAGGCGTGAAACGGTTGAATCGGTAGACAGTGGCGAATTAGGAATGGTGCAAATGATTTTCCGTCATGCTCTTCAGGATCTGGAATCCTCGGATGTCCATCAACTTGAGTGATAGGATATCGGGGTGACACAAAATGATCGTGTAGAATTAATTAATTTTTTTCCTAGCAGAAAACGGTGTAAATATGCGTGAAAGTGAAGTTAAAGAGGTGAAAAATATTTCTAGAACAAACTATGGCAAAATCTGACACAATAGTGTTTACACTAAGAGTAATGATCACTAATATCAAGAAAATTCAGTTCCAATAGTCACTCTTGAGGCAGCGTACCAGTCTCCATGGGCTGACTTAGAATAAATCTTCGAATAACTTTCGTTTAATCATTTATTATTTGATTTCATTGCTGTGGTTTAAAATTTTGTCAAATGCTAGTCTTTGCTAGTCTCAAATGAAATTGATAGAACCCGGCAAGGATATTGGGATGGATTGGAACATCGATCACCCAAACTTCTTCGCTTCATTGTGTTGTTATGTAGTAAAATATCCTTCCTTAGTCGAATAACCATGAGTAGAAGATGGATTACGACAACTTCAAAAATGACAAGGTTTTACTCCTTTGATACTCACCATCTCACATTCAAAACGACACAAAACTGTTGATAAGATTTACAGCGGAATGAATAATATAGGTTTTGTTATAAACAAAACACAATCAGGTTGCGCTGGAAACAATGACAGTCACCATTCAATTGAAACTTCAGGATATAATTCTATTCTAATGATATAAATGAAGTCCAATGCTCAGTAAATTAGAGTCGAGGAGTAACACTAATAGATAACAAAGAATAACATCTATTCAGTCTCAGTGATTTTCACTGATTTAGATACTGAAAACTACAGCAGAATGAATTTCTCATTACCATAAAATATTATTATACAATATTGGCTCAGTGCTGTATTTATACACGATTATGGTGGGTGGACGCGTGGGATCCATGTACTTGCACTCCTCCTCAATTTCAGAAAATCTTGTTGTCCCATTTTCAAATCTGAACGATTTTGAAGCTAAAGAGTCAAGCTTTCGATATATCAAGGTCTTATCAGAATCAAAAGGGTCGCATTCAACGAAAAATGCAGAAATACTTTTAAAACTTGAATTTCTTTGTGAAATATTCTTTCTACGTGATTGAATATGTTTTTGATGTGAAATTCAGAAAAAATCCTATGGACATCGAGGATAATATGTTCCCATTGAACAAAAATAATGAGGATTATGATTTTTCGAAAAAATGCAGGTTAAAAAAATGTTCAAAATTTGAACCCCTGTAACATGACAACCCGACTTCACAGACACCTGTTGTCAACACAATTCAAAGAGGTTTGACTCCTTTGATACAACTAGTACAACGAATTTATGGAATTTTGTCAACATTGATGAGATTGAAATTTTGAGGTGGTAACACTTGGCGATTTTCATCCCTGTTGTACAAATCATGAATGGTAGGGGGTCTTTTTGCCGAAAACGTTTTTCGCCGAATACACTGTAATTTGACAATCGATAGTCACCACTAGAAATCACTAGGAGATTTCGTAGTGATCTCTAGAAATGACTAGCGATTGTCGAATTAGGTTTATTCGGCGAAAAACTTTTTCGGCAAAAAGACCCCCTACCATCATGAATGTCGTTTTGTCCTTATTTATATTCATACAACAGTTCTCTAGTAATATTGTTTTCACAGTGTTGAAAATATTTTCTACCTCAGCACCACTAGTAGCTAATATAGTTATGTCATCCGTAAATCTCAACAGGCTTACATTTTCTTCTTGAACCTGTGATTTTAATTGCACTTGCTCCTTCACTTCGTTCATCGCTTCTTCTATCCACAAATTGAAAATCAGTGGTGATAGTGAGCATCCTTGTCTCACCCCTCTTTTAATTTGTGCTCCTCCTTTTTGACCCTCTATTTCTATCATTGTTCAAATTCAATATGAATGATAATATTTCACTAATAATTATAAGCAAAATATGAGAAAATATAATTTCATCGATAATTACGATACGTCGAAAAGAATCTTTTAATCGAGCAAACTCAGTATTGGAAAACAAATTGAAATGAAAATATGTATCGCGAATCAATTTTTATTGCAGGTTTGCTTCATTCAACCTTCCATTTGATGGAAATAAATTGCTATCTATAACACTGTATGAATAACCGGTTAAATGTATCCAATGAACCCTAGTTACTGGATCTCTCCACCCAAAATACTCAAAGATGGCTCAATGACATGGAATGGAACAACCAGCCAGACCTCATACCATATGAATAGGAGATCTCGCTGGTTGTTTCATTCCATTTTATTAAGTCATTTTTGCAAATTTCAAGTGGAGAGATCTAGTCACCCTAGGATCTATGGGATATCCCATTGAACTCTATAACATACAGGAATGAGCGCTTCTCAATTTTTCTATAGGTTAGTCAGGTCAGGTTGATTAGCAAGAGAGACGAAATATGTTGGGAACCGCTTTCTCTTCCTAGTACAAATCAAACTGTAGAAAAGGAACAGTACTATCTTTCTGAAAAACATCAAGCATTGTTGATAATTCATCAGCGAAGTAATGAGCAGAATATTTGCACGAGGAAAAAAATAGCAAAACATATATTCCTAAAATTGATTTTACTCAATTCAATTCGATTATCACTCAAGTATTGTTTCATCATGGATTAGAAATTCAATAATTTGAAAGATTTAGCATATGATTATTTCATTTCAACCAAATGTTTAAATTTAAAACCGCGAATTCAATAAATTTCATTAACAAAAAAGGTTAATAATATATGCAATGATTCATTAAAATATTCAGGTTTATGACAGGTGAAATAATTTGATTTCTTAGCAAATGTTACAATACCAAATATGAACAATATGTGTACATTCAATCAATTTGTACATTTCATCGATCTTAATTCTAAATTTTTTCAAATTCAGTGATCCTAATAGAAAAAGGAAAGTGAATTATACAGTAAAAAGTTCTTGAAAAATTATCCAAAATCCATAAACATTTTTGAATGTGGGTTCACATGAGTTGGAACTAGCGGTCAAAAGCTAACAACCAATTAATGTAACTTTTGATAAACTGATTTTATTGAATACTTTATGAGTAGCCAAACCACTTAGTTGAAAGCCATTGAATTAATTTCCGATATAAAAAACATTTGAAACAAATTCAATCACAAGCTATAGTAATGAATCGCTAGCTTTTGGGCACTAGTTTTATGTTATATTTTAACAATGATTCAGTAATATGAGATTTCTGATGTTATTAGAAATTTATGATTATTGATAATTCAGACAAATTCATTCTTTCACTCTTCCATTTATATCTGTGACTGAATTAATTAGAAGCTGTCTCACAATTACATATGCCAGTTTTGGTATGGCTATTTTACATACTAAATATATTTACAATCGATAGAGCAGAACCGTTTTTCTATAAAATTTTTCGTTTCCTTCTACTGACAATAGGACTTCATAAATCACACTAATGGAAAACAATGAAACATTCACGTCCAGTTATAATAGGCTTCTGTAATATGCCCTGGGAATTAATTTATTCTTGTTTAATATAAATCATGTTCAACTAGAGATTTTTACCATGAATTGATTCAAATAATTTCGTTTTTGCAGTGGATATGAACTCTCTAGTCAGTGTGAAAACACACACTGTTATACATTTCTGATTGAATTTTCAATCACAAGCAATTGAAGCAATTTCCATCCACGCAAATGGAAAATAATGTCCAGTAGTATTGAAAATCCAATAACCAGTTCTTCAAATTTCATGCACATGTTCATGATTGTTGAAAAAAGTCACCTTCACAAGATTTGAACGCGGCACGTCGAAACCGGACGCCAAAGCTCTATCACTCAAGCCACGCCACTCATGTGGATGGGAGCATTTTTCTGCCTATATCACCTTGCGTTCATTCTTCAAACTTGTGAATGAAGATGTACTTGTGATGTAGAAACACTGAATAAATCGTGTGATCTAACTAGTTAATAGTTGAAGTGGATACGTGAATGACTTCGTCAAAGCGTCGGTGTACAGGGTAACCCAAATGACGAAAATTGTATTCCAAGGGCGTATTCTGCAGACATAATGCAAGAATTTCCCGTGTTCTGAAGATTAGTTTGTGAGATATGAGCTTTTTGATTTTTGATTTTGTTTAAAATCCAAACCAACTTGGATCACTTTTGTTATTTTCAGTTGGATACCATTACAACCATGATTTGATTACGATTATGATGATATTATAATGATATTATTATGTTATTATAATGGATTACATTTTTCTGGGTTTTTTTATTCATCTGTACATCAATTTCAATTTTCATGCACAATAACTTGAAAATTCAATAACATGTATTTGGATTCCTATTTCAGTTCACAAAAATGGGATCTTCATTCACATATGTACATAGAAAGTACATGAAATTTCAAGAAATTTTCAACAGTGCAATTGAAGACCATCAATTCTGATATGATTGCCCTTATTGATCTATTCAAATTCTCCATCCGGTAAGAGGATCTGCTCCTGAAAAATATAGGTATCATATTTCCAATGGTGCAACAATTCAAAATGTTGAACGTTCTGAATCTTCCAATCCCTTGAATATTATCTACATCATACTTGATAACTGAATTGCGGATTAAAAACATGAAGTATGGAATGACAGTTACTAGTGTAAAGCTCCCATTAGATGTTCTGAAGATTTAGTCACCCTGCAATGAAGAAGATACTACTGTGATCAAAAAGTAAGGTGAATTTGTTTATAAAATGGAAATTCTTTATTTATTCTTCCAAATCAATTTCATCCCCTTCAAAGTAACCCTCGTCCGATAAAACGCACTTTTGCCAACGCTTTTTCCAGTCCTCGAAACAGTCGGAATATTTTTTTTTAGTATAGCCTTCGAGGCCTTCTTCGATTCGGTTTTTATCTCCTCAATCGTGTCAAAACGGCGTCCCCGCATCAGCCTTTTGAGTTTGTTGAATAGCCAAAAGTCGCACGGAGCCAAATCAGGCGAATACGATGGTTGCAGAAGGATATGAATCGAGTTTTGGCAAAAAAAAACGCGAAGAAGCAATGCAGTGTGTGCCGGTGCATTATCGTGATGAAGGAAGCAAGAGTTGTTCGCCCATAATTCCGGCCGTTTCGGACGAATAGTCTCACGCAAAGACGCAGTACGCTCAAATGATATTCTTTGTTGACAGTTTGGCCCGGCGGAAGGAATTCATAGTGCACCACACCACGATCATCAAAGAAAACTATCAACATAACCTTGATTTTCGATCGACTTTACCGTGGTAAAGTCTTGCAAGTCGGTCTTGCTTCACCTTTTGCACGATATTCGCTGGATTGGTCGGTGGTTTCAGGGTCCTATGCGTAAATCCAAGTCTCGTCTCTAGTAATGATGCATTTCAAGTGGTCCTGATAGTCAGACAGCAAAGTTTCACACACATCAACGCGATGCTTTTTTCTCAAAAAGTTAAGCGATATTGACACCAATCGAGACTTGACGCGTTTGAGACACAAAGCATCCTTTAAAATGGTTTGGGCTGAGCCAAATGATATTCCAACACTATCAGCGAGGTCTCTAATTGTCAATCGACGATTTTCAAGCACCGAATCTTTGATTTTTTGGACGTGGCCCTCGTCGGTAGACGGTGATGGTCGCCCAGAGCGCGGTTCGTCTTCAACGCGTTCTCGGCCCGCTTTGAACTTATGAACGTTATTTTGTGCCATAGTTTGATCACCAAAGGTCTTCCGCAACATTTTCAACATGCCCGCACAAGAACATTCATTCCGCAAACAAAATTTGATGCAAGTTCTTTGCTTAACAAAATCACCCATTGTAAAAATCGAAAAATTAACTTTTGGTTGTTTACAAAAATACGTGTAACTCGAAGATAATTGAACCTTTTGACAAACAGACGCTTGTAAAATGTTATGAACATTCCTACCAACCTAGAAAGAAAAAATTTACCTGCCTTCCTAATGTAATAAAAAATAGGTGAAAGCTTAACGGAATTCTTTGTAGGATTGAAAAGGTTGGGATTAAAATGTCATGATTATAAAGTTTAGAGGATATAAAGATTCAACTCATCAATGTAACATTATTGAATGAATCAATTATAAAAAATTTGAAATGTAATAAAAACTTTTAACAACGGGGATGGAGTTTTTAGTAATTGGAGAATTCTATTTTGATTTCAATGAAAAGGTTTTGAAATATTTAACAGAAAATTTCTGATATTTCATTAGACTTCTCGCACTCATTGTGAGATATCTTTAGCTCCCGAAATGTTGTTCAGGGAACACAATACGAAATAAAGAAACAAAGTCAATTCTCTTGAGTAAGAACACTTATGAAAATGAAAATTCGCACTTCAGTACATATTGGATAATTCAAGTACAATAGCAATCTAAAGACCTAACTGAAACGAATACATAAGAATAAATTGCAACTTGACTGAATGGAAAAATAATAGAAAGATAATGAATTTGAAAAAATAATTCAAGCTACTATGATATTTTTCAGTCATAGCAAACAGTGATATCTTCAACAGATTATTTTGTAAATATTTGAATATTTCCTAAAACAAGTTACTATTCTTTGACCAAGGATACCTATCATACCATGACTTCACCAAAGTGAATTCACGTCTCGATATGCTTATTCGTAATATTTGAAAATCTCTTGACTCACTTTGAAATTTGTTTCTACTGATATTTTATGAGATAAGATTATTTTGTGTAGTCTATGTCTTTCCATTGCACGTTTCCCTAAAAGATGATCTGTTAGATTTTTGTTGTAAGTATAGATTCGAATCATTAAATATTTATGTGCGATTGCTTTTATCAGCTGAATCTTAAGTCAGTCTTCTGGGAAAGAAGAATCCGTCATGGAATGTGCTCCAAATAAATCATGAATACATGGTGATAGACTCTGTACAGATAGATAGATAAATAGAATTGATTACTTGTGTAATTTACAGGAAATTATAACAAGGAGGTTACAGCGCAGTCCTTATTTTACATGCCTTCTACAATAATCATTATCTTACTTACTATCATTTCATACATTATCATATACTTTGTTTCTGATATCTTTTTTTTTTCTTTTGAACTGATTCCGTTTAGTACATTACGTTTTGTATCTATAATGCGATTTCGTATCTTCTCATATTGTATTTCTTATCATTACGGAGGCTATTAATGCTATAATTTTCTTTGTTTTACTTGTATCTAGATTATTTAGTATTGTCAGGAGATCATTTGTTATGCTGCTACTATCCTCAAGTTCAGGGAAGAGTTCAACTCTTATTTCCGCGAGACGAGAACACTGAGCTATTGCATGCATAGCACTATCTTCTTCTGAGCAATATTCACAGTATTTATATAAAAATTTTTGTGGGTCATACCTCTGTCCGTTTATTATCAGTCTTGGGCAGTATTTGTTCATTAATCTCAATTGCATTATTGCTTTCTTATAATGTAAGGATATTTTCAAGTCTAAATAGTTTGAGTTGCGTATTTCGTTTTGTGTATTCGAAGTGAGCATTGGTAGGATAGTTAAAGATGTAGAATTTTGACAGGAGACTAGATCTTCAAGCTTCAGCTGGTTTCTCAGAGTTGTGACAAGATTATCTTTTTCTTTATTCAATTTCTCTAATGTTGAATGTTTCAATAATCCCGTTCTATTAATCACCTCAAAGAATTTCACTTCCACTTGTTTGTACCAATTATATTTTTCATCTCTGTCTTCATAGTTGTTTTTCATCTTATTAAGACAAATTTTAGGATACCTATTATCTGGCATCGTTAGTATTTTTTGTAGATAATTTAGTATTAATTTAAATACGGTTATTTCTATCCTGTCTATGTCCACCTCAAGTCTAATTGCATAGCGAGGTGTGTTTGGTGGGAGGTTAGATAGTCTCCTATAAAATATACATTGTATCATTTCTGAATCTCTTAAGTGCCTCACGCTCCATATGGGCGCTGCGTACATTATTGTAGACTCAGTTAATGCAGTGAACAATTTCGAGCATGTTGTTGAATTGATTATTTTTAAATTGTTTATCCAATTCACCGTCGGTTGAATTGCATTGAATTGCAAACTCGGGAGGGAAGGGAAACGCCGCGCAGAGAGAGAAACATCCATTATAAAAGCGCGTAGGGACAACAACGGTGCGCGTACGCTAGTTACAAATGCAGTTGCGAAGTGTACATATTGTAAGGGAGACCATTGGATTTCAAAATGTTCTGCGTTCGAAAAATTGCCCACTCCACAACGATGGGACGCGGTGAAGGCCAAGCACTTGTGTAAGAATTGTGTATACCCGCATACTGGGATATGTCGTGCCTCGCGTTGCAAACGTTGTAGTGGTTTCCATCATACTCTCTTGCACTCCTATGGTCCAAAGCCCACGAATGCACCCGGAGTGCCAAACACCATGAGTTCAATCGAATGCAATTCGCAAGAGAACGAAAATCGCCAATGACTAGGCGTGAACTCTTTCGCGACCTCACGAGCGTCTCCCTTGCAGTTAATGATGAGCGCGGTAGTGAAGGTGAAAGACATTGGTGGGAATTTTGTTGAAGCTCGCGTCCTTTTAGATACGTGTGCAACGGCACACTTCGTAACGGAAAACTTTGCTCGCCAACTGAAACTTCCGGTGAGCAAATGCTCAATACCAATCGGCGCTATAAACGCATTACAAACTAACTCAAGGAGTATCATCGGAATCCAAGTTTATTCACGTAATAATAATTTTTGCAAAAAACTCAACTTCTTAACAGTACCAAAAATAGCGGATTGTGTCCCCGACGAATTGTTTCCTCGCGAATCGTTTAATATCCCTTCAAACTTGAAGTTAGCAGACCCTCAATTCCATGTGCCGCAACCAGTTGACATGTTGATTGGGTCCGGTGCTACATTGTCATTATTTTCTATCGGTCAAATCAACCTTTCGCGAGATAATTGCGACTTATATTTGCAAAAAACCGAACTTGGGTGGTTAATCGCAGGTGGCACAACCAAGAAGAGAATCAAGAGCGTAGCTTCGTGCAATCTCACTGAATTAGCCGATCAAATAGCGAAATTCTGGATGATAGAAGAAGGATACGGTGCAGCATCAACCCAAGATTCACTTTGTGAACAGACCTACAAGGAAACCACGAAACGAGGCCCAGACGGGCGATATAGTGTATGCTCACCATTTCTCCACAAAAATCCAGAATTTGGCGATACTCACACGCAAGCCATGCGACGTTTTCATTCACTTAAAAGAAAATCAAATTCAAATGCGGAACTAAAACTAGGATATTATAAAGTAATGCAGGACTACATTGATCTTGGTCATATGACTCTCGTCCATCACAATCCAGGGGATGAACTATTGGATGGATATTTCATGCCTCACCACGCGGTAATGAAGACGTCTACTCGAACCACCAAGGTTCGAGTGGTATTCGACGCTTCTGCGGAATCAGAAAAGGGAATATCCTTGAACAACACTCTTTTAATCGGTCCAACGATACAAGTTATTCAATCACCTTCTACGATTCCGTACGAATGCTTTCGTCCTCACAGCAGACATAGAGAGAATGTATCGTCAAATTTGGATTGACCCGAAGGATCGGAAATACAAACGAATACTTTGGTTTCACGAAAATTTCATAGCAACCTGCGAGTTGAACACGGTCACATTCGGCGTCTCATCTGCTCCGTACATGGCGATACGTACGGTGCATCAACTGGCAGAAGACGAAAAAAAGAAGTTTTCTCGGGCAGCTAAAATTGTGAAACGAGATTTTTACGTAGACGACCTATCAACGGGTACCAATTCACCGAGAATTTGTGACGAAATCAGTGAACTCCTAGCCCGTGGAGGATTTAATATACGACAGTGGGCCTCGAACCACCCGCATGCACTCAATGATCTTGATGAGAAAATAGTAAACCTAGACAGTAGAACAGATTCAGAATCGATTTCAAGAACCCTTGGAGTTGCGTGGAATTCACAACGTGATAAATTTATATATTCAGTGGACGCTATCAAACTACCAAATCGAGTCACTAAACGGCATATTTTGTCTGAAATCGCTAAGATTTTTGACCCGCTAGGTTTACTAGGACCGGTGACCTTTTATGCGAAAACTCTAATGCAAGATTATTGGAGGACAAAAATCGAATGGGACGAGTCTGTACCCCAACAGTTATTCTCGAAGTGGATGAACTTTTCCGAACAATTAAATTCGATACGAGATTTGGCGATCGATCGTTTCCTTTTAATCGAACACGCAACACGCATCGAGATACATGGGTTCTGTGACGCGAGCCAGGCTGGTTACGGCGCGTGTATCTACGTTCGTTCTACTGCGGAAAACAATTGCACCAATGTTAAACTTGCATGTGCCAAATCGAGGGTAGCCTCATTGAAGGAAAGGACGATACCTCAATCGGAATTGTGCGGAGCGTTGACACTCGTGCGACTTCTTCAAGAAGTGCGTTCTGTATTCAATTTTCAGATAAACACAATTACATTATGGACAGATTCTACCATCGTATTACATTGGCTGAAGAAGTCGCCACAAGTACTCAAGGTTTTTGAAGCTAACCGCGTACGCGAAATACACACGGTAAACGGAGAGGTCGAATGGCATCACGTTCGTACTCGCGACAATCCAGCAGACGCCTTATCACGGGGTCAGCTCCCAGTCGAATTCTTGAAGAATTCCTCTTGGCTTCACAGGCCTAAGTGGCTTACAGAACCTGCCGAAGCTTGGCCGATTAGTATCGAAATTCCAGTTACGGAATTACCGGGACTGAAAACGTGTTTGATCGTTCAACCGATCAAATGTGACATCTTTCTAAGATTCTCTCCATACTCACAGTTAATCAAGGTAATAGCCTTCTGTTTGCGTACCCACCCAAACAATTCACATCACGGCTTTAAGATAAGCGTGACTGAAAAAATTGAAACAGAACGTAAGGTACTGAAACTAATTCAAGCTGAACATTATGCCGACGAGATTGCGCGAATATCAATCTCCAAAAACATAAAAACCAGTAAACTCGCATCTCTCGATTCATTTCTCGATCAACATGGACTCTTACGCGTCGGAGGGAGATTGAAAAAGGCTGAAATCCCATTTGAACAGAAATATCCCATTCTACTTCCATCTCATCATCACGTAACCGATTTAATTATCCGAGAAACACATCAAAACGCTTACCACACTGGAATTCAAGCGACTCTATATAACATCCGACGTCGTTTCTGGTTGACGGACGGGAAGAATCAAGTACGGAAGATCGTCCGGAAGTCTGTAATGTGCGTGAGACATCGACCAACACTATCACAGAGAAAAATGGGTAATCTGCCTCAATCGCGAGTAACTGAAGCCAGTGCGTTTTCTCATGTCGGGATTGATTTTTTTGGCCCTATATTCATCAACGAGAAGGAGCATCGCAACCGAAATCGTGTGAAGGCATACGGCTGTGTTTTTATATGCGTGTGCGTCAAGGCCGTACATATCGAAATAGTAAGTGACTTGACAACGGAGGGTTTTCTCGGGGCATTAAGGCGGTTTTGTGGGCGTCGAGGAATACCCACGCGCGTCTATTCCGACAATGGTACAAATTTTGTCGGTGCTGAGAGCCAATTGCGTGAGATGCATGCTCTTCTCAATTCAGATGAGTTTCGAGATCGTGTAGATTCGCATGCGGTTCAGGGAATATTGAATGGCATTTCAACCCTCCTCTATCGCCACACTTTGGTGGCTTATGGGAGGCTGCCGTGAAATCGTTTGAACATTACTTCAAACGTGTTATCCGAGACCAATTGCTTACTTTCGAGGAAATAAATACCTTCGCTATTGAAATTGAGGCGATCCTCAATTCGCGACCACTATGGTCAATATCTACAGATCCAAATGACCCTATAGCGCTGACTCCAGCACATGTATTGGTTGGCCGTTTTCTTACAACTCTACCCGAGTGTAATTATTTGGATGTTCCAGGCAATCGACTGTCCATTTGGCGTTTTATTTCAAAGGCAAGACAAGATTTTTGGAAGAGGTGGAAAATCGAGTATTTAAGTGAACTCCAAAAACGATATAAATGGCAAGATTCCAACGGGGAACTCTCCAAAGGCTCTATCGTGATCATCATCGACAAGAATCGACCATGCATGTAGTGGCAATTGGGAGTCATCATCAAGGTCCATCCGGGAGACGACGGAATAGTAAGGGTCGCAACGGTGAAAACAGCGCAAGGAACCTACAAGAGAAATTTCACCCAGTTGTGCCCTCTACCAGTTGATACGTGAAGAAGCTTATGCCGCGGAAGTGATTCAGGCTTCAGGAACGCAGCAACCATACATATTTGCATCTGTTGGGATTGTTTTGATTAACCCAACACATACATTCACGCGAACATGTTCTTGATTTTTTTTCTCGCTTCACTCGCAACGGGGGGAGTATGCTAAACCGCCCGTTCATTATGTTTATTTTTCACGATTGTTCATTGTATTTTCCTTTCCTTTATTACTTATCATTAATGGGACATTTGAAATGGAGAACATTGCGGGAATATGTATATAATTTATTACCTGGTCAGTCCTTCAAAAATTTTTTTCTTCGTACTTTCACGTCTTCGCGATAAAGAGACGCGCTCGGAGTGGGGGTTCTTCTTATCACTACGAGTTCGCTTCAGATGTGGGCCGGGGTACACAGATCTTCTTCTGACCGCGTGGAAGAAGGACCCATAACGTGTATCGCGACAGTTAAGTTATCTGTCCGTATGGCCACCACTTTACGTGGTCTAAAGAGCCGTGAAATCGTTTCTTTTGTGATATATCACTGCCCAAGTGCAATTGGGAAACGCAGTCCAACCAGCGGACCGAAGGAGAGACGTCTCCCATATTCAAAAAAACACACACACAGAAACATAGATCCACACCTCAATTGTATATGTATTCCTGTAATGATTTAATTTCATATATCTCTGTAATAATTTATCTTAACGGATTTCTGTAATCATTCATTTTGATACAACCTTTGTAGTAATTTATCTGTAATGTATATTTTTTTGGGGAGTTTTTATGCCGAAAGGCTTTTCTCCCGAGGTCCAATGAACATTAAGATATTATGTGACCAAAAATAGTGTCGATTCTTTTTCATCCTTTCTAAATTAAACTAACTGTGAATCATAAAATTAAAACTGACGGAAAGTCTCCGTATTGGAAAGTTTCCGTATAACAAGTACACAAATTTCTTTGTTTCTTCATGCAAAAGAGATTGGTGAAGAGCAAATTCAATTTCACTGAAGTTTAGTTTGTAAGAAATCGATTTCAATAGCTAAAAGTGCCGAAAAACGGTCAAACCGTCATTTAACTAACAAAAATTCACAACTATTTTTCTAACCAATTGATTCGCAAATTTCCAGCGAGATTCCGAAGAGGATACATGAAGTTTTGAGAGGAAAAATAGCATCACGATGTTCTGCCAAGAAAGTCTATTTATTTGGAACTCTGAAAATTAAAAGAAAAATGTTAATCTGATCTATGGAAGAGTCAAATAAAAATCCATGGAATGTTGGTTTTCAAGACCATATTTCTGTTTCTGCCATGTGAAATGTGAAAAAAAAGAGAAATTTGATAAGTACAAAAAATATGCAAAAGTAGAGTTACAATTCAACTTATTCGAAGGCACCACAATTGCTGCAGTGGAGTATTCTGTGATTCTCACACTCTCCAAATTCAAATCAGTGAAATCTGACTATTTCTACAGTTGAGAGTCGATCACTGTATGAAATCAGTGAGATAACAGTGAATAGTCACTGGTTATGCAGTTGGAGTTCCTCCTCATGGATTAAATCAGTGACATTCCACTGCAGGGATTAGGGAATATTCACTGATTGTGCACTGCATATGAACTGATCCGCAGTGGTCGACTTTTCACTGCGATCAGTGAGATTTCACTGTTTTCAATTTAGGGAGCAGGTCGGTGACTTGAACTTTGTGCAACATATTTGCGTTTTGCGACCCTCCGATCAGGAGCACAAGCCGCATGGCTCGTGCTTCTTTGGTGACTCATTGGCTGGTGGAAATTCAGTATAGGTACTAGAAATATGAAGATCATCGCCGAGAATTATATATCTAATGTTTCATTGTAAAATGAGGTCATGATGGGTGAATTATATTTATTTTAGCGAAAGAGAGAAATTTGACCTACCTACACAAAACAATAACGGGAACCACAAACTGGGGTAGATATTAACCCCACAAAAGCTTCACGTCTTCACTCAGTCACAGTCAATCAGAAACTGAAGGGTCTATCAACCTCGCACCATGTTTAGAACCCTGAACGAAATTATTGAATAGATTTGCGGTGGATTATGTCACTGGCCAACTTAGAAACGTAGTTCAAAGTTTACCTGGGGTAGATATTTACCCCGGTTTGAAGTTCTAGGGTTGAATAAATCTGTAGCGAGGTTTAAAAAACTATGCATATCAAGAACGAACCCTAAAGCAAATGTATATCCTGCATGTTGAAAAACAGATATTCCATCAATGGTTAGTTTTGAAATATATTCTAAACTCGTCGCAAAAACTTCGCGAGAATACTGGATATTATGAATACTTAATGGAGATTTAAACCCTTTACCAAATGAATTTCTGATATTCATCATGTCAACAAGTCTATCAAAAACTCTCATGAATTCGGTGGTAGCCTCACTATCTATAAAATCAACCTTCTCTGATGTTCTCAGAAAATCAATGACATCTGCCACTCCACTACTCATTTTTTGTATAGCCAGTTTAACATTCGGTTTTTTGTTATAATAATCAATATGTGCTTCACTTATTTCATTAGCTAATCTGAAATTCCCTTTCCTTGAATACTATTTAATTTTTCGACAAAATCAAAACTAATAATTCCATGTTCTGAAGACATATTTGTTTCCGCGAAACCACTTCTACATAATTTGATCAAGTGACACGGATCTAGTATAGTATATACAGGGTGGTCCATTTGAAGTGATATAGTCAAATATCTCGGAAACAAGTGGAGATGGAGAAAAATGTTTTCAATAAAAAGTTTGGGATTCCAAAGGGAAAGTATGATGCTGACCTTCAAAAATCCCTCAGAGGTAATTTCGAAGGTCATTTAGGGGTCAAGATGGTTTTTTTGAATATGACCCCCATTTTTTAATCATGGCATGGAAAAGCTGATTTCAAACCCTTTACGAAACACTGGTAATGGACCCCTTTCCCTCCATTGGGGTGCAAGGTATGGACCGTCGAAGTTATTGATAAACTACTCTTAGCGCTACCCAGGAACACCGACGTGGACGTGGTAGTTCTCTGTTCCCTCCGGAGTGCTTGATTATCGTGAGTCCCCTCGCCTCTCACATGAGAGGTGCTTGATGCTGTTACAATAATTGCTCGAAGTTACCCCCCTCTGCCTGGATACATAATCCTGGTATGTTGGCACGAACAGTGCGGATGCGATCGATCAAGTCCTCCCTCATTTACAAGAAAACTTCCAAATTTTTTTGATAAATCTACAAAGAAACTATTCACAGTGTAACTCTCTTTGGTGAATTCTCTGGAAGCTCGAAGGATTTTTGTATCCGTTCGAATGTGCATCCTAATCGACGTTATGTGGTATGGTCAATACTCCCAATGTTTCCAGCAATTGAGAGTCGATACTCATTCATAACCCTCATTGAATCGAATGGAATAATTCATCCGATTTGAAACGCAATAATCGTAAGAAATCGTACACATTACTGCCAACCATGATAAGCAGAGACTCAGTGTTCCCGTTTGTTTATGTTTACGTTTTTTTTCCAATGAAATTAACTCTGATCTGCATTGAAATCAGTCCCAATCTTCGGAGAAAAGCGATGAACAAGAATACATAAACAAACGAAAACATCGAATTTCTGTTTATTATGGTTGGTTATGTGGATGATTACGGAAATACGTGATCATTTGAACACTGGCTCCAAACTGAGACCATCACAATCGTTCTTCTCCTTTGCATATTCAATCATCTACATTTATCAATTCATTCCATTCGATTCAATCGAAGAAATGAATCACTATCCACCCTCTGAAATTATTGATACGATGCTTGTGCTTGGCTCGTATCACAATAATTACAACGGAGCCGCAAGAGTTTACCGGGATCGGTATCCCGATCGCCGCATCACACGCCCTACGACCATCCGCCAACTCGAATTGAGGGCTCGACGAGGAGTATTGCAGCGAGATCTGAGACATCACCGGTACGATGATAATGATATCCGTGCACTCACCATATTGGAACTTATCCGCTTGGACCCTCATGTTAGTAGCGGATCGTTGGCACGAATAACTGGTATACCCCGGATTACTGTTTTGAGAATCTTGAAGCGTGTCAAATATCGACCATACCACATTACGTTGACTCAAGCTCTTACTACAAACGACATGAGACTTCCAATTGGATTTTGCAACTGGGCACGAGTAAGGCTGGTTGACGATCCTCAATTCTTCGACTATGTAATGTTCTCCGACGAAGCATCTTTTCAGAGCACTGGGCATTTGAATAGACACAACTCTCATTACTGGTCGGATGTTAATCCGCAGTGGTATCGAGCAATCGACAATCAACATCGTTGGAGCGTAAATGTGTGGTCCGGGATCGTCAATGGCTATTTAGTAGGTCCACATTTTTTCAACGGCACTTTGAACGGCTCCATGTTTCTGGAATTTCTGGCGGATCATTTACCGGGCTTGCTTACAAACAAGGCAGAGGATGTGGGTTCAACTAGATGTAGCGCCACCCCATTACGCATTGGTCGTGAGAGAATCCCTTGATCATTATTTCCCGGGAAGGTGGATTGGACGAGGTGGGTCAGTTGCGTGGCCTCCACGCTCACCCGACTTGACATCTCCTGACTTTTTCTTGTGGGGATTTCTGAAAGACGAAGTATTCAATGCCCAACCAACAACGAGGGAGGACATGATCGATCGCATCCGCACTGTTTGTGCCAACATACCACGATCAGTGTTTCTGAAGACGGTTACAAATTTTCGGCGGAGACTGGGATTATGTATCCAGGCAGAGGGGGGTAACTTCGAGCAATTATTGTAACAGCATCAAGCACCCCTCATGTGAGAGGCAAGGGGACTCATAATAATCAAGCCCCCCACATGTGAGAGGCCAGGGAACTCACAAAAATCAAGCACTCCGGAGGGAACAGAGAACTACCACGTCCACACGTTATTCCTGGGTAGCGCTGCACAGTGGGGCCAAATGCCAAAAAGCTGGCCAAAACCCCAAAAATGAAGTTTGTAGTTGGGGATATTTGACCCTTGGGATAAGTAAGGTGATGTCCCAAGTATTGGAATTCTGATATAAGAAGATCTGATCCCCTCCCCCTGCCCTTGTGTACCAGTTGCAAAATACCCTCCTTGAAGTATAATCCGCGTGATTGAAAGACAGTAAAATAACGAGCATGTTCAAAAAGACGCTGTGTCTCGAAAAATGAACCGATTTAACTTTTTCAAATTGGAGTCTATTACTGAAACTATGTAGAATACACTAAAAATTAAGAGAATATCAATTTGATGAGTGGAAAATACTGACAGAGCAATGATTGGATGTAATTTCTATATCTATAAATGAGAAAATGTGTTTGGTTTTTGAAGGAATAGTAGAGAATTACGCAAAATTACGTCGTTTAACTTATTGGAGGTTGTAGTCCTTAGATCCGTCTGAAACTTGATATGCAGAAGTTTGTGGGGTCGCTGATTATGAATCCGTTGTCTTCATTTCGGAATTCAAAATGGCGGACGAAAATTGAGAGAAATCATCGGATTTTCTTCAAATTCGTGACCCAGGGGTTTCTGAGGTCGCTGATTACGAATCCGTTGTTTGAATTTCCAAATTCAAAATGGCGGATCCAATATGGCGGATGAAAATTGAAAAAATCATCGGATTGCCTTCAAACTCGGTACCCTGAGGTTTTTAAGGTCGCTGATTCCGAATCCGGTGTCTGAATTCCGGAATTCAGAATGGCGGATCCAGTTTGGCAGAAAAAAATTGAAAAAATCATCAGATTTCCTTCAAACTCGGTATCCAGGGTTTTGTGGGGTCATTGATTACGAATCAGTTGTCAAATTCCAAGAATCAAAGATAGCGTATCTGATATGGTGGACACAAAACTCAGGATTCAGTAGATTCGCTTTGAATTTTATCTCAACGTTAGTATGTGTTTTATTTCCAGTGTACATTTGCTGCACGAGGAAAACTGTATGAGATTGATTACCATCCGTTTTTCTTCTCATCGCGGGCTTAGGGTACACAAAAGCCAGAAATCATTGATATTTAGGAAGATAATGGACCATTGAGAGAAAAACAGTATTGCTGGAGAATATTCGTAGTGAATTTACTATGAGTTGATGAATTCACTATGGGAAATGACAATAAAACTACCAACATTTAGTATTATTACTACGAATTTTTGGTAACTTCACTGCTAACATTCTTCAGCGATGCTCTTTTTCCCTAAAGTAACCGTCATTTTCCTAAATGTTTATAAATGTTATTCAAGTATTGATATCTCTTTTCTTTTCGTGAACTGAATCATGACTCGCGATTTGGTGATCGTTCTTATGTTAACCTATCGTTTCCATGGCAACGTAAATAGTTGATTGTAATCGGTCTGATTTCAAATGGTGCTTATCACAATTGTGCAATAGCTGTCACCGAATTCTTACTCTTGCTAGTAATCGTTACCGTAAACTTTTTTCCGCGTGCAAGTTTGGAGCTTGGTGAATATTTTTCGTTTTTTAAAATCATTCAATGTTAACATACAATTCCAAATGAGATGGATTCCGCTGCCATAGGTGAGTGTTTCAACAACCTATATTTTCTTAGTAGTTTAATTTGAACAGTTGACTGCAAAAAAAATTAGCTTAAGAGGGTTGAATCCAACCCAAGAAAATTAGGAAAATTTTTAGAAACACATGGGGTTTCTGTAGCGAATTTTATCGAATTCGACAACGTTTGTAGATTTCAAAGATGATTCAATATCTATGACTCGGAGAGAGATGTACAATATTTTAAGGAGCAGTCCTCTACCTACGTTGGATGGAAAGTTCACTTTCCTTCAGGGAAAAATCATCGAGATAACGTGTTGTCCGGATAACAAAACTACAGAGATCTCTAACCTTTTATCTACTTTTAAATGTGTATTTGAAAAGAGATGGGAATCTTCTCAGAGGACCGAAGAACGATTTCTAAAAAATAATGAAGAATGGTCAAAACAAGAGGTAGTGTTTTGTACTTCCAGGAACCCCCATTCTGTAACTGTTCACACGCAAGTGGGGAGACCTCTTGTTGAATTCAACGAATGTTCAGAAAGAACGAAACGTAGGAAAACGGAGAATATCAGAGTAAATACTCCTATCTCAGAGCTGTCTTACGCCATACAAATGTGTTTGGGAGCGTCTGGACAGATCGAAGCCGCAAAAATTGTAAAGGATGTTACATCTTCTGATCCTGAGCTTGCCAGAATGTATATGAAAGGTTATCAAACTTTCAAGCGGAATGGGCCAAAGATGTTGAATGATGAAGATGCTCTAGCTCTCCTAGTAGATGCCGAGCTCTCAAAACATCAGTACTGCTTATTGCGTGAAGCTGATCCGCAAAAATTTCCACCTTATAAAAAAATTCAACCGGCCAAACGCATGTGTTTCCCTGACAAGGAATTTATTCAAATAACAGAAACCTGCGCTGTTGTGCAACTACAAGCACTTCTTGATCACACAGCTACACGTATTTTGAAGCTACAGAATTCGGTTTTGTCAACTTTATCTGATGAAGAGTTACAAAACCAGGTACTTATTTCCAAATGGGGGTTTGATGGGAGCTCTGGCCACTCCTCATACAAACAAGCATATCAAAGTTCGGAAGCTAGTGATTCCGCTGTGTTCATTACTTCACTTGTGCCTCTCCGCCTCCACTGCAATTCAAAAATAATTTGGCAGAATCCAAGGCCATCATCAACCAGATTTTGTAGGCCAATCAAAATAGAGTTTGTGAAAGAATCAACTGAAGTTTCGGTTGCAGAGAAGCTACGGGTTGATAATGAAATAGAAAATCTGAAGGCTACTTCTTTCAGAACTGATGAAAAACATGTTTCAGTGAAACATGAGATGATTTTTTCTATGGTAGACGGGAAGGTATGCAATGCCATAACTGAGA
This sequence comes from Gonatopus flavifemur, assembly GCA_018340375.1. Lineage (NCBI taxonomy): Eukaryota > Metazoa > Arthropoda > Insecta > Hymenoptera > Dryinidae > Gonatopus > Gonatopus flavifemur. Next base: position 8,479,577 of record JAFFJZ010000013.1, read on the forward strand.
CAACCTATACCCAGAAGTGCTATATATGTGGTGCCACATCTAAGGAATTCAACAAAATTGATGATATAGTATCCAGGCCGGTCAAAACCGAAAACCTCCAGTTTGGTTTGTCTTGTCTACACGGCTGGATACGATTTTTTGAGGGCCTCCTGCATTTGTCTTATAAGCTACCTATTCAGAAGTGGCAAGCACGAAAACAAGATAAAGCTTTGGTGGAAGAACGAAAAAAGGTTGTACAGAAAAGTTTTAAAGAAAAATGTGGCCTCATTGTCGATGTTCCTAAGCCAGGGTTTGGGAACTCAAATGATGGGAATACCGCGAGGCGATTTTTCGCACAACCCGAAGTTTCTGCCGGAATCACAGGAGTGGATGTCAACCTAATACAACGACTTCATGTAGTATTAGCTACCGTTTCAAGTGGCCATGAAATAGACGTTGAAAAGTTTCGGAGTTACGCTTTAGACACGGTACGCTACTACGCGACAAAATATCCGTGGTACCCAATGTCACCTACGATGCACAAGTTTTTGATCCACGGACCTGAAATCATTGCATCTGTTCTTCTACCTATAGGCCAATTGACTGAGGAAGCACAAGAGGCTCGTAACAAAGATTCTAAAAGATGAAAATGATGTATATCACTTAATAATAGTCTATATTTGTCACAGTGGACTCGACACTTTGAAGGGAAAAATTTGACTTCTCAAGTACTGCAATCAGTTTGATACATTGCACAATACGTTTTTGACTACTAGGCAAACTATATATTTATGGTAACCACGAGAATATATGTTCGCGAAGATTGTTTTGTTCTGGTAAGGAATTCGGGGAATTATGAATATTCATATACTTTTTTTTATTAATAAGCCACATTGTTCATCCTCTGGAAACATAAATTCATAGACTAGAAAACAATTTTGAGAATCAAGTAAACTTATGAATTAGAGGATTTATTCAAAACTTTATACTGATGACCCCAAAGTGCAGCTGCTTTTTGTTTTTCCTTGATTTTGCTTGTCATGTTGAGATCAAAAGCTTTAACGGTGTCGATGAATACATAATTATATTCAAATATCTTAACAACATTCATTTCCAAAGGTACCGAGAGCATCACTCCAGGAAATGCAGTAGAGAAAAAACGAATGAAGACATTTTTAAATGGTTCCTTTTGAGTTCTGATCCAATGTTATCGAGTAAAAGACAGTTGCCCAAGAAAAAACTGAAGTTTCTCCCCAGAGACGTGTTAAGCCTGATCAAAACTCCGGATATACTTGATAAAGACAACGTAACTTTCCCATTATCTTCCTCTGAGAGTGAAGAAGAAGACTTATCTGAGTAAAAAAAGTGTGGCAAAAGTAAAAACCATCACGATTTCAGTTTTTTATATTATTGTACAGGGTGATTCAAAATTCCCGCACTCTTCTTCGGAAGTAGATTCCTGATGAAATTCTAAAACGATTTGTCCTTTTGCACAATGCTCTTCGACGCATAATTTCCGAGATATAATCAATTAAAGTTGACTAATTATGAGGTGGATCCATCGGTCATTCAGGAGCGTCATAACAGAACAAGAGAGGAAGGTGCTTGCAGAGGGCGCTCATACGATCAGCTGATCGGTATAATCGATACAATTTACCAACATACAAATTGGTAAATTTTCTATGTAGAACGATTGAATTCGTCGACACTGTGGAAAAATTGATTATTGTCATGAATTCTTATCACGATATGCTGTAGGTGAAAGTTGTAATGTCAGTAATGATTTTTATCACGCAGACAAATGTGATATAGTGTTATTTCGTAGGGATAGGGATTCAAGTGGGAGAAAAAAGTATTACGAGTAGTTACTCGTTTTCAATCAGAATTTTCATGTAAAGAAGAAAACATGAGAATTTTCATTCATCCGATACCCAATTTGAACGGTTTGATTAGTAGGTTTAACACAAGAGATTGGATTCCGAATTCTGTATTCTGATTGGTCGAGAATCAATGTATATTAGATCAATCCTCGGCCGTTTCAAATGATTCTTCTGAAGAATGTGTTTTCGACTTATCCCAACCACAACATTGAACAATGATGAATTTATTCGAATTCACCCTTTTTACATCATTCGATGATTATAAAGGGTTTATCGAACGTTAATAACTTACTTCAACTTGTACGTAATTAACGTTCGATAAACCCTTTATAATCATCGAATGATGTAAAAAGGGTGAATTCGAATAAATTCATCATTGTTCAATGTTGTGGTTGGGATAAGTCGAAAACACATTCTTCAGAAGTATCATTTGAAACGGCCGAGGATTGATCTAACATACATTGATTCTCGACCAATCAGAATACAGGATTCGGAATCCAATCCCCTGTGTTAAACTTACTAATCAAACCGTTCAAATTGGGTATCGGATGAATGAAAATTCTCATGTTTTCTTCTTTACATGAAAATTTTGATTGAAAACGAGTACTTATACTTTCTTCTCCCACTTGAATCCCTATCCCTACGAAATAACACCATTTTACATTTGTCTGCGTAATAAAAATCATTACTGAAATTACAACTTTCACCTACAGCATATCGTGATAAGAATTCATGATAATCATCAATTTTTCCACAGTGTCGACGAATTCAATCGTATATATTGTGAATGTATATATCTTTCGATTTAACACATTTGGTGTGTTAATATCATTCGATAATTATATTAATAATGATTCAATGTTGGAAATAATAATAATAATGATCATAATAGGAACAACAAAATGGGCCGTTTAGTTCTTGTTTAATATTAAGTTATGAATGAAGTTTTGATTTTTGGCATCCGCCATCCTGAATTTCGGAATTCTGACAACGGATTCGTGATCAGCGATCCCGAAAACCCCTGGGTACCGAGTTTGAAGGGAATCCGATGATTGGTACAATTTGCGTCCGCTATATTGGGTCCGTTATTTTGAATTCTGAATTTTAGACCGTGGATTCGTAATCAGCGACCACAGAAACCCCTGAGTACCGAGTTTGAAGAAAATGCGATGACTTTCTTAATTTTTGTCCACCATATTGGATCCGCAATTCTGAATTTCAAAATTTTGACAACGGATTCGTAATTGGTGACCCCAAAAACTCCTGGATGCCGAGTTTGAAGAAAATCCGATGGTCTTCTCGATTTTATTCCACCATATTGGATCCGCCATTCTGAATTTCGGAATGCAGACAACGGATTTGTAATCAGCGACCCCAAAAATCCCTGGGTACCCAATTTGAAAAGAATCCGATAATTTTTTCAATTTTCGTCCGCCATATTGGATTCGCCATTCTGAATTTGGGAACTCAGACAGCGGATTCGTAATCAGCGACCCCGAAAACCCCTGATCACCAAATTTGAAAAAAATCCGATGATTTCTTCCAATTTTCGTCCACCATATTGGATCCGCCATTTTGAATTTCGAAATGAAAACAACGGATCCGTAATCAGCGACCCCAAAAACCGTTGGGTACCCAATTTGAGGAGAATCCGATGATTTTTAAAATTTTCGTCCGCCATATTGGATTCGCCATTTTTAATTTTGGAACTCAAACAGCAGATTCGTAATCAGCGACCCCAAAAACCCCTGATCACCAAGTTTGAAGAAAATCCGATGGTTACTTTCAATTTTCGTCCGCCATATTGGATCCGCCATTTTGAATTTTGAAATTCTGACAACGGATTCGTAATCAGTGACCCCATAAACTTCCCGAGTACGAAGTCGCAAGCGAATTTGAGAGCCCCTCATAATTTTGTCCAGCTTTTTGGCATTTGGCCCCACTGTGCGCTGAGAGGAGTTCGTCAATAACTTCGCCGGTCCATACCTTGCACGCCAATGGGTGGAAAGGGGCCCATGACCAGTGTTTCGTGAAGGGTTTGAAACCAGCTTTCCAACGCCATCATAAAAAAATGGGGGTCCCATTTAAAAAAACCATCTTGACCCCTAAATGACCTTCAAAATGACATCTGAGGGATTTTTCAAGGTCAGTATTATACTTCCCCCTTGGAACCCTAAACTTCTTATTTGAAACTTTCTTTCCATCTCCACTAGTTTCCGAGATATTTGACTATATCACTTCAAATGGACCATCCTGTATATATATACGAATCATATACAGGATTCTTGAAAGCGGTTTTGAAATACCTATCCGTCTCATTAGAATCGATATCATCTTGTGTTCGTGAGTTTGTTTTTCTTGATAGATCACATGAACTTCGTGGAGGTGCATAATAATCACCAGGATGTTGAATAAATGTTGAAGAATTGTCATGATTAAAATCTGCTACTAATAACTTGAAAGTTTTGATATTACTCCGCGTTTTACACACAAGTTACTGACCAGATATTCACATCAACTTCTCCTAATTTAATAATTGCCTGACGAACAATTCCAGTTTGCAAGGAAGCGGGAAATTGGGTTGTGAACCAGAAATAGGATGTTTTGACAAATGAATTTTTACACGGGAATACGGAAGCTTACGATTACTTTGAACAAACTGTGTGTATGAAATTTCAATCCTACCCATTACATTTTCTACAGCACTCGTAATTTTTCGTATTCTCATGTAAAAATTCATTTTGTTAATCTTTTTATTCCTTTGTCACTGGAAGAATGGAAGAGGGTCATATTTTCGGGCTGCATTATTCTCCGTGTAGAGGCGGTAAGTTCAAAGTAGGAGGTAAACCTTGCACCTGCTTTGCTTCAATAAGTGGTGAAATAGGAAATTTCTACCACTTTTAGGGGCAAAGTAGGAGCCCATATAGGAATTTACAATTGGCGCTAGTATGGTGCAACGTAGATAAAGTATGGCTGAGGCTTGGTAACCAAGCATGGCGCAAACCTGGAATGATAACATCATTTTATGATTTACCTACGTGTTTTTCCCATGGAGTCCCATCATCGATGGAACAATGGCAATGAAACATACCATCATTGGCAAGCAATTGGAAATTTCGTGTTTGGTATATTGGAGAACTAGAACGAATATTTTTATAATTCGATTGAAAGATCCTACATGAAAAAACAATTTCAATTGGACTTAGTCTAGATGAGGGAGTGAATATACAAAATTGAACAATATTGTGCGACAAATATGCCTAATGTATGGAAATTCTGAAGATACAATCGCAACTTCCATGGTGGAATGTGTGATTCTTATAATTGCTCCCATAAAATGCGGCAATTATCACTGAATACTCACTAGAAGAGTCCAAGACTATAAGACGAGTTGGAATGATTGAGTTAACAACAATACACATTAGCCTGGCCATTTTTGTAACATCGGCCGATATCAATGAGCGTTGGGCTGAAAAAGTTTCCTTCTTGTCTAAAAAAACACCTGAAAAAATTTGAACCCGATCTGAGAACAATTGATGGACCCAAAAATTGATTGAAGTTGGACAAAGAGAATTTCATCGAAATTTTGGATGGTTTTTTTTTATCTTGTTGCTTCCCCATAGAAAACGTTTATCGTGTATAGGAAGACTTTTGAATCTTTACACTTATCATGTTTTCAATCACAAAATAAATTACAACGTTTGAGCATGCGCGGAGTCGATATTCGAACAAATGACGATTCTCCATGTGTTTGGATGCGGCTATCATATGTGTGAGATTGTGCTGAATCGTGCTCAAGAATTTTTCGACAAACTTCCTCATTTGCGTGCTGATTTCAAATGAAACAAGTAAGTTGTTGAATATTCCATTTATTTCGCTTCAAGAATGGTAAAATCATTTGATTTGACTGCTTCATCAGTGAAAACACGTAAAGCTGATGAAACACAATGACGGATTGCTCTGATTGGACATGTATCGCATCGAATTGTGGGAGCTGAGTTGCCATCAAATAGACAAGTTTTGGAAGTGTTTTTTTACAATATGCGTTTTGTAAAGCTAACTTCAAAAGAGAGTGCAAGGCTAGCGATTGATGCCGTTCCGATATTTTTGCAACAAGCACGTATACCAACCCGCGAATCTCATAAATGTGCCGGCAAACTTCTTAAAATGTACGAAGATTGGAAAACTTTGAACAAAGTGGAGGTGGAGAGAATGGTAGCCGGAATGAAGCGAAAATTTGATATTTTCATGGGTGGGTTAGATGATCTTTCTGACATTGCGGCTATCGATGCATTGACGGTGATGAGAAACGAAGAGGATAAAGAATTTTTGGGAAGACAGCGTCAAAAAGGACGGCCAGGTTCAATGTTGGGCATTGATAAGAAATAGCCTCCAAAGGAGGAAGATCTACATTACGGAGAGGAAAGGAAGGAGCACGGAAATTGAGACATGAGCAAACATCGAAATTGCAGCAATCAGGTAAATAATTCAACTACACTGAGACAAATTCCCCAAGAGAACACGAAGGTTCAAAGAATGTTCAACAGAAGTGTTCAATAGGAATGGTCAATAGATACGACTAGTTCGTGTTATGAAAACAAAAAAAATCTAACACCATAGGTTACTCTATTGACATAAATCAGTCAGACCTCTTTTTTTTTTATAATTGCTCTGTGTGCTGGTGCATTGTCATGCAGGAAAATCACCTTGTGTTGTATTTGTTGGTATTCTGGTCGTTTTCCACGCAAAACTCGATCAAAATCGATCATTTGTTGTCGGTAGCGTTGAGTATTGACAGTTTCCCCAGGTTTCAGCAGCTCGTAGTAGATCACGCCCTTCTGATCCCACCAACCACACAGCATTGTCTTTCTTCCGTAGCGGTTTGGTCTTGCCGTCGATGTTGATGGTTCACCCGGAGTAACCCATTTCCAGGTGAAAATTGACGATTGGCACTAGGATGGCGCAACACTGACAAAGATTGGCCGAGCCTTGGCGGTTAGCAAGGTGCAAGCTTGAAATGATAACATCGTTACAGGCTCCATTGATGTATCCTACCAATCATGGATCAACATTGGTACGATTATGGCAGTCAAATCAACCATCATTGGCAACCCTTGAAAAAATTTGTCGCTCGATCTAAATCCAAGATTGGATCATGCTTGTACTCATTACGAACCAAGACTGATAGACGAATTTTTTTATGGTCTGCCAATGGTCAGATGTTTTATTCAAAGGAGGTACCATCATTTATTACACAGAAATGATGTTGACTGCTAAATTTGAGTCAATACTATAATAGTACTGAGTCAATATTCGGTCAAAATTGATTCAACGTTGTGACAATCCCGCGCCAACGTTGAGCCAATTTTCTGCCGATGTTCAACTCTATGTTGAACGATTGCAAGAATATAACAAAAATTCAGAGTCATATATTCCCGACATCGATTGCTTCCCCTCCACACATGTTAAGGAGTACAGTCCGAACCTGAAATATTTTATACAACCAGGGCCAGAGAATCTCTGCATACATTGAAACGAAGAAACTTATTTGATTAATCCAATACAAGATGTGTTCATAAGTTTAATATAACTCAATGATTACTGGTTACCTTACAAATCAATCACATCAAGTATAATTCAAATTCTGATGTCCACGAGTCCATGGGTCTGCACAGCTAAGATCTCTCCTTCGATGAAGGACCTATGATGAAGACAACAATTTTCAAATCAGAAGGTTATATGATGCTTATATATCAATCGCATAGTTCGTTGAGCGCTTGCGAGAAACGAACCGAGCGTTGGAAACAATACCGAAGGGTGGTGCTTTGACACTGGACGCGGGAATTTTTGTATGGAGACGTATCATTGAGGATCGTGGCTAGCCTGAGCCAAGCTTTGACCAGGCTGGGCACTGCATTGGGTACTCATTTCTTCTAAACGTTGTCAATGTTTGGATTAATATTCAGTTGTGCTATGAAATTGTTCGCATGAAGTTAATTTCTTTTGTCCGAACGGTATTGGGACAACGATGAACCATGATTGGCACAATCTTGAGCCAATGATGGATTGATCATTGGAAATTATGATTCCCAACATTGGTGCAATATTGTGCCACTTGTCAGTCAACGTTGGCTCGATATAGATTTCCAAGCCTTGGATGTTAGCATCGCGCCTATCTATTTTCCATCGTCAGTATTGGCGCAAGCAAGAAATTTTCACGTGGGTTACTTTTTGCGCTTAGGATTCTCGAAATATATCCACTTTTCATTGCCATTCACAATTCGATGGAGAAATGACTTTCTTTGGAACCTGGCGAGCAGCATTTCGCATGATGTTTTGCAGTTTTCCTGCTGTTTCTCGTTGAGTTCATGCCCATTTCCCCACCTTTTGTACGTTTCCCATGGCTTCCAACCGAAGGGGGATGGCTTCTCGGGTCACCTTTAACTGATTCGCCAGTTGTTGTGTTTGAGCGTCGTCTTCGTCCAACAAGGCTTGCAGGTCAGCGTCTTCAAACTTTTCCCGTGGTCTTCCACGTTCTTCGTTCCTGGCGTCAGAATCGCCACTTTTGAACCGTTTGAACCACTCGAAACACTGTGTTTTACCGAGAGCATGCTCACCAAACGCCTCCACAAGCATTCGATGCGATTCGGCTGCGGTTTTCTTCAGATGAAAACAGAAAAGTAGTGCTGTCCGCAAATCGTAATTTGTTGGCACAAAACTCGACACGTTTATCTCTAATAAACTAATGCTACTGAATGAAACTCGTGTTATTGTGAGTTGGAAATCTTTGTCGGATATCAATACAATAACAAGACATCGCTGACGTGATGTGTCGGTAACTGCATCGACATCTAGCGCCACCTATGGGCAAATTCCGGTTTCATACTCACACACCTGGCCATCATTGAGTCATACGGAGCTTACACAGATGACGCTAACACATGGTCCTATCACGTTTTTCCCTTTTGAAGAATGAACGGAAAACGTGATAACACCAATCAGAAACTGGACCACGGTTTTCATATACCGTTATCGATCTCTCCAACTCATCTCTGTCAATGTATAAGAATAGAAGAGAGGAGTCATGAGCGAGGTGGGCCCTCAATACACCAAATCATTTTTGCACCAAAAATTCATGTTCTCAAAGCTCATAGACCAGAGGATTATTATACCGAATCAAGAGACGTGTGGCGTCTCGACGCCAAGTACATGAAAAAAACACTAAGAAGAACATGTAAGTGAAAAAACCGTGTATCTATACACGGAAACCAAGATTTCCTATAGTCAAAAATCACCCACAATAACTCACTTTCATCATAAAAACTTATTTGTTGATGCATATCAAGTGACAACAATGAATTTTTTATGATAAAAGTGACCAAATAATAGATTTATATCAAATTTTATATTTTTTTTTCCGGCACTTTGACCTTTCGGGATTATGACTTTTCGGCATTATGACACTTTGGGATTCTGCCACTTCGGCATTATGCTACTTCCGGGACTATGAACTTCCGGTACTATGATACCCTACCTGCCCGGAGCGAGATGAGGTGGAAATACATGAGTGCGTTTGTCGCATGCGGTGTCATGGGTGCATGCGGAAGATTCGAGCCTTAGTTGAAAAGAGGCCGGGATCTTACCTCTTTTTCCATCCAAGGTTTCGAATCTTTTGCATTTCGAATCTTCTGCATGCACCCGGTGTCATTAGGTGAAAAAGAGAAGTCCTAGGGGAGAACACTCCACCTCTTCTTTCATCTAATGATGTCGCACGCATGTAATATAAGCTATATTCCTAATGGTTATTGTTCCGAAAACTGCAGAGTGGTTCTTCTCCTGTCTGGGATCTATGAGAAATGGACGATACCATGGCCTACTTTAGGTTCGTTCGTTCTACGTGCCCTGAGTTGCTCCAACTTGTACCAAACCAATCATTTCGTTGCTTAAACTGGAAGTAGCGAATCCAAAATACTTGGAGCGAGTTGGGGTAACTTGGGACATCGGTAAACGAACTTAGCTTTTAATCCAGGCCGGGGTCGTGAATCTGGCAACACCGTACCGGGGTACGCCTGACCTCACTTTTCTGTTATCTATATGTCACTTTCCAATAGGCGAGGGGGTGAAGAAGGGTGAGAGGAAGTCACCCTTCCTCTCTCCCTCCCTCACCCCCTTGCCCGTTGGTAAAAGAGGTTAAGCGTCCCCCGGTACGGTGTTGCCAGATTCCCGATTCCGGCCTGGATTAAAGTAGGCCATGACGATACTGTTGGATAACAAATATTCGGCACAATTAACTTTCAGGATATAATCCTTCGGGACATTCTAAGGGAATGAACAAATCTGACATTTGCGTTGAATAGAATGACCAATGGCAAGAGCCTAGTTTCCCCCTAAGTTGGCAACTGTGGGGACGGGACACAAATTTTCGGATCTATCTTTCGGAATACTTCTTTTTAGGAATATAACAGGGTTACCCACTCAGTCATTAAACTCCTTATCTTACTGGAGAGCGCACTTTTCATTCTTTCTATAGTATGGTCCAGTGAGGATTTCGGTAGGGGGTCTTTTGGCCGAAAAAGTTTTTGACCGAATCGAGATGATTTGACATTCGCTAGTCGCTTTCAGGGAACACTAGAGAATGACTAGCGATTGTCAAATCATCTCGATTCGGCCAAAAACTTTTTCGGCCAAAAGACCCCCTACCAAGGATTTCGTAGAAAGAGGTCATATCATGAGTGGGAAGCTGTCTCCCTTCAACCGTAGACGCGATTATAGTTCAGTAGGACTAACAAAAAAGAACGCTTCCCACGTATGCCAATTTCCTCTCTTGCGCCGAGCCCATCGATCATTCTTGAGATTTGCGCTTTTCAGTATGTTATATAAAGTTCAATGCATTCAATCGAGTTTGGTTGAATCAATGATTAAGTTCCCACCTTACCAAAATTATCCAATCATATTGAGATTTACAACAGAAAACTTGTCACATTCTCTTGATAGCTTCACTGGAATTTAATAACAGGGTTGCTACAGGTCAGGGAGATGCAACCATAGACTTAAAGTATTGGACCGAGCGCTCTTCAAGAGCGAACGTGGAGATATCTACGGTGCAGACATATGACTTTAGGTAACTCTTCTCTCTCACGCAATCTCGATGGAGGGGATAATGTACAGTAGTAGTAGTATATCGTGCATTACATACATACATACATTATCTCCTCCATCGAGATTGCATTATAGAGAAGGGTTACCTAAAGTCATATGTGTGCACCGTAGATATCTCCACGCTCGCTCTAAGAGCGCTCGGTCTAATACTATAAGTCTATGGATGCAACGGAATTGATCAATTTCATTGGCAGTCTATGGAATGAGAACGTATGATTGGTCGATTCCGTTGAATCTTCTTGACCTGCAGCAACCCTGAATAATTTCCTTTCACTCTTATCTCATTCTGGGACGGTGGAAACAAAAGCTCCGTTCGTTCTGAGGTGCTCGAAATGGCCCCAAAGTGCTCCAAATGTTTTTGATCCGCTGTTCTGCTTATAATCATGAAATCATGAATTGATTGGTTTGGTGCAGATTGGGGCAACTTGGAACTATGGAATCCCCCGTAACGGAATAAAGGTGCGATTGGGAGTGAGTGCCAAATCAACGAAAAACCAAATCAACGAAACCGTCAGTTGTAAGGAATATGATACATCACACTCTCTCTTTCCAAACACTGATTTCGTTGATATGGTTTTTCGTTAATTTGGCACCCATCCGCGATTGGGTGTGCATGTGTCTTTGTCTATTCCATCAAAATGACGAGAGAGAGAGAGAGTGAGGATCGATTAATTGTGTTTCTATGATTGTTGAGAGATAGCGTACGTACAGTAAACCCTCTCAATAGTGCCGCAGCATCTTTTTCTCGCTCATTGAGCTCAATACATGCTGGAGTAAGCGCGTCAATGGAATTCCGATTGATGGAAGAGAGGTTCGAATGGGAGAGCTTCTGTCTTCGTCTATTCCATTGAAACGGCGAGGGAGAGGATCGAGAGAGCTTTTATGTTCGTTCAATAAATAGCGTTGATTCCTTTTGATATCCCCTCTCTCATCAATCGCGATCCTATTGCTGCGCTCACTCCAGTATGTATTGAGCTCAATGTTCTCGCTCGAACGTCCCTTCTTGACAGAGAAAGACACCATTTGGAAATTATTGAGGAGATTTACTATATACATACAGAGTTCAGTGATTCTAAAACATACCCTACATTTGGACATGGAGACATAATCAGTGAATGTTGAAGTAATTTTCCATGTGCCGTATCCTGCCAGCAACTAACATGAGAATGAGGAAGGTGGAATGACAGGTTTTCCTAACCCTGTAAAAACGGAATAATTCGAACGGATTGATGGTGCAAAACTGTGATTAAATATGGCACAAACTGAAAAGAAACTCAATTATTTTATCATTCCTTAATTCGGATTCATAGTGATTTGGAATTTTTGAGCTTCCACCCAATCAAAATTCAGCAACTTCAAATCGCCAAAGCCGTTGAACTAACAATGATAAAATAGTTCATTTTTTTCCACAAATCCACCGTTTTCCAACTCAGCGAATGGTGTAAAGCCCAAGTATGTAGTACACAGTGCCTTTGGATGATTTAGATGTGGAAAAAAATCTGAAAATGCTCATATCTCCAAAACTCAGCGTCAAAACAATTTTTTTCAAACGGGAAATTATTGCATTTCGACCGCAGGATATGTTGTAGTAGAGCTGGGGCTATAATTTAATCCAATGTGATTCTATATTTGTATCAAGTTTGTATACAAATTTATAGAAACTTGATAAAAAAATTGTATTTCAAATCACATTAAATCCAGATCATAGTCTCAGCCCTATGTTTCAGAGAGGCGAATGATGAATTTCGGGACACCCGGTATATATTGACCTGAGGACTGTCAGAATTCATGCGGTCAGAGGAAGAATCCGAAATGCTTGAAAGAAGTTGTGATAAATTTCCAGTGAATTTCAGGTCTTCTCATACAATTCTTTATAAACAATATTTGCTGTTCCATTAAATTCTCTTTGATTTCCTAATGAAATTTTCAGAGCATTCCACGAACGTACTCTTGAAAATGCTACGTAGAGTTGCCTGTGACTGAAAACATCACGTCTCAAATCGATTCCAATTTTTTCAAATGTTTGACCTTGCGATTTGTTTATAGTCATTGCAAAAGCAAGTTTTATTGGAAACTGTCTTCTTTTGAATGTGAATGGATAGATATTTTCATAATACAGTGTAATGCGATTGATGAAAACTAAATCTCCTTCTTTGTCACCAGTTAATATTTTGCATTGAAGAAGATTGTTCTTCATTTCTAGGATTTGTAATCGAGTCCCATTACACAGTCCTTGATGAATGCTTAAATTTCCAATCAACATGACCGTGCAATACTTTCGAAGTTTGAGTTCATGTGGTGGCAATCCTGGCGGGTCCAGAGAATTCAAATATTCTGGTACAATAGCATCATCAATATCACCGTTGTTACAATTTTCGACACTATCGACACTTGTGTAAATTTCCTCGGATGATTCATCTAATAATTCCATCACTCTGTGATTTATGTCATCAACATCAACATTTCTGGCCGATAATATTGCGTATGAGGTGATGTCATGGAAACGCTTATTACTTATGAGGGAGCCATGAACTTCATCAACAATATCAACGTCTCGTGCTACTAAACATTGTTCAGGCACAGTTATCTTATCTTCATTGTCATTTTCAGTTCCGTTCCCAACATCTAATGAATAAGCCGCAAACGCACTTTCTTCTGGCAACGCTCTCATATTTTGAGTCAATGAGAATTTAGTAAAATAATGCCACAATGAACTGAATTCGATTGATGAATCAACATTTTCGTTTCGCGTTCCATTCACTCGAACTGGCAGTAATTGTCTAAAATCTTCTCCTAAAATCATGAGTTTGCCTCCAAATGGGAGATCATTTTTCATAAAATCGCGCAAAGTGCGATCTACTACTCCAAGTGCACAATGTAGGGCCATCGGTGCTTCGTCCCAAATGAAAATATCAGTCTTCCTGAGATTTTCGGCTTCGTTCGATTGGAATTTAATCGATGTTGTAGAATCATGGGAAAGAGGTACTGGCAATCCGAAAGTACGATGAACAGTTTCATCTTCTGGTAAAAGATTTGCGGCAATTCCTGTAGAAGCCATGGTACAAACTTTTTTATTCAAAGCTTTTATCAAATGATACACTGTAGTGTATACAAATTTTTCACCCGACCCACCCGATCCATCAATATAAAAACACGAAATCATCTCATTCTCAGTATCGCAATTAATTTTGTTCATAATAGTATCAACTACTTGTTTCTGCTGCTCATTCAATTTCATGTATTGATTTTGACCAATTCTATCATGCTCATTAAGAGGTATTTCAGACACTCTTTCCTCTTCTCCTGATATTTGTTGCATTGATGGATATTGAGACAGATCATACTCATCTCGTACCAGCATCGTGTTTATTTGAATGTAAGCTTTTTTTCGTGCTTCCTCAATTGGCAGTGTTCGGGAAAAATCTTCCGACATAGCGTCTTGGAAATCTTCCCATAATTTTTCAGGATGAATTGGTTGACAGAATATCAAAATTCTCACACATAATTCGCGCAATTGACGTGGCATCATCCATACTTCAGCTTCGTGCATAGCTCTCATCCATTCTTGATCATCTTCAATAAATCCACGGGCTAAACAGGCTGCTACGTATGTACCATAAAGGACTCCATCGACAGTGCGCAAATCTGAAAAACTTGTTGGCCCTTTAACATGAATCAAAAGTAAACGAAGATGATATAATTCAGTTTGCGTTGGACTAACTGAATACATGCGACCTAAAACGTTGAAACTTGATTTCCGTGGATTCCAATATCCTTTATAAAAAGTATATCGAGTTGGTATTTCTGAATAAATGTAATTTCTCGCAGATACGTCCCGCTTGAAAATTGGTGACTCGCACTTCAATTTTATAGCTGCCATCTGGTAATATGCCGAGACCGTAGCTGGAATTTCCTTTAGGGACCGCGATAAAGGATGACTTTACATAACCAATGATTTCTGCAAAAAACAATTCATGTTATTAACTTATAAATTCAAATCGATGTAATTAATTCATTTTTCTTCTTTTTCTATAAACAAAACTTACGGATAGTTTGATCCAAATTTGCTGCACCAACGTTTTCAATCACAAAAGATTCAAGTCGCTCTGTGGATTGTTGAAGCGTACGCATGTCAAGCAGTTCGACGATGGAGTAAGGCTGGATCGAGATTTCTATTGGCATGAGGCCATCTTTTTCATCAAAATATTGCTCGTTGACTGCATTCACCCTGGCGAAAGAGATCCTGATATTCTGGAAAAATTCAACATATCAAATTTGACAAATCTAACCAAAACTTGTATCGAGTCAACTCACCTGTTGCAGCAGAGAAGTTTGCAACTTCCGTGCCTGATCCTCCCAGAAGAGGATGCGTAACTTCCTCCCATCACAATTTGTACAAATGCACTTGAGCAAGTATGGTTTGGAGTTTCCAACCGAAGACCTTTTAATACGTGGCGGCTCGACACGTTCTACGTACAGCGTCACATCCCTACATATTTATTAGAAATAAAAAAAAATTTGATTGGACAGATGAAATATCTTATATATAACTCAACTAACCTAAAAATAAAGAGTACTCACACTGTATCATCACCTGGCGTTAGAGAGTCCCACTCTTCTGTCGAAGTCAATTCAACGTCAGTCATGATTTGTTTCCTTTATTCTTTATAAGATATAAAAAACTGAAACAAAGCGTCACCTGCAACACAGAATTCATTTTATTTTGATAATATTTTTTTTATAATTATTCATTTATTCAATTTTTGCCTCTTCATTGATATTCAATATATTATTTCAATATTCGATATCATAACCATTGTAAATCTATATTCATGAATAAATCAATCGATTTTAGTAAAAAATAATTATAAATATTTACTTACAATATAAATCTGAATTATTCACGATACAATAGACACGGGTGGATGTTGAATGCGGCCGGATGGCGATGGATTTTTCTCTCTGATATACGAACTGCTTCCCACGATGCAACCACGATGGACGACGACCGACCATGGGATGTCAGCAAATCAGGAGGTGCAACTCTATTGGAAATGAGAAAACATCATTTTAGTTCCTTCAAAGGAGTGGGGTCAGGTGGCGCTGTGGTCGATGTGATTTCATTCGATGTATATGGTCACTAAAATCACAACGACCATTGCGCCACCTGACCTAACTTTTTTGAAGGAACTAAAATGATGTTTTCTTACTTCCAATATAAATATAATATAATAGAGTTGCATCCCCCTGCAGCAAATGACGGTTCCAGTGAACCCGAATTGGAATCAACCCAACGCGCATGCGAATCGCGTTCCGTTCAACGACTCGTTGATGATCGATACCACGCGAATCGATATTCTCCAAATGCAATCATCTCATCTCGAATCGCGATACTTTATCGTGCGTTCCTTTAGTTAATAGGATAATTCGACTATAAACTCTCGATTAAGCACACTACGAACTAGATCCGTTCATGTGATACGGAGATATAAACGTTTCAAATTTCCATACCATCAAAATATTATCATTTTCTTCATCATCAATTTCTCCTAAAGAAAATCAATTTTGCCCTCCACTTTCTTGGGCACTTCTAATGCCATAGAAGTATTCTGTCTCTTTCTGTTTCCCAGCATCCAACGATACATAAATACCCATTCTGTTTTTTTTTTCTTTCTTTCAACATCCAATAGCGTTTATTTGAGTACATGTGTGTACATGTATATGTACATAATATAGAGTGCAATAAGTCAATAATTTGTTGACAGGGTATGATACGAGAAAATAGGAAATGGATGAATGACAAGTGATTATTATAGAATAAATTTAATTGAAATTATGAAGACTGGTGTGAAGTGGATAATTGAAGATTATTACAAAATGAATACAAATTGAATCACGATTAATCCCACACAGCACGCTGGTCCCGTTGAATTCATAAAGAATTCCTTCACCGTGGGATTCCTTGAGATTCCCCGTCATGACAGTTCACAATGAGTTCTGTGTTACGGAATGAGCGAGACTTCCCATTCCCCGTCGAGCTCACCGCAACCTTTACTCCTTTTTGACGATTCATGAAATGTTCGCTTTATATTATCAATGTTCGAAATGCATATAATGTTATTTTTGTGTGTTTTAATAACACAATTTCATCAATTCAATCAAGTTCGTTCATCTGGAAGTGATTTATTTTATATTATAATACAATTGATTTGAAATTGATTACAATAGCTGATTCACAATACTTCGTCATTCTGGATAATCTCTAAAGTAATAATGAGAATTATGTTTTTGTTTTTCATACAAGTTAAAATGAGCTGAACTTTCTGTTTTAAGTATAAAAAGAAATACTCGTGCGAACGTTTTATAAAATTAAAATTAAATGGTTTAATATTAATTTGCTATCATTTTCCTTTAGCGATTCGACGGAAGGAGGGGATTCTTATTCGTTCCCCTGAGTCGGGCCATTGTCTCTTTGGAAACCATGGTGGGAGAAGAGCGGCGAGAATGAGAGTCATTGACATTGCGGTGCCAGGTCCTCGTTCTCTGCATCGCTGGGGAGTTGTGCCTGGAAGCAGAGGTGGAAGGGCGGTTATGGCAACACCGTTCGTGCTCGCGGAGAAAACGGGTTGTCACTGGGCACTTGCAATACATGCATGGCAAAGCGTTTGATGCCATTGGGACCTGTACAAAGAGAGTTCCGAATGTTAATTCAAATTTCCAAAGCTTCTATATATACTGGGCAGCATGCGATGTCTTCGTGCAGGGATGTCCACATGTCTATGGCCGTTTGCGAGGGCAGGTCCTTGGGGGGCGTGACCCCGCTTGACGAGGCACGAGTGTGCTCGCTTCCTCTTGAGGCACGCGAAGTAGCTCGCTCCTGTACCTCAGAGTCCACGGGGCTCTCGGAACTTGTGTGAGGGGGTTTGGGTTTGGTCTTGGGTAACAGGCGGGCGAAGGTGACTGGTACATAGCGTTTTGCTAAGGTGGTCAGCCACCCTATAACCAAAGTGCCTACTACAGTTGCCAACCCTCCGGTAGAGTAATTCAGTGTGTCCAAGTTAGCTTGTGTCTTTCGCTCTAGTTGTAAGTCTGCAGCATCCTGGATAATTCCTCTAAGAGGTTGCCCTCGTTCGGGCAAGAGTAGCAGATTAGAGTTGGACGTAAGAGGGGCCCCCATTCGTTTGATGGCGTCTTTGATGGTTTGAGCGCGTGGTACTAGATTGGTGATATTCAGACTCAGTGGTGGAGCGAAGATGTAGACCTCACTGTGCTCGATGTCCATGAGCGCATGCAGTGACATATAGTGATTTTGAGCGGAGCATCCGGGGCTCAACTGCAACAACCCTGAATTCTTGAGTTCCGCCATCAAGGTCTGCTTCTGGGGGCAAACCAGGGTACCCAAGGTATAATGGTGAAGACAAAACACGAGTTCCAGCGCCGCCAGGGAGTTGTCTCGGAACTATGAGTAATATATATATGGATATTTATACATATATATATGAAGTATATCACGTGACCATATTTCTTCTATACCACGTGACCATTTTAGATATTTGAAAATTTGCAGAAATGGTTTGATACATTCCGATACGAATTCGTATCATGAGGATAAGTATGAATGAAAAATGTAATTTTCATTCACATTGAAAAAATCATTAATTGGTTCAAATGATGAATTGTTCTTCTTAAAATCAAATTATCCCCAAGAACAAAGTAGAATACGGTTTAAATATCGCGTATCCGAATGCGAAATGAGCATATATGAAAGTATTCATGAAGTTTGAATCATTTTTTTCATGAGAAAAAACTGAAACATGTATTTTCATATTTTTCAAGAGGATATTTGATAGGTATATTCAATTCAATAGAGTGCATGAGATTTTCCCATGTTCAATTGAAAATTTGTTCCAATGAACGACTTACACTTTATCGATATACATGAAAAGTGAAATTTGGAACAAAGTACTTCTAGAGTACAGTTGATTCCTTATTTGATGTGATTTCGAATCGAATGGCCTATTATGACAAATTTTTGAAGTAATTTTTGACAATGAATCTTCGTGAAGTATCTATCGTACCAGTAGTTCACGATAATCAGAGTAGAGAAAACTCAATGCGCTCCCAATATATCAGTCAATTTCTCTATCGAATAAAGTTTTGTGGATGTCTACTACTTATTCGCAAGGAATTTATTCCATAAAGTGCCTAGTTATTTTAAAAATAACATCTCTCTATTTCACTTGCTAATCACTTGAAAAATCATTGCATGTGTACAAAAGTTATGATGATGGTACATTCTTTCATGAAATGCAACTTTGTATCTTCGTCACTCTATGAAAGAAGGATAAAGTTGTGGAACATTGTTTTCTTGATATACTAATACTCTCAAATACTTCCCCAGAAAAAATTCAACTACTATCCCTGCTGAGTGATTACCTAATCTATGGACACTGATCAAGTATTCGTTGGCAAATTATTTCAAAATACAATCCTCGATGAATGTAATAGATTACCCTAGTTAAAGTCTCTTAGCAATTCATGAGAAAATGTTCTTGATAAGCTTGTGAATATATATTCATACGTATTCATGATGCATCATTAGCACAGATTCATAGGACTTTGTGGTTTACTTATGCATGTCCTGTTCCAAAATCCATAATGGCTCATAGTAAGAACATTTTTTTATGACTTGCTATGCGACTTCAACCAGGGAAGGTAATTACTCAGCAGAGACAGTCATTGAATTTTGTCTGGAAAAGTATTTGAGAATATTAGTATATCAAGAAAACAATGTTCCACAACTTTATCCTTCTTTCATACAGTAACAAAGATATGTTATTTCTACAATAAAAAATTTGTATCAACTGAAATAACCAGGGCCTTCGTTGAAATAAATTTCCTGCGGATAAATAGTAGGTATCCACAAAACTTTAGTCGATGAAGAAATTGATTGATATATTGGGACCGCAATGAGTTTTCTCTACTCTGATTACCATGAACTATTGGCACAATGGATACTTACCAGACATTTACTGTCAAAAATTACTCCAAAGGAACTGCATTGAACTACACATGTGATGATAAATAATTAGACTTGAACGAATTATTATTAGAGAAAACTCACTGCGGTCCCAATATATCAGTCAATTTCTCCATCGACTAAAGTTTTGTGGATACCTACTACCGATTTGCAGGAAATTTATTCCAACAATATGCCTGGTTATTTTAGTTGATACAGATTTGTCATTGAAAAAATAACATCAATTTATTTCACTTGCTGATTACCCGAAAAATCATTGCATGGGTACAACAGTTATGATGATATTACTTTCTTTCATAAAACGCAACTTTGTATCTTCGTCACTCTATGAAAGAAGAATAAAGTTGTGGAACATTGTTTTCTTGATATACTAATATTCTCAAATACTTTTCCAGACAAAATTCAATGACTGTCTCTGCTGAGTAATTACCTTCCCTGGTTGAAGTCGCATAGCAAGTCATAAAAAAATGTTCTTACTATGAGCCATTATGGATTTTGGAACAGGACATGCATAAGTAAACCACAAAGTCCTATGAATCTGTGCTAATGATGCATCATGAATACGTATGAATATATATTCACAAGCTTATCAAGAACATTTTCTCATGAATTGCTAAGAGACTTTAACTAGGGTAATCTATTACATTCATCGAGGATTGTATTTTGAAATAATTTGCCAACGAATACTTGATCAGTGTCCATAGATTAGGTAATCACTCAGCAGGGATAGTAGTTGAATTTTTTCTGGGGAAGTATTTGAGAGTATTAGTATATCAAGAAAACAATGTTCCACAACTTTATCCTTCTTTCATAGAGTGACGAAGATACAAAGTTGCATTTCATGAAAGAATGTACCATCATCATAACTTTTGTACACATGCAATGATTTTTCAAGTGGTTAGCAAGTGAAATAGAGAGATGTTATTTTAAAATAACTAGACACTTTGTGGAATAAATTCCTGCGAATAAGTAGTAGACATCCACAAAACTTTATTCGATAGAGAAATTGACTGATATATTGGGAGCGCAGTGAGCTTCCTCTACTCTGATTATCGTGAACTATTGGTACGATAGATACTTCACAAAGATTTATTGTCAAAAATTACTTCAAAATCTTGTCATAATAGGCCATTCGATTCGAAATCACATCAAATAAGGAATAAACTGTACGCTAGAAGTACTTTGTTCCAAATTTCACTTTTTATATGTATATCGATAAAGTGTAAATCGTTCATTGGAACGAATTTTCAATTGAACATGGGAAAATCTCATGCACTCCATTGAATTGAATATACCAATCAAGTATCCTCTTAAAAAATATGAAAATACATGTTTCAGTTTTCTCTCATGAAAAAAATGATTCAAACTTCATGAATATGTTCATATATGCTCAGTTCGCATTCGGATACACGATATGTGAATCATATTTCACTTTGTTCTTGTGGATAATTTGATTTCAAGAAAAACAAGACAAAATTCATTAATTCTGGAAGGGCCCCTCGAATTTCAAATTCCTCAGGGCTCCATTAATTTTTTGATTCGGTCCTGCGTCATATTAAATGGAGCTTTTCTCCCCACTGCCGACATTCGACTATATGTACAACATTTTTGTCTCAACGGAAAACACGTCGGTGTAGGTTAGGTCGTTAGGTGATTAGGTTGTTACGATAGGTGATAGGTAGGATCCAAGTTCAAATCTCTTCTGCACTTAAAAAATTTTATCATTGAAAGTTCATAAGACAATTGATGCGCGTTCCCGATGATGGTGGTTGGTCCCTAAACGGCCATCAAGATCCCGCATAGCCTGGGAGACGAAAATAATTTTTTTGCATGAAAATAATTTTGTCGATTTCATGTGTTATTGATGTTTTTCAACTCAATTTTCTCAGAGGTAATTTTTAATTACTTGCATATTGGAGAAAAAAAACGTTTGTATATGAATGTACATACATATTTCATTCATGTGTTTTCAAATATTCATCCCTATCAGATTCATCATTTGAATAAGTCCATGATTTTTCCAATATGAATGAAAGTTATATTTTTTATTTATATTTATCCCCATGGTACGAATACATATCGGAATGTATCAAATCATTTTTGCTAATTTTTAAATAACTAATATGGTCACGTGGTATACAGGACATATGGTCACGTGGTATATAGGAATTATGGTCACGTGATATACTTGGTATATATATGTATAAATATACATATATATATTACTCATAGTTCCGAGACAACTCCCTGGCGGCGCTGGAACTCGTGATCTTGCTTTCCCATTATACCTTGGGTACCCTGGGGCAAACTATCTGTGCATGTTCTCGTTGGGTCAACGAGAACAACCATCCATTCAAAAAGTCGATCCTGGTCCAGTGTGCCTCCAAAGACGAATCTAGTCTCACATTGCAGGCGTTGAGAGTTGACTCGACAGGATTAGTTAACAGCAGGGTCTCGCAGATTGTAGCACTCTCGACTCGATAGATGGGGTGGTTGAGATGGCAGATGTGGTTATGGCGGTACTTCCGACAATCTTGAAGATACCCTTCGTCGGTGGTGAAGTAGCTTACTCGATCTCTAGAGACGGCCAGATATTTGGTTGAAGGGCGAATATAGCCCAACTTGTTTCCTCCATCGGCAGACCCCTGGACCACAGGGAACGGGTGTAATTTATACAGATCGAACTCTTGGCGGTCCAGCAAGGGTACCTCGATGACGAAGAGCAGCCTTCCGTCCATCACCATGACATGTACTTCAGAAATAGTCATCAACTCATCAATGTGCATTTTGTGCACTAGGGTTGGGAATTCGTCCCTCCGGGCGACCTGCTGAATTTCTCCGGCGATGTCAGTCAGCTGGGCTGGTGCCAGTATTTGGGGGTGCACCAACCCCAGTTTGCTGGAAAGAAGAGCGTTGGTCAAGGTGGTCCAATTCCAAATGTTGTATCCAGGATAGGCCAGCGTTCATATGAGCCCGCAGATCTCCTTCCTTCTGTTCTTCGATCACCCTTTTGAGCAAGAGGTCGGTACGGGTTCGCTCGGCAAGGGTAGCATTTCTCAACCTGTCCAGCTCGGCGTGGACTCCGTGGAGTTCCGACTGCGTGATTATAGCCTGATTTTCTAAGAGGTTGGCTACCCTCTTTTGTCTCGCGGCAATTGGTCGATCTCTTGGGAGAAAAACTGGGCGTCTTGGTGGCTTGAGGTCCCGAAGAGTGTTCTGGATATTTCCCCTATTGGGGCAAATGGTGCTTCTCGTCGATAGAAATTTCTTTCCTTATGGCCTGAGTTAGGGTTCATTCGGAATTTTTCCATGGGGTCAACGAGGTTAACCAGTTGGGCCTCCGGTGGTTCCAAGTAATTCAGGCGGTGGCGTAGATGGTCCGCGGCGGGCCGGAATCTACACTCGAAGTCAAGCTTCTGGTTGCACTGGCTCACGACGTTTCCCAGTTGAGCCAGGATGGATGGCTTCTGTGCTAGGAGGGCTTTGATGTTCACGTAAGTCGCTATCCTCCATTCGATGCGGATGAGCCGGATGTCCTCCAGTTGTTCGAAGTAGACGCCGGATCCATGTGGTAAGGGGGTAATGTAGTAGTCACTTTGGTTGGGGGTGGCAGGGTCCTTAGGGACAGGCGCCGAGCCCACCAAGACTACCGAGAAGAAAATGCCAAGAGCGTACATGCTTGGACTGCAGGGTGAATTACAATATCAATACGCAGGTCTTAGCTTATCTATATTTTTAGTAATTTGTTCCCCACATGGGACTTCGATTATGGCGTTATTTCCGTCTGTGAGTTGAATAATTCTATATGGGCCAACGTAGGGACTCTCCAGTTTCCCACGCTTGGGTCCTCTTAATACATAAACTAGGTCACCGGCGTGAAATTCACGAGGATTTATGTGCCGATCGTAATATTGCTTCGATCTTTGTTTCGCGCCGCGGAAGTTGGCTCGAGCAATCTCGCGGATTTCGTCCATTCTTGTTATGAGGTCCAACAGAAAGGACCCATAAGTTTCCAAACTGTCGGCATCCGGGAAAGAAGTGGGCGAACAAGCGAGTTTACCGAATACGAGTTCATACGGCGTGGATTGAGTTTCCTCGTGTACGGCGGTGTCGTAGGAGAACATCGCGTAGGGAACCAGGTCGTCCACGAATGACCGTAGATAATTACCAAGCACGGCATGGCTGCGTTCGAGTGAGCCGTTAGCTTGAGGGTAATATCCTGGAGTGGTGATGTGTGAGATTTTAAAAATTTTGGCCAATTTATGCAGCACCTTATTGACGAAGGATGTGCCGCGATCTGTCAATACTACGCGAGGGCTACCGTATACGGATATAAAGTTCCGGGCGGAGGCATTTGCGATCGTGGTGGACTTTATATCCGGGACAGGGACGGCCACGCAATACTTGGTTAATGAATCTTGTATGGTTAGTATATGGCGATTTCCCCTAGCCGTGGTGCGGAGGGGCCCCACAGTGTCGAGCGCTATTTCATCAAAAGCGTCCGGTGGGGTATCGGTTATTAGCATGGGCTGCCGAGCTTTTATCCGCTCCAATTTTTGGAGCTGACAAATCGGACAGGTTTTTATGAAAGCTTGGACGTCCTCCCGCATTTTTGGCCAGTGAAAACGTTCGCGTAACCTTTTGTACGTTTTGGTTACGCCCTTATGTCCGCCCGTGAGACTAGCGTGACTTTCTTCCATTAGGGCATTCCTATCTTCTTCTTCAGGCGTGATGATTTCGCCTAAACAAAGCGTTACAAATTTCCCGCTGCGATTGAAAACATTATTAAGAGAGTTCGCAAGAAAATTCCTAGTGAATTTCCTCATGCTATCTTGCAAGTCAGACAGTCTCAGGGACGTCACTTCTGTTAACTCCAAGGATTTCTTCAAGTTGTCCGAACACGACAGCACATCAGAAATCTTGGGTGCGCTGTAGCTCGCAGTTTTATAGAACATGGTGAAAACGCGGATTTCTCCATGTTTGGACACTACAATCTGACCCACAGTGGGCTTGCTTTGTAGGAGCTCGAAAGTCTCAATCAGTCCCAAATCAGCTAAGGCTTTGGAGCTGCTTGACAAGGTATGACAATCGACAACGGAAGTGCGCATAATTGCCCTCCTCGGCTGTCAGGAATTCTCTAGAAATTTTGACGTTTCTTTCATCCCCAACGGAAGCCCCGCTTCTTGCCAGTGATGGGTATAACACTGAGGGATCGAAGGGCTCATCGTCGAAAATGAGAGAAGAAATATCGGAAATCGAGGCTCCAGTTTCATTTGGTTGCCCAATTGTAGGCTGAGACTTCGCATAGTGGAAAATGGAAATGCACGGGAAAAACCGTTATTCTCGCAATTATCCTGTCGAGGTTTTGTAACAATCTCTAATATGGGAATACATCTACACTGAGAAAAAGGGTTCAGTCAAAGATTAGGCAGCTAGGAAATCCAGTCATTCTGAACAAAACTTCGTGGGACTAAAAAAAATTTTCTTTGTCACAGCCTAATCTCCCAGTTACCTTGAATAAATTGTTTTATTCGTATTTCAGACGACTAGACTTTCATTCACGCCAACCAAACTTCAGCTGGTACAGCTGAACTCTAGCTGCCGCAACTAGGTACCTTTCTCTCAGTGTATCGTTGTGAAAACTAACGGGTATTTGTGATAGCGAAACAGATAATCATTATAACAATCATTTCCTTCACATTAAGAAGGTAATGCTTTTTCAGGTCGTTGTGGAATCCTGCAACAATGTTTCAAGATTGCCAAAAGCACTTCAAAATATGAACTGGGATTGTATTTTATGAAACAGAACAGTTTGAAAAGAGTTCGAAATGATTGATGATTGTTCCTGCCCACAGAGCATATGAGGAATTGGTTTTTCTTTACAACATGTTCGATGAGACAAAAAAAAATGTTCATCACTGACTTTTGAATATTTAATAAATTAATTCATCATTGTTTCACAGATCCGTTTCAGTTTTCCATGCGACTAGATAAAGAGGTGTGAGTATATATCAGCAGGTATGTAGAATGAAAGAGAGATAGGATTTAGCTGGTAATAGTGAACAGGGAATTAAAGTTCTTTCGTATTCACTGAAAAGAGACGTCTATAGGTTTTCAAGGAAAATAGAATGTTAGAGAACCTTTGAGTTCGTAAATCTTGAAATCATCTGAGAATGCACTAAAAATCTCTCATTTTTTTTTTATGTTGAATTTATATTGAGTATAAAATTGAATACTCGGTCTATGTTAGTGAATTCTAGGTAAACTTGTGAAATCAAGAGTCATATGGGATTTTTCACGGTTTCTGTCGTACTGCATGCGACGGGAGGCGTCAGCGGTACAGTGCGACGGGAGGTTTTGTTTAAGACGACCATTAACCTGGAACAATCGGAGTGATTGGTCGTATTTCAGATTTCGGAATCAGGAAGGAAAACGAGAATAGGAGAAGTGGAATTCTTGGGAAATTTGGCTCGAAAAGGAGTGAAAAATCGCATTTCAAGTTTCCTACAGAGGAAGGAAACTCGGAATTTCGCGATTTTTCACGGTATTCCACCGCACGTCACCAGTTTATTACGGAATGAACGAGACTTTTAATTCCCCGTCGAGCTCACCGCAACCTTCACTCCTTTTTGACGATTTATGAAATGTTCGCTTTATATTATCAATGTTCAAAATGCATATAATGTTATTTTTGTGTGTTTTAATAACACAATTTCATCGATTCAATCAAGTTCGTGCATCTGAAAGTGATTTATTTCATATTATAATACAATTGATTTGAAATTGATTACAATAGCTGATTCACAATACTCCGTCATTTTGGATAATCTCTAAAGTAATGATGAGAATTATGTTTTTGTTTTTCATACAAGTTAAAATGAGCTGAACTCTCTGTTTTAAGTATAAAAAGAAATACTCGTGCAAACGTTTTGTAAAATTAAAATTAAATGGTTTAATATTAATTTGCTATCATTTTCCTTTAGCGATTCGACGGAAGGAGGAAAATTCGGTGGAAAAGGGAAAAGATAGAGGAAGAAAAGCGTTACAAAAGAATAATCATGAAACTTACCGGTGGTTGAGAGTCTTGGTTATTATAGAGTTGAGAGTCTTGGTTAATATTAATTTGGAAATATTGTCCGAAGGTGTATCCTTGGGTTTCACTAGTCACTTTCACTACACTCAAAGAGAACGAGGAAAAGATAGGAAACGTTAGGAATCCTCACGCGCGACACGAACGAACCCCTGCTTCCTCAATCTCTTCAGGAAAAACCCCCGGAGACCATATGGAGCTCGACACGCCAAAAATAAAGATTTCGCGGGTCGCATCTATTTCGCAAGTGGAAGGGCCCAGAATTCTCCCACCAGAGCAATTCCTCCCTTCATGATCTGGAAACAGATGCAAATCCACATTTCTTATTTATTTATACAGGGGGAAACATAGACCCCTGTTGAAATCCTTTTGGCGGTTGTGTACCGGTGGTCGCCGTGGCTTCCTGAAGAGAGGGAGAGGAAGAGAGATGTATCGCGGAAAACTTACGCGGCGAAAAGTCAAGTAGAGACTAACTAACAGGGCGTTGTCGAACGACGATCTCGGGGCCTGAAGGGGGTGGAAAAATAAATAATGGAATAAAGGTGGGAGGAATATTTTTCCCGGCGTAGTCAGCACTTCAACCCGGAATTCGAAGAAATCCGGTGTTGGGTTTCGGCGCCGATGAGTCCCACACGTACCTTATCGCTGTCGAGGACAGATTTTTTTGTTGGCCTCAACACCGACGATGCACGTATGCGACTGGCCGAGAACAATATAGGATATTCATAAAAAAGGAATGAGGAAATATTATTTGAAATCAGGTATACTCACGGGGAATACTATGGGAAACTCTAAGGAGGTTTTCCCAGATCGCCTCTCGACAACCCTGTCAAAAAAAAAGGTGTTGAGAGAAAAGGGTGAGGGAGAGAACAATTACGGTATAGTACACCCGCAACGGACGCAACGAAGAGTCGCACGCACACACGGATAATCGTGTATGCATGAGACTCCAAGCAGCAATACGTGAGAGTGTACGGTCGGAGGAGAAAAATCTCTCTGCTTCGCACATATACAATGCACGGGCAGAGAGAGGAAAAAGAAATTTTAAGATAGCGAGGAGAGAAAACGTGTGGTCAGGGGAAAGGCGGGCAAAAGTCTCGCAATCCGCCTCAAAACAATACTCTGAAGGTATTGCTTTGAGGTCGAAAAATTGTGGGACGTGACATCTGTATGAATTCCTGGTTTTCCAAAAGAATTCTCAAGAATTCATGAATCATTTGTAAATTAATTATTATCGCTTTCAATTTTATTAGGTAGTCCGCACGCGAATGAGGGGAAGGTTGAAGCGCAGTGGATATATTTCAGGTTCTTGCGTTAGGTATATTGTGATCCGAGGGTGTCCACATTCTGGAAAGTCAGGGAGGGTCAGGGAAATTGAAATCGGTCAGAGAAAGTCAGGGAAATGAATAAAAATTCTGGAAAGTCAGGGAAAATCAGTAGTAGTAAAGAGAAATTTTTTTTCAACATTTTCTCAAATCTAATTAATGCCTGGAAAATATATTTCCAAGTTTTCACCCTGCGTTATTTGATATCTGGGCCATTCTACCGACAGCGATTTACCATGAAACCCTCTGATCGAAAGTTGAACTTATCCTATTCAGACGATTTCAACTCAATTGAAATTTAAAATCAATTGAGTTGAAATTGTAAGTAGTCTGTAGTAATATTCACATAATAGTTTATTTTGTGAATATCTATAATAATATTTCTTCAGAGCCACAAAAAGGTTCAAAACTCATGACCGTCGCTTGCAACCAGAGTGAATGAGAATGAGACTTCATGAAAAATTGACATTCGCAGAATTTTCTCAATATTTAAATTTAAGATACGGATATGGATTCCAACCAGATCAATCTATTTGAGCATGATTATAATTTTGTTATTTAAGATGAATTATTATTTGAAGAAACGACAGTCGTGAGATTTTGTGCCTAAAACGTAAGTAAATAGGTGTTATTTCGGTAAAATACGAAAATAATTAGACCTTTTGAGAATCTAATGGGTGGAAAACAAGGAGAAAAATAGGAAGAAAAAAAGAAAAAAACATCCTATTATATTAAACATAAAATACATTGAGAAAAATGAGATTAGATGTACAATAATGACAAATTTCAGTAGAATGGCCCATCTATTCTTTTTGGGGAATTTCAAAATCGATTGTCATATCCCACTGAGCGAAATAACATTCCAAAAATCCCACTGAATATGAAACATTACTGAGATGTTCACAAATGTCTCACTGAAGTTCCGTATGAAACGTTCCGAAGAAACATGTACAATGTATGACATAGATATCACTTTGGAAACATCTGGGAATTGGTCATCTCTGAAACGTTGCCAATGAAAGGTCCCGAATATGTGGTTTCATAGTCATTTCATCAATAAAGTTACGAAACATTTCATGATTGACCGTTATTGAGACATCACAAATGAAATTTCCCAAACTGTATCTCCTTATGTTTTTCAAATACAATTCAACAAAAATGTCAACCGTTTTCTCTTTATTACGCTGCTTAAGGAAGACTCTCAGATTTTGAGGAATATTCTCAGATTTTAAGAAATATTCTTCAATTTCCATCAAAAGATTACTTTCCTCTCGAGCTGCATTTTTCACCGTGTATATATCTCGTATGAAGATATATATCAAGTATGTATATATACTTCACTATTCAGGAAAAAAATTGGGAATACGATTGAGAATTTGCCGTTTCAAATATTATATTCAGCAGTATAGTTTATTTTTTTTGCATAAATATTGTTAACTTTGATTCTTTAAATTAAGAATTCTTATATGTGATTACAAAATTTTTATCAACTCTTTTTCTGTTCAAATAAATCTCTGTTATTGTGATCGAAATCTTCAAAAATTCATAAACATTTTACCTAAATGATGAAAATGGCTGTTGCATCAAAAAAAATATTCAGCTTTGATTTAAATGAGCAAAATGAATCTTCAGAATACTTCCAATACAAAGTATCGTACTGATAATTGAAACTCACACGTTTTGGAATATATTATTAATGGAATGTTTCCGATGCCACCATCACAAGAATTCCATGAAACTGCGCAACGGAAACATTGTATATTCAGAGTTCCAAAAATGATAATATAGTGAGTCATAAAACGTCTCCAAATCATCATTTCGAAACATCTTTGAAATTATAAATTTGGAAAATTTCTTTTAAAACGCTTTAAAAATGACAAATTATAAAATGTTTCCGTAATATTACTGCGAAACATTTATGAAGCTTTCTGTTTGGGAAATTTTTTTCGAAACGCTCCAGAAATGACAAATTGTAAAATGTTTCTGCGATATTACTGCGGAACATTGATGAAACTTTCTGTTTGGGAAATTTTTTTCGAAACGCTCCAGAAATGACAAATTGTAAAATGTTTCTGCAATATTACTGCGGAACATTGACGAAACTTTCAGTTTGGGAAATTTCATTCGTGATGTCTCAATAACGGTCAATCATGAAATGTTTCGTAACTTTATTGATGAAATGACTATGAAACCACATATTCGGGACCTTTCATTGGCAACGTTTCAGAGATGACCAATTCCCAGATGTTTCCAAAGTAATATCTATGTCATACATTGTACATGTTTCTTCGGAACGTTTCATACGGAACTTCAGTGAGACATTTGTGAACATCTCAGTAATGTTTCATGTTCATTGGGATGATACACTACACTGGGAAGAAGACCATGTTGCGTCGACTTGGAAACAAGTTGATCTAGCATTGATGCCAAGTTCAAGTAACACGGAAAACACATATAGGCGTTCCATGCTGTTCTTACTTGTAAAAACATGCAGAAACAACTTCATTCCAAATGGAATTGAACATGATATTGGCTACTTGCTAAGTTCATGTTGATTTAACAAAACGTTTTTCCCAGTGTATACTGAAAAAAACATATGGCGGCAATAATAACAGCATTGCTGTTATACTGTTATACTTTACTTGAGTTATGATGTATGATGACGGGTGAAAAACGTGAAATTTGTCGATGCACAGCCTGATATGTACATAAAAAACCAGACACCCTTTTCTCGCGAATCAAGCGGTGGGAATCAACATACACTATGCCACCCATAGGAGTGAAACCGACACAATGAAAATAGAAACACAAAACATTCCAAAGTGAAAGGAGTTTTCATAGAGGTTAGTAAATTCAAGTCTATATCTATTTTATCGACATGTCGGATGGAGGCCAAATCAACGAAAAACCAAATCAACGAAAAGTTGGTTGAAAAGAGAGATACGTCACACTCTCTCTTTTCAAACATTGATTTCGTTGATTTGGCCCCCATCCGACATATCAAACCGAAACTTTTCAAAGTGGTTCTGCAGTTTTTTTCTCAAACTTAGTGACGTTCATACAGGAAAATTGTTTGAAGAACGATTTGCAAAAACTTCTTATTCGTTCATATTTTGTGCAAAAATTATTTGTTATGAAATTGAAATGTACTTAATGAAAGTAGATAGATACTACTGTGGGCAAAAAGTAAGGTGAATTTGTTTGTAAAATGAAAAATCTTCATTTGTTCTTCTACATCAATTTCATCCCCTTCAAAGTAATCCCCTTTCGATAAAATACACTCATGCCAACGTTTTTTCCAATCATGGAAACATGCTAAATAGTCCCTTTCCGGTATAGCCATCAGCGCCTTCTTCGATTCAGGTTTCATCTCCTCAATCGACTCGAAACGCTTTCCCCGGAGTGGTCTCTTGAGTTTTGGGAATAGCCAGAAGTCACATGGAGCCAAATCAGGCGAATACGGTGGTTGCGGAACGATATGCGTCGAATTTTTGGCGAAATGGTAACGAAGAACGAGTGCAGTATGAGACGGTGCATTATCGTGATGCAAAAACCAAGAGTTGTTGGCCCATAATTCTGGTCTTTTTAGACGAATTGCTTCACGCATCATATCAGTAAGGTCTCTAACAGTCATAACATTGCTTGCGCGCAAAACTTGAGACCGTTACGCACGCGGGAATTTGCATGTGATTTGCGTGCAATCCACCTGTGATCCATACTGTTGCTCGCAAATCGCGCGCAATGATCTGGTGCACATCTTGTGTTAATTCTTCACGAATTCACGCTCACATCGCTTGCGAAAGCCTGTGGATTGAGGGTGGTTTTCTGAGAGTGAAATGATTTGATATTACGGGAAGATTTTGCGCGCGAGTTGCGTGCAATTGGGAGAA
Source organism: Gonatopus flavifemur (assembly GCA_018340375.1). NCBI lineage: Eukaryota > Metazoa > Arthropoda > Insecta > Hymenoptera > Dryinidae > Gonatopus > Gonatopus flavifemur. The sequence continues at coordinate 8,511,940 of JAFFJZ010000013.1, forward strand.
ACTTGTTGATCGAAAAATATATGTATATACGGGGGTCTATTCAAATGTATTTCTAGATTGCACTTATTGAAATAACTTGTAAAACAAGAAGCAAAAACAAAATAGAGTACGGTTGCAAATAATTGATATGCATAATGGAAATTTGAAATTGATTTTGTTGTTGTAGAAGAGAATATCTTATCGATTGTTCAAAAAAAAATTATTGTTTGAACAACTTATCGACAAAAGAAAGCGACAAAGAATTAACAATCCCATGCGTGTATGGACCAATGGCCCAATGATGGACCAAGCCTGGCACAAGACCTGCCGAGACTTGTCTTGAACAATTTACCAAACTTGGCCCAGGCTTGGGAATGATAAGATCAGGACAAGCTTGGACCAGTGGTTTTGCCAGGCCCGGTCCGATTCATTTACTAAGCATCAACCAATGCTTCTTTGATCGCAGATATGGATGAAAAAAGTAATTGATTCATATTTCAGTTCATGACTTTCTCCCTCAGAATACCGTACATGAATTATCTTAAAACGATAGGAAAAATGTGACAAGATTGGGACAGGCTTGTATGATCATTGGAAAATTTGCGTTCTTTGATATTTCAATCAATTTTGATTCCATTGTTGAATTATGTCAAACTAAACTAATAAGATCTTACTGAAATCCCATAACATAAATCTTACAATGATCTGATCCCGTACGGAATCCAACATTGGAATCCCCTGAGTCACCCGACAAACTGATGGTTTATCTTCAGTGTGTAGGATTAATTATGGCAGGAAGATCGGGCCCTGGCCCGATGGATATCCCCAAGTCTTCAGCCTTTGTAAATTCGAAATTCAGTCAATATTTATAAACATTGTGCCACTCATGTGGGCAATATTGGCACAATTGTTCTCAACGAATGCTCGATTTTTACACTTGTGCCAAGCTTGTACCAAATGTAGTGACCATTTCAAAAATATTAACAAATGTACCATGACCGACTATCCATTGGGAACAACGGGACGATCATGGAACAATATTGGGCCAATTGTTTTTCACGGAGGTTTGTTTCTGACACATGTGCCAACCTTGGGACAAGCTTGGGTTTTTTTCAGTCTTGGCAATACCTGCATGGGATGTTTTATTATTTTCTTTCACCACCCAAGTAACACAAGAACTTCTCAAATATGCGATGATTATTCTATAAATATGGAGAGAATGTGTAAATACGACTATTTTGCAGAAATCCGTAAAGATATTTTATGAAGGTGCCCACACAGCATTTCAATTCTAAAAGATTTCTATGAGATGTCTGAAAGATATAATCTCGGAAGAAGAGTTTTAGATCTTCTAAAAGATATCTTTTAGATGTCTTTTAGAAGTAAGAACTGTTTTAGACATCTTAAGGATATCTTTCCATGTTGCATAAGACTTCTTAAACTTTTCTGAACAATTCTTCAAGATATTTTGAAGACCAAAAGTGCTGTGTGGGTGCATATCATATAATGATTCGAAACAGTCTCATTTGGAAGTTCTAAGGATGTTCGTAGGATTCTCCAAAGTCGTTCTCAGCATTTTCAATCTTTTGTGCCACTTGGGTATGTACTGTTCCACATTTTTATCGTGAATTGTTTCCCATTAAGTGCAGTAGTTTTATACTGACGGGAATTTCAATTTTAATAAAATCGTTTTGAATACTTCTACAATATTCGTGGCGAATATTCTGAGAATATTTCAAACATTTCCATTCAAATCTTCTGAGAATATGAGTAGAATATATTCGCACGTAATAAGAATCTCCATAGAATATTCGAATATTCTTGCAACGTTCTGAGAATGTGTGTATGCTACTTGGGTGAGGATGTGTAGTCCAAAAGGTTGTTGTGGAACCAAACATAGTTTGAGTATGACTTTTCTCAATTCTTATTGTAACAATTACACAACGTTGAAATTGTTCATCGATCTTCAGATTTTTTCATGACGAGAAGTCACAAGTTTTCGAATCTGGAAGAAAGAAAAATTCAAAAAGCGAAAATTGGTTACAAAATTAGGATACTTTAAAAAAATTTTGAAAAGTAAATTTTGTCGTTTTTTTGACTGAAAATGAAAAATAATAGATAACATATTAACCAAAATGCTAAAAAAAACAACGATGTAATGTAAAAAGTTACTTGTGACGTTTCAGCTTTTTCAAAATTTGTGAAATGACAAAACTTGTTATTTACATTTCATCATGTCATAAACAGTATGTTGAATGAAAGAGCTTTGCATTGTCTTGGTTTTCTCTAGAAATTCGCCTCTTTTCATCTTGGAAAATGACGTGGAATTCAAAAATGTGAAACGCAGGGTTCTTTAAATATCTGAATGAGTCGAGAAATCAAAATCTCTATACCATAAAAACCTCGCGATGAGAGTACAGAGTCCGTTAAGAATTTTGTCATAACTTCATTTGAATTCTCAAGTTTTCAAACCCAGCCTAAAATCTTTCATTGCAAACTATTGGAAGAAAGAATAATTGTTGATGAGTGCTTCGAGTCGGTAATTAACTGTATCAACTGAAATGTTAGCTGTTTGCAATGTCTCAGATACATCACAAGAGAAATATTACGACGAAATATTTTAGAAATAATTTGGAAATATTGTATGGAATGTAAGATTGGCGGACATATTGCATTAATGCTCCTGAAGGGAGTTTGAAACTTCACTGTGTCACACAGCAATATTACAGGAATATTTCAATGTTCCAAATGTTAGATTTCCGCAATCTTGATGGAATCTTCGGTGCTGTATGGGTTGTCAGTATAGTTTTGAATCGGTGATCCACCATTGATCTATGGTTTTCTATAGGATTTAAGGGAAACGTAAATGGTTTTATCGTGAAATTTCTATAGTGAAAATATTAATTATTTGGAAAAAATATCACGGTGTCCTTTTGTTGACTGGTATTCCTTATAAAGTAATTCAACGATAAAAACAGAATTATTTCTCCCAAATCCTATAAATTACGATGAAAACCGATTGGCTGCTGCCGTAAATTCATGATGTAGCATCGTGAATTTCCGTTCAGAAAATCGCATTGAAACCAATAAGAAGAATGTTATCGTTTCCTATGGTAAATTGTTATCAAGAGATGTAACAAAGTAAGAGTAAATACTCATCATACGAAGAGAATTGGAACTCGAAAATATAATAATTCTCATGGAATTGATATAAAATCGATGAAAAATAATATAAAAATTCTGGTGAAATGAATATTTTAATTCTCATTAGTCAGAGAGTGGAATTTTTCATACATGAAAATGTGAAATTACATATAACATCGTACTCTGGACATTTGCTATAAATGCGCGTAATCGAAACGATTACAAATACATGTAAGCCTTTTTCGAGCGCACGATCAGCGTTGTCGGTTTAGCTGCGATCGTTAGGGCACAGGTTAGGTAGGTTAGGAATGAGATAGGTAGGTTTATGGCAGGGGTTCGATACCCGGTGGAGGAAGGACTGATTGATATTCAACGCCTGAATGTGAGTGTGTGTGTGTTGAGTTCAGTCTTAACATTATTTTTTTCAAATTTCGAACAAATTCTGTTTTATATTTTCAAGTACAGGTTGGTTGAAAAGTTCCTGCGCTCACCAAGAGATAGCACTGCTAGCTCAAAACTTTTTTTTTCTCAAGTTGGTATATCTGTCCTGAGAACACATGCAAAGTTACAAGTCATTCTGTCAATTCATTCTTTGTTTACAAGCCATTTGAAGTTGACATGTCATTGATTTTTCTTAATATGGAAAAAATTGAATATCGTGCAGTCATTATATTCTTTGTTTTGAAGGGTTTAAAAGCAAAGAAAATTTATGAACAATTGTTAGAAGTGTATAAGGAGTCCTCACCTTCAAAACGCACCGTTGAATTTTGGGCTGGTGAATTTAAACGTGGTCGTACTAGCCTTCAAGACGATCCACGCGAAGGACGACCAAAAACTGCAACCACAGCATAAATCATTGAGCATGTACATAATATGGTTAGTGAAGATCCAAGTTTGACTAAGCGTGGAATTGCTAATGCTATAGGCATCTCAGACGAACGAGTACTCCATATTTTACATGAAGAATTACTTATGAAAAAACTGTTTGGAAAGTTAGTGCCGCACACGTTAACAATTCAACAAAAACTGGATCGAAAACAAATTTCTCAGCGTAATTTGGAGCGTTTTAAGCAGAAAAAAACCGACTTCTTGCGTCGTTTTATAACTATGGATGAGACTTGGATCTACCACCATGATCCTAAATTGAAACAAGAACGTTTACAGTGGACTGAAGCTGGTTGTTCAGCTCCAAAGCAGGTGAAGTCACAACGATCAGCAAAGAAGGTTATGGCATCAGTTTTTTGTGATGCAAAAGGAATTTTGTTCATTGATTATCTTCAGAAAGGTAAAACAATCAACTCCGAATATTACTGCAGCCTTTTGAATCAGCTGGATGAAAAAATTCGTGAGAAAAGACCTGGTTTAAAGAAGAAAAAAATCATTTTTCATCAAGATAATGCACCTGCTCACAAAAGTGTTTTGACGATGGCTAAATTCAAAGAACTCAAGTACGAATTGCTTGAACATCCACCGTATTCGCCAGATTTGGTTCCTAGCGACTACTATCTCTTCAGAAATCACAAACAATTCCTTCGTGGAAAGCATTTTTCGTCGAATGAAGAGGCCATAGCAGCCGTAGACGGTTATTTTGCAGAGCTTCCAGAAAACCATTATAAGGATGGGATAAAATTATTGAAAGATCATTGGAACAAGTGTACTGAGCTTCTAGGAGATTATATTGAATAAAAAAATATATTTCGTAACAGAAACAGTATTCTTTCATTTCGAGCGCAGAAACTTTTCAACCAACCTGTATAAATTGTTGGGAAAAATCTCGTCAAGTTATTTTCATGAATACAAGTATTTATTGCGTTCGAATAATACTGTGAATGGTAATGGATTTACTCTCATATCCCTTACAACTGTCGCACGCATTTCGCGCGCATAAGACGCTAGTCATTTGCGCGCAAATTCATTCGCTATTCACGCAACAGAAAGCGACGTACTTGTATCCGCCTTTGCGCGCGATTCAGGAGTTCCAATTTCACGCAATTCACTGGTGATTTGCGCGCAAAATGTTATCTGGGAACCGACGATTTTTTAGCACTAATCCTTTCACTTCAACGACGTGTTGGTCATCTGTTGACGTTGATGGTCGTCCGGAGCGCTCCAAGTCATCAACACGTTCTCGACCCTCTTTAAAGTCTTTGTACCACTTATAAACATTTTTCTGCGACATGGTAGAATCACCAAAGGCCTTCCGCAACATCCTCAAAGTCTCCGCAGCCGAAATTTCATTCCGCAAACAAAATTTGATTGCACTTCTCTGCTCAATTAAATCAGAGATTGTAAAAATCGAAAAATGCACTCTTGGTTGTTTGGCAAACACAAGCGTAAATGTATTACTGATAATGGCATTGACATGAAATTTGGCACAGATGTCATTAACAGTCCTGCCAGCTTAAGAAAAAAATAACTAGCCTGAAATGTCAAGCCCGCGAAGTTTAAATTAAAAATTCATCTTACTTTTACCTCACAGTAGTATGTCCTCACAAGTTACTACAACAAAGTAAATAAAATAAGAAGCAAAAATAAGACATCCCTGTAAAAAATATGTCATTCAAAACAATGGAATGGAATTAGTGATTTTCATTGTAATCAGCCTCAATCAATACAGTGTTTTCATGTACCTGACATGCAGACAGATTCACGTGATTTCAAATGTTATACGTTACTCCGAGAATTTACTACATTGTAGGAATTGGAAGGTATTAAGAACTAAAGAATCAAATCCTTATCTTCCATATGATTGAGTAAATTGTCAATATTACAGCTAAAATTTGGCTATAGAAGCTAAGAAAATGGCTGTCCACCTCACAGTTAATTGATTCTTTCCGTGAACTTACCACTCAGAATTCAGACCACGTTTTTAGTATAGCGTTAGCAATCTCTCTCAACTTATCTCTGCTACAACCAAATTTAGAATTGAGGGTTTCGTAATTCGGCGTTCTGTTTCAATCCTCCGACAATTTTTCGATTTTTTTTATTTTTCAAAGAGAGATTTCTTTTATTCAAAAATGCAGTTCAACTTTAAGAAACTACTAATTGAATTTAGGTGTTTTCCATTATGCAATATTATTTAACATACTCTCCAAGAAAAGTAGTTTTGAACTAATAACTTGTATCTTAATTATTTTCTCATTGAAAAGATAATTCATACAACTCTTCAATAGCTCAAATTTTTGGGCAAACAAACCATGCAGTAACACTTCGAGAGTTTTGGTTTTGGAAACTCAATATACAAAAATGAATAGATGAATTCACCGTGTAGGATGACAACGCGTCGCTTTTAGTCTTCAAATGAAAATTTTAACAAAATATATTGTCAAATAATTCATATTATGAGAGAAAAAACAGATTTTTCTCTTATGTTGTGAATTATTTGACAATATATTCTGTGAAAATTTTCATTGAAAAACTCGAAGCGACACGTTGTCATCCTACATAGTGAATTATATTTTCTTTTTTCCATGTACAAACTTCTATCAATTCTCATGTTCTTGAAGTTTGGATCGTTTATAGAAACGAAACGAAAATTCAACCTCACAAAATCTGATGAGTCATCGTTATTTATCTTCTCGAATAAATTTTTTGTAATTTTTTGCAACTAAAAACAACGATCAAAGAATGTACTGCAAGAATTTGGGTCTTCAACGACTGAGTATTCCGTTATTTGATTGCTAATTCGTGTCAATAAACGATTCAAACTTCAGCAACATTCATTCTCATACTTTTGGTATCGGAATACTATCGCATCTCCTAATAAAATATAATGACATTTGTTTTTTATATCTTTTTTTAAATAAACTATGAAATTTTATTCTCAAGGCTTGAACAAGTTTGAATGTTGAGATAACCAACATGTCGAAGCACTGTACTTTCAATAAACTCTGGTTAGACAGTAGATTGTATCCTGATTTTTCTGGATGGTTGGAGTTGGTGCCAGATGATCTTACGTTCGCGTACTGTAAAGTGTGCTTGAAATCTTTTAGACTTAGCAATATGGGAAAACGAGCATTGATTTCGCACTCCAAAGGGCTGACGCATGTGAAGAATTGGACGGCTAAATGCTCACAACCCAGTATTCCTCATTCTGTGAAGCAAAGTCATTCTGCTGAACAGCAACCGATAATCCTACCATCAGTGAACAATTTATGTATAGAGGATTCATCGTCAACATCAGCTGGTATTTTAACTTCCGTTCCTGCTGTGCAACAGACAAGTGTGAAAGCTTTTACTTTTGATGAAGATGATGTTACATTAGCAAAGATCATTTGGGCATTGCAAGTTGTAACAGAAAAGATGTCTTTGAATTCATGTGACGGAAATGCGTCTGCATTCCGCAGAATGTTTCCTGACAGTAAAATTGCGCAAAATTTTACTATGGAAAAAACCAAAGGATCATATGTAATAAATGTATCATATGTAATATGTGCTCCTTATTTCAAAGATTGTTTCTAAGCTGATTTGAAGAATTGTAATGATTATGTCGTATCCTTTGATGAATCTTTAAATAAGTTCGCACAGCGTGGCCAAATGGATATTGTGATGCAATTTTGGGACAGTAGACAGCATCGAGTATCAACTCGTTATTGGAACAGTGTTTTTTTTTAGGGCGATCAACTGCGGATCATTTATTTGAAGGATTCATTGAAGGTTTGTAGTTGCCTCTAGAAAACATAAATTTCAATGGACGGGCCCAGCGTCAACCTCAGTTTTCTCAAAAAATTTAAGGGTAGATTGACGGTTGATAATCCAGATGGTAAGTCACTTCTTGATATAGGGGTATGTGGCTTACATACAGTAAACTGAACCATGAAAACGGCACATTCGAAAACTGGTTGGGATATATTTAATTTCTTAAAAGCTATGTACGATCTTTTAAAAAACAGTCCAGCACGTCAAACGATGTATACAGAAATTACTGGCAGTAAGAATTTTCCTTTCAAGTTCACATCTGTGAGATGGTTGGAAAATGAGGCGTGTATTGATCAAGCCTTGAAAATATATGACCACATGGAGAAGTTTGTGAAAAAAGTCATCGATTCTAGAAAACAACAAAAATTATCAGTGTGTCAAGGAAGCCATGAAGGACCCACTATTGAAAGCGAAACTAAGTTCTGTCAAGTGTGTCATACTAGACACTGAATCTTTTTTGAGAAGATTTCAAAGTCCGAAACCTTTAGCTCCTTTTCTGTTCACAGCACTTACCAAACTTTTAGAGGATGTCCTGATCAGATTTGTAAAACAAGAAAAGATTCTAGAGGCAAATACAATTCACAAACTTATGAACCAGATTTATCAGATAGTGAGAATTTAATCCTCATAGAGGAAATCGACGTTGGAAATGGTGCTAAAAATTTATTGAAACATAATAATTATACTCAAAAAGAAAAAATGATGTTCAAAACCGATTTTCGGAAACTTCTCATCACAATGGTAGAAAAACTCAGAGAAAAGAGTCCTTTAAAATCACACTTTGTACGGGGGTTGACCTGCTTTGATCCCAAAATTATTTTTTAGCCACCAGATTTGGGTTTAAAAAGAATGGATATTGTTCTACAAGAATTGCATGGTAACAAGAGATTGAAGGAGAAGTTAGTGAAAATGGCAAAAAAACAGTATCTTCAGCTGACACAGGAAGCGCAATCAAATGTACAGTGTAATTTTATCTCATGGGAATGCTTCGGTTGAAAGCGGCTTCTCCATGAATAAACAACTTATTGTTGAGAATTTATTGGAAAACTCTTTAGTAGCTCAAAGGTTCATATTTGATAGTGTGAAATGTATGGGTGGGCCAGAGAAGGTAACTTGCACAAAACACATGATCATGTCTGTAAGAGCTTCAAGAAAAGAATATCAGCTTCATTTAGAAGAAAAGAAAGCAAAAAATTTGGAAGAAGGCAAGAGGAGACAGGAGAAAAGAAAACTTGAACTAGAACTGAAAGAATTAGAAGAACAGAAAAAGAAAATGAGACTCCAACGAGAAAAAGAGGACATTGAGATTCAGAAGAAACCAAAGCTTCTTGAAAATGAGAAGAAAAATACGTGATTAGGTTATATAGGAAGTGTTGAAAGATTTTTTAAAATCTTTGTGATACAATAAATGTTAGGACAAAGCGGGTGGGCGCAGTAAATCACTTTTTTTGTGAACCTGCTCAAAATTACAAATTGATGAGATATTACACTGTGATAATTCAAAATTCTAATATGTTAACATACAAATTATTATTGTTCAGTGATATTTCCATACTATTTCAAAAATTTAGTAATGTAATCATATTTCTGTTGTATTTTCTCGATGTTTAATCATTAGTAGCATATTTATTAAGATCGTTTTTGTTACACAATTTTGATAAAAAGATATTACAACTTGAAAATTAAAAACTTTTAATTAAAAATGATTGGGTGAAAATATATTGAGAATATTTGAGGGTCTGGATGCAATAACCGGGCGAGCGCTCGAACTCGTTTCAGGTCTGACACAGGAGACCAGCAGAACGAGAAAAAAAAAATTCGTCAGAATGAAAAATAAAAAATATAGCCTGTTAGAACTCATTAAGGCACACGTTTTCCCTATAGAAAAATCTTTTCTATCATCAATAGTTTGTGAGATAAAAATTGAAAATTGAAGATTTTTCATTTCCTCAAAATCAATATAATTCAAATTATATATTGCGATTACTCGGTGAGAAGTCAAGGGAATGACTTCAAATTTAGTATACGCCTTTATCATTGATCCCCAAGGACAACTAGTGAGTGAAAGTTGTCAAAATATTTCATCATTCAATGAATATTCAATAATAAACTAATGCTTTCGAGAACACGCGCTTGCTAGGTTCCACGGAAAAAAGTGTCGAGGGAATTTTCGATTTGAGAAAACTCAGAGCCACAAAGTTGTTCATCGATGTTCGAAGAAGTTTTCCCGAAATTTTCAGATCAATCGAGTGAAAAATCTGGGACTTATTGAACAATGTTTACGGTGCCGCGGCTCGCTTACTGTCACGGCAATGCTATGAGAGCCTGGATGCAATAACCGGGCGAGCGCTCGAACTGAGGTGAAAGTATTGTCCAAGCTGTGGAAAAAATACTGGGAGATAGGTCTTGGAGAATCAATTCAAGTCTCTTGTTATGATTTTTTCCTATAATCGATAGTTTTTGAGAAGAAAAAATAAAAATTACCTATTGTTTTAGAACAAAAATCAATGTTTTTCAACATTGAACTCGTTCTGACTCTGTCATTTTCCAACGTATTAGGATGAATTTCACGTATTCTGATTCGTAACACTTCCCCGAAGTCAACAATGTCGAAAAGATTTGTAAAAATTAATAACAAATTCATAAATTCTGAATGATTTGCATTAAAAAAACGTGCAATGCTTTGCATCAAACGTTATAAACAATTCAATTGTTCATAACGTTTTTATTGGCAAACTGTTCACTTTGGAGAAAAATCGTCTTGACAAAAAGGGTTTCTCATCTTGTGAAAGATAAGTTTTGTACACAACATGTTTGTTGCGTGCAAAAAAAATGTCGGCTTACGGGAGAAATTGTTTCTTATTTTCTAACAAATCAATTTTGTACAAACCAGTATCAGGACCTTTATTCAAACAATTATTATTCTTCTCATGTTATGTTTGTCAATATTTGCTTGGTATAGATATTTTATTGATATATACATTTTTACATTCCTAATAAAATCTTATACAATAGAATTTATAAAACAGACTTCATGGACAGATTCAATGAAATGTTTTGTAATGAAACACATATCATACATATTGAATTGTTCATAACGTTTAATGCAAAGCATTGCACGTTTCTTTAATGCAAATCATGCAAAACGTCGTTTTCACTTCGAATTAAAAATTTATGAATTCGTTATTAATTTTTACAAATCTTTTCGACATTGTCGACTTCAGGGAAGTCTTACGAATCAGAATACGTGAGATTCATCCTAATACGTTGGAAAATGACAGAGTCAGAACGAGTTCAATGTTGAAAAACATTGATTTTTGTTCTAAAACAATAGGTAATTTTTATTTTTTCTTCTCAAAAACTATCGATTATAGGAAAAAATCATAAGAAGAGACTTGAATTGATTTTCCAAGACCTATCTCCCAGTATTTTTCCCACAGCTTGGACAATACTTTCACCTCAGTTCGAGCGCTCGCCCGGTTATTGCATCCAGCCTCTCATAGAATTGCCGTGACGGTAAGCAAGCCGCGGCACCGTAAACATTGTTCAATAACTCCCAGATTTTTCACTCGATTGATCTGAAAATTTCAGGAAAACTTCTTCGAACATCGATGAACAACTTTGTCGCTTTGAGTTTTCTCAAATCGAAAATTCCCTCGACACTTTTTTCCGTGGAACCTAGCAAGCGCGTGTTCTCGAAAGCTTTTGTTTATTATTGAATATTCATTGAATGATGAAATATTTTGACAACTTTCACTCACTAGTTGTCCTTAGGGATCAATGATAAAGGCGTATACTAAATTTCAAGTCATTCCCATGACTTCTCGCCGAGTAATCGCAATATATAATTTGAATTGTATTGATTTTGAGGAAATGAAAACTCTTCAATTTTCAATTTTTATCTCACAAACTATTGATGATAGGAAAGATTTTTCTATGGGGAAAACGTGTGTCTTAATGAGTTCTAACAGGTCTCCCGTGTCAGACCTGAAACGAGTTCGAGCGCTCGCCCGGTTATTGCATCCAGACCCTCATTTGTAACCTGTTTTAGAGTAAAATAAACAAGTATTAATTTAATATGACAAAACATTGCATACATTCTGTGGAAATTTTTAGATATACATAAACTCGTAAAGGAATTTTTCTCAGGGTCTCAAGAAGATAAATGAAGCTGGATTGATTTTTATATTTCTTTGAGAAGTGAATTTTATTACGGAAGGAACTAGATACCTCACAAAGTTCCAATTTAAATCGAAATTCATTAGAAATCCATCATTTTGAGAAATATTCATGATCTTTCAATGCATTTAAGTATTTTTGCAGTAGTTTTGTAACCAGCGGATGTGCTTTAAATTATATACCTAATAAAAAATATATAATGTTTCGCTTATGGAAAAGGTCAGGGAAATTTTGAAATCTGGTCAGGGAAAGTCAGGGACATTTTTTCAAGGAAATCTGTGGACACCCTGTCAGATTCTTCCAATGGAATCATATATGGATGGAAAAAAAGCAGAAACAGAGCAGTTGTATCATGAATCTGCAAGTGAGGTACCTCCACCGTCAATCTCATTGGTTGGTGTCGTAAGCAAATAAAGAAGAAGCAAAAGCACAGTGGGAATGCTACAGATTCTGGCCTCAGGGGCACTTCACAGATCCACTGAAGAAGTAGTCAGCAGTCAGCTCAATAAAAATGGAGCAGATATAACGATATTTTGATTATAAAAATTGTTGTAGAATGACTGAGTCAACTTATCTAATGTGGCTGGGGATATGATTCATTCTAAGATGTTCTCTCTAAGAATTTTATTTCCCCAGTTGTGTAATTTGAGCTGGAAAATATTTCTATTTTCGCAAACGTATATTCTTATTTTCAATTATCTGTATATGAAAATTATCCGATTCCTAAATATCATAAATATCGAACTTTCTCATTTCCACATATTTTTACACTCCCAGATCATTATTCCCAAATATATGTTGGAAATAATAGCATTTGTATCCAACAGTAAATCTTTCTTTCCCTTTCAACATATGTTTGAAAATGTGTATCTGTGAAAATGGGAATATGTGACAATTAGAGTGTTTCACGAAAAATTTTTTTTCGTTCTTCTGATATTTTCTTTATTTGCGCGAAAAAAGACCCCAGTTGAATTTTCATCGGGAAAGAAATTCTTTTAGAGGTTGTGCCCATCAATTTTGTGAAAAAATAAAAAATTTTCTAGTTTTTCGTGAAAAAAAGTTATAAGTGATGAATCGAATCAACTGTTTCTCACGTGAGAATAGTGAATAATAGTCAATCTGAAACGTGCATTATCAGCTGAACTGGAAAAAGCGTTGGCGCCAGTACAGCCTATCAGAGTTACGATTTTGTCGTGGCGGTTATGAAAAAGACGCCCCTGAACATATTTATTAGGAGTTGCCAAAAATCTGACTTACTTGAGAACGAATGGAGACAGGAATTATCATATATAGGGGGTGAAGAATGAAAAAACAAATCCCCAAAAAAATCATGAACCAAAATTTTTTTTCTGTTTTTTTGGAAAATTGAACTTTTTTTTATTCTACACTGAGAAAAATTTTCTCGTACAATTTCCCATTATTGCTGGTATATTTGGGATATACTCTGTAAATGACGAAACACGCTGTCGATTATGCGTGAACTTTGCAATCATTCTAGCTATTTTCACTTTCACTCGCTTTGGTCGTAGATGTTGATAGAATAACAGTTCAATTTACGGTGTTTGACAGTACATTTTGGACACGGAAAGACCGGGTCTATTGATATTTATAAAAATGACTGTCAATTTAGGGAAAACGAGGATCGCCGGAAAATATTCGTAGTGAGTCTTCTAAGAATCCGTAGTCGATGTATTAACACTTGATAGTTTCACTGTGAAAAATCCCAATGAAACTATCAACCGTTAATATTTTGACTACGAATTTTTGATAGACTCACTACAAATGTTTTTCAGCGATCCTCTTTCTCCCTAAATTGACAGTAATTTTTCCAAACGTTGATAAATTCTTTCTAAATATTAATAGACCCGGTCTTTCGGTGTAGTTTCCAGGTTATATCCTAAATTTACCAGCAATGATGGGAAATCGTACAAGAAAATTTTTCTCAGTGTATATCAATTTTTATAATTCTTGAACGTTGAAAATGAGAAAAAATGCAATTTGAGACAACCCAACCGTAAAATCAAATCTTCTCTGTCATTATTGTTGATTGATTAGCATTCGATTGAGTAGGATTTCCTAACAACCTAAATTTTCATTTCCTTTTTGATTTACCCATAATTGCGACGTATGAGATTTGACAGCTTCGCACTCCGTGGTTACAAATCGCGCCCGATGAGTACACGTGAAGAATTCGCAAGATATTACACCACCTAACTTTCCCATGAATTTTGATCTTGTAACTGACCTGAAACAAAATTAATCGGTTGGTGATTTTCAATCTCGAACTGCATGGATTTGAATCTTCAAATTCACGGTAAAATAACATCACAAAATGCGAGATTTATGTTGTTCCATGTGGTTTTTCTTCACGTTTCCTTCACCTGATTGCGTGTTATTTTTTTTCTATTTTGAAAGTTGAAGGATTGTAAAAAAATTGGTATAGCGAATAGAAAAGAGTTCAATTTTCCAAAAAACAGAAAAACCTTTTTGGTTCATGTTTTTTCATTTCCCACTCCCTATGTATGATAATTCCTACTCCCATCCATCCACAAGTTCCACAGATTTTCGGCAACTCCTAATAAATATGTTCAGGAGGGTAAAATGCTCTTTTGCATGACCGCCACGACGAAATCGTAACTTTGGCAGACTGTACTGGTGCCAAATTTTTTGTCCGGTTCAGTTGATAATGCACGTTTTAGAGTGACTATTGATTACTTTTCTCACGTGAAAAACGGTTCATTCGATTCATCACTTATAACTTTTTTCCACGAAAAACTAGAAAATTTTCGATTTTCTGACCAAATTGATGGGCACGACATCTAAAAAAATGTCTTTTCCTATGAAAATTTAACTGGGGTTTTTTTTCATCCAAATGCAGAAAATATCACGAGAAGAACGGCGGGAAACGAAAAAAATCTTTCCTGAAACACCCTACACGGAGAAAAAAATATCGCTGTCATAACGATACTGGATAGTTGTGATGACTATCCAAATTTTAGTGGTATGAGTATCGTTACTATGATCATACAAATCATCCGAGGAACGATATAGATCGGCAGCATAGCCATCTGTATCGTCACCATAGCGATACAGTATTGTCATTACAGCTATCTCTTCTTAACCATACTTCAGATCGTTATAATAGCCATACTTTTTTTTCCGTGTAGGGACAATAGATGTTTCTCATCAATAATATTTGAGGAAAAAATTATCTGAGAATGCAGAGAATTACGAATACAGATATATAATGAAAATTAGAGTATTTGAGATCAAGGATATTTTGGAATATTATATATGTTATAAATTGAATCATATTCATAGATATTGTTCTAAAAAAACTATAGGTCAACCTGATATATGTGACTGCGAATAGAATTCATCATAAAATGTTCTCTCCAAAAGTTTAATCTCTCCAATTGTCACTCGATTGTTCTTGGCTTGTTATTTACAAGCTCGTCAGTGTATAATACGAATGCTACAACCCCGCTGCAAGGCTTTTGTGAGCCTGTCCCCTTGTCGTGTGTCAACTAGGAAGCTTATGTCAACCTTGTCACAAGTTTGCCTAGCAACATTGCAACAAGGTTAAATTGCTATCTGGGACAGTCGCACGCGTGTAACAGGCACCTTAAATGCAAATGTTCTTTTTTTCAAATCGTACGAACGGCAGTCTAGATCATTAGGAAAAATATATTGTATGGAAGTAAAAATTGCAACATAATCATACTTAATTGGAAATATTCAACTCATTTATTGGTTTAATGAATTGACAGGGAGAACACGTTAACAATCAAAGGATATCGATATGAAAAAGAATACGAAGTTGCATCCGCATAAAATATGTATATAAAAAAAATTAAATGAACCAAATAAAAAAAAAAATGAAACATACCAACAGGCAGGTATCCAATCATCATAATTAAAAGATGAAAGAATAGGAACAAAAAAAGATTTCAATGCTTTAAAAGTAATACAGGAAAAATTTTTCCACTTTTCTTTCGTTTTTCTCTTATTGTTATTCTTGTTATTATTGTTATTGTTTTTGCTATTCGATCGTCTCTCTTTGGGAATCTCCTCCATCATCACTGTCATCAGAAGTCTCACTATCGGATGATTCTGTGGTTTCCGTAGACTCCGATGATTGGCCAGTTCTTGAATTTTCTTTTGTTGGTGGTGCTTTATTTTTCTAAAATTCATATTGAAGAGAATTAATTAAACGTATCTTCTACCAAAATTGCAAGAGAAGATCCTATTATACTACACTCTGAAAAATTTTCATGGGAAACTTCACATACATGTACGTGAAGTAATTAACACATACATGGATAGGGAATTTCCCATGGATAGGCGGGAAAATCCTATAATTACTTCAAAAGTCACATCAAATATGATAACAAAAAATAACGAACAACAAAACTTCATCTATCCACTATCATTTTTTGTTTCCATAAACGATTTCAACTTCAACGACATGTTTCTTCATTATTACCCGGTGAACGTAGTGAAATTGATTTTTATTGGAATATTTTTGGAGAAAAAGAGCATGGCAAAGTGAAATACGTAAGCAACTCCATTGAGCTCTCCGAAGACGGTAAAAAAATCAGCAAAGAAGACGGTGAAGTTACACACGTATTCCATTATGCAATGCTTCTTTCTTTTCATGTATGCACTTCTATCTGGGTAATAATACCAGCAGAGAATGAACGAGTAGATTCCTAAGTAGCATCGGAATATACTGTGAACCCAAACAGCACCGTTACTTCTCGAGATGTTCCAAAAACGTGTTCGTCGTTTCGCGACCTTTGATTGCGACAACCACATCTTGAGAACATTTTTAACCCTTTGCGGCATACGTTTTTCAGATGAACGGTTTTTCATGGAACTTGGTATATATGGGTTTCTGAGGTCGCTGATTACGAATCTAGACTCATATTTCCAAAATTCAAAATGGCGGATTCAATATGGCGGTGGAAAATTCTAAAAATTGCGGAATTTCGCTGAAACTCACGTGTCGGGGATTTTTCGGGTTGCTGATTACGAATCTGAACGCAGATTTGCGGAATTCAAGATGACGGTTTCGAGGTGGCGGCGAAAAATTTGAAAAATTGGGGGATTTTGCTGAAATTCACGTTTCAGGGATTTTTCGGATCGCTCCTTACGAATCTGAACTCAGATTTCCAAAATTCAGAATGGCAGATTCGATATGGCGGTGGAAAATTCTAAAAATTGCGGAATTTTGCTGAAACTCACGTGTCAGGGATTTTTCGGGTTGCTGATTACGAATCTGAACGCAGATTTGCGAAATTCGGGATGACGGATCCAAGATGACGGCGAAAAATTTTAAAAATTGGGGGATTCCGCTGAAACTTGCTTGTCAGGGGTTTTTGGGTCGCTGATTACGAATCTAGACACAGTTTTTCAGAACTGAAAATGGAGAATCCGTGATGGCGACGGAAAATTTGGAAAATTGCAGAATTCCGCTGAAAAATACGTGTCAGGGATTTTTCAGGTCGCCAATTACGAATCTAAACCAGATTTCAAAAATTCAAAATGTCAGATTCAAGGTGGTGACGGAAAATTTTGAAAATCGTGGAACGATGATGAACTTCATGCACAGAGGGGCTTCCGGTTCGTTGATTGCGGATTCAAACTCAAATTTCCAAAATTCTAAGAGCAAATTCGGATGACGTTACAAAACTTGGGGAACCGGGATTTTGCAAAAAGCTTGTAGACTCATTGTTTCTGAGTCAATCACCGTGGACCAACTTCTTTTTTCTGGAATTCAATATTTTTCATTCGAATAATGAACAAGAAATAAAAGAAATGAACATTTGAAGATCGAACAATTAAGGAAGAGGGATTTATTTATCAATCATTCAGAGGACCTTATTTTTCGACAATGAATTCTCATAGATTTAGGCTTCAATGAAAGTCACCGCGTTTGGTTGATTCCAGAGACACGAACGTGGACGTAGCGGCGATTGTCTCCATTTTGTTTTTTTTGTTTTTAAATTTTTTTTTAATATTTTGATTCTGTATTTTTTAATTTTTTTTATTCTGTATTTTTAAATTTTTTTATTTCGTATTTCTTAATTTTTGTCATTTTTAATTCTTTTTTCATTTCGTATTTTCATATTTCTTTCATTTATTCCAAATTTCTCAATTTTTTATCAAAAATTTTCCAATCATTTCTCATTCTGAACTCTTTTCTACAGTTTTCACAGTTTTCTTTATGGCATAAAGTTTCACAATTTTGTGTTCTCAATTCTATGGTTCTAAAATGTATGTATAAGAATGTTCATGCATGGTCATTTCGAAAACAATGTTTATCATGTTTTATGCACAATGGCACGTTGCAAGTACTGCAGGTATATGAAGTCCTGCAAGGTTGACTCTTTGTACTACAAAACGCACAACGTCTTGGAACGCTCACACATACGGGCATATGACATGATTGAGATCGTCCTGTCTCAATAGATACTGTAGGTTCCCTGACTACATTTGATGGAGATGTTTTTTGACATTTTCTTCCCGTAGGTGTAGGTAAACTAGGTGATGGCTTGCCAATTGATGTACTAAAAATAACCTGAATTTTTTTGATGCCATTGGATGTGCTGGATTTCCGGTATTGTAAATAATCAATGCATTTATAATGGCAACCTCCAAAAAATGCCAAAATATGCGGTGCCACCATTTTTTTGATTTCCTATCAATTTTGTAAGTTGATATTAGGTGATCAGATCTGTCAACATATCCCATATTTTCATGATAGTCAGAGCACATAACTGGGCAAGTTAGTTGTTTTAGAGAACCATCTTTTTGTGTACGATTTGTCACAGTAACCTCACAAGGATCATGATAGTTGGATAAAAAGAAAACAGCTTTTTCATCCATCTACTTGACCCAGCTAATTCCAGCACCACAAGTACGGTATTCATACTGCCCATGCGCCATGTTTTTATCGGGAATAATGCTTTTTGGTAAACCCTTTCTGTTGAAACGAACAGTTCCACAAGCAAACACTTTATCCTTTTTCAAATCTATCAAAAGATCAAGACCGGTAAAAAAATTATCGAAAAATACATGATGATTTTTTCCTACTAAGTTACGCGTCAAATCTTTCACTACTCGGGCACCCAATTGCTTTTCAGCACTTTCAGTTTCACCTGTGTATACTAGGGTGGGTCGAAAAAAGCGGTTTTTCGAAAACCGATTTCTAATAGTGCGGAAAACTTGCGCATTGGCTTGTTATTGACGGGAAAAATAATTAGAAAAATCTCACTTCAAATCTTCAGTTCGCGCAAAGAGCCTGAAGTTGGAAAAATTTCCGAAAAATTCGCAATTTTTCAAAGAAGCTAAAAGCTGTTGACAAATAAATTTTTCATTTCCAATAGCATAAAATCCATTCTTTGCACTCACCCTAATATGAAAAAAATACTGTTAGACGTATTTCCATCAGTTTTGAAATCGGGCAAACGGCTTGAAATTTGGTGAAAATCGAGAAAATCCGCTATTCTCAAAGACATGCACAAGAAATAAACCAAGTTTGTGTTGGTAGTAATAACGAAAGAAATCATCGTTTCCAATAATATCATTGTATTCTTTCAATATCATAATGCAGCTCTTCGCTCATTTTAGCATGTGTTTTTTTTCGTACTAAAATGACCCAGGACTCACCACGAGGAGATGGCTGCAAATCGAGTCCCACCCACACCCTGCCCGACCTACCAACCAATTGGGGTGTGGATAATTAGACTGATGCTCCTTTAAATTCTAACTTCGAATCGAATTTCGGCATCACAGACCTTGATCTTAAAGTTGTCCTAATGAAACCATCTCGGTTTTCATGTCCGCAAACTGTTCCTGCTGCTTGTGTTACGAGTTTGACGCACCTCTCCACTGACTGAGTGTGACATGGAAATTGTAAATTCTCAAACTCAGGCAAGAGTTTTTCTTTCAGTAAAAATGCAATGTGATCTGATGTCATCTTTGATATCAATGGAGGTGGTGTCAAATCACACTTCGTCCAATCAAGAAGTTCAGTATAGTCTGTAGCCTCAAAATTAATTGTAGGGAGCTTGAAAATTCTAACGTTGCTTCTTGATTCTGGCTGCTGGTTTCTGGCTTCAAGAATCTTCTTGTAGCCTAATTCACGTGTATGTTCTCTGTCATCTACTATCATTGCTAATAGCATGTTCTCTGGATGGCAGAAGAACGCGTTTCTTTGAATGACAGGATCGATTATTTTTTTGATGTTATCCGGTAAATATCTTGTCGTTCGAATTACCTTATGTATGTGCTTCGGACCGTATTTCACAGTATTATATCGTTTTATCGCAAACCAAACAGGAGCATAGGTCTTTACAATGTAGTTTGCCAGGACCTTCAGCTCGTTTGTTGGACTTGTTTGGGATATATAAAGTCTCAGTACCCGATTAGCACAGGTTAACCATCGGGAGTGGTTGAGAGGACCAGGATCTCTAACAGCCAGTTCTGGATCACAGTGCCCAGTTGTGACGGACGTAACGATATCTAAAAGGTACTGCTGATCTTTACTAAGATCAATTGTAGTAATAGCGATCACTTCTTCAGTTAAGATTGCTTCAAAATCTACAACAGGATTCTTCTCACAGTTAGGAAGTTGTTTGCCAATCGGGCCACTGAAGGATGCTGGTCCTGTTGTTGTCCCATCTAAATGCTCAAACAAATGTCTGTAAGGCAGCTCGTTAAAGTGCAGTAAGCAAATAAACCACTGCAGTGGGCGCTGACACTGAACTTCGATGTTACGAATGACACCGTTTTTCCAACCGGTGTTTGTGGCTGTTCCATCACATCCGATAACTTCCACTGTATTCATGTCATAATTTTCCTCATTCAGAAAATCAATGATACAGTTGGCAATTCCATTACCAGTTCCTTTCATTGGTGTAACATGTCCGACGTATTGGCCACCAGGTTCACTAATAATACTAATATGTTCTTCGTTCCTGACTCTGCGGTAAAATTTCGCTCCCACTTTTTCTTGAGTTAGAGTCTTGTCTTTTCTACCGTCAAAATAAATTCCTTTCACCTCTTTGAGCTGACCGTGGTCGTCTTTGTTACTTTTTCGCAGCTTATCTTTTCTCTTCTAATTTTATTTTTGTCAATCACTTGTGACAAATCTGAATCAGAAATCAAACCAAGATCATGCATAACACCAGAGGCAATAGCCGCTGTGGCCCTGTCGGAAACACTGTATCTGTCACTCATCAAGGCAGTAGTCGTCAATTTTGAACGCATTTGTGATGTTGAAGGCAATGATGAACTAGTATCACAGCTCCTTTTCAGAGAAATTTTTCGATCAGCTACAGTAGTGTTACTTATCCTCGAGTTTGAAGGAATAGTTTCTTGCTCCTCAAGTTTGGTTTTTCTTTCTTCTCTTTTTTGTAGTTTTACTGTCACTTTTCTATCCAAATTGGCGATACACATCATCCTAGTTGTTCGTTGATCGTACATAAACTTTAACTCAATATTAGGAATCTTCTTGACTTTCTCACAATTGCATACTTGAACCACGGGACAGTCACAGACATTTGATTTTTTTTTACATTGGCAAACAAAAGTCATAACACATTTACAAGCTGCAATATCAAATAGCTTCGACTTGGCATCATTCACAAAAAATTCTAACCTTTTCTTATAAAAATCTTTTTCTTGGTCTCGGTTGTACGATTTTCTCAACTTATAATATTCATCATGATAGAAGGTGATCATTTGCACAACACGACTGTGTGTTACTGTTGGAATCGATGCCTTATGAAAAATCTTTTCTACTTGAGTGGCAACGCATTCAGCAATAGGTAAAAAACTTGATGGGTTTTTTGAATTCGTCAACAATGACAATGTATGCCTCTTTTCAAAACAACAAAGCAACAAATCCTCGTATGTTGGCAGCATTTTTTCGCTAAGCTCTCTGGATGGGCCAAAGATAGGACACACGTTTGGATGGGAATGTCTTGTAACAACAACACTTTTCGGAGCTGTCATTTTAAAGCTATTAGAGAAACCACTGATCCACAACAACAATAAGAAATATGTAATTATTTTGAAGGAACTGTATTATACGTAATTATAAAAGAAAAATACAAACAATAACAATATGAATTATTGTACTAGTTTGGAAATACTTCACAAATGCACGAACACAGCAGTAACAATATGAATTATTGCACTAGTTTGAAAATACTTCATAAATGCACGAACACATCAATAACAATATGAATTATTGCACTAGTTTGAAAATACTTCACAAACGTACGAACACAGCAGTAACTTGTTGCAAGCTGCTCACTTCTCAGTCGGTATATTGACTGTAGTCAGTCAAGCTAGCAGGATATGACATTACCGGTGGAGAAGAGTAAAATTGGAATCCAGAGGGAATGACCCTGTTTTGAAGTCAAATCGAGCTTCGCAGCAAGTATAACATTGAAATACTACAAGAATATAACTACATACCATAGTTTTTCACCCCATTAAAATCAAAACAGACTCGGTTTTTTCTCTTGCAAGTCTTCGAAAATAGCAGATTTTTTCGATTTTGTCCGAAGTTCAAGCCTTTGGCGGGATCTCGAAATAAACGGCAATAACTCCGAAAGTATTTTTTTCATATTGAGGGAACTGGAAAGGAAGAGTTTCATGCTATAAGATGTAAAAAACATTTTTTTACAAATTTTTAGCTTCTTTAAAAAATTGCAGTTTTTCCGAAATTTCTTGAAACTTCGGGCTCTTTGCGCGAACTGAAGATTTGAAGTGGGAATTTTTCAATTATTTTTCTCATCATTAGCAACCCAATGCGCAAGTTTTCCGCACTATTAGAAATCGGTTCTCGAAAAACCGCTTTTTTCGACCCACCCTAGTGTATACCTGAAACTCGCACACGTATCGCGATGCATCTGCGCGCGTCCAAACTTTGTATCCACGTTCTATGAGCTTGTTCGGCATGTACTGCTCCAAACTGCCACGGCCTTTGAACTTGATCATGGATTCATCAATAGATTGATTTTGGCTGGGTTTCCAACAATTCTTGAAAGTCTCGGATAATTTATCTGCGAATGGTCTAAGCTCATACAATTTATCATAATTTTCATCCCCTTTTCTCGGTTCTCGACTGTTATCAGCCATGTGTAGATGACTCAGAAGAAATCCAAACTTATTAACCGTCATCAATTTGCATATAAATGGATCATTCAATTTTGGATCTGTCGACCAATAATCGCGGTAAGAGGAGGATTTTTTCACGCCTATCATTATATTTATAGCGAGAAACACTAGTAATTCCTCTTTGGTTATTGAATCAGCTTTAGTTTCTTTCTGTCTCAAGTACAGGTTTGTTTGTTCAACAATTAAATCTAAAAGTTCATGGGGGAACAGACATAAAAATATGTCTCAAGGTGTGGTAACATCATCTGTAATATTTGGACCGAAAGTTTCAGTATATGAGGAATCATCTTCGGTTTTTCTTTTTTCCGCCCACATAAAATCATTATCATTGAATTCTATGTTATCATCATTGAAACTTTCTGAGTCAGGATAATCTTCAGAAAGATTTCTTTCACCATCACATTCAGTATAATCATTCTCAATATCATCATCATCACACAACCCATCGATAGATTCAGCATCACTGGGAATATCAGTTATTTCATCCATATTTCGAAGTTATATGAAGTGATATGTCTTGTGCACCAGATATAAGTGATAGATGAACTTTAGTCGTTCCCACGACTGATGGAGAAGAATGCCTTTTCACACAAAAATTTGCGGAAGACAGTTTTTCACAATCCGGTTAGCCTGCCACACAAACGCGATCTTCAACACGGATAAGTTGTCTTTACTCAATATTGAATAACAATAGACATATCTCAGTCAATACTAATATGTACTACAATAATTAATATTTCGATTATAGATACAAAAAACTAGTTGCGAAGTAGCGATGGAAACCCTAAGTCTATCATGCGTAGAAAATCAATTTTGAGTGGTAAAGCATCAAATAATTATTATAATGGTATTTTGCACAGAAATAATAATATTTTGGAATATTTGTATGGATTATGGAATCTGTACATATTATCATTTTTGCGTGAGTAATTCACGTCCCAGATAGCACAAGAGTTCTAAAAATTTTTCCAATCGCCCGTTTGCCCTCACCAACCCCTTGATGGGGGTTGAATTTGAAGAATTTGGAAAAATTCAAATGTACGTGTATTTCTATGTTTTTTGGGACGCTAAAACCAAAAATGATAGGGGAAAAGAATTCCAATCCCTCTCTCACCCCCTAGCACCCTCCTACCACCCCGTACTGGGGGTTGAATTCTAAATTTTCATAAAAAATTCAAATGTATGTGGAATTCTATGTTTTTCGGGATGCTGAACCCAAAAATGATGAGGAAAAAGGATTCCAACCCCTCTCTCACCCGCTAGCACCCTCCTACCACCCCCTGATCGAGGTTGGATCTTGAACTTTCGTAAAAAATTCCAATGTATGTGGATCTCTATGTTTTTTGGGATGCTTGAACCGAAAATGATAACAAAACAGAAATTCAACAGGGTAGTTAGTGGTGTGAGACAGTGTTAGATTTCTGTCGAGAAAAATAAAAAGTTCAAATAGCAAAAATCGTTAGTACAGAGTGAAAGGCAGAAGAAAGGGTAATTAGAATTCAGAGGAAGAGGTAAAATAAAAGTGAGAAGTTTTTGAGAAGGTAAAAAGTTTTAAATAGTGATTATTAAAGTGGATGAAAATAGTAGGTTAGGGGAAAATATTTTTGGAGGGAATAGCTACATAGTTGCTGTTAGTGACAACTAGCGACATCTGTGAGAAGCAAGAGGCAAACAGAGTCATCACAGAGTCAGTGCAGGAAGGTAAAGTAGAAAATAGGAGGAGCATAAGAAGAAGGGGCAAGTGAGGCAATTAGTAAAGTAAAACAGACAAGCATAGAGGGTTGCAGGCGTCAGGCGCAAGAGAGATTGCAGATAAACATGGGAGATCAGGAGAAAATGGAAAAGTTTTTGACACCAAAAGGTAAAATAATGGAAAGCATAAGAGAGAGAGCAGGATCTACAGGAAATGTACAAGATATGATCAAAAGAAAAAGAGAAGAAGAACTAGAGGAATTGAAAGCTTTCAAAAGAAGTACGAATCTGAGAAGATCCTCGGAGAAAGGCATAGATCTTTGGGAAAACATGATGGGAACAATGAAAAAAATAAAAACGGAAATGCTAGAGATGATTAATACCAAATATGAAGAGGCATAAACAGAACGGGAAAAGCTGAAGAGAGAACTAGAAATGATAATAGAAGAAAAGATAGAGAATAAATTAGAAAGAAGGATAAGTAAGATGGAGAAGAAAATGGAAGAATGGGGAAAAAGAGAAGAACAGAAAAAGGCAGAGAAGGAAGTACTAGAAAAAAAATAGAAGAGAAATTGAGAGAACTGAGAATAGAGATAGAAGAGAGGGTAAAACCGACCGGAAGTGGGGTGGGGGGTGAAAAAATAGAAGAAAATAGAGAATGTATAGAAATAAGGGATAAAATGAAAATAATAGGAAATTAATTGGAGAAACAGGAAAGAGAGAAAAGAAGAAGGAATATTATCATAAAAGGAGGAATAGAAACAGAGAAATCGGCAACGGAAATAGCAGAGGAGATAATAAAAGACAAAATGAGAATGTCACGAGGAATTAAAAGTTTTAGATGGATAGGAAAAAGAGATTCGAAAATGGTGTTAGTAGAAATGAATAGTATTGAAGATAACAGTGAAGTAATGGGTAGGAGAGCTATATTAAAAGATACAAATATATATATAGATGATGATTTAACAAGAGAAGAAAGAGAGATACAAGAAGAATTGAGAAGGGTAGCGAAAATATTAAGAGAGAAAGAAGACAAAGTAACAGTAAGGTACAGGAAACTGATAATCAAGGGGAAGGTAACCAGATGGGAAGAATTGAGAGAAAAGAATTTTTGAAGAAGAGCTGTGTATCAGGGGGACCAAAAAAGGGGGAGGAAGAAGGTCAAGCAATGGGAGGTTTGAGGATAGGTTTCTGGAATGTGGCAGGACTGAAGGGAAAAGGAGAAGAATTGAGAAAAAACATTGAAAGATGGGATGTAGTAAGCTTAATGGAAACATGGGTAGAAGAAAAAAACTGGAAGAAAATCAAAACAGATTTACCAGAAGATTACAATTGGGAAATGCAGGCAGCAAGTAGGATTAGCAAAAAAGGTAGAGCAATAGGTGGAATGGTAATGGGAATAAGGAAACAGATAGAAGAAATGAATGAAAAAAGTAGTGGACCATTGGGGAATGGAATTATGAAAAAAAGAATAAAATGGAAGGGAGAAGAATGGATCATTATAAGTGTTTATATTAATCAAGATATAAATTCGAAGTTGGAGAAAGTGAAACAACTCCTGGATGAGATGAAAGTAAAAGAAAGAATAATAATAGGAGGAGACTTCAATGCTAGAACAGGTGATAACGGAGGTTTGGAAGGCGGAGAAACGTTTGATAAGAGGAAATCGAAAGATCGAAAAGTCAACAGAGAAGGGAATTTAATGCTAAAGTTTATAGAAGAAGAAGGATGGGGTATATTAAATGGAGCAATAACAGGAGATGAGGAAGGGGAATATACGTATAGTGGGGCAAGGGGAGACACTGTGATTGACTATGTGATAGGAGATAGAGAAGTTTGGGAAATGGCTAGAAAAATAGAAATAGGAGAAGAGATAGATTCGGACCATAGATCTATATCGATCTGCCTAGGAGAAGAAGACGAGAACAAAAGAGAAAAGAAATCAAAGGACAGGAAAGCAATTATGGACTGGTCGAAAATAGCAATATTAGAATACCAAAACAAAATGATGGATTGGAAAGTCACAAGCGAGAACGTTGAGGAGTTAAGAAGAGAAATGGAGAATCAGATTAAAAAAGCTGTGAAGTGGAAAAAAATAAAGGGGAGGAAAGAAAATAGACATAAATGGTGGGATAAGAAATGCTGGAAACTAAAGAAAAGAGCAAGAAAAGCACTAAGAAGATGGAGAAACAAAAGAAGATCAAGGGAAGAATATAGGGAGAAACTGAGAGAGTACAAAAATATATGTGAAGAAAAGAGAGAAGAGGAAATAAGAAAAGATGAAGAAGAAGTAAGAAAGGTGAAGACAGAAAAGGAGGTATGGGATATAGTAAATAGAGAAAGGAAAAGAAGAGAGGGCCCAAACGAAGAAATCAGTCTAAGTGATTGGAAGGTACATTTTGAAAAAAGTTTAGGAGGATCTAGTGAAAGAGTAGGGGTGGGTTCAAATAATGAGGGAAAACGATCAAGAGAAAGTGTTCAGAATGACACAGGAGATGATTTTGACAGAGAAGAGGTTAAGAGAGTATTGAAAGGGCTGGAAAAAGGAAAGGCAGCGGGAATAGACGGACTGCCAAATGAAGTATGGATATGGGGAGGTGAAGAATTAGAAGAGGCAGTATATGAAATATGTAATAGGGTGTGGAAAGGAGGAATGATCCCGGATAACTGGAAAGAAGGGATCATAATTCCGATGAAGAAAAAAGGTGAAGGAGACAAAGTAGAAAACTATCGAGGTGTAACCATAATGACAACTTTATACAGAATATACGCGACGGTCCTGACAAAAAGGCTAAGAAAAGAGGTAGAAGAGAAAGCAGTAGTACCAGATAACCAAACAGGCTTTAGAAAAGGGATGGGTACAATAGATAACATTTTTATTATCAATTATATGATAGGAAGAGAGACAGAAAGAGACAGAAAAGGTATGTTAGGGTTATTTGTTGATTTAAAAGCGGCTTTTGATATAGTAGACAGAAAAAAGCTATGGGAGATGATGAGGAAACGAGGGATAAATGAAAAATTAGTGGAAAGAATAGAGGAATTATATAAAGAAACCAAAGTTAAGGTCAAAATAGGTGACAGATACAGTGAAGAGTTTTGGCTGGCACGAGGGGTAAGACAAGGTTGCCCGCTTAGCCCAGACCTGTTTAATATTCTTATAGGAGACTTAGAAGAAGAAATGGAGAAAGGCTTATGGGGGGGGGGGGATCAGAGTGAAGGAAAAAAGGGTGAGAACGTTAGCTTATGCCGATGATATAGCGGTATTAGCAGAAGACGAAGAACAAATGAGAGGAATAATGTGGGTACTGAGAAATTATTTCAGGAAGAAGGGCTTACAAGTTAACGTTAATAAAACAAAGATAATGAACTTTAAAAAGGGAAGAGGGAGATCGAAGAAAATAGAATGGAAACGGGGAAAAGAAAGCATAGAAGAAGTAAAAGAATTCAAGTATTTAGGATATGTTCTACAAAGAAACGGAGGACAAGAAGCACATTTGAAGGATAGAGTTAAAAAAGCGTCAGAGGTAATGGGACAAGTGTGGGGAATAGGAAAAAGAAGATTCAGAGGGGATTGGAAAAGAAGAATGTGGCTATTTGATCGATTGGTGGGAACAGTAGCAGAATATGGAGCTGAAATATGGGGATGGAAGGAGAGAGAAAGTTTGGAAAGAATACAAGAAAAATATATAAGATGGACGCTAAATTTAGATAGTAAAACGCCAGGATATATGATTAGAGAGGAAACAAAAAGAGATAAAATGAGAACCAAAATGGGAAAAAGAAGCTGGTTGTTTGAAGAGAGAATGAGACAGGGAAGAGGAAATAAGATAGCAAGACAGTGCTGGGAAGAATTGAAAGGTAGGAGAGCAAAGTCGAAATGGGAAAAAGAAAGGAAAGCATTCTTCGAAGGAAGAGGGTTTTCTTTACTTGAAATTGAAAAGGAAAGAGATAGAGAGGAAGAGATATATAGTGGATTGGAGGAAAGGGATAGACAATTGCAAGCACAAGAAAACTGGGGAAGGATAGTAGAGTCAAGATTTAACAAATGGTACAAAGAAATCTGGACGATAGGAAGACCAAAATACTTGAGAGACAAAGAGAGAGGAGAGAAATGGAAATCCAGGATAGCTAGGTTCAGATTAGGAAACGAAATGAGGGGAAAGAATTACTGGGAAGATGAAGAAAAAAGAAAATGCAGGGTATGTGGTTGGGAAATTGAATCATGGGAGCATGTGTTAGGAAGATGTTCAATTCAAACTGGAAAGGTGATACAAAGTTTACAAGAGGAAGTGAAGGATATTTTAGATGAGAGGGGAACTGGGGATAGATGGATGAGGAGTTTAGAGAAACTCAGAGAAACACGTCAAGGGGGAAGGGAGGGGGAAAAACCGGGAGAGTGAAGAAAAGGGAAAATAAGGGCAGGGTGGTCAAGGGAAGGAGAGGGGAGGGAAGGGGAGGGGTGTGAATGTGTTGTGTAAGAGAGAGATAGAGTGGATGGATGAAAGGAGAGAAGAAGAGAGACAAAGAGCACGCACGCACACACATGCACACGAAAATATTATTTGTACTCGTAGATGATAAGGTAGTGATAAGTTATTTTGTAAGCTCAGGAAGAAATGTAACAGGGGAAATTGTGAAAAAGGGGGAGGCGCTCTAATACAAATGTGAAGAGCGCCTATTCTGGAAAATAATAAACATATACATACAACAGAAATTCAACCCCTCTCTTGGCCGCTAGCTCCCTCCCACCACCCCTGATGGGGGCTGAATTTGAAACTTACGTAAAAAATTTGAATGTATATGTATTTCCATGTTTTCTGGGACGTTTGAATGAGGAATGATAACAAATAACAAATTTCACCGCTTTGTTACTCGCTAAGAGTAGAACCAAATCATGAATGCATCTGATATTTCTATTTCATGAAGTATTGACGTTTACAACATAGGATACTGTTTAACCTGTTGAATCAACAAGTGATTGACTTTGAATCACCGGAATTTTGAGTATTGAGCCCATGAAAGCTTTGGTTCTTCTGTTTCATCCTGAATCGTTAGCGTAATTCGCTGAGAACTGATTTTCCTGTGAATTCTACTAGGTTCTTTTGAATGATTGTACAGGAGTGTGAGGAGGTAATCGAGTCAGTGGATATTGTTGATTGCAGTCGTTCATGGTCTCAGCATCTCAAAGAACATAGAAATACACATACATCTCAATTTTGTGAGAAAATTTCAAATTCAACCCTCGTCAAGGGGGTAGTAAGGGGGTACTAGCGGGCAACAGAGGAGTTGAATTTGTTACTCGTTATCATTTTTGATTTAGGCGTCCCAAAAAACACGGAAATACACATACATTTAAATTTTTTACGTGAGTTTCAAATTCAACTCTCGTCCGGGGGTGGTGAGAGGGTGCTAGCGGGTAAAAGAGGGGTTGAATTTGTTATTTGTTATCATTACTTATTCAAACATCCAAGAAAACATGGAAATACATACGCATTCAAATTTTTTTACGTGAGTTTCAAACTCAGCCCTCATCAGGGGGTGGTAGGAGGGTGCTAGCGGGTGAGAGAGAGGTTGGAATTCTTTGTCCTCATCATTTCTGGTTCCAGCATCCCAAAAAACATAGAAATCCACATACATTCGTATTTTTTATGAAAATTCAAAATTCAACCCCCATCAGGAGGCGGTAGGAGGGTGCTAGCTGGTAAGAGAGGATGGAATTCATTTTTTCTTATCATGTTTGGTTTCAGCATCCCAAAAAACATAAAAATCTACATGGATTTGAATTTCTCACGAAAGTTTAAAATTCAACCCCCATCATGGGGTGGTAGCAGGGTGCTAGCAGGCAAGAGAGGGATCGAATTCCTCATTTGTTATCATTTTCGGTTTGAGCATCCCAAAAAACATAGAAATCCACATACATTTGAATTTTTCACGAAAGTTTAAACTTCAATCCTCATCAGGGGGTGATAGGAGGGTGCTAGCGGATAAAAGAGGGTTTAGAATTCTTTTTCCTTATCATTTTTGGGTTCAGCGTCCCAAAGAACATGGAAATACACGTACATTTGAATTTTTCCGAATTTTTCAAATTCAACCCCCATCAGGGGGTTGGTGAGGGCAAACGGGCGATTGAAAAAAATTTTTCATGGTCATATTCGGTCTCAGCGACCCCAAAAACGTAGGGATAGTGGGGTCTCCCCTCTGGTTCATGACAATTTTTTTTGTGTGCCTGTGTTATTCAATGAATACGGCTTTTTTTCATTGTTTATTCATTCAAATCACAATTTGTAAAACGATTGACAATGTATACGTGATGCCGAATACTTTTTAAGTCCTTATCTAAATCAAATTGAAAAAAAAAACTGGGGGAAAAAGCGTTATATTGTCTCTGGTTAACTGTAAACTTAAAACACATTGGGGTAGCTATTATAATAGCTACCATGCCGCAAAAGGTTAAAACCTATATTGTGAAAAGATGAATATGGTTCATGAAACTGCTCCTTTTTGTCATTAACCTACGCTAACCCATGAATTATTGACATTTAAAGTTTGACACATGAATTATTTACCGAATAATTGTGAAAGAACATTGTTCTCCACATAATCAAATAATTCTCACTGGGCAACATCAAAAACCATGGAAACAGACGTATTTTAGATAGAAAAACAAAGTTATTAGAATGCGCTCTAGAGTCAAACTATCCTCCACTAAATCAAGCACTTCAGAAGCTTATACATGTAATTTATGACACTCAATATCATTGTACTCCAATTTAATCGTATTGTGATTTGTTTCAAATGAAAATATACACAGAAATGCAATCAATTTAATAATTGATAAAGACTAATTCAAATGTCCGAATAACGTTCCCTGAGAATGTAAACGAAACCAAGCCAGACATTTTCATGTTTTAAAAACGTACACGCGATCTTTCCAAAACCTCACAAAACGTCCCCGAAACATTCCGTCTGTAACGAAGTACGTTTTGTCAATGTTTACAAAACGTCCCAGTGCTGTCTGGGAATGTTCAACAAATATTCAAAAAATATCCGATGTGCACCCCTAGTAGCACAAAATCTCCGTCAAACTTTCCGAGAATGTTTTCAGGACATTCAAATATTCTAGAAACATTCGGAAAATATTTTACGCACATTTGTGTTACTTGAGATATTCCAATCCCTAATAAAAATGCCGTTTCCTGTCGGTTTCTAACGGCATATTTTATTAGGAATCAGACCATTCTACAAGTGCGATATACATTCATCGAACATAAAACCGTACATTAATCGAACGCTGATTCAATGGATATCGAAATCTCGAATGTACTACCCTGGCGAAAATGAAGCGTTGAGCGCAACGAAAGCGCGTCGAAAGCATAACCTAAGAGTCTTTTCAGCGTAACAGCCATCTAAGCGTGAGAGTCATCGAGGCGGAAATTGGAACATTTTCCGCTTCGTATGCGTTCCGTTCGCGTTTTATGCATTAAGGCTTCATTTTCACCAAGGTACGTACGTACTAAGGTATCCAGAACAGTTTCTTTTGAACTCTCTATTGATGTTCACTATGTTTTTCCTATCTCATCCATTCTGCGAACGTTCTCATTTCGTATATACGTTCGAACGTTTATTACTACTTGGGTGCGAGCACAAGTATTGAAATTCTAATTTCGTTGCATAGATAGTAGCATGGTATAGCATTGGGTGGGATAGAATTATGGAAGTATAGACACTCACGGATTTATTGCACTGCTTAGTTCGACGTATGTCTGATATTTTGCTTCTTACGTGTTTTTTGAAACTCTTTAATTCTTTCTCGATTTCGTCTTGAGTCCACTTTTTGATATTTTTTAAGTAGTAGCCCCAAATATCTGGAATGAAGCAACAACTTCAAATTAATCTTTGTGAATCTTATTAATTGTTTAACATCCCCTATTAGCACAAATATTGCTTGATATTACAATAATAACCTTTCCTAGTAACACAAAGTCTTCGTCAAACGTTCCGAAAATATTTGCAGAACGTTGAAATATTCTAGGAACGTTAGGAGAATATTTTACGCACATTGGTGTTACTTGAGTTGGTACATTAGATGCTGTATATGAATATACCCAAAATATTGATAACTGAAACTTTCATCCAAAAATTGTCAATGTATAATATTCAATCATACGTTCACGACAGAGGTTTCCTTTCACAGAGAACGTGCAAATCACGTCTCATGATGTTCTAAAAACGTCACATGTATGTCCCAGGGACATGCAAATGTCCCGTACAGTTCCATCCATATCCATCGGGTGACTTTTGTTCTTGAAGGGTGGTTTTCATCAAAGTGCGTTTAGAAAACCTAATGAGAATGTACCGTTGTACATGAAAAAAAGTGCTCAGAGCGTATTCAGGGGCATCAAGAAGGAAGTTACTTTAAACGTTTGAAAAATCTACTCCATGGGAACCAAAACACGCAGAACCAAGAGCACATTTCAGAAACTTTCACCGAACTAAAAACTGCTGTCTGGGTAGATACATTTCTTTGCACTGATATATAATGTAGCAGGGATGTTATGAAAATATCATGTAATATTGGTGCTAATAGAGTCCAGCCAAAAAAGTCAAAGCAGTGCTTCTAGCAGCAATGCGATGATGCGATGATGATGCTATCACCCATTTATAGATTGAACAGTTGCTTACATATACATGTGCTCATTTTATATGTGAACATGGGCGCAACTGGGTAGTATTTTACTACCCCGGTTAAAAGAATCCATTGAATCTGGCAAATGAAATTTCATAAGATTTGGTCAGAATATTGTCCAAGATTCAATGCAATTCAGTGAGATTTGGTGAGAATCAATGGTTTTTTTTTTAACAGGGTACGAACATTCGGTGGTGGATCCAGCAAATTGTTCATCTCTCTCTCCGACTATTCAAGTATGCAGGTTAACAAAGGATGCATACTTGAATGGTCGGAGAGAGAGATGGACAATTTGCTGGATCCGTTACTGCGAGCACTACATCGTACTTCTCCGTAATAACACTGGTAGCATTGAGGCTGTGCTACGTGATATATTCAATGTTGTATATCCTATGGTAGTCGGCAGTTCCCAAATACTGGAGATGAAGCTATCACCCAAGCAGTACAAACGTTCTGGTGAAATACTGTCGAAATGCCATTTAGTTATATTCATTTGGTACAGTAGAAAAAACATTCCATAGCACGTTCATAGGGCGTTCATTTTTGTGAACAGACTATGAAGATACGAGATACGTATTTGGCTGTATCAAATGCACATAGTAAAAATATTCTATGAATTTTCTATGTACGCGTTTATGCTGCTGGGATACGTTGCTAGCAGTGCACTGCGAGTAACGGAACTGCCCTAACAGCACAAAGTATCTTGAACGTTCTGAAAACGTTTTAAGAATGTTGAGAAAAAATCGGAGGTTCTTAGAACGTTTTGAAAACCTCCGAAAGCTGTTAGGATGCACGTTGGAAAACGCTTTGCTAACTGGGCAATACATTATCATCGTTATTTTCTGCAACCTACCTTTTATAGCCAATTGTTTTGTGGCATCCAATGCCGGTTTCTGCCCCGAGACCTTGACGCGATTGGAACACCCTCCATTTACACTGTGAGTCAACAGTTCCTCCGGAGTGAATTGTGTCATCATGATATTCTCGACAAACATTGAATTTGTTTTGGATTCACAAACAATGACATCAAACGTTGGTTTGGGAATCCAAATCCCTTGTCCAAGGTGGATCTATTGAGAATGAATGAATGAATGAATGAATTGGAGTGTTAGCACAGAATCATTCCATCTATTGTTCCCCAACAGCACAACCACCGATTGCCATACATTTTCCCCCAAGTCGCCTTCACGTCGCTCCGCCTTGTATTCACCCCTCTCCCTTTGTCTCCCTTTTACCTACCTCGCCTCAACAGAGATGCGACATGAACATTGGTGGGTGCGTGCGGGTTGTATATATGAGATCACATTTAGGGTGAGTGCACCAATAAACGGGCGATTAACCCAAGTAACACAAGAATTTTCTAAATGTGCTATAATTATTCTGTGAATGGGCAAAGAAGGTGAAAATGAGACTATTTTGGATAAATTCGTTAAGATATTCTATGGAGGTACGTTGCATGTAATTATTCGAAACAGTCTCATTTGGAGGTTCTCAGCATGTTCGTCAGATTTCCCAAACATGTTCTTAGCATTTTTAACCTCTTCTGTTACTTGGGAAGAGTTCGTCTTTGTGAACCGTTACTTTTTTCAAACAATATTCATAAAATCATTCATTCTTATGTTCAATATGAACTGAGGAACCCCGTTGAAAAATTCTCATAGACGTCCAAATACTGCTATAGAATCCCATATATGCTCACAAGATTTGATCAGGTTCAATAGTGGTATTTGGACATTTTTATCACATTTTAATAAAATGTATGAGTTCGTATGATATGTTTTCCAGTGGGAAGCTTTCAGTATCATAAATTCCAATGAGTACTCATGGATTCATTTTTTTTTCCAAAGATATCCATGAAAATGTATCGACTTTGCTGATTCACTAGTGACCCTAATGGGAAATCCCGATACTTGTGATTTGTCCGAATTTCATCGTGAAATCGTCGACTATATTACATTTTCATCGGATTGTTCCGATAATGAAACTGTTTTAGTCTTGTGCTAAATCGACATACACCGGATTTCTCGTTTGATTGGTGGTACTCATAAACCATGAAAAACAACAAATGAATTCATCTATTGGCATAGGAATCAGAACCAATGAACATAAGCATGATAAGGAAACTGCGTGAGCTCAATACAATAATAACTCGGTTTTATGAATAATTCACATAATATAATTCAATTGAATGAAAAAGATAGTATACACATAACAATCCCCGGAATCTATCCTAAGTTAATTAATATATATAGAAGGTGTGAGCTCACAAACGCAACTATTAATTTTGATTCTGATAAAATGGATAAATATAAAGAATACCCCTAGATTCCAATCAGATTACCAAAAATACTCCAGTAAATTATCGTGATTCGATGCATCGAAGGGACGAAGGGAAAAGAAAGGATAGCCGGCACTTATCTGAATCCAATTGTTCGTGGACAGGATCTCCCGTGGATCATGGAAAAAGTTAACATTTTAAATTCATCCTTCCTTCCTTCCTTCCTTCCTTCACAATCAGATGAATCGAAATTGGCATTCTCTGCATAATCGCCTCCGGTCCTCACAGTGCGTGGTTACCAATTGTGACCCGATGACTGGTTAACATGTATCACACAAACGACCACTATTGTACATTAGCGAACTGAGTCGATGGGCTTCTTACGTGCGACTAACGACTGTGTCGCAAATTTACTTGATGACGATGACGTCACGTGGTTAACCATGGGCTGATCGTTTTTGTCAGTAGGAGGATCGAAGACGGGAGTGAGAGGAGATGTAAGGGATAGCCGAAACATTCCCCCCACCAAAATGAACATTTTTATCTGGTCCAAATGTACGAATAACTATTTACATCTTAATACTAACTATTTACATCCCATGACTCCTACAGTGTAAAAGCGATCGCGCGAGTTTGTTGATCGGGCGAGTGTAGAACCCACGCAAAGTTCGTATCTTGGCAATTCTAGCGGTGTCATCGTGACCCGGTATAGTTTCAATAATGCGAGCCATCGGCCAGGATGCAGGAGGCGTGGTATTGTCCGTTAGTAAGACCAACTCTCCAGGAGATAAGGGTCTATCTGGTTTGTCCCATTTAGATCGTTGTAGGAGGGTGTGCAGGTACTCCTGGGACCAGCGTTTCCAGACATCTTGGATTCCTCTCGTGAGTATTTGCCATCGAGAGCGAAGATCGATCTTTTGGTTGAGGTAATCCTCCTCGGGACGACTCAGTAGGACAGGAGATCCGATTAGGAAATGGCCTGGTGTCAAGTAGTCCCATCCATCAGTCGGGCTACTGGATATCGGACAGAGTGGACGCGAATTGAGGATTCCTTCAATTCGGGTCAACAACGTGGAGTGTTCTTCAAAGGTCATAGGACGATCTCCAAAAACTCTTCTCAAATGATGTTTCATGGAGCGAACGGCTGCCTCCCATAATCCTCCAAAATTAAGTGATGACGGAGGATTGAAAATCCACTGAATGTTCCGATTTTCACAATATTCAGTCAGTTCGGGATGATGGCGTAGTAATGACATGGCAACATCCTCCAATTCACGCGCCGCTCCCACGAAATTGGTGCCCAAGTCACTCATCATTTTGCAAGGAATCCCACGTCGTGCAATAAAACGGTCGAGGGAAGCCAGGAGCACCACTGTGGAAGCCTCACTTACTAGATCTAAATGAAGTGCGCGCGTACTCATGCAAACAAACAAAACAATCCAACATTTGGATGACCGTGCATTACGTCGCCTGTTTTCTTTCAAAAGGAAAGGCCCCGCTAAATCCACGCCCGTGTGCAGGAATGCCCGAACGTTCTGAAACCGTACAGAAGGAATACTCGACATTAGGGGTTCCAATGGTTTGGCTAGATAACGGTAACAGCGAATACATTTGAAAGTTACCCTGCGTAGCAGGTATCGTACCCCAGGAATCCGGAATCTCCTTCGCAGAACAGATTGCATGATCTGGGGTCCTCCATGAAGGGTGAGTTGGTGACACTGCTCACATAACAATAGAGCCAGTTTACTATGCCGCGAGAGCAATATGGGATGTTTTCTCGCATTGGGAATAGGGGCGGATTTTAAACGACTCCCCCACCCTTAGCACTCCTAGTTCATCCACGAAGGGAGTGAGATGTCGTGATGTCCCTTCAGGAACTCGATTGCTGGTTACCTGGTATAACAGGTCAGAGTAGTACTGCTGTTGGAAATGGAGCACAAGAAGATGTTCGGCGTTTTTTAATTCGCTGCTTAGTAGAGCTCCAACTTTCCTATCGTCTGTGGCTAATCGACTATTTGAAATAAATCGAAGGACATAACATAAAATACGTTGTACCTTGGAGAAAGTGGAATATTTATCTAATAATTGGCTCAGCAGGAGATGATGGGGCCCTTTCAACACGGTACACAAAGCGAAAGTTGAAGTCTCGGACTTGGACTCGAGGATTGTACCACGAATCGGTTCGGTATGCATTGGCCATTCACGAATAGGTTGATATAGAAATTGAGGGCCTTCCCACCATACATTATTCTCTAACAATGAGATGGGAGTACTTCCTCGAGACGCAACGTCGGCAGCATTGTTTTGCCCCGGAACGTGTCTCCAGTATGCAGGGGGCAAGACCTCAAGGACTTGGCCTACCCGGTTAGCCACGGAGGTTTTCAGCGTATGCGGAGGAGTATGCAACCAGGATAGGACAGTGGTGCTGTCCGTAAAACAGGAGATTTCGTGGGAGGGTATTTGTTGCAAAAAGTCTTGAATAGACAAGAATAGTTTGGCCAATAGAACTGCACCGTTCAGCTCCAAACGAGGAATGGTTTCAGTTTTCAAGGGTGCCACTCCGCTCTTTGCCTTGACTAACGATACTCGGATATAACTCTGAGATTGCGTACGAAGATATAGACATGCTGCGAATCCGCGTTCGCTAACATCACAAAATCCGACGACTGATATCACGTCAGAGTTTTGGGTAGGAATATATCGAGGAATAGTGAGTTCCCTCAATTTGGTTAATTGGGAATATACTTGGGTTCATGATTGTTGTAATTCCACAGGAATTTCAGAGTCCCAGTCAACACCTGCTATCCATAGGCGTTGCATGAAACACTTCATCCAGCATGTCAAAGCAGTAAGATATCCATTTATATCGTATATTCGGGAGAGTTGGGAAAGAATCCCTCGTTTTGTGATATTAATCGGAGCTACATTAACCTCATATTTGATAGTGTCACTGACGGGATCCCAATGGAACCCGAGGAGTTTGACATAGGATTCATCTCCGAATGCGATGGGAGTTTCCTGGTGTTCAAGAGGGATTTGTTCCAAAACCGAAGGGCGGTTACTCGCGGACTCTCGCATGAGAAACCCTGCGTGTCCCAACAACTGGATTAATTCATGATATAAGGCAATGGCTTCCT
This sequence comes from Gonatopus flavifemur, assembly GCA_018340375.1. Classification (NCBI taxonomy): domain Eukaryota; kingdom Metazoa; phylum Arthropoda; class Insecta; order Hymenoptera; family Dryinidae; genus Gonatopus; species Gonatopus flavifemur. Next base: position 8,550,932 of record JAFFJZ010000013.1, read on the forward strand.
CTTCGGAAGACATCGAACAAATTAAATCATCTATGTACAGGTGAGCATCTAGAAACTTACTTGCTAAGGGATATCTACAGCCGTCGTCCAAGACTAGTTGTTTGATAACTCGTTGTGCCAAGTACGGACCGCATGTCACCCCAAATGGAAGGGTAGTTGTTTCCCATTCCTGAATAGGTCGGTCATATGCCTTACGCCATAACAGATGGGTATATTTCACATCGGATTGGTTCAAGCGGATACATCGATACATTTGCTTAATATCGGCTATCAATGCAACAGGATTCAATCGGAAGATCAATAATAAATGAGCTATATCTGTTTGTAACTTAGGTCCTGGGAGTATACAGTCATTCAGAGAATACGAAGTAGAGCTTTTCTCCCTCGCGTTAAATACAACTCTCAGTTGAGTCGTAGTACTCTCTTTTTTCACTGCATGGTGAGTGAGGATATAATTCCCAGGAATGGTGGCTGCTTGCATGTGGTTCTGAGCTACATAATCTTGCAAGTTATCATTATACTCTTCCTGGAGGGTAGGGTTTTTGGCAAGACGCGATTCTAAAGATGCTAATCGTTTCAAAGCAATCGCGCGAGTGGAACCTAATTTTTCAGGCCCTTGGCCAGGACGGAAAGGGAACGATACTTGGTAGCGCCCCTGCTCATCTCGAATTGTATTATTCACAAAATGCTCTTCGCACACCGCATCATCGGGATTCTCTTGGGGACTCGATAACGCTTCTTCCGTTTCCCAGAATCGACGGAGAGTCCATTCAACAGAAGGGATGCAAGTGAACATCGAAACAGAAGTGGTAGGGGTTTGTGGACAGGGCAACTTCCCAAAAATCACGAATCCAAATACGGTTTCAATGGCCGAAGGTTTTCCCTTTACATGAGTGCAATTGTCCGATAGAATATCGGAATAATGTTGGACCCCGAGTAACATATCGATAGGTCCAGGCCTATAGAAGGTCGGGTCCGCCAAGTTGAAATGTTGAAACTTTTGTCTCAAAGCGGGATCTAGTGGTTCTTGGGGAAGTTGAGACGAAATGGATGGCAAGACTATGGCCTCAAATTCAAGGAGAGGATCCATCGAATGAGTTGGTGTAACATGGCAAGAAATCAATCCTCTTTGAGTGGAATGTTTGGAAGATCCTACTCCAACGATATCAACGGAACATCGCCTCCTAGGCAACCTCAAGATTTGCGCTACGGATTCAGTGACGAAGGAGGATTCACTGGCAGGGTCTATAATAGCCCGACGAGTGATCTATGTCCCCTGACTGGATTTCACACGTACTCGCGCTGTGCCCAATAAACCGATGGTAAGTCTCCCTACATCAGCTTGTGGTTACACGCGACAACTCAAGGCATTAATAGATTCGATGGACGGTGAGTCATCCACATTGGAGGCAACAGGAATAGAGTTGGGTGTACCAACATCAGAAGCTGTAGGAACTTCACGGTGTAGCATCGTGTGATGGTTAGGTTTGTGACATTTACGACACCGGAATCGGCTCTGGCACTTGGCCCGGGGATGAGGGCCGAAACATGAAAAACATAAACGTAGTGACTGCACCTTTTCGAATCGTTGGGTAGGAGACATCGACACAAAATTGGAACATTGCATAAGTTTGTGATCGTGTTTGCATAACGGGCATTGGTGTGTAGGTGTATGGGATTGACTCGTGGACGCATTATTTTCTCTTGGGGGTGTCTGTACGTTATAAACAAACGATTTCGTGATAGCCTTCTCAGATTGTGAGGAATGAGACCCTCGGCTAGAGTTCTTCTGACCCATAGACAACGCTGAACCACCCTGTCTTAATGTAGGTGCTTGCTTGTAATATAGAGGCAACTTTGTACTGATCCTTAACAAAGCTGACCAACATCGTGAAGGTCGGAAAAAGTTCTTGTGCATATTTAGTTTCAAATAATTTCCGGGTATCCCCATCCAATACACTGAGGCCTAAATTCAGCATAAAGAAATCCATAAGGTTCTGAATACCAACGGTCTTGAGGGCATCATATTGTGCACAAAACACATCAATAAACTGTCTAAGATCATTAGCCGAAGTATTAGGTAACGGTTTAAACTGCATAATCTTCTGAAAATGATGGGTAACAACCATGCGTTGATCAGTGTATCTTTCAACTAATTTATTATAAGCGGCAAGGTAATTCTCGTCTCGCAACTCAAAATCGTCCAAAGTACTCGATGCAGGATAATCTAAATAAGATTTCAAAAAGGAGAACTTCTGCACACGAGTGAGGTCGGTGTTGTGTACAAGAGTATCATACAAGGAAATAAATGCGGGGAACTTCTCTAAATCACCTTTGAACCGCGGAATCTGAACAGGAAGTAACTTTGGTCGTCCAGCCGGGACTTCCTGGGGTCTGTTGACATCAGCCGCAGGTTGAAGAGCTTCTTGGGCTCGGCACAACATTCTAGCTTTTCCCAAGGTTGGATAATATAAATCATCATATGAGGGAGAAACCGATTCAATATGTAAACTCTCGTCTTCGAGATCATATTTTAATGAACCTGATTTTTGCTGGAGGTTTCCAAATTCGTCTCGATGCGATTCAAGTTTCTCACACCGAGCCAAAAAAACGTCTCCTCGTTCAGGGAGCCCGGCTATTAAATCATATGTACCTTGAAGCTATATATACATTCTCTCGCGTCTCTTGGCGAGAACGTGATATTCTTCCACTTGTGCCATATTGATCTTAATTTTGGAAAAGTACGGAAACCGAAATGAAAAGTGTTTCGAATTGAAGTAACTCCAAATAGATCCACAAAACGTCTATGAATGGATGCGACGTTGTTAACTTACAGAGCAACGAGTCTTCTTCAGAGTACGAAACCTATAGCTATTTCAATTTGAATTTGTAAATGGCTAGAATTTATCATAAAAATGTTTGATTGCTCTGTCGTACTTTTCATTTCAATTTCAAGATTGCTTGAAATCCAATTTATTGACGTTCACATAAATAGCAATTCATCATAAAATAACACATTCATACTATCGAAGCATTCCACGCGATTTCTCATAGCAATTTAATCAAATAATTCAATAATAAATTCAATAATAAGTATTCCAATATATTCTGTAGGGAATAATGAAATCCAATATAGTAACAGATACGAGAAATGATGATAATATTATAAGTATTCATAGGATGAATTCGATGAAATCAAAATAAGATCGCTCTGAAAGGCAATATGAATTAAATATATAATGAAAGGAATTGAAAGGCATATGATAACATGAAACGATATTTCACGAATGATAATCCTCGACATTGGCGACTAGAGTTGTATAGAACAGGTAACCTTGAATGTATAATAATATTGGAATATGGTTCGTATGTGAAATAGGGTTCAATATCAATGAATTCGACAATTAATTCAGACTAAAATGATATAATACTAATGAAATTTTCGGATAATCGTATAACTTTTCGTCTCAATTTTCGTTAGACAACACAATGGTAGTGAATAACATCATATATTACACAATAGAGAATGAAAAATATTCACACTATCACCTCGATCGGAATGCACAAAAAAAACGTTATAAGAAGGTGTAGAGAGATGATATATACAATAAACGTGCGTTCGTCGTACTACCACATTCGCACGTACATTGAATTTCGTACAAAGACCTTTCACGGTCATTGAGCACACACAATTTCATACACAAGATTTGAAATACATGTAACTGACACGAGGAAATATTCACATGAAGCTTTATAGGAACTATAGGAAAAATTTAAGATGAATAAAATACCAAACAAACGAGCCATCCGGCTCGAAGGACCATGTTTTAGTCTTGTGCTAAATCGACATACACCGGATTTCTCGTTCGATTGGTGGTACTCATAAACCATGAAAAACAAAAAAATGAATTCATCTATTGGCATAGGAATTAGAACCAATGAACATAAGCATGATAAGGAAACTGCGTGAGCTCAATACAATAATAACTCGGTTTCATGAATAATTCACATAATATGATTCAATTAAATGAGAAGATAGTATACAGATAACAATCCCCTAAATCTATCCTAAGTGAATTAATATATATATAGAAGGTGTGAGCTCACAAACGCAACTATTAATTTTGATTCTGATAAAATGGATAAATATAAAGAATACCCCTAGATTCCAATGAGATTATCAAAAATACTCTAGTAAATTATCGTGATTCGATGCATCGAAGGGACGAAGGGAAAAGAAAGGATAGCCGGCACTTAACTGAATCCAATTGTTCGTGGACAGGATCTCCCGTGGATCATGGAAAAAGTTAACATTTTAAATTCATCCTTCCTTCACAATTAGATGAATCGAAATTGGCATTCTCTGCATAATCGCCTTCGGTCCTCACAGTGCGTGGTTACCAATTGTGACCCGATGACTGGTTAACATGTATCACACAAACGACCACTATTGTACATTAGCGAACTGAGTCGATGGGCTTCTTACGTGCAACTAACGACTGTGTCGCAAATTTACTTGATGACGATGACGTCACGTGGTTAACCATGGGCTGATCGTTTTTGTCAGTAGGAGGATCGAAGACGGGAGTGAGCGGAGATGTAAGGGATAGCCGAAACAGAAACAAATCGATAGATTTCCGAAGTTCTTCCCGATATATACGATAATTGTCCAATATAAAAACAACACAGCCACCCGATGATTTCTCAATCGATATGTATGTTGGTTTTTAATTGGATACTCATCGTCTATATCGGAAAGAACTTCGGAAATCTATCGATTTGTTTCATTATCGGAACAGTCCGATAAAAATGTAATATAGTCGACAATTTCACGATGAAATTCCGACAAAATGCAAGTATCGGGATTTCCCATGAGGGAAGGAACTGCTCGAAAAATACATGTTCCAAAAGTCTGGAGCTATAATTTATTGCGTAACAAATGTTAATATCCCTTATACTAACATTTGATTGGATTGAATAAATTTTCAATCATTTTTTATACGTTTTACTGACAGCGTTTCGACACAGGTGCCTGTCCCTCCACTGGCGCACTCACCCTATTTACTGTGACTATGAAAACAAAAAGTTTATTTACGGTGTTTTCGTTTTTGCGAACAAATCCAACTTCCGGCAATCCAATTTGGGCCTCCATCAATTGGGATGGCATCGTACACGGTGTACCTGCCATTCAAAAATTAATCATTTGTACAAACCTAGAAAAAGTTTGCCAAACCATTTTGTCTTCGGATAAACAAGTACTTACTTTTGAGTTCCTTCCGATGATCAGAAATTGTGATCAACATTTTCTTAATTGTTTCAAAACGTTCTTCATTTTTTACTTCGTTTCTATCTATTTTCCGCAAAATTTCATCCAATTTATTTGTTTTCATCATCCCTCGAATTAGACCTTTGTGTCTTCTTTCCGTCCTGTCAATTGGAAATCAAAAATACTTTATAATGTATTTTACAATCTATTTGAAAAAATGTATCTGACAATTTTCTATACAAAACTGCAATAACTGATGAATTCTTGGTTGAAAATGTCTCATAAAATCATATATAAATGCGTATGAAAAACTACTGGATGTTTTTTGGTTCAATTCATTATGAAATTTTACAACTTTTATAAGATTTCTACCCATTCTTATAATAATTAATGAATTTCCTTACATAAGCAAATAATCTTACGCACAAGTATATACGAAAATTCGAGATAAAAATTCAGTATCAGAATTTATGAGACATTTGCAGCAATGTGAGTTCATAATGTACACAGAAAAGAATGTTTTCTTGATTCAACGCCCGTTATCTCATACATAAGTGTAGTGATCCCAGAATGCGGAAACTAGCAGCACATTTATCTGCAAACAAGAAGACTAGATTGTCCTCCCCCGTACAGCACATCCACCGATCGCGGACATTCCTCCGTCGCCTCTGCGTCGCATCTCCGTTCATCCACCTTAAATCCACGTCTCCATTTTATCCAACTCCTCTCTATGGAGATGCGACGTGGAAATCGGTGGATGTGCTGTGCGGGTGGTGATCACCCACATAGCACAAAGACTTCTAAAAGATATTTTGCAAATAAGAATTCTGAAAGATATTTTATAGTATTGTAAAAGATGTCTTATGCAACATCAAAATAACAGTTTGAGAACTCCTTAATTCTTGCACAGGGGCGTTTTTGCATTTTTGCCGCCCAAGGGCCAACAATATTTTGCCGCCCCCAACTTGAGCTAGACCAATTGTTTCTTATCATTTGAGCAAATTTTTTTACATCATTGGGGAGCAATGCAAATAACATCTATAATTTTGCCGCCCTGGGCTGTAGACCATCAAGCCCTCCTCTAAAGATCCCTCTGTTCTTGAAAAACAACGTAGTTCTTAAATTGTGTTTTTTGTGTCACATAAGACATCTTTCTTATAATACTATGAGACATTTTTTAGAATGCTTTTTCTGCAAGAATATTCCTGCGATGTGGGTACATTCTACGACAGCGTAGCCTTTTTCTCCTAGTTGCGAAGTGAGATGACTGTAGTAACCGCAATCCGCAAGATATCTTTGGATATCTTCCAGAAATCAATGTGCTATGTGGAGATTTAGAATTATGCAAACAAAAAATTATTGTACCCTGAATGATGTCCACCAGTAAGCCTTCTCAGATTTGGCACGTGAACCTTAGGCCGGAGACTCATACTAGCGACTGTCGGGTGCGACACCATTAGAAGAAAGTAGAGAGAAGATGTTTTCCACTCGTATCTCTTTTTTCTTCTAATGATGTCGCGTGCGACAGTCGCTAGCATAAGTCTCCAGCCTCACTCACACAGTAGCAACAGTAAGTACCCCAGTAAGTAAAAATCACTTGAATTGAAAGATACACTTTCTACAGGTCTTAGAGTTATACACTGACCCTGAGAGCTCCAAAAATTGACTGTTTCGTTCTTTTTCACTGGGTATGCTTGAAAGACATACAAGATATGAATATAAAGAGGAAAATAGAGGTACGTACCGTTCTTTGTATGTGAGTAGGGGTTCCCATATCAAGTCTGGTACTAGTGCAGCCACGGGATCCCCCATGAACATTGAACACGCTGATAGTTTCATATATAACGAAACGACTCTTTTTCTCATTCCAAATCAACTTGCTCTGAATTGAGAAAACATCGTTTTGATTCCAGTTTGGATTTTCAATTTCTTTTCAAATGAAACAACACCCGGAGAGCACGAATTTTTTATTGTCTGAAAGATTTCCACTGGAGGTTTTAATGATGTCTTATGCAACAGTTCGCACTGTCTAAGATATCTTCGTTTAAGGGATCTAAAACATGTCTTCAGATCTCTTTTAGACGTCTCTTAGATGCGCTATATATAATTATTGAAATTGATATAAGTAAAACTGGGAACCTATATAGTTATATATAGAGCTATATATGAAAACTTGAATGATTATATATAGTACAAATTTTGATCATACATAATTATTTCAAATTCCATATATATAGTCACATATAACAATATGTTTCCAGTATGACTTTTATATGAATTTCAATAATTATATATAACGCATATATGATCCTTTTTTACTGGGATATTGAAGGTGTCTCAAACACAGTGACAACTCTTGCATAAGACATCTTCAAGATATCCAGTGAATATCTTTTAGACAAAGAAAAATTTTCACTTTTTAGAGGATTTCCTCAATTCGAAGCAAATGTATTTGGAGAAAGAAAAGATTGTTTTTTGTTAAACAGAGTAACCCAAGTCAGATAGATTATATTTGAGGACTGTGTTCTGCAGTCGAAATGCAGAAAATTTCCAATTGAAAAAATTTTTTTGGACGCTTTGTTTTGCAGTTTTTAAGATATAAGATTTCATTCATTCGCATTTTTAGATTCTTCTTCAAATCTAATCAACTTGGAGGAACTGTGTGTTACGTATTCTAGCTCGATACCATCCGCTAAGTTGGAAAACGGCGGATCTGTAGAAAGAAACTCCACTATTCTATCACTGTTTGTTCCGGAGCTACAGCGATTTGAAATGTTTTGACTTTCAGCCAATCAGAATTGAGCGACTTGAAATCCGAAACGAAGAATGATGAGATAATTTGATTTTTTTCCCAGAGATCCGCCGTTTCCCAACTCAACGAATGGTGTCAAGCTGGAATATGTAGTATACAATACTTCTGAGTTATTTGGATTCCAAAAAAAAACCTAAAAATGCTCATATCTCAAAAACTAACCATCCAAAAGAATTGTTTCAAACGGGAAATTCCCGCATTTTCACTGCAGAATACGTTCCTCGAATATAATCTATCCGACTTTGGTCACCCTGTATGCCCCCTGCTAACAATTTCCCGTAAAGAACGATACAATTGTTCCTATCGGTTTCAATATGACTTCCGAAATCTCAATTCATGATGCAGTATCGTAAATTTATAATATAACTATCGGTTCTTATAGTATTCTATAGGATTCAAGAGAATTTTGTGTGGTTTTACTGTGATTCCTATGGGAAAGGTATTAATTATTCAGAAAAATATAACCATGTTTTTTCAGATAGAACTAATTTGTCTTCCACAGAAATTTCACGAGAAAACCGCATACATTTTTCTGAAGTTCCATAGAATCTGAAAAGAATCGATGAAGTTCTATCGTAAATTTACGATTGAACATCTTGAATTTCCGTTTCAGAAGCGGCATGGAGACCGACAAGAAACCTTTTATGAGAAATTTTTAGCGGGTTATGTGAAAGATAACGAGTATTGAATAAAAAGAACTGCATTTGTATATTTGAATGACAGTTTCCAAAAATTTCATGGCAAAATAACATCGAGAAATTTGAAATTTCACCTTTTTGTGTGAGCCATGCGGCTGTGATACATTTTTGACTTCATGAGATTTTACCGCTATACTTGTGGAGTTACACTTATGATTCTTCACCTGTGAATGCTGAAATAGTTATGAGTCGTATATGATATATTTTCTTCAACTCGAGTTGCATACAGTTCTTTACTGAGTAATGAATTGTAACTGTGAATCCATTTATTTATTATATAGATAATAAATTTCACCTCACCTTTGGTAAATCGTTATTCACATCTACATTTCCCGATGTTGAGTTTTTTTGAATTTCTGAAACAAAACATTTATTGACTCTTTACATTATTTATATATATCCATTGACTGAGTTCTTGAGAGGGGAGACTTACTTTCTGTTTCTGCGCTTCAGTGGAATGGTGTTTCTGTTTTTTACGCTGTGAGTGAAGAGGATATAAACCTTGAAATTGCATTGATATTTTAAAAATATATTTCATTGACTATTGCTAAATGGACAAAAGAAACTATCAATCCTTAGCTGCGACACCCGCCAGTATAAACAGCTGCCACACTGGAGTCGATTCCCAATAAGTATTCCGATTTTTAGAATATATTCACGAACAGTCTAAAATGTCTTATGCAACACTATTAGATATCTTATAGATCTCCTAAAACTTTCTCATATCCAAAAGATCAGTACGAAAAGATACCTATAAGATAACTATAAGAGCTCTTTCAAGATCTCTTTCAGGATATCTCAAAAGAGGTCTTGTAGTCATCTTATACATATTTTTGGAATGTGAGAAAGGTTTGAGAGATCTACAAGATATCTAATAGTGTTACATGAGACATCTTAAACTTTTCGTAAATATATCTTAAGAAACGGAATGTTTATTGCGTTATGACCCCTTGGCCAACTGTTAATGTACAACAAACCTCACTTGTGCGTGATTCAGTCTTGATACAATTTTTCAGGGTTCATATAGGCGCGAACTGAGCAGCCGCCCAGAGCGGGAAAATATAGGGGGTGGCCAAATTTGGGAGAACAATTCAAAATTTCGGAAAGCGTAAATGAAAGTTATTCATTAGAAATGGGTAAAAATTACTGAAGTGAGCACATGATTTTGGATGTTGTCAGGAGAATTGAAATGAAGTATCAGAAGCCGATCTACCAAATGGTAGTAACCCGTACAGTACATTCACCAATCTCCGGACATTTCTCCGTTGCCTCTACGTCGCATCTCCGTTCCTCCATCTTGTATCCACGGCTCCCTCTTATCCACCTCGCCTCGACGGAGATGTGACGTAGACATCGGTGGTGTGCTGTGCGGGAAGTTTCGTTATGAATATTTTTTTTTTAATTTCAATTTGTGTATTTACAAAGTGAGATTCAGAAATTTCATAGCTCTTTATTTGAAAATCATTTTCTCGTAAACTAACGTTGAAAGTTAATGAAAATTCAGGAGCATAGTGAGGAAAAGATGTGATTGACAATAAAATCCTCAAAACGGAAAATTCTCAATCATTTATTGTTGCTGATCTTTTGTTAATTTTTAATAAACAAGTGCTAAATTTTGATGTATTTTTATGTGTCAATTCACTGAGAAAAAATGTTTCGAATTCCAAACAAAAATGTGTGGAAATTTACAAATCGGTGTGAGAGAAATAATTCCCAAATTTTTCCTCTGAATTACCGAACAAAAGTTCGTAAAATACCACAAATCTTTGTGAAATCCCAAAATTTTCTGAATATTCACAAACTTTTATTCATCAGGCAATCTACAAACAAAATTTGCTTCAAAAGCTGCTAAACTTTCTTTGACAGTTTAGAAAGTTTTTTCTTCACAGTGTTCCTATACGTTGACCGGAATTGACTCTTCTTATAAAAGTCCGGGAAATTTCACATACATAAGTATGGGAGTATTCCGAGTATTTTTTACAGTATTGAATATGATTAAAAGGCTGTGACGTGATATAAATTAAAATTAAAATTTGTGGTGCTCCTGATGGCGGTCAGTGGGCGGCGTGTTGTGATTTCGGCTAGGGTATCAAAATACCTAGGGCCGGCCCTGCCTGGCTTACGGACAAAAATTTTGATATTTCCTCAAGAATTCTTCTCAGTGTATAAACACATACCTCGGAGAAAAAAAAGAAGTCTTTTTCACAAAATCACGTCTGTTTGAACAGTAAGTACATTTTCCGACTTTTTAGTTCATTGTGCCTGATTTTTTAAAAATAGCGAAGAACAAACTTTTGAAATAAATCTGGTAGGGGCATTGAACTCTATAGTATACTGGAATGAGCACCAATCGAAAATTTCTCCAAAGAGAGAGATAGACGAGTGCGTTATGCGAGAAGAAGAAGCATACACTCCTCAATCTCATCGTCTTTTTCTAAGATGCAGGTATTAAAAAGGAACAACGCCACTCCCATCTTGCATTTCACACTGACGAAAGATCTTTTCTTCTATCCCATAGAAAATTTAGCCAGTGCTCATTCCAGTATGTTGTATAGTTCAATGGGTAGGGGCTATAGAGGGATGTACGAAAAAGTTTATATCAAATGTAAAGTGAGAATCGGTCCATCAGAAACATGAGATAGCATGTCAACCGTATTGAAAAGAGTAGATTCGAGAAAAAAAAAACATTGAAAAATTCAAGCCAAGTTCTAAAGAGTGTATAAAGTACAAAATAAAACTCGCTCCCATCCAAAATATAAGCTTATTCTGATATACAATAAAAACTAGCCCTGTTTCTTCTCGGATGAATCATCTGAAACTAAGGACCGAAAACAAATGCCTCCAGCTGTTCAGATGACACCAGGGTATCCCCCGAATGTTCGAGTCCCATCGATTCTTGAATTTTCACGTATTTACCGAGACAGCACAAGAGGCCTGAAAGAGCTTTAACGTCCAAACCAAGAAGACCGGAAGTGCATTTGACTTGAATCCGAGAAAATCAAGAAAATCTGTTCCCTTTTAAAATCATTTCTAGGGTATATCAAGGGTAATTGTTTTTACGGCAGATCTGAGTAACATACTATTCAGCTTCTTCGCCTTTCTATGCAGACATGAGAATGAGACGAGAAAGTACCTAAGCAACACGAACGTGTTGGTAAAGTACTGTCGAAATGCCACTTGGTTATATTCATTTGGTACAGCAAAAAACATTCCATAGCACGTTTTCAGAACGTTCATTTTCGTGAACATACTATGAAGATACATTGAACGTAATTACATTGTATGAACGCATTGTACCAAATGCACGTAATAAAAATGTTCTATGAATCTTCTCTGTACGCTTTTTTGCTGCTTGGGTAGTGCATTTTCTTCACCTCCAAGTGAAATTGAGAAGATTGAAAAAAAGAAGTATCTGGAAGCCCGAACACAACAGGAACAGTCGATATTATAAGACGAAAATCAATGATACTCCAAACACAGTCAAAATGGATTCAGTGTCACAAGCCACCCGGACAGCACACTTCGTCGCATCTCCGTGGTCTCCACGTGGATAACAGGTAGCTCCGTGGAGTCTATGTGAAGGCAACGGAGACATCGGTGGGTGTGCTGTTAGGGTAACGACAGATTGCAGTGAAGTCTTCTTGATCTCAAATTTACGGAGTGGGATTTGAAGATGGAACAAAAGTTTCAAAGTATCCGTATAACAACGATTTCAAACGTTGTTTGATGATATCAAAGAAACGTAGAAACGGCATACCTTGTAATGAGTGCACCACCTCAAGCGCGGACGTAGTATACAAATGTTTTCACCTTCTTCGCTTCTATAGTTGCTTGTTTAATTTCTGGTTTATCGCCGGAGATGGTTCGTCGTCAGACTTATCAATATTGTGTTCTTCGTTTTCTTTCAAGTTATCTTCCAAGCTACTAATACAATTTGTTTCTTCAGTATTTTGTGTTCTGATGTCAGGGTTGTCCTGCAAACATTGATGAGTATTCATGAGTGAATGCATACAAATTACAACGAAGAGAATATCTTTATAACGCAATGTTATAGCATCCCTGTTGGGAAAGCCTCATGAATTTTCATGTATACATCTTATGCGTTTTACATAAGTTTTCAAGTTTTTATTATTCCATATGTGGTTCCTGAGGCAAGCGGGAAAATTAGAAAATTTGAAATTAGAAATGAATAGGTTGAATATAGACGTAATGGGGATTAGCGAAATGAGATGGCCACAAGAGGGCGATTTCTGGAGCGGGGATTATAGAATAATTCATACAGGATCAAAGAACGGTCAAGCAGGTGTAGGAATTGTGATGCATAAAAGAGTAGGAAATAGAATAGAAAATTATTTGCAACATAATGAACGTGTGATGATGCTTAGAATCAGAACAAAACCGGTAGACACAGTCATAGTCCAAGTATACATGCCCACATCTGCATATTCGGAGGAAGATATTGAAAAAACGTACGAAGAAATAGAAGGAGTGATAGAATATGTGAAGGGAGAAGAGAATTTGATAGTGATGGGGGATTGGAATGCGGTAGTAGGACAAGGAAAAGAGGACAACATTATAGGAGATTTCGCGTTAGGGAGGAGGAACGATAGAGGACAACGTTTAGTCGAATTTTGTGAAAATCATAAGATGGTTATCACAAACACTTTATTCGAAAATCATCCAAGAAGAATCTACACTTGGAAAATGCCAGGAGATACAGCAAGATACCAAATTGATTACATATTAGTGAAACAAAGATTTAGAAACCAAGTGAAAAACTGTAAAACTTATCCAGGTGCAGATATAGATAGTGATCATAATATGTTGATGATGAAATGTTCTCTGAAATTCAAATCTCTGAAGAAGAAAAGGAAAATGCAGAAAAGATGGAATTTGAAGAACCTCAAGCAAAAACAAACGCATGAGGCATTCGAGAAAATGTTGGATGAAAAATTGGGAGATCAAAAGAGAAAGACTTGGGAATAGAGAGGAGATGGACAAAGATGAAGGGAATATAAGAGAATGTGCGGATAAGATTTTGAAGAATGATGGATTAGAAGCTAAAAACCCATGGATAACAGGAGAAATTTTAGAATTGATAAATGAAAGAAGAAAATACAAGAATAATGATAGCCAAGAAGGCCAGCAACGATACAAATCATTGAGAAATAAAATAATAAGAGAATCAAGGAAAGCAAAAGAACAGTGGTTAGAAGAGAAATGTCAGGAAATAGAAATAAGATTGCATTTAGGAAAAATAGATGAAGCATATAGGATTATTAAAAGATTTTTCGGACAAATGAAATCTAGAAGCCATAAGATTAGAAACTCTCTACGACGACAATTGATAAAAACGGAAGAGAAAATAGAACAGTGGATCAATCATTTGGAAGACTTGTATAGAGGAAACGATGATATAGCACTATTAGAGAAGGAGGAGGATGTAGATGAGGAAGAATTGGGAGATTCGATATTGAGATCAGAATTCGACAAGGCTTTGAAAGAATTGAAAAATAATAAAGCGCCAGGCATAGATGGCATAAGTGCGGACCTTATAAAAGCCTCCAGTGAAGGAACTCGCGACGCACTGTTTGAATTGATTAGAGATATGTGCGAAAAAGGAGAAGTACCGGAAGATTTCCAAAAGAATAAAATTGTCGCTATCCCGAAAAAACGAGGGGCAGACAAATGCGAGAACTACAGAACGATCAGTTTAACTTCACATGCTTCGAAAATACTGACCAAAATTATATACAGGAGGATAGAAAATAAAATAGAGAGTAGATTGGCAGAGGATCAGTTTGGTTTTAGAAAAAATAGGGGAACGCGAGAAGCAATCTTAGCACTCAGGGCAGTAATAGAGAAAAGGATAGCGCTGAAGAAATCTGTGTACATAGGTTTTGTAGATATACAAAAGGCTTTCGATAATGTGGACTGGGAGAAGATGTTTGCGATCCTGAAGAAGGTGGGAATAAATTATAAAGATAGAAGAATAATATACGAATTATATAGGAATCAAAGTGCAATAATAGACATAGAGGGTCAGGAAGGGGAAGCACAAATAAGAAGAGGGGTGAGACAAGGATGCTCATTATCGCCACTGATGTTCAATTTATATATAGAAGAAGCAATGAACGAAGTGAAGGAGGAAATTCAATCGAAACTACAGATTCAGGGAGAAAATATAAGTATGTTGAGATTCGCGGATGACATAGCTATATTGGCCACGAGTAGTACTGAGTTAGAAAATATTCTCAACACCATGAGAACAATATTATTGGAAAACTATTGTATGAATATAAATAAAGACAAAACAAAATTCATGATGTGTACAGCAGCGAAAACAGCTAGAAGAACGAGAATCAAAATAGATACCGAGACAATTGAACAGGTGAAAGAATTCAAATATCTAGGAAGCATAATTACAGAGAACGGCAAAAGCGAAAGAGATATCAGAGCAAGAATAGCACAAGGGAAACAGGCTTTTTATCAAAAGAGACAGTTATTATGCTCAAAAAATATAAGCTTGGAAGTAAGGAAGAAATTCTTGAAAAGTTACGTTTGGAGCACAGCATTATATGGTTGCGAAACTTGGACAATGGGGAAAACTGATCAACGAAGACTTGAAGCTTTTGAAATGTGGTGTTATAGGAGGATGCTCAGAATAAAATGGATAGACAAAGTCAAAAATGAAGAAGTACTCGAGCAGATAAATGAAGAAAGAAATCTTTTGAAACACATCGTGAAAAGGAGAAGCAATCTTATAGGACACACATTACGGCATGAGAGTTTATTGAAAACAATATTGGAAGGGAAAATGAATGGTAAAACTGGTAAAGGTAGACCTAGAGCAAGTTATATGAAGCAAATCGTACAAGACAAGGGATGTAGTAGATATGTAGAAATTAAGCGTTTGGCGGATAATAGACAGGGGTGGAGGGTTTCATCAAACCAGTCGTAAGACTGATTACTTCATGATGATGATGATGTGGTTCCCAGATGTGGGCAATCATAAAATAATAATATTATTAAAATCATGATACAATATTATGATTATTGAAATAATAATAATACTTCATATGAGAATAATAATTAATCAATATTATTAATAAAATGATATTTTACGATTTGATATTACCACTGAGAGAAAAAAATAGTCGGAATTACCATTGGAATAGTCGGGAGAGGACCAGTGGTCACAGATTTGGAACGCCAACTCTACTCACACAGACGTAAAAGGATATGTACGTGTGAAAATATGTCGGTCACACATGTTCACATGTACGTCCTTTCATGTCCGTGTGAGTAGAGTCGGCGCACAGTGGTCGTTTTTCCCAATCTAGCTGGACAAAAGTCCAAAAATCAAAGTCTTCCAATGGATCAAATGAACATTCGTATGTCATTTAGGATAGTTGTGAACACGATAAAATTGATGATCAACAGTCAGAAGTTTGCTAATCATGCCCGAATGTGCATGTTTCAATCACTCATTTTTGCGTTTGTTCGTTCTCGGTTTTTCAATGAAAAAAGTCTACATTGTGTTTTACCTAATACGCGTCGAAAAACGATTCAAGTGGTATGCTATCATGTTGAGTAGTGGAAATACATTGTCTTTAACATAATTTTAATGGTGGAAGTGGGAAAAATTAGTTTGATTCTTTCCTCGTTCATCATATAGTGAACCCATTTATACCTTTACTGAAATAACATCATCTCAACTCTAATGGACTATAACTTTTCCTATCCGGCCTTATCCGACAAACGGGAAAAAGGAGTCGAAAGTGTGAACAATTCTGAATCGTTTCGTTCGAATTACAAGTGCGTCTAAGTGCGTCTCAGGATTTGGTGAATGTTTTTCCAAATTCTCTCTGTCCTCGCTTGTCCTTTCGCCAATTCGTTTGATTTCATTAGCCACATTTTATTCTGTATGCAATACATTTTTTTTCTTTAATTGGAATTTCTTACAGACAAATGATTTTCAATGATATTTGAGTGATAAAATTGATTAGGTATCACTTTCTTTTAGAATACTGACGTTTTGTCTCTTGGTTTGGCTCCGGTATCGCTCTGTCAATGTGTTTTTCCTTATAATTCCTATATGTTCATTATTGTGGACCTCATATAATAAAAATGCATGAATTTCATAATGATTTGGAGTTTGTCAAGCATTCGGCGTGAAGTTAGCAACAAACGACGACTGGACGAGATTACACTTTTGTTTTATTTGTTAGTGACGCGACTGTCCTATCTTAAGAAGTTGTAATTTCTGAACTTCTGGTATAATCACTGTAATGTCGATCCTGGTAAGTTGTAATTCGCAAGCAATAATCTGTTCATTGTTTTTTTCAATATTTTAGTATATATTCTCATTCCGTTCTATCAGAATAATGTCTATCACCAAGAGAGAGCTGTTTGATGTGTGGTATTCCGAAAGAGAGGCGTCCAAGAACTTTGATGCGGTGTTGCGATATGTAAAAGGAAGAACGTCAGTGTTGGGAAACTCAACCCATGTTTCTGAATGTGTACTGCAAATTATAAACAATTTTCTGAGCCATTTGCGGGACAAATGGAAAAAGTGCTATCGGTCGAAACAAAAATTCGAACAACGTTTTTCTGAATGGCTAGATTCAACGATCAATTTGTTTCCTGAACCAAGTGGTCAACAGAGCTCTATAGGGGGACCGTCCAAAGAATTCCAGAATTTGAGTGAGAAATCGAAAAAAAGAAGAATTCAAAACTTGCTGGATAATCATACTACAGAAGAATTGACGTTTGCAACTTGCTCGAATTTGTATACTACTGGTAAAAGAGACGCATCTTCAGTTTTAAAAAAGATTACAGAAAGCTCTCCCACCAGAGCAACAAACATCAAACATGCATTTGATACCCCAAATGTGAAACCAGAAACTTATTCACCCGAAGAAGGTCTTGCTTTGTATATAGATGGACTTTCCTCCAAAAATAGCTACATCCTGATGCAACAAGGAGCTAAAAATCGGAAAGCCAATATATATCCAAGTTATGAAAACATCTTGGTGGCAAAAAAAGAATGTTATCCACCAAACAACAGTATAAGTATCACAGAATTTTCAGCAGAAATTCGACTTCAAGCCATAGTGGATCATACGTCATCAAGATGATGCCTCGCTCTGAAAGATATTTTGGAAAGCGTATGTGGAAATTCACAATCAGATCTTGTTTTATTGTATAAATGGGGAGCTGATGGAAGTGGGGGACAATCTATGTATAAAATTCGTATTCAAAATGAGGGAGACCGTGAAAAAACAGACGGGAATCTATATGTAGTTTGCATTGTGCCTCTTCGATTACAAACGAAAGATGGAAATACCATAATCTGGAATAATCGTCGGGCTTCGTCTACAAGATTTTGCCGACCAGTGAAACTCATTTTTGAAAAGGAAACCCCTGATTTATTTCGAAAAGAAATTTCGGGAATAGAAAGTCAGATCGAAGGGCTTTCTCCGACTATAGTTACCCTAGACAACATCACAGCAAAAATTGACCATCAGTTAATGCTAACTATGATCGATGGCAAAACCTTCAGCACAATCACAGAGACATCGGTTCAAACATGTAGTATTTGCAAAGTCACTCCTAAACTGATGAACAATCTCTCTTCCGTTTATGAGAGAGAGTGTGATGAGACTAGATACCATCTGGGCCTTTCATCTCTCCATGCATACATAAGATGCCTCGACTGTATACTTCACATTGCACATCGCATCAATATGAAGAAGTACCGGATAACAGAAAAACAGGACAAGCAAATTTTAGAGGATAATAAAAAACGTATCACTAAGGCGATTCGGCAGGAAATGAGATTGTTAGTTGACGTTGTGAAACAAGGTTACGGAACAACTAATGACGGAAATACCGCAGCTCGATTCTTTGAGAATTTTTCAACGGCTGCTCAAATAACAGGACTTGACGAAAATTTATTGAAGAGGTTTAACGTAATATTGAAAACCATATCAAGTGGATTTGACATTGACGTTGAGAGATTTTCTCTGTACGCCAAAGAAACAGCGGATTTATACGTGAAGTTGTATTCGTGGTACCATATGCCTTCTAGTGTGCATAGGTTACTGATTCATGGTGGGGAGATAATAAGTTCTTGTGCATTGCCTATAGGTATGATGTCAGAAGAAGCTTTAGAGGCCAGGAACAAAGATATCAGAAGATACCGAGAATCCAACACGAGAAAAATGTCTCGGCATCAGAACATGGAAGATTTGTTACACACTTTGCTGTATTCCTCTGATCCCCACATTTCTATCTCGTCTAATCGTGATAATAGGATACGAGGGTGGATTGATAAGTTTCCGGCCTGACCAAGAGATGGCGCCACTAGGCCTACCTTGAGGTGGCGTTCTATAGTACCATCCTTAGATAGCTTGTAGCTATAGTTTCAGTCCGATCACCATATTAGTTTAGTTTTGAGAGCACGCTGACCAAGACGCCTCTGTGTTTTTCGTAAAAATGGAAAAGCTGGAAAATCGTGCTGTCATCAAATACTTTTATTTGAAGGGGTTAACGCCGAAGGAAATTAAAGAAGAGATGGACTCAACACTGGGGACATCCTCCCCATCATATTCAACCGTTAAGCAGTGGGTTTCCGAGTTTAAAAGGGGTTGTGTGAGCACCTCTGATGAGCCTCGCTCAGGACGCCCCATTGAGGTCACAACTCCAGATATGATCGAAAAAATCCATCAAATAGTGCTGAAAGATCGCAGATTAAAAGTTCGTGAGATAGCTGAGACCTGTAAGATGTCATATGAACGTGTACAAAATATTTTGCACCAACATTTGTATATGGAAAAGCTCTGTGCAAGATGGGTGCCGCGTTTGCTAACAGTCGACCAAAAATTGATTCGAAAGAACATTTCTACCGCCAATTTGGCGTTGTATAAGCGTAATCCAAGCGAATTTTTGCGTCGATTCGTAACCGTTGACGAAACTTGGGTCCACCACTACACTCCTGAAACCAAAGAACAGTCTAAACAGTGGATTGGACCAGGGGAACCAACTCCAAAGAAGGCAAGAACAATTTTTTCGGCGAACAAGGTTATGGCTACTGTTTTTTGGGATGCAAGAGGTATTATATACATTGATTACCTTGAAAAGGGTAAAACTATCACTGGTCAATACTACGCAGACTTATTGCAACGTTTGAGCCACGAAGTGAGAATTAAACGACCTCATCTGGCGAAGAAAAAAATCTTGTTTCATCACGATAACGCACCAGCGCACACGTCAATCGTTGCGATGGCTAAAATCAACGATCTGAAGCTTGAATTAATGCCGCACCCTCCCTACTCTCCAGACCTAGCCTCGAGTGACTATTATCTGTTTCCTAACCTCAAAAAATGGCTTGGCGGTGAGAAATTTGCGGACAATGAAGAGGTAATCGAAGCTGTAAATGGGTATTTTGAGGAGCTTGACGAATCAGTCTATAGAGATGGCATTACTAGACTAGAACACCGCTATGAGAAATGTATCAGCCTTGGAGGAGATTATGTTGAGAAATAAAAAAAAAAAAATTCTTAAAAACGTTGTTTTTCTTGGTCAGGCCGGAAACTTATCAATCCACCCTCGTATCTCAATTCAAAACCTGCAAACCGTTACCTGTGGAAGTGTTGAATTTACTGCGTGAACCTGATATTGGACAATCACATGCTTCTCCAACATCTGAATGAGGAATAAATAAGAGTTGATTTTTAAGGCATTTGGAAATTTCACCAGTTTTTTGTAAGTTGCTGCTTCATCTTCAAGATTGATGTTCAATAAAATACATTTCATCTTATTCGGAAGTGAATTAAAAATTCCATTTCGCTTTGTTTCTGTTCATCATTCCTATTTATCGCTGTAAGGATTGATAATGAGTGGATATTTGTTTTTTTGAGAGTTTCCACGCAAAGTTGAAAAAAAACAAATGTTTCAACGATGAAAATTGGGATGATAACAGTGATTCGAACAATGAGGTATGTAGAACCCTAGTGTGGCGCTTTTGTTTCATTTAGATAGTGTGGTATCCTGAAGTTGCAAAATTCTGAGTCCAGATTGAATTTATGCGACCCCAAAACCCCCTGATAGTAAGTTTCAAGCGGATATCAACCGTTTTTGAATTTGTGTCCGCCATATTGAAACCGCCATGTTGAATTTCGAATTTCTGAATCCACATTTGGATTATACGACCCCAAGAACCTTGCCATTAGTGAGTTTCAAACGGATATCAACGATTTTCGAATTTTTGTCCGCCATATTGAATCCGCCATTTCGAATTTCGGATTTCACACTCCAGATTCGAATTCTGCGACCCCAAACCCCCCTTGAAAGTGAGTTTCAAGCAGATATCAACCATTTTTTTCCATTTTTGTCCGCCATATTGAATCCGCCATTTTGAATTCCGGAATTCTGAGTCCAGATTTGGATTTTGTGACCCCAAAAACCCCCAGGTACTGAGTTTCAAGCAGATATCAACCATTTTTGAATTTTTGTCCGCCATATTGAATCCGCCATTTTGAATTCCGAAGTTCTGACTCCAGATTCGGATTCTGCGACCCCAAAAACCCCCCAATACCGAGTTTCAAGCGAATATGATAGAGTTTTGAATGTTGTCCACCTAGATTGGGGAAAACGACCACTGTGCGGCGGTTCAGATCTGTGACCACTGGAGAGACCTCAAATATGCCTGATAATAAGTTTTACTATTTCATTGTCTGAATAACAATATTGATTGTACAAATTACCATTCGGGTTCGTTACAATTACAACGAAATCAGTCAACTATTCATAGTTGAGTCCTTCCCCAGTTATTCCTATAAATTTACTATTTTCTCTTCTCTCAGTGATGACATTGAATTCGTGTACAGTGGGTTCAATTACTTCTTTTCCTTCTTTCCGATGCATGCTCATTAGCAATTTATTGTTAATGGACTGAAAACTTTTATGATCAGTTTTCCATGTTCGAAACATTATTCCTCGCATATGTATCCACTTAAAAATGGTCCTAATGATTTAATAATAAATTGACAAACAAGATCTATCAAAAAGAAGGAAAAGGATTGATTGAACCCACTGTACTACTCACCCAGCACATAATATTACAGCAATATTACGGTAATATGACATTCATATATAAATATTATAGTATTATCGCAGCAATATTACTGTGATATTTGAGCTGAGTGGGGAGATTTCATGTTCTAAAAATCACTAGAATCCAGTCAAATCCATGACACTTTTTCAACAGGAGTATATGTCTTTGAAGTTATAATTGCTTCACCGCTGACACTTGATGCATCAAGCTGAATGTAAAAATAAACTCATTTCAACCTGTTTTGTTTCTACAGTGGTCCGTTCAATTTGTGTTGTTATTTTTGAAGATAACTCGTCGAGTTTTTCGGAATTGCAATTTTCATTTTCCTTATTGCTATTCTCACCCTCCATTTTTTCTTTTGCTTTCTGCGTTTTGATCTGAAGATTTTTCTGAAAAGAAATTGAGTGATTATAATATTTCAGTTACAGAAATGGAACTACAAATTCAAAATCTCTGGCAGCGAAGGATCAAAATATATAACATGGATTCCACAAAATAATTACGATTAAAATGTTGTTCAATTCGAGGGGTTAGTACACTTTGACGGCCCTTTTTTCAGGATGATTTTCAGGAATCAATTTCTAAGTGAATTTTTATGATACACCGGTTATTTCTCCATTATTATGTTGTATCTACATTCGAATTTGTATCAAAAAAACAATTTTGAAATTCACCGAGTCACGCTATGTAATATATCTCCATGATTTATACGTCTGGTTGGATGGTGTACGTAATTCCGCGTAAACCAGTCACCGGACACAGAAATAAAAAATATACTCATATCCTGTATTGCATTGGCTATCGCGTGACAAAGCATTTTAATTTTGTTTTTCTTTTGAATTTTTGGCGACGAGAGAAGAATGCCTGAATTTTGAATGCAAGTTTTAAGCCCAAATTACTCATTATTATTATTGATAATTATTGTATGAAACGCAATATTGACAAAATAGTCCGTCACACCAGAGATCCTCAGAATAAGTGTACCAAATTTCAAGTCGATTCATCAATCAGATCCCAAGACATCATGTACACTGTTTTGAAAAACATAGTTTTCAAAAAAACACAGTTTTCAGAAAAACACATTTAAAAGTTCGATACATTGAGCAGAGGATGTAGCTGAAATTCAGCTGAGCTCCATGTTTGTATTCACAGGAACCAATTCCATTTATTGGAGTGGTTATGAAAGTAGTTGTGATATTGTAATTTTAACTACTGTGACTAAAAAATGCAGTTAGATTCAAATTCAGCTACTTTTTTGTTCCTAGTTTATTAGTAGCGTTTTAGTTTGATAGCTCGAAATATCAATGAACGACGAGCCGGGCGAGTATAAAACGTATTGTCTTTTATTTCAAAAGGTTCGAAGGATTTTTTGAGTCAATAAAAAAAAATTATTTGCCCAGAATTCCACAGTGTACTAACCCCTTATGCATGATTAAATTAGTTTTCCGAACTACACTTTGGCATCAATACTTTCCCATTCTCTGGAAGCATACGAATTATCCGAAATATTTCTAAACTAACATTGGAAAATACGCAGACATTCTAGAAACAAGTATCTGGCCCATACGGCGCAAGAGCTCCTGTAAAGAGCTCCTGTTATGGCAGTAAACATGAATTCATTATGAATGTTTTGAATTTGAAAGGATTTTTGATTTAATCAGCGTCTCAATGTTAAAACGTATTCATATCGTCACTCCACGAACAATTATTCGGGCACTCAACATGAATACATTTTGAATTTATTGGATTCATTTTGAATCCATTTATACTGTCATAACGAAAACGGTTCCAGAATCGTTGAGGAATTTTTTGTGAAATAAAAATTATCATTTGTGTTGTTTGGAGAAACTTGTGTATTGCATGAGTCAATATTTAATCCTTCAGCAAACCTGTTCAATTAGTTAGTTGATTACTATGAAAGTACTGAACTGTTGTGGAAAATCTTGGAACAGCATTTTGCTCATTGGACTTTTAGAGTGTTTGGGAAATAACTTATGTAGGATTTATTCCCTAAGATTGTATGTGTTAATTTTTCTTCTATGTTTTTCACATCAGTCATAACGAAATTTTCCACATCTTTGTGACATACTTCACGTATATAATATAGATTCCCCTTTTCCCCCGAAACAACTTGATTTTGCTTCCAGCTTACGTCCATAGATTAAGCATTTGTCGACTATAAGCAGTACTGTGGAAAATAGTACTATTATACACACATCTATTAAAAATCAATATTGATTCCAATTCCTCATTCAAATGTTTCTGTACTTCGATTTCAATCTTTGGTATTCTACGTCCAGTGCCTATTAGGGCTATGCCATCTACAGTTTCTGTACATCTTTCTATACGCTTCGTTTGAAATAAATTATCGCAATAAGTTTTGCAAACTGAAGATTCTGTAGAAATGTCTATATTCGTGCGCAACAAATCCGTCGACAACCATCTACTTGCGATTTGATGACTCACTCCTTTAGGACCATTTATATTTTGTTTGTGACGGAATATCCCGTTCTCAAATGGAAATGCGGATGTAGCCCACAATGGGCCACTCTGTCTGACCGATTGTACTAAATGCAATAATGAATGTAAGTTGAACGTCATTGCACTTTCTTCATAAATTATTTGACACTCTCCCACGAATTGCATCAACTTATATTCACACTCTTGTGAATCTTCCGTTATTTCACTTTTGATTAGAGTATGAATACTAGACACGAATAACATATAGGATTCGAAGCATTTACCATCAAGTATTTCATATAGACATAAGGGGCTCCAAAACATGACCCACCATTTCAATTCAGATGCTTTCCACTTCAGGAAATCTGATGTTGGACGTGGGAGTCTATGAATTTCATGAGGAGGTCACATCAGACTCAATCGTTGATCAATTTTTTCTCGATGCAATTTTCCTAAATAGTACTCAGTACCAGGAGTGGTCCATATTGCCCAAAGTTGTCGTGGGACACCCAATAAACACCCGTGCATATAATCTATCGGGAATCCCCACACGTTATCGAAGAGCGGTAAATTTTTGATGAATGGTGTTGAACCCTTCACACCAGTGACGGAAGTTTTTCTTCCGGGGACTTTTATGCTTTCAGCTTCTATCACATCTTCCAGGTAACGTTCATTGGTTCGTCATTCTGGATCATTTTCAGTTATCGTATAACGCGTGGAACCAGCAATCCATTTTCCAACAGCATAACACCAAATACAAATACAGCACGAAGTAAACCTCAAATTTATGATCTGCCCAGTAGAATGATGCATAATATTGACACCATTTTCCTTCAGAAGTTGAATCTGTTCGCACAATTCTGACATATATAGATTCATTAATTCAGATTTAGGTTCTCTACTTGTAACAAATATCCCTCCAAGAATAATGCGTTCAAATCTTGAATTTGGGGGTAATTCATTTATGATGAGCTGTTGAGGCCAAAAACTTCTTTTAGAGCTTTTGAAAGCAGGTGCACCATCAACATTCAAGTTGAATGTACACACTCCTGGCATTCGGGTTTGTAAATTTGTATACAGCCTAGAATCCTGTATATCTCGGATTATTCCGGCCTCGCGATTTTGATTGCAATAATATATATAATCCATAAGACTATCTTGCATTTTCAGGTCACGTAAAAGAAGTTCCATTTGATACTTTATGTCAATACTTATAAAATTATTGTCACTTTGTAAAGATGATTCATAACTGTTTTCACAACCTTTACACATAAAGGACGAATTTTCGCTTCTTTCATTGTAATATTTTGATGTGAAGACTATATTACATATTTCACAAACAAAATGTACAGTAATTTCCTCAGATGGTGAGTCATAAATTTTTGATTGCATGTAATTGCTAAAATTCCATTCATCGAATTCAGGACCTGCCAAAACTTCAATCAAATCCACCAAGTCTTCGTGATCATTGCGGGTGACTTTTTTGAAACAGAAAATGCCGTAATCATAAGTGAAACGTCAGAAACTGTCAATTTTGCTGCTGGAAACATCATACGTTCACCGTCTATCCCATCAGTATTGAATTTGGTTTTACTGGAAGTGTTGATTTCATCTTCATATTCAGTATCACTATCATGTTTGTCTTATATGTCGTAATTAACATCTTCACTACTATAATTGTCATAATCAATCATTCCTTCAGAATTGTTCTGCTCTTGCTCTATCATTTCCATTGTTGGATCAACAACATTATGAATTGACGACTCTATGCTCGATGATTCGAACAAACCATCATCTTCTTGGGATGTGGTGAGCTGAGAGCTTTGGAAGAATTATCTGAAAATTTTTTGCACTCATAATAATAGAGTTATCAAGGGAGATGAATCAAGTTTGTAATGGTATTGGCAATGCCCCAGTGGAAAAAGTTTGTAGAATCTGGATGTTAAGATTCGACTCTATGCAAAATGTATGGAATTTCTATAGAATTTCGACTAACTCATTTTTTTCTCCATGACTTTCTATGGAATTCCTATAAAATTTCAATACACTTTGCCTAAAGCCAAATCTTAACATCGAGATTCTACAAAATTTTTCCACTAGGGTGAATAAATATTGTGTTTGAATAACAACAGAAAGACCCGGTCGGAAGGGTCTGACAAGTGCTGATACACTCTCATAAATTCCTGGACAAAAGTACATCAAAATCCCATAGAAAATTTTCATTTTATACGTCTTTATGAGATTCTTCACAATAGCTTATAAAGTCTGATAAAATCAAATTTTGTGCTCATCGATTCTTATAAAGTATTATAAAATCTGATAAATTCTTGGAAAAAGGCTCATATAAAATCTCATAAAGTCTCGTAGATTCCAAGTATCAGTTATTATGAGATCTTTTCCATAGGGGATATTCAATTTACCATTATTATTGGTGATTGGATCGAATAATTTCGCCCATCGTTTTCGAGTGCGATCACTCACTGTTGTTTCGTCACATTTCGGATTGTAAATACGTTTATTCAATCGCCTTTCTCGTGGTTTTTCCATTTTTTCAAAATATCGATGCAATGAATTTTTTCCTTAAAAGTGAACGGGTCCAAATGTATATAAAACCTCAACACAAATTTTACATTAAATGAGGTTGAATATATAAAAAAACAATCACCAGTTGAATATATCACATTATCAGATTGATTTATATATAATTTCGAGCATCAGTCTACTTGCAGAAATGAAACATAAATTCACGGTTGCTGTATAGATCATTTTTCATTACGAACTGTTTCGAAAAGAACATAACATGTGGAGATTTAGTATCGAGATATGTAGTTTTTAGAAGAATGTATACACGGAAAAAAAATTGCCAATTGGCACATGGCTTTGTCGTTTGGGTTGGACAAAATATTGTCAAATAATGCGGGTCGTGAGAAAAATTTTCCACGATTCTCAATCGATTGGGATGAAACTTATATGGGATTACTATGGGATCGTAACTAAACCGTGGTATGAATTTCATGGCAATTGGATAAGAGGAAGCGGGAACAAGCCTGGTCACAAAATTAAAATTTTCGATAGCATGTTTTCTTTCTCTTCCCCGTTTTCATCTGAGGATCAGATTGAAACTCATATGGGACCATTATTGGCACCGCATAAAACTGTGGTAAAAAATTCATAACGTTCGGATGATAGGAACGAAAAATATCCCCATGATAGCGGTATTTACGAGATTCCCAAATTCTGTTCCGAAGCTCAGTGCTTACCATTTTCTTTCCTCCCTTCCGATTCCCTTGAAATTCATACCGTACAATTAACACCTCATGAATTAAATATGTCCAAAATTCCATGGCATTCGGATGATACGAACATAGGGAAGGCATGCTTTTAAAATATCGTCAAATAATACGGATCGCTAAAGGAAAATTCTCTACTATTGCCAACCGATTAGGATGAAACTCATATGGAACCACTATCGGGTCATAACTATAATGCGGTATAAGTTTCATTGCAATCGGATAACAAGAAGCGGAGATCTGCGCGTACACAAAATCACGATTTTTTGAAACACTTTTCCTCACCACTCCCATTCTTCTGTAACGATCGGGTTGAGACTTATATGGGACCACTATCAGCACTACACATAACTGTGATAAAAATTTCGTTACCATCGGATAATAGAAATGGAAGATATACGCGTACACAAAAAGCGTCACATACAGACAGATAGACAGACAGACACGGTAACAACATTCTTCCCCGAGCTGAGACAAATATTTTGGCATAAGACATTTCCGTTTTTGAGACAAAAAAATTTCGGCCTCCGGAAACGATCACAAAGCTTCTCTCTAACGAGGAAGCAATTCTATGGCTGTCTCAACTAACAGTATGGCTCTCGCGAATTAACTGCAGTCAATGTTGTATTCGCGAGTTTTTGGTTGAGACAGCTATTAGTTTGGGATGAGCAAAATACAGCCATACGGTTGGTTGGAAACAATCATATAATTTTCTCCTTTTCTACTTTCATAATCGGGGAATGAGTCCACAAGAAAACACAGACCTTCAGAAACGTTTAACAAACGTCTGCAAACGTGCAGAAACACTCACTCGAAAAAATAATGTTTCCTGCAGAAAGTTCGCCGTCTTCGGCTCATTCTTCTTGCACAAAATACCATACGGAGAAAAATAAGTTGTCGACAAGATTATGACATACTGGGTTCAAAAATACTGAATCTGAACTAAAAAAAATTATCCGCTTCATATAAATCGTTATCCTCTCTTCGTAAGTGGATTTCAACCCACTGGGCAAAAACGTTTCACAACATTTTGTTCAGTGGGGAATTCCGTATAATGTTTACATCCTGTCCACTCCATGGTATTAAAAGATTCGCAAGGAAACAATTCCTCGCATTCCAAAACGAATAAAATAATAAAAATTGAATTATTACATGTTATTGAAGTTTGGATCGTTTACTGAAACGAATTATCCTGGCGGAAGAATTTTGTTGAATTTTGTTAACTTTTGGCCCAGCAGTGTTTCGATAAAATTCAATGATATTCAATGAAATTCCACAAACTTCGACGAACTTTGATGGAAGACAACAAATTTCACTAAAACTTAATGAATTTTGTGGAAAATTATTAAATTTCACCGAAATTTTGTTGAATTTCGCCAATTTTCAGTGAAAACCGAAGGTGCCAAAAGTGAACGAAATTTCACAAAATTCAATGAAATTTTTCCGCCAGGGATAGTCATTGAATGACAAAATGCTCAACTGTTGAAAATTTGACGTATATTTTTCCACCGGATTAAATTTTTCTTATTGGGAACAAAAATTGGCCATTCTTACCTCCTGGATTGAGGCTAGTTTTTTTTTGTAGAAGGCTATGAATATTTGTTTTTTCCGACGAGCTCTTATTTTTCTTTGATATTTTTTCATCAGATGATGCGGATGAAAGTAAAGAGTTTGGAGGAACCTTGACTCTCTTTTCATTAATTCGCTGAATCAACGCTTCTTTTGAATCTGGGAAAAATGCACATCAATTAGATATGACGGTGTTTCGGCCATAGCCAAAACCCAACAAAACTATGCCGGCTGCTCGTCCGGGTGGTATGTTGAATGAAAAATAAAAGACTGTGTAATGATGTTCATATCAAATACTACAAGAAGCATGCAAAAGTCGGAGATAATGTTCAGGTAATTGAGAAATAAATACAAGAGTTGATTTGATTGAAGAAAGATATGATTAACTCAATGTGAGAAGTTACATTAAAGAATTTGAATTGAACAGAATCCAGATGCGCAATGTAACCGAATAATCAAATGAAACTGAGCAATAATAAACAAATCTCATAGAAAATTTCCATTTTATACGTCTTTATGAGATTTTTCACAATAGCTTATAGAGTCTGATGAAATCAACTTTTGCGCTCATCAATTCTTATAGAGTATTATAAAATCTGATAAATTCCTGGACGGAGGCTCATATAAAATCTCATGAAGTCTCATAGATTCTACGTATCAGTTCTCATGAGATTTTTTCCATAGGGAGACGCAATCATTAAATAAAAAGTGAAATCCGCTACCGACGCTAATATCATATCAACTCTGATGAGGGTATCATAAAGTCTCATAAATTCTTGGACAAATGCTCAATTTTTATGATAAATTCTCTTTCGGGAAGAGACGTGACATTTCATAATGAATTATTTTAAGAAACCATGTATTGGTTTTTGATTAATATTCGTTCGCGGACTTATGATCATTTATTTAATTCTACTGAGTCTTTCCAACATGAGAAATTCAGTTCCAAAAGGACCCAGTCTTATCCTATTCAATGCTACTTCTGCATATTTCCACTAGGAATAGATTATGATTATATATACACGCAGTTTTGTGACAAAAATTTGATACAATCTAATGAAAAAATTTGTTTTCTATCATTTCTTAAAAGATTGAGCAAGTTGAACTTATCAAATCCCATTCCATCCCATCTAAGTCTCAGAGAACCTTATCCTTCCGAAAAGCACACTTACCCTTATGGAAAAATCTTATAAAAACTCATACGTGGAATCTATGAGACTTTATGAGATGTCATATGAGCTTTTGTTCAGGAATTTATAAGGTGTTATACTACATTATGAAATTCAATGAGCCCAAAATCGGATTTTATCAGACTTTATATGCCATTATGGAAAATCTCATAAAGACGTATAAAATGAAAATTTTCTATGAGATTTTGATGTGCTTCTGTCCAGGAATTCATGAGAATGTATCAGTGCTCATCACACTTTTTCAACAGGGACTGACGTTGACGTCGCTTCTCCGTAGGCTCTACGTTGATAAATGGGAGACGTGGAAACAAAGTAAATGAACGAAGATGCCACGTAGAGACAACGGAGAAATATCCTGGGATCAGTGAATGGGCTGTACGCGCTGATACATTTATATAAGAATTCATCAGAATCTACAGCTATATTTGTCCACCGATAACATTTTACCCACAAAATATTCAGCCATGAACATGGATCAGACTGAATTACACATGAATTACAGAAATGATATATATACGGGGTGATTCAAAATTCCCGCACTCTTCTTTGGGAGTAGATTCCTGATGAAATTCTAAAACGATTTGTCCTTTCGCACAATGCTCTCCGACGCATAATTTCCGAGATATAATTAATTAAAGTTGACTAATTATGAGGTGGATCCATCGGTCATTCAGGAGCGTCATAACAGAACAAGAGAGGGAGGTGCTTTCAGAGGGCGCTCATACGATCAGCTGATCGGTATAATCGATACGATTTACCAACATACAAATTGGTAAATTTTCTATGTAGAACGATTGAATTCATCGACACTGTGGAAAAATTGATTATTGTCATGAATTCTTATCACGATATGCTGTAGGTGAAAGTTGTAATCTCAGTGATGATTTTTATTACGCAGACAAATGTCAAATAGTGTTATTTCGTAGGGATAGGGATTCAAGTGGGAGAAAAAAGTATAACTACTCGATTAGTAAGTTTAACACAAGAGATTGGATTCCGAACCCTGTATTCTGATTGGTCGAGAATCAATGTATGTTAGATCAATCCTCGGCCGTTTCAAATGATTCTTCTGAAGAATGTGTTTTCGACTTATCCCAACCACAACATTGAACAATGATGAATTTATTCGAATTCACCCTTTTTACATCATTCGATGATTATGAAGGGTTTATCGAACGTTAATAACTCACTTCAACTTGCAGAATCCATCAATTTTGACGAAAATACAAGGTGTGACATCGTATACGACGCAATCATTGCACTTGATTGACATTGTAATCACATACGGTTTGTTTAGCTTAAATCAAACATTCGTGATACGAATCAACCAATCAGGTGACAGCTCGAAACAGTTTCATTTGAAGCACATATGACTTCAAAGGGCATATTGTTATTTCAAATGGAGAAAGGATTGTCTTTGAAGATTAACCAAATCCGTCCTTTTCAGGACGTATACATTTCCTCAACGTAGAAACGCGCTCGAACTTGCACACAATTTGAATCAGATTTTGATTTGAACATGAATGATCTTGAGTGATCTCAAGTAAGTTATTAACGTTCGATAAACCCTTTATAATCATCGAATGATGTGAGAAGGGTGAATTCGAATAAATTCATCATTGTTCAATGTTGTGGTTGGGATAAGTCGAAAACACATTCTTCAGAAGAATCCTTTGAAACAGCCGAAGATTGATCTAACATACATTGATTCTCGACCAATCAGAATACAGGATTCGGAATCCAATCTCTTGTGTTAAACTTACTAATCGAGTAGTCATACTTTTTTCTCCCACTTGAATCCCTATCCCTACGAAATAACACTATTTTACATTTGTCTGCGTAATAAAAATCATTACTGGAATTACAACTTTCACCCACAGCATATCGTGATAAGAATTCATGACAATAATCAATTTTTCCACAGTGTCGACGAATTCAATCGTTCTACATAGAAAATTTACCAATTTGTATGTTGGTAAATCGTATCGATTATACCGATCAGCTGATCGTATAAGCGCCCTCTGCAAGCACCTTCCTCTCTAGTTCTGTTATGACGCTCCTGAATGACCGATGGATCCACCTCATAATTAGTCAACTTTAATCAATTATATCTCGGAAATTATACGTCGGAGAGCATTGTGCAAAAGGACAAATCGTTTTAGAATTTCATCAGGGATCTACTCCCAAAAAAGAGTGCGGGAATTTTGAATCACCCTGTATAAATAAAATACTTGTGTCCAATATATCCCTGCTGTGAAATACTAATCAATCCAGATAACGTCTCATTGATCCTGTTTCAAATACACATATCAAACCGCATAGACTCTTAGGATTTATCGGTTTTGACGAGATTTGGTGAGGTACCGGATGGAATCCTAAAAAAACCTTATACGCCCCATAAAACCACACAAAATCTCATCAATACTGTATCAAATACACATATCAAACCTCATAGAACCTGATGAAACGCAATTCAAAACTCATAAAATCCATCTATGCGGTTTTATGGGAATAATACAACAGCACTGTTAGAAATGTTTGTGAGTTCCATAACCATTAATAAACATTTGTACATTAAATTCAATAACTTATACGAATCTAACTTCACTATACACTTTTACATTGAATAACAATGATGAATAATCAATCGACACTCAGATGTTCGAGTTTAATGTACCAACGTATATATAAAAGACTTCCAAACCTGGTTCATGGAATTTAACACAAATAATTCTAACAGTGAAGGTAGTAAATTTATTTGTACTCACCGTCGGTGAGTACGATGATTCCTTCCTCAAACGTGCTGCCGTTTTTGATTCTAAAAATTTTATTTGGCACGTTCTCGCGGAATTTCTTAATTGCCTCAATCTCCACAATAGCGAACACACTTGTTTTAATTTATTTCACGTACGCGTACATAAATGAACATAAAACAAAATTCACATAAGTGAAAATGCCGGCAGATGAGGAAGATGAGTGTATGGGACGACTGCTTCCTACGAACTGAGCATTGCGCATGATTGAACCGGTAGCGGTTGATACCCCACCAGCGACCT
Organism: Gonatopus flavifemur; assembly: GCA_018340375.1. NCBI lineage: Eukaryota > Metazoa > Arthropoda > Insecta > Hymenoptera > Dryinidae > Gonatopus > Gonatopus flavifemur. Next base: position 8,584,393 of record JAFFJZ010000013.1, read on the forward strand.
CCACGAATCATGTACTCGAATGAGCCCCCCACTCTTTCACGAGAGGTTGAGAAGCGGCAAAACAGTGAGTGAAAAAGAAAAACAACAAACTACAAGTGTTGTCACGCGGTAATTGCTTTTGTGATAGAAAAAAGGACCGCCACCGAAATCTCGACAGCATACAATAGCTATAGCTAAGTGGAAAAAAACAAAAACAAATAGTTCTTTTTCCAGAAGTATTCGTTTGACTTTGAAGATGACGGTAAAAACTGAATTATATCCTCTTTCAATACAGTAGTGAAGAAAAAACGGTTCACATTTTTTTCGAATTCGATTTGAAAAACACTGAAAACTTATCAATACTTAACAAACAATGGAAAGATATATGAACTTCTCTAAAGTTGCGTGTGAAACTTTACAAAGTGCATAAGGGCATTTCGAAATCCTTATTATTCACTTTGTAAAATTTCATACACGACTTTTGGAAAGTTCATTTATCTTTCTATTGTTTGTTAAGTATTGATAATTTTTCAGTGTTTTCCAAATAGAATCCAACAAAAACGTAAACCGTTTATTTTTTACTACGTTACTTGAGAAGAATTCTCAGATTTTGAGAAATATTCTTCAATTTTCATCAAAAAATTACTTTCCTCTCGAGCTGCATTTTTCTCCGTGTGTATATGTTGAAAATATCACAAGATTGTGTTGTGAAATTAAGGAGAAAACTAAGCATTGAAAAGTGAAAACAAAGCACGCACATTACAAAAGAATCTGTTTCGAATTTTATGAAAATGTGATGGTATCTCTTGATATAAACACTCTATTGAATTTCATTTCATAATATAATATCAAACATAATAATGTAATTTTTTAAATTGAGATCTTTAATTCTCAATTTTAATAACATGTTGGTGAAATTTAACACCCTACAATGATTACGGCATCTCAATGGACCGCTGATGGCCCTGCAATGCCAATGGAAAACCATTACTGGTTCCGTAAAATGTCTGCAGTAGTCTCTGTTGAAAAGGTCTGATAAATGCTGATACACTATCATGAATTGAGGGTCCCCATGCAATAACCACGTAGGCGCTCGAGAAGCGGCATAAGTATTGTCCAAGCCATGACGTCAAGGGTCGAAAAAAAAATTCGGAATTCCGAAAATCTAGAAATACTGGACAATAGGGCTTGAAAAATGAATATGAGTCTCCGTCGACGATTTTTTTCTAGGATCAGTAGTTTTGGAGAAAAAAAAATAAAAACTATCTATTCTTTCGCACCACAAATCAATGTTTTCCAATATTAAACTCGTTCAAACTCGGTCATTTTTCGATGTATCTTGATGAATCTTGCGGATTCTGATTCGTAAGACTTCCCCGAAGACAACAGCGTATAAAAAATTCATAAAAGTTGATGATAAATTACCAATTTTTTAATCCGAAGTGAAAACCCTGTTTTCCATGCTTTGCATTGAAAAAGTGTCAGGGGAAGTATGAGTTACAAAAAACTTCCAGCGACAAAGTTGCTCACTAGTATATGGACAAACTTTGTGGAAAGTGTCAGATCGATTGGACTCTTAGTTCGCGAAATACAGCGGTTTATTTATTAACGTGCGATGGAAATTTTTCACCATTTTGTGTCATTCATCAACTAAATATCAAGGTCCGTAGGAAAGATTGTGTTCGCTCAATATTTGAACCTGGGTTTATGTTTTTGGGGTCAGAAAATTCGAATATCGAACAATTTCGCAAAATTCTGTATCCATTTCTCTTGAATGAACAATCCAATTGTTTATAACGTTATTATGGAAATACTATTGACCAAAGAGAAACATTTTCTTGACAACAAAAGTTTCTTATCCTGTGATAATTAGATTTTGTACACAAAAATTTTTATCAAAACACTTGTATTTTCATGAGTATCATAAGTATCATAAGTATATTTGAATAAATTCACATGGCCTGTATTACATAAAGTATCAAATTTTTTCAACAACACATTATACAACAAATAAGCACCACATGTATTGTTTTTTGAACAATACATTTTATAATACATTTTTCTAATACGTTCACAATTAACTTTTTAATGTTGTGCCTTTCACAAATCGGTTATTTTTACACCTTTTCCTCAACTTTAGCTATTAATGCATCAAAAAATTCTTCTCCCTTTGGACAGAGATATTTCATTGAATAATTTGGATCATTCTGTTTCTCTTTAGAAATGCCACTGGTTCAGTGAGTGGTGCTTCGTCTAAATGCTGTACGGTTGATGATTGTTCTATGAAAAATGTTGTACCGTCTCGATTTTCATAATAATTATGTTGAAACTTTTGTTGTCAAGAAAATGTTTCTCTTTGGTCAATAGTATTTCCATAATAACGTTATAAACAATTGAATTGTTCATTCAAGAGAAATGGATACAGAATTTTGCGAAAATAGTTCGATATTCGAATTTTCTGACCCCAAAAACATAAACCCAGGTTCAAATATTGAGCGAACACAATCTTTCCTACGGACCTTGATATTTAGTTAATGAATGACGCAAAATGGTGAAAAATTTCGGTCGCGCGTTAATAAATAAACCGCTGTATTTCGCGAACTAAGCGTCCAATCGATCTGAAACTTTCCACAAAGTTTGTCCATATACTAGTAAACAACTTTGTCGCTGGAAGTTTTTTGTAACTCATACTTCCCCTGACACTTTTTCAATGCAAAGCATGGAAAACAGGGTTTTCACTTCGGATTAAAAAATTGGTAATTTATTATCAACTTTTATGAATTTTTTATACGCTGTCGTCTTCGGGGAAGTCTTACGAATCAGAATCCGCAAGATTCATCAAGATACATCGAAAAATGACCGAGTTTGAACGAGTTTAATATTGGAAAACATTGATTTGTGGTGCGAAAGAATAGATAGTTTTTATTTTTTTTTCTCCAAAACTACTGATCCTGGAAAAAAATCGTAAACAGAGACTCATATTCATTTTTCAAGCCCTATTGTCCAGTACTTCTAGATTTTCGAAATTCCGAATTTTTTTTCCGACCCTTGACGTCATGGCTTGGACAATACTTATGCCGCTTCTTGAGCGCCTACGTGGTTATTGCATGGGGACCCTCAATTCCTGGACAAAACCACATCAAAATCTCATAGGAAAGTTTCATTTTATACGTCTTTATATGAGATTTTTTATAGTGGCTTATAAAATCTGATAAAGTCAAATTTTTTGCTCATTGAATCTCACAACGTCTCATAACATCTAATAGGTTCCTGGATAAAGCCTCATATAAAATTGCATAAAGTCTCATAGATTCCACGTATCAGTGTTACGAGATATTTTCCATAGAGGTTTCTGCAGGACAAATAATTGTTACATTCCAGTGAAAAAATTAAAAAATTCCATGACTTATTGAGTTGAAAAACTTTATGACATTCAATATGTAAATATAATATTTCATAAAGAATTTCTTATTGAATTAAAAATTTTTTGTCAATTGTGAATTTTTGTCAACTCGAAAATGGAGATCCAATCGATTTCCAATTACTTATCCCTGTCTAAAGAGGACTATATAGATTACAATGTGTCTCAATAGGTGTTGTGAACATAGAGATATAGCATAGAGGACGCGAGCCACAGGTTTTGTGTGAGTGAAAACGTGAACTCCTTAGAAAGAGAAAAAAGAACGCGCTCCTTTCTGTGTTATTTACAATTAGAGAAGGAAGCTGATACCAAGGTCATTTTTTCTCTCTTTCTAAGCAGTCCACGCGATTTTGGCTGCCTCACGTCCTCTATTCTATATCTCTATGGTTGTGAAAGAAACCGCATAGAAATGGATTATATATTTTACTCCTATCAGTATTCATCAGGTTTTGCTGATTACACCGATAGAAACCAATAGAACATCGAATTTTATTGAAACTTCCAAGTACTACAGCTTGAAAACCGATAAGATATCATCAATTCCGATAGAATTCACCCTGTCGATTTGTATTGTTCCTTTGGAACAGGGATGAAACAAATTGAAAGATCCTGAAATTGGAATAAAATCATTTATTTCAATTATGATTTGACATAAATCAGCTATCACCTGCTATCCTGCTCACAATGTCAGATGGATCCCATAAAAAAAAACTCTACTGGAAACTATGCGCTTTCTTCCCTGTGAAATACGATTCAAAACTGACAAACTTCCCAACAGGTTCTACCTGATTTTGCACATCTGCACATACATCTAAGGCAGAAGAAAATTTGTCAATGTTTAACCGTATTTTATCAGAAAAAAACCCGCATAGACTCCAGCAAAATTTTTTTGATGAGATCCATGTGGCATTTTGTACAGGGATGATTTTGCCAAACTTCAAAAGTCTTGCTGAAGGGCTTGATTATTTTGCATACAAAATGTACGTACGTGCGATTCAATATTGTATTCAATAACAAAATGCCAAATATAAGAAACAAAATTTTGAATTTGCGAACAGAAGTTCACATGAAACATAGTACACGTAAAAAATATGAAATTTTCACTTCTGTATGAGAAATGAATTTTCCGTAAAATGTATAGGAATTCGCATATGAAAACATATGAAAACTCTTCTGTTGAGAAGGTCTGATAAATGCTCATATATTCTCATAAAAAAGGACATCAAAATCTCATAGGAAATTTCCATTCTATACGTCTTTATGAGACTTTTCATAATGGCTTATAAAGCCTGATAAAATCCAATTTCATGCTCATTGAATCTCATAACGTATTATAACGTCTCATAAGTTCCTAGACAAAGGCTCATATAAAATTTCTTGAGGTCTCATAGGTTTCACGTCTCAGTTTTTATGAGATCTTTTCCATAGGGTATGCAATCTCTTGCAATCATGATTACAAAATCATGTAAGAAATATCATGTATTTTAATTTTATTAGGAAATCACGAGCGTTTCCCTATAAAACAGCTGATGAAATCTCATAAAGATATGATCATATAATTTGCGAGGATTGAGTATACGTTTTTTTTCAACTATGACAATTTTAATACGTAATTTTCCGTCAAACATTATCTCATTGAAATTTCTAGATATCAATTTGACAATTAGCAAAAAAAGTGTGTTGCTTCGTTGATAAATTAATCTCAAATTCAGTCGAAGGAATTGCGGATCGCTTCGTGTAAATGCTCAATCACATAATGCAAATGAAAGAGTATAAAAAAACATTGATAAATGCTGATAGATTGAATTCTCATAAATAAAGTTGTATTTTATGAGAAAGTGATGTGCATTTGTCCATGCAATTTCTATTGATTTCTCATACAATTCCAATGAGATGCTCTTTTGAAATTACATACACATTCGCATAAGAATTGGAGGATTTTCAATGGGGGAATCCAGTACTGAACGATCTATCCCCAGTTTATGAGAATCAATGATATTTTCCCTTACGAGAAATTTCACTTGAAGTCTTGTCAATCTATGAGTAGAATGAACCGATAAATTTTCATACCGGGCAAGCCACTTTAAACTTATAGTATTACGAAGTCATGATTTTTCTCATATATTCCTATTCACTGTTGATGTAGTTTTGCTAATAAAATCTCATTAATTGTCATCTCATATAGATACTGATACGTTATCTATGAGCATATTCATCAAAATACATGAGATGAGAAATAACTCATAATTCCTCATACAATACCTTATCAGCATATTTTTGGGCGCTGATACAAATTATCTCAACTCATAAATTCTCATAAAATTTTTACTATGGTTATATGAGATTTTATGAACTTATCAGTCCAGGAAAATTTAGTTCTCGGGATTCTTCACACGTATATTTGTTTATGGGAATTCGCTCTTCTTCCCTTCTTTCCTTCATGCTTTATTTGGATAATCTATTGCCGTCCAATGATGAGATGACTGATGGGAATCCAAGTGGATTTTTATATCACATAAGTTATCTGAGGACATTTCCTTCATTCCTACGATTACCATAAACTCGACAGGGGTATTTCATTTTCATTTGGGTTCAGTTGGAAGTATATTCAGAAAAAGAAGTGAAATCCCCCCAAAAAACTACAAAAAAGTAAAAAAATAACGCCAAGTACATGAAAATCCCAAAAACAAAGAATTAAAAAATCTAAAAACACATTCTAAAGGAAAATTTCACTGCATTCAGAATTTCGAGGGGATATAAAAGGATATGCTCCATTTGAAAAAAAAAATATGAAATCAATATGAGCGACCAAGTACATTGGTTATCCAAAGGATATGTGGAAGATTTTTTTTTGGTATATTGTAACTTCTGTTTGTTTAAACTGTATTGAAGGTAATTTATGATTTTCAAAAAAGCATTATTGTATTAAAAAAATGAATAAAACAAGCGTATCGTTCTGCCCGTATATAGATACCAAAAAGTGAAAAAAGAGTAAAATTCCACAAAACATACAAATGTCTCACAAAAACCCCTAAAAACTTCAACACAGTAAAAAATAACGTCAAATCCCAAAAACCGTACAAGCGTTTTACAATAACATTTGAAAAAAAATCCTCGAAAAATATACTTCACTCTTTCCGGAAGATTACTTGATAAAACAAATATACCATTGAAAAAAAAAGATGTGAAAGTCAACCCTGTTTCGGAATTCGCATCAACCAGGAACACTTGGCGTGTTCCTTTTATCCTTTTATATCCCCTCGAATTTCTGAATGCAGTGAAATTTTCCTTTAGAATGTGTTTTTAGATTTTTTTATCCTTTGTTTTTGGGATTTCCATGTACTTGGCGTTATTTTTTTACTTTTTTGGAGTTTTTTTGGGGTATATTGTACACGAGATATTTCACAAGCTTTACAAATGGAACCAACAAAATTGTACACATATTGTTTATGCACGATCAGAAAATAAAATTAATTAGTGTATAATTATTGTACTCCTAATCTAATTCATAGTAATCATTCAATAAAACGAAAAAAATTTCTGATAAGAATTTCATTAGGTGTACAATCATTATACACTAATTAATGATATTTTTCGTCCGTGCATAAAAATATGTGTACGATTTTTGTGAATCGCTTTTGTTTTCAAGCATGAAAAATACTCAGTGTACAATCTTCTTATCAAATAATTTCACGTGCACCAAAGCTTATGTGTTGAATATGAGGTATTAAAAAAACAATTATTAGTGTAAATACTTTTGGGTTTTATTTTTCGTGTATAATTAATACGTCTATGATTCTTACGTGCATAAATCATACCCTGTCATCCGGCCGCTCAATTGATATACCGCTGCACAAATCCAGGTTAATAAATTTTAACACACAGTCAATAGATTATCCAAACTACTGTCCGATGTAAAAAAGTCTTGTGGTTTTTCTGTATAATCCCACATTACCCTCAATGTATCAGCAATATGCCGCGATAGTATCTAATTTTCAGAACTTCGCCTCCAATGCGCCACGTCTTCCCAACATTCAATTGATCCTAGTTTGGGCAGAAAATGATCTTTCATGGCATAGAACAATTTTAAGGGGTGGCGTGCCAAAAATTTTGAGGTAAAAAAAATAACGGCCACCCTAATGCAGGGTGAAGGTTTTCCTTGACTAGGGCTTCGCACGAGACTTTCGTCCTAAATGGAAAAATGAGCTAGATTTATTGTTCTAAGAATTTAAGGCATACAAATTTTTGACGGAATCAAGCTTCTACCTAAGGTGTAACAAAGTCACATTGAATTCCGATTCCATTGCAGAGGATAACGAAGATATTCTCTCAGTCTCGGCATTAGTCTCGGTCTCGGTGCAGATCTCGTTGCATATTTTGACATATATCTCTGCTAATTTTGTTTAAATGATCAAGGTTCCACCCCATTCCGTGGATTCCATTTTTACTCCTAAATGGTCTTGATCATCTTGATATTTCAAGAGATTGGAATAATTATTGGTAACAATTTTATCTTTCTTTGACGCGAGTCTCGTGCGAAGCCCTATTCTTGACAGATTAATGCATCAAATCTTTGGCTACCAAGCTTCTGTAATGAAAGCGAAATTCTCTTAAGATCATTAATAATTTGGAGTAAGTACATTTCATCCTTTTTCAAATTTATCCCAGATGAAAATATTTAGACGGTCGTTCCGTAAAAGGTTGAAACTTGAACATGTTTATTACGCTCAGTGCCTATTGAACATACAGCGTCATCTGGTTCGGTTCACGTGACCAGGATAATAAGCGGCTCCGTTTTGAGACAGGTTTTCTATTGGAGTGGCATCGGGGAGGGGGGGGGGGGGTTTATAACAGGGGCATTATTATGTTGAAGCTCGGGCGACGACAATTTTTAATTGCATTCTAGAGAAAGAGTTCTGGTATTGTTATGAAAAATGGAAGAAACGTATGTATTTAAACCATATCATCGATCAGCGTGGATCGTTTCTCAAATGTTTAGGTGGTTGAATACAGATTTATATCAGAAATTTGTAAATTATGACATAATTTTTCACACCCTATCAAAGATTAGTGGCTGCGAATCCATTACACCTACCCAAAGCTGCCAGATAGGCATTGCCGTTGAGGGGAAGTAAACCCTTACTATCATTCTATGTATATAAGTTGAATTTGTGTATAGGTTTTGTGTGGAGGTGAGGATATGTACATGAATGATGGTGGGGGTACTATTCCCCTCAACGGCAATCGCCATCTGGCAGCTCTGCACTCACTGTACAAGCATAGAAATACGGACACTGTTTGTGGATACAAGAAATAGCATGGATTTCAAGGCGATCTCGTATCTAGTGTATATACATATATCAGTGATGGAAATAGTTACCATGCACATAAAGATGAATACCAAATACCATAGTCACCATTATTGATCTAGTCATTCTGTCATTAAACTACCATTTTCTCATGATATGGTTACAGTTCACTCAACTTTAGGGGATACCAGCGATGCCCGCTGATGCAAACCGCCATACAAGAGTACCGACTGAGTAAACATTTTCATCGGCGAGAATACTCTGAAATGAGTTCATGAAGAAGTATGAAATTTTCAGGAATCAATCTTCAACCCTTTAACTACTGCTACACATCGCCCGAATTTCGAAGAAACATTTTTTTCTCAGTCGGTAACACAAACTTTTTTTTCGAAATTCAAAATTTGGCCGATGTACAGCAGTAGATAAAGGATTGAAGATAGCTCCTGAAAATTTCTTACATTTCATGAATTCAGTTCGAAGTATTCTTGTCGAGGAAATATTTACTCAGTCGGTACTCTTGTATGGCGGGTTGCATCTGCGGGCATTGCTGGTATCCCCTTAACGGGCTACTAGCATCGGTAACTCACGTCATTGGTGAGAAAGGGACAGAATCACATGATAGAAAGAGAGGTCCGTTACCGACGCTAGTGTCCCGTTAAGTATATTGGAAAAACATGGCATCAATGACCTATTCATTTTTCGTCTCGCTCAGAAAATCATGATTCAATTGATCTCTATCTCGCAAACACGAATTGTTTATAATTTTTCATCACCTCGAACCGAAATTTGCTAAAACTTATAAATTGACTGGCAAAAATCATGACCCTGGCAACCCATTCTTCGTTTCAGAACATTCTGAATCGGTTGTTGTTCTTCTCAATTGGTGTAATATTCTAATCATGTTGTCGAGATATTTGGCACTGTATGAGGTAGAATTGAACGAATTGTCAAATTCACCTCTATAATCTTGCATTATGTAGAATTAATCTCAACGCTCATTCTCTATAAAATAGAGTATTTTTCAGTTCGTATTTTCTCCTTGTGAAATAACATTCTTGGTCATTAATCTTATTCATCAAATCCTTAGTACTGATTAATAACATGAAACTATGTGAGCTTCGAATGCTTTACTGTTGGATCCTCCATCCATTGAGAATTCCAAAAACAGTTAGCTCATCACTGTAACGATGAAATTGTAGTGTGAAAAATTGAGTAATGTTCAATATTATGTTTTTCAGACTTCGCCAACGGAGCACGCGAAATTAATCAATCCTGTGGATGGCCAAGATGTTACCAATTTTACAATTACAGACAAAACTTTCACAGCTTTATATGAATTCACGCGAAAATCTCAGTTGCGGATGATTTTTGATTTGAATGTATTGACCCGAAGTCCAGATGGTTCATGGGACAATGTCAATGCTAGAGATATTATTCAGTACGCCAAGAGTCAAGGAATGGATCTAGACTGGCAATTAGGAAATGGTGATTTATTTCAAATATTGTGTATATTTATTTTTTGCTTGTTACTAGAATGGCATTACTGTATTGATTCGAATTCTAGTTTCTCCTTTCAAAGGTATCAAAATTGAAACTTGGAATTGGTCCAACTAGAGCATGTTCCAAATACCCACTGGATTTGTATATTACCCCGTGTACTGAGGGTTGACATTAATTCGGTCAGTCTGCACAATAGTGGGAAATTAGAATCTTTTAACTGAAAAATACGAGGGATTCGAGTAAGACATATATAATTATCAGTTCATTCTGGTTTGGTTCAAGTTTCAACCATTGTTCTTTTGGCGATCTACTTTTCATCCGCCTATAATATGTACCAGAGGAGCGATGGAGATGAATAAAAACTGTGCTGTGCAGAAAAAGTTCTCTGACTCAACATATGAATATGATAAACATATGAATTTTTATCATACAAATTCAAGACGTCCAGAACTTACCCCAAAAGAATACAAAATATCATGGACATCCACTGAACGCATATAAACATTCGGCTACATTAATTGAATGTTCTTGAAAGTTTGTGTCCTGTTAGAGAGGCAATTGCTTTCTATTGATATTGTTTACGTCTACACGGAAAAAAGACCTTGTTGAACTTACAATGTTTTGTTCGATCACTATAGAAACATTAGGGGTACATACTTATGGCAGAAATGAGTTGGAGAGATTGCTAACGATATGTGGAAATCATGGTCCAGTTTCGGATCAGTGTTATCACGTTTTCCGTTCACCCTTTCATGCGTACTGGCTCAGAAGGAAAATTCTACTGATCACATAATTTTCTTGAAAACAAAAGACGTGATACTAACCATGATTTTAACATACCATTTGCAATCTTTGCAATTCATCTCTGCTTATGGTTCTGGGGAAAGATTCTTGCTTATGAAGTAATTCTATGGCTCATAAAATTTTGTGAGATTTAAGTATGAGCATAAAATTGTCTCCAGTCGTACATATTTGGGATGATTTTATATTTTTATCGTCATGAAAAGAAAACAATTTTGTTGGAAAGTTTTTCATCGGTGTTTATTAACAAATTCGTTTTCCATTAGATTTATAGAACATTAATAACAGCAGCTTTTGAATAAATCCATTGGGAAAACTTTGTTACGGGATGGTGTTACAACAAGTGATTTGGTATATCTCATTGGACAATTCATTGGCAGCTCACCCTAATAGCACTGCCACTCTTGCGAAAATTCGCCTTTTCGTTGTTGAGCCGGAAACCCGGAATAACTGCACAGTAATTTCACAACACTTTGGAAAATTTGTTATGAAACAAAAGAAAAACAATAAGAGAAGATTTGAGTCACGTCGGAGACTCATACGTGAGAAAACCGCGGGAGAAACAGAGGTGGAAATACGCTGGACGTGATTGCCTCGGAGAAGATTTGTGCGTAACTGACTCGGGGCATCTCTTTGCTGTTAACGCGCACAAAGTAGTTCACGTGGCATATTGAGGCTATGTAATTCGGCGGCAGTGAAAGGGCACTCGATAAGCCATCCCCCCGCCCGCCTCCCAAGCTACTCAGTCCACCCGAGAGAACGAGCAAGAAAGACAGTGATACCGAAAAACCCTAGCATACCGCCCGCCTCGTCATGAGACGATACCTATGCTCTGCCTGAATGGAGATTGAACGATACCGCCCGCCGTGAGGATCCGACGAATCGGCACAGAAAGGTAGAACACTCAACTTGACAATAGGGCGTTTGAACTTGGGAGAGGCTGTCTTAACTGTCATGACTCGAACGTGACCATCCGAACCCGGATGTTCCTCGATGATTCGACCCAAAGCCCAGTTCGAAGGCGGATAACGATCATCCTGAACCAACACCAGTTGCCCTACCTAGAAATTCTCCTCGACGGAGCGCCACTTGTGACGTTGCTGGAGTTAATGCAGGTACTCTGTCGACCATCTGGCCCAAAAATGCTGGAGGATTTCCTGGAGCAACTGCCAGCGAGACAGGTGACTCACTTGCAAACCCTGAAGCCCAGGCTCGGGAAGCGTATGCAGCGATGAACCCGTAATAAAATGAGCAGGCGTACGCGCCTCTAAAACCTCGGGATCATCCGATAACGGACATAAAGGCCGCGAATTGAGGCAGGCCTCTATCTGAATAAGCAATGTCGAGAGCTCCTCAAAAGTAAGATTCTGATCGCCTATGATTCTTACAAGATGAAATTTGACGGAGCGCACTCCGGATTTCCATAACCCTCCGAAGTGCTGTGAACTTGGCGGAATGCAAACCCAAGAAGTACCCTGCCCGGCGAGAGCTTGAGACACCTCAGAATAAAATTCTGAAGATTGGCGAAAGTGATGGGACAACTCAGCGTCAGCACCACGGAAAGTGGTGCTGTTGTCTGAATGAAGCTCAAGCGGGACCCCTTTGCGGCCACAGAAACGTCTGAAAGCCGCAAGAGAAGCTTTCGAAGTCGCATTACTCACTACCTCGAGATGATGAGCTTTCGTGAGGAGACATATGAAAACACAAATATAACCTTTGTAGGGCCGCTCGCGCTGACCTCTACCTCGGCTCATAAACAGATGAACAGGCCCATCGTAGTCCAAACCCGTCTTTGAAACGGACGATCCGGAACGAAACGTGATGCCGGAAGATCACCCATTATTTGAGTGCCCAGTCTGGGCTTGTGTCTACGACACCGCACACAACTGCGTACGTATGCCTTAACAAGAGTTTTGGCTCTGAGAGCCAAACCGAATTCATCAACATGGCAAAGGTGAGAGAGGGACCCCCATGTAGCGCTTGCATATGAGCCTTGGCGATGAAAAGTCTGCTCAAAGCAGAACATCGCAGCAGAATCGGCGGAAACTTCTCATCGTAGCTGAGATTTGAGTGTCTCAAACGACCACCGACCCTTAAAACGCCTTGTTGGTCCACATACGGGTTTAATTTAAGGAGAGGACTCCTCCGAGGAACCGCAGTCTTGGAACCCAAAGCCGATAACTCTTCAGCAAAGCCATCTCTCTGAACTGCCCTAATCAGTAGGATGCGAGAATCACGCAGTTCTTGCGCAGAGAGAAACCTAGAAACTAAATCAGGAGGAGTAGATTGATCCGCCGAACAAATCGTAGACAATAAGCGGCTGCGCGAAGAAGTTTGTCAAGCGAAGAAAAACGTTCCGTTAGTTCCACAAATGGATTGACAGACGGCTGAGTCGCCAGGTTGACCCCAACTCCATAGCATTGTCCTAAAAACACTTCCTCTCCATCTGGAGAATCTGGTCATCTTCTAGCATTTTCTCTGAGCCATAACAGACCTTGCCACCACAAATCGGATATACCCAATTCTAGCGGTGTCTTACCGCGAGTAGCCATATCGGCCGGGTTTTCCTCGGTGGGCATATGTCCCCAGATCACCTCAGGGAGAGATGTCTGAATGAAAGAAACTCTATCCGCGACAAAGGTGGTCTAGCTGCTCGGATGTTTGTTCAACCAGGATAACACTACTTGGCTATTCAACCACGCATGAGTAACGACCTTCTCACAAATCGATGCTTTCCGAACGTGAAGCGAAAGCTTAACCAAAAGCACCGCGGAACATAATTCCAGACGAGGTAGGCTTGCGGTTTTCACCGGAGCCACCTTAGATTTCGCTGCAAGAAGCGAAACTCTTATACAACCTTCGTTGTCTACCAATCTAACGTATACCGCTGTAGCGTAAGCCCGCATAGAAGCATTTGCGAATCCATGAATTTGCACATCGGAAACTTTAGAAGTATCCGATTGGGCGTGCTATGCGGATGGTCTCCAGCTTTCCCAAAGAACTTCAATAATTTTCCCAAATACCTTGAACAGAGCAGGGTAAAGGAGTGTCCCATTCCACTCCCAGAAGTCAAAGATCCTGGAAGAGTATTTTCGTCGCGATCGTCACTGGAGCAATCCACCCCAAAGGATCAAAGACTGGCTACCGAAGAAAACACAAGTCGCTTCGTAACAACCTGTGAGCGTAACCGAGGTAAATCTCACTCCGCTGGGATTCGGAAACTAAAAACATGCTCAGATGGAATCCAAATCAAACCCAGCGTCTTAACGGGGACATGAAGATCGAAAGAATGAGGTATTTCGCTCTCTGTGGAACCAGAGGCTAGACCAGCTAACAGATCCGAGTGATTCGACGACCACTTGTCTAGCTCAAATCCGCCAGACCTGAGAATACCAATGATTCCATCCTGAACGCAGATCGCATCAGAAACAGTATCAGTCCCTGAAAGAATGTCATCGGCAAAAGTCTGATGACGCAACACAAAATGCTCCGTGAGGAAATCTCTCTTCCTCATCAGTTGCCAACTGAAGGAGCGTCCTTATCGAAAGGAAAAGGGCTGAAGTAGTGCCGTGAGTGAGCGTGTACAAACGGAAATTCTTGACGGCTGAAGAGGATGGATCCTTCCAAAGAATCCTCTGAAGATCCTGGTCATCTTGATGAACCAGGATTTGACGGAACATCTTTACGATGTCCGTCGTGAAGGCATATCTGTATCGCCGCCAATTGAAGGGAATGAGCGAAATGTCACCCTGCAGACCGGGACCTGGAAACAAAATGTGATTCAAAGAGATACCTGAGGGAACACGCCAGGACGCATCAAAAACCACCCTAATCTTAGGAACTGAGCCAGTTATCTTGGAAACAGGATGATGGAGCAAATACCAGGCAGAGCAAGGTAACTTCGTTTCAGAAGCCACTTCTTTCATCTGGCCTAAACGCGAGTATTCCCGCATAAACGTTGTGTATTGATCCCGTGAATCAGCCTTGTGATCAAAGCGCTTGTTCAAAGCGTCTAGAGATGAAAGAGCCATCCTCCTCGAATCGTCCGCAGAATGAGTTATATCAGGGTTGCACGGCAGTTCGACGACGTATCGGCCCTGCTCGTTGCGTGAATGTGTGCGTTGGAAATGCCCCTCACACCATCTCTCATCTGGCGTCGGATTGTTTGTCGTAGCAAGAACCTCCTCAAGTTGCCAAAATCTATGAAGTACCTGAAACGAATCAGCATTAGTGCTGCAGTGAAACGAAGAGAATTGAGGAGCAGGGAATGGTTTATGCCGCGATACTTGTTCGGCAGAACCTGACAAAATCCAGCTAAAAGCCGTATTTTGCGCTATGACTGAGCTGCGTGGCATGGAACGGATTCCATCCCTCAAGATATGGCCGTACACATCGGCACCAATTATCATGCCAACTCCTTCATCCAGATTGTAGTGCGGATCCGCGAACTCGAAATCCTTGAACGATGAGAAGTCTAGATCGTCGACTCTAGCCGATGGCAGCGTGTTGGTGAGCTTAGGCAGGATGAGAACATCTGCTTCAATCTTCAGTTCCAGTTCAGTACGTGAAGAGATGGAAATCCTTGACAAAACCTGGCCATCCCCGTTGATGCGGCCGACATTCCCAACAGTGGCACCTGAGTTCTGATCCTGGAAGTTGAAGCAGTTGGGCCGTATTCTCCGACACAAAGGGAACCTCTGACCTCTGGTCCAATAGAGCGCGAACCAAAACAGAGTGACCCGAAGGCGAAAACACCCTGATCCTCGCCGTGGCCAAAAGTACCGCGCGACGAGAAGGAACAAAATTGACCATACGATTCGCCACGGGTTCACTAGATGGAACAATAGAAGTAACTGGCACCGTGCCAGAATCAACAGAAGAAAACCCGGTGTTGAATTTGGCGCAACCGAGTGATCCGCCATGTGGAGAAACGAATTGTGCTTCCCATTGCATGTCGAGCATCGTCGCTCTGAACTACAGTCACGCCCAGCATGATGTCCGAGACAATTAAAACATAGATTGAGTCTGGCTATCAAATTCCGCCTTTCTTGCACAGGTTTATTCTGAAACCCAGCACAATTGATGATATAATGCGCTTCTTTGCAAAGCGAGCATCTGTTAGATCTATCGACCCGTCTGGTCGACAGAGGAGGAAAAGCAGCCAAAGAATGGAAAGAAGCTGCACTTGCACGAGCAAAAGAAAAGTTCTTTGAAGAATTCCCGAACCTAAGTGGAACTTTATTGGAGGAGGTCTTCGACCGAGACCCTGAAGGAGCAGGAAGAACTTCGAGTGCTCGAATTCTGCCTTCAAGAAACGTTTGAAGGTCAGTGAAACTAGGAGGTTCTGTTCCGTGACCTTTCTCTCACTCCCAATCCCGACGGGACTGAGGGTCAATCCTAAGCAACGTCATATGGTTCCGCAACACGTCCCAATTCTCCGTTGAACAGCCTTAAGCCTCAATCGCGCCTAACGTCCCAATAGTTGACGTATAAATCCGCCTGAGTTCAGAAGCGGATTCGTTTGAGGCCCCTTGAATCTGAAAGAGAGCGCTGACATGAGCATTTACGAGGAGGCATTTATCATCATAACGCTCATTCAGGGCATCCCAAGCAATGCTGAAATTCGCCTCGGTAACTGGCAAGTTACGAACCAGTTCGGCAGCTTCGCCCGATGAACAAGTTTTGAGATGCTGGAACTG
Organism: Gonatopus flavifemur; assembly: GCA_018340375.1. Taxonomy (NCBI): domain Eukaryota; kingdom Metazoa; phylum Arthropoda; class Insecta; order Hymenoptera; family Dryinidae; genus Gonatopus; species Gonatopus flavifemur. The sequence continues at coordinate 8,601,102 of JAFFJZ010000013.1, forward strand.
CTGAACTTTTGAGAGTTTAGTCCGATCTATAATGAGAGACGTAAACAAATCCTTGAAATTTTGCCACTCCTCAAATGCGCCTGGAAACTTAGGGAGAGATGACCGAGGAATGGGATTGTGTACGCTCACCGCCGTAGCGCCTCCTTGAACTGTTGAAACCTGTGGAGCTACTGATTTTTCGGAGGAACGAGAAGTTTCGTAGTCGAAAAGTTGTGACAACTGCTCAAGATAAGCTTCTTTGTTCTTGGAATATAAATCATCCTTGAAATAAGAATATTCAGCTGTTACCTCATTGCACAGCCCAAGCAGAGAGCGATGTCGAATGTCAAATTCTTTCCACAACACCTCTAAACGGTCTATACGTGCATTAATCACTCCCGGAGTAATCTTCGATTCTCCCAGCTTTTTCATATTCGTGATTACTCGCGATAGAGTTCGCGAATTCTCCTCCTGTTCTCTCAGAAGAGATTCCATGTTGGTCAAAAACACACCAACACGTAGAAAAAAGATCAGGAACCGTTCAGGAATGCGAACTGTGAAAAGTTATATTTCAAACAAAAGATGAAACTCTTTCTGAATCTGAAAAGAAACAAGAATTCAATTCTTTCACGAAGTGACTTCTCACTCAAAGAAAAAGAAGGGAGAGGAAAGAATTTGATCGATTGAAAGAACGTTATCCCATCAAATTTTCATAATGATTGCACTAAACAGCACAAACCTTGCTTAGAAGAAATGCACCAGATCATTGGTACAACGAAAAATGATATTTCCACGACGAATAGTCCGTCAAGCTCATGGAAAACAAGAATTGAGAATCCAATCGAAGTGCGAAAAGGACACTCATCAGACCTGACAAAGGTGGAGATGGATGAGTCGTTCCGTCCAGCGCAACGAGAGAAGATGTGCGTGTGTCCGAGCAGCGTTGTAGTGGTGATACGATGAGCAGCCTTCCTTTGTGTTGAAGAATAGAGAGGTGACGGACAGCGATATGCGCGTGTGCGTACGTCCTCGTTATCGTTTTCCGCGTAAACCACTATACACAGATCGAATGTTTGGGAAACGATCACTCACACAACCAGCTGATGTCTATGTGTGAACTCAGATAATGCTGTACACACACCTTTTTGATGTTTTTCAGCGAGGAACGAGCCGGGATCCGGCTCGAAGGACCAACAATGATAAGGGAAAAAGTAAGGGTGCAGAGAAACTCTGAGGATAGGCGAAGATCGGTAGAAATTAGTAGACGAATAGACTGTATAGAGGGGGGAAGAGAAAGCGAGAATTTACGCTGATGCGGAAAGAGTTCGTTTGAAGAAAAAGGACGATATGGAATGAGCCGGATACCCGGAATAACTGCACAGTAATTCCCCAACACTTTGAAAAATACATCATAAAACAAAAGAAAACAATAACAACAAAAGATTTAAGTCACGTCGGAGACTCATACGTGAGGAAACCGCGGGAGAAACAGAGGTGAGAATACGCTGGACGTGATTGCCTCGGAGAAGATTTGCGCGCAACTGGCTCGGGGCATCTCTTCGCTGTTAACACGCACGAAGTAGTTCACGTGACATATTGAGGCCATGTAATTCGGCGGCAATAAAAGGGCACTCGATAAGCCATCACCCCGCTCGCCTCCCAAGTTACTCGGTCCACCTGAGAGAACGAGCGAGAAAGAGAGTGACACCGAAAAACCCTAACAGTTGTGATGTGTGGATTTGGGATAAATGCGCGAAATCGGTGGATTGAACTTACAGATGCCGTAGCCACTCTATTTTGACCACGGACATTTCTCCGTTGTCTCTTCCCCGAAGAGAACATGAAGCTTCAGCAAATGTTCAGATCAGATCTGTATAGATCGGGCCGAAGGTTCATTAGAGCTAACTTTTAGATTCACAAACGTTTGACAAAGGTTCTACGAACGTTGAAATGTCCGCCTCGAAATACGTTAAGGAAGCATAGATGAAACGTTCGCTGAAGGTTCAACGAAGGTTTAACGAAGCTTCACAAAAATATCTATACTTCTATTAATTTTGATCAAGTTATATGAAAAATAAATTAATTAATAAACATAAATTATTATAAATTAATTTAAGTATAGATATTTTTGTGAAGCTATCTCAAACCTTCGATGAACCTTCAATGAACGTTCCATCTATGTTTCCTGAAAGTATTTTGAGGCGGACATTTCAACGTTCGTATTACCTTTGACAAACGTTTGTGAATCTAAAAGTTAGCTTTCATGAACCTTCGATCCGATCTATACAGATCCAATCTGAACGTTCGCTGAAGCTTAATGTTCTCTTCGGGTCGTTCAAAGTAGGTCGTGTCAACGTGTCATCCAGCGAACATAAAGAATTTTTTTTCATATGCATATTGTATATAACTTACGTACATGGGTGAGTACAAAATTCGGTACATATGAACTTGTCCTGGTAGTGCTGCCAAATTTAACGCGAAAGCAATACTCACACAAACTCAACGTATGTGCATTGAACTCTATATATACAGGAATGAGTACGCCCTAAATAGTCCATAGATCAGTTCGATCGACCACATACTATTGTACTCGAATCTCTCCTTCTCGTTTGAATACACACAACTCGATATTTCTGTCTCTACCATATCATCTTTTTCTAATATGAGATCTTCAACCATCTCTACCGACCGAACTAATCAAGGAAGTGTTCATTCCAGTATGTATAGAGTTCAATCGTACGTAAGAAGGGGATATGGTTGCGCGCACAGCCCAACATGCAATGTGCCGAATTTTGAGTTGAAAAACCGCTCAAATTATACTTATGAAATTGCCAGAAAACCACTAGAATATTTCTCCCCATCTCCATAAGTCACTAGATATCCCACTGAATGAAGAGTGACTTCATCAAAGTCAAATTTGCACGTTTCGGCATACACACATTCAACGCTATAGCAGAGTATGAAATCGTCGGACAAAGATTATGGGGCCAACTAATCCTTGTCGATTTTCCCGAGGTCTTTCAGAATCCAAAGTGCAAAAGTTGAAGAAGAATGCAGCCTTCGTTATGATTTCGGCGTGTTTTTGGTGAAAACCGAGAAATTTTTGAGAAATTCCTTTAAAAAACATGAATTTCGATTGGGATTCCATTCAGCAGGAGGTCTCAAACCTATGTGAATCGCGCATAAACTGTTTTACTTCCATGTTCCTCACATATATATGGGAAGGGAAGTATTGTGATAGAGTCAAAAATTAGAACGTCGAGAATATGTCATTCCCACAAACCTCTGGGTGTGTGTGTGTGTGGGTGTGCATGCACACCTGATGTTCTGGTGTACGATAATTTTCCTCAGAATGCACCGATCGGAATAATTCCTTTCTCAGTATGTTTGTCTTGAACAGCACTCAAGGTCTATTGATTTTGGTATCACGTTTGGGAACGCGTTTTGGAAATATTGTGGAATATTGTTTGGAAAAATATGATTCTGCGACCGCCTATGTCTTCGCTTCTTGTTATCCGATTACGATGACATACACACCACGTGATACTTGTAATCCGTTAATGTTCCAGTATGAGTTCCATCCCAATCGGTTGAAGAATGTGGACAATTTTTTTTGCGATTCACATCATTCGACGATATTTTGAAAGCATGCCTTTCCTGTGTTTGTATCATCCAAATGCCATAGAACCCTGTGCATAGTCATCCATGGAATGTTGATTGTGTGATATGAGTTTCAGGCGAATTAGAATTGAGGGAAGAAAAGAGTAAGCACTAAGCTTTCAGAGAAAATTTTGAAATTTCATAAATACTGCTATCACGCGGATATCTTCCTTTTTGATTATCCGATCGTTATGAAGTTTTTATCACTGTTATATACAGTTTCGGGAGTGGTCACGTACAAATTCCAATCTGATTCCCCCAAAAAAAAATCAGGAGGGGGAGAGGGAACATGTGATCGAAAATTGTAATTTTGCGACCCCTCGTATTTGCGTTTCTGATTATCCGATTGCAATTAAATTTATACTACGTTTTATATGAACAACGTTTCCTCCAATTTGGAGGAAAAAGTTTTCGTTTGTTCTACGTGATCGTTAGCGCAAATAACGGAGGGATAATGGAGATTTGTTATTCACTACTCGTTGCATGAATCAAATGACGCAAATTATTATGTGGAATTAGATTTTTGTAGATGCGCAGATGAATGAAAAATAGTATATTGTGTATTGGGGAGGGTCGAAAAAAATTTCTATCTTCTGATCGAAACCTAATAGTGCGGGAAAGTTGGTTTGAGGTTCATTAATTATGAGGTTTGGGAAGAGAGGAGAGAAAAAGGGGTCAGTAGTTGGAAATGGGGGGAAAAGGAGATAGAGGAGGTAAAGGAGTTTAGATATTTAGGGTATGTTTTCAGGAATAATGGAAAGCAAGAGGCGCAGGTGAAGGATAGGGTTAGGAAAGCGGGAGAAGTGATGAGATAAGTATGGGGAATTGGAGAGAGGATATTCAAGGGGGATTGGAAAAGGAGGATGTGGTTATGGGATAGGTTGGTAAGGAGTGTGGCTGAATATGGAGCGGAAATTTGGGGATGAAAGGAACGGGAGGAGGTGGAGAGGATGCAAGAGAGGTACATGAGTTGAATGCTGAGGCTAGATAGAGAGACACTGGGATATATGATCAGGGAAGAGTTGAAGAGAGATGAGATCAGGATGAGATTGAGGGAGAGGGCTGTAGAGTTTGGAAGGAAATTGAAGAAAGGAAGGGCGGGAAAGGTAGTAGTGAGATGTTGGAAGGAGATGGAGAGGGAAAGAGGAATGTCGAGATGGGAACAAGACAGAAGGGAAGCACTGGAAAGTTTGAACCTGGTAGATGAGGTGACAGGGAAACTGAAAGAAGGAGAGGGGGGAGAGAATGGGTGGATGGAAAAGGACAGAGAGGAGCAGGAGTTAGAGAGATGGGAAAGGATACCAAAGTCGAAGTATAATACCACGAGGTGATGGTGGAGGGGTTACCAAAGTATCTTAGAGAGGGTGGGAGAATGGGGAGGGAAAGGAGAATAGGAAGATTCAGACTGGGAAATGAGATGGAAGAAGGAAGATATTGGAAGGTAAATGAGGAAAAAAAAGAGTGCAGGGTGTATGGGTGGGAGGCGGAAACGTGGGAACACGTTCTGGAAGTGTGCATGAAAGGTGATGGTAGGCAGTTGGGGGGAATGATAGGGGAGATTTTAGGGGAGAAGGGCAATAGGGAGGGATGGATGTGCAGGCTGGAGGAAAAAAGGAAGGAAGGATACGGGGGAGAGGGGAATGTATGTGAAGGACGGAAGGATGATTGAAGTGTGGACAGCACTCTCTCTCAATTTCGTGTGGAATGCTGTGTGGAGTTGCGAGTGTGAGAGTGATCAGTTAGAACTAGGTTGAGACGAAGATCTAAAGGTAGAGTTTGAGTAGTTTTGAAAAGGAAGTGTAAGGAGATTGTATGAAGGCGCCTGCAAGCAATGCAAGCAAGCGCCGGAAATAAATGAAGTGAGTTACATACAAACATGTAAGTTATATACAATCTTATCTAAATTATGCATAATTTCGGATAAATTTTTTCACTAAGATTTCCGAACAGAATTGGGAACATTTTTTATTCCTAAAAATTTACAATTTTTGGATTCCCGATTCATATGAATTTCATTAGGTGTACAATCATTATACACTAATCAATTACATTTTGTGTCCGTGCATAAAAACATGTGTACGATTTTTGTGAATCACTTTTTTTTCAAGCATGACAAATATTTAGTGTACAATTTTCTTATTAAATAATTTGACGTGCACCAAAGCTTATGTGTTAAATATGAGGTATTAGAAAAAAATTATCAGTGTAAATACTTTTGGGTTTTATTTTTTGTGTATAATTAATACGTGTATGGTTCTTACGTGCAAAAATCATACCCTGTCTAAATTATCAGTAGAAAGTTGAAGGGATCGCAAAAAGAAGAAATAACCCTCAATTCACTGCATGTTTTATATTCTCATGACTCTCGTTCGCCATGTTGGGTCCGCCATTGTTAATTTGAATACTAATAATGGTACACGGAAAAAGAGATATGGAGAAATTTACCGTATAGGATGACAGCGCGTCGCTTCGAGTCTTTGATTGGGGATTTTCACAACATATATTGTCGAATTCTTCACATTATAAGCCGAATATAGATTTTTCTCTCATGATGTGAATCATTTGACAAAATATTTTGTACAAGTTTCCATTTAAAGGCTTGAAGCGACGCGTTGTCATCCTATACGGCAAATTTCTCCATTTTCTTTTTGCCGTGTATGGTTAAAGAAAAAACAGTTTATATGCACGATTCACATAAGTTTGAGACATCCTGCTGAATAGAATCGCAGTCCCATTTTTCTCTTTCCTAAAAGAATGTCTCAAAATTTTATCAGTTTTTCCAAAAAAAAACGCCAAAATCCTGATGAAGGCTACGTTTTTCCGACTTTTGTACTTGAGATTCTGAAAGATCTCGAAAGAATCTACCAGGAATAGTTGTTTTTATAATCCTTGTCTGACAATTTTATAATCTGCTATAGCGTTCAATGTATGTAGCCAATGGGTACATTTTTTTTTTCAGTGTGGAATTCGAATTTCATGATTTTGTGATAACTTTCAGAAGCAAATGATACAGCTCTGAGATAACGGTGCGATGTCTCGAAAGCTCAATGGCCCGAAATTCGCTGATTGGGTAATTTCTAGTAACTGACTGAAGGCTGTCTAGAACTTCCCAGAGATTGCCCAATAAGCGAATTTCGGGCTATTGACCTTTTGGGACATTTCACCGTTACCCAACTCCGATAGCACTGTTCACGCAGTGAACTAATAGGAAATCTTTTTCAGTCTCGTCATCCTCCCTTCGAATTTTCTCGAAGAAGGTTAAATATATTGGGAGTACAAATTAGTTCGGTCCGGTTTGGAAGGATGACTCTCGCTCTCATGAATGTTTCATAGTCACAACCGATTCCAATTATTTCAGAGAGGTTAGACACCTGTGAATAATATTCAGTTGATATCACTCCGAGTTCCTTCTAGAATCCCGATTTTTACTCAGTGAAGTATGTCAAATTTCGTTTTAACTAAGCAGCATTTGCGGGAGGTGCTAGTTTTCTGTTTTAATTGGAAAAAAAGTGCAGCTGAAGCCCATCGAATGCTTGTGGAAGTTTGTGGTGACAATGCTCCAACTGATAAATCATAGTAGGGAATGGTTTCGACGTTTTGAGAATGGCGATCTCAGTGTCGAAGACAAGCCTCCCTCAGGACAACCACAAAAATTCGAAAACGAGGAATTGGAGGCTTTACTCGACAAAGATCCGGGTCAAACGCAACAGGAGGTTGGGAAATCATTAGGAGTTACGCAACAAGCAGTTTCCGTACGATTACAATCCATGGGCATGATTCAAAAGCAAGGCAATTGGGTGCCTTATGACTTAAAGCCTAAAGACATTGAATGGCGATTTTTCACTTGCGAACAGCTGATTCAAAGACAACGAAGGAAGGGGTTTTTATACCGGATTGTGACAGGAGATGAGAAATGGATATTCTACGATAACCCCAAGAAAAGAAAATACTATGCTGTGCCCGGTCAATCGTTGCCATCGACTTCAACATCGACACCATAGAGGAATAGTCATGGTTCAAAGATCATGCTGTGTATCTGGTGAGACCAAAAGGATGTTATATACTATGAGTTGCTAAAATCTGGTGATTCTATTACGGGTGATCGGTATATGCTACAATTGATTCGTTTGAGTCGCGCGTTGCGAGAAAAACGTCCGGAATACAAGGAAAGACATGACAAAGTTATTCTTTCACACGATAACGCTCGGCCTCATGTCGCGAAAGTAGTAAAAAATTATCTGGAAACGTTGAAGTGGGATATTATACCGCACCCGCCGTACTCGCCGGACATTGCTCCTTCTGATTACCGGTTATTCCGACAGATGCAGCACGATTTGGCAGGCCACCGGTTCACCTCGTTCGAAGAAACCGAAAATTGGCTCCTAACTTGGATCGCCTCGAAAGACCAGACGTTTTTCCGTAACGAGATTTGAAAATTACCCGAAAGATGGGAAAAAGTGATAGCCAGCGATGGACAATACTTTGATTAATTTGATAATTCATGTTCTTCTGAAATAAACGCATCTTTAACTGTAAAAAAACGGAACAGATTAATTTATACTCCCAATATGTTAATGGGTTAAACCAGTTAGGATTCTTTAATTTCTCTTAAAAAATATAATAGAATAGTAGTTCCTTATGAAAATACAAATTCACCTTCATAGAGGGAAAATGGAAAGTTGTGGAGCACAAATTCGAACTCAGCGACCTCGAAAACCCTCCGACCGCTAATTTACCAACGAATTAAATGAGATTGAATTTCCCCGTCGCTATTTTGAATTCCTAAAATTTGACTGCAAATTCTTAAACAGCGACCAGAAAAACCTTCCAATACCAACCGACTCCAAAATTATGAGTCTATTTGGTCAAATAATCCATCCTTTGATTTTTCCATAACTGTTCACCGATATGACGTTTGACGTTATACTAGTTTTGCCATATTGGAGTTCCAAAAATACCACTGTTTGATGGGAAATACACACTCTAGGCTCTCATTTGAAACCTTGATCGTAATTTTGAGTTCATCACAATTTTGGAAGGCACGGGGGGGGGTCGGATTTGACAAAGAATGCTTCACATATATATACATATATATATATATATATATATATATATACATATCCATATCCATATTAGGGAATAGCATAATATGAAGATTTCATAAAACGAAAAGGCACCAATCAGATTAGTAGCGAACTGAACAAATTCTCCTCTCCCAACCTACCTATTCGAATGGACGGAGAGGGAGATAGATAAAATGCTGGATTCACCACTGGATCCGATGAACTTTGCCATTGCCCGATGAATTCCGCCAAAATAGCTCAAAAACCGCTCAAGAAGCATGTTTTTCTTGACTTACTCAGAAGTTATTGATTTTGTAGAGAAATTGTTCAGATGAAAGTTGTAGACAGGGGGCATAATCTCGAATAGAAAATTTTCAAACGGATTTCAGGGCCGCCATACGGTAGTACAGTGAACTATTTTACATGTATACACTAACACTAATTCGAAAATCGGTGTGATTTGTTCATTGTTTGTGTTAGTTGTATCTATGGCGAATAATTCACTGTACTACCGTACGGCAGCGCTGAAATCCGTTTGAGAATGTTGCATTTGAGATTATGCCCCCTAGTTGTAGATCTCTAAAAAAGACATATCTTATGTTTGTATTTTTCCTTCCGTTGAATCAACCCTGTGTGAGAAAATTCAAGGGAAGGATTATGAGACTGAAAAACATTTCCTATGAGTTATTCATCACTGCGCGAATAGTGCTATCAGAGCTGGGTAACGGTGCAATGTCCCGAAAGGGCAATGTCTCGGAAGTTCAATAGCCCGAAATTCGCTGATTGGGCAATTTCTAGGAAGTTCTAGACAGCCATTAGTCAGTAATTAGAAAATTGACCAACCGGCGAATTTAGGGTCATTGACCTTCCGAGACATCCCACCGTTATCTCTGTTATGACGAGAGCAAGATTTTGGAATTGAGCTCGTCACGACTCCAGAGGGGAAAGGGAAAAACTGTCAATTTTTGCCGTCGCATCGGGCCGAGCGGTAAGACCGGTGCTTTTTTGCGAGAGGTATCCTTCGGGATCAGGAATCAGGCAACGAGGAATTCAATAATGATAACGCTGAGTTCGAATTGATCTATATAATTTCCATTCCATTCTTCTCCCTTACAGTCCACATATGCAGTACAAATAATGCTCGTGAATTAAATTTGTCATTTGTAATTTTTTTCACATATCTTGATACAACAAAATCTAAATTTTATCTCGCGAAATGATTATGTTATCGAAAATCTATCTGAGTCTACGCACTCCGCGACTATGCTAGATAACGATCAATTGCCAAAAAAATTACTTATCTAATTCCTTACAGAAAAAAATATTCTGCAAACAAGGGTTATTATAAGGATTTCTCTTTTTTTTTCTTGTCTATAATTTTGCATGCGACGTGAGGAGGGAAAAAGTAGGAAACGAAACGCATCCATAAAACAAAAGGAAGGTAGTTCCTTACCGATCTTGATGCAAGGAGAATACTTTAACACCAAAGAGAGCAATACGTCGTTCTCGGTTTGCTCGTAATCCACTATGCAAGCTACTGCACGAAATAGAAAATCTCCACTGTAACTTTTGGACACTAGAACCGACAGCGTCTTTGTGGATAATAACGTATTGGAAAACAGTCACTGAATGAACTAGAAAAAACAGGAGAACCAGAAAAATTTTATGAAACTTCAGCGCACACTACACTATAATAGCTTTGAACGCGAGCGCGAATTAGTACTCTCTCTCCTTTTCCCATCTCTCTAAGAGAAATCCCGGAAACCACGGAAGGCCCGACATATTAGAAAAAGCTCCGAGGTTCACATCCATTCCACGAGCGGTAGGGCCCAGAATTTCCCGATGGAAATATTCATCCCTTCAGAGCTCGCGAGATGAGTGTAAAGAACAAATTTCTTTTTCATTTAGACAGAAGGAAACACACCTCTGTTGGAACCTTTTTGGCTGCCGGGGCCCAAGGGCCATCGAAATCCTTCAAAGACAGAAGGAGAAAAGAGGAACCGCGGAACTTACTATGAGAAAACGCAAAGGTTTTGAAGTCGAGCAAAAAACTGACTGTAGGACGTTGTCGCGCGACGATCTCGGAGCCTGAAGGGGGTGACGAAAATCATGGAATGAAGAAGGTAGGAGGTATATTGTTCCCAGCGTGGTCAGCACTTCAACCCAACGTCGGAATTCGAAGAAATCCGGTGTTGGGTTTCGGCGCCGATGAGTCCCACACGTGCCTTATCGCTGTCAAGGACAGATTTTTGCTGGCCTCAACATCGACAATGCACGTATGTGGCCGGCCGAGAACAATATAGTATGACATTCATAGGGGAACGAAAGTTGGAATATTATTTCAAAGTTGGATGTTATTGTAAGGATGGACTATGGGAAATTTTAGAAAACCTTTCCTAAGATCGCCTCTAGACAACCCTGTTACAAAGGAGGTGCCGAAAGAAAAGGGTGAGGAAAAGAAAGAAACAATAGAGACGTGGTGCACCCGTAACGCGTGCAACGAAGAGTCGCACGCATACACGGATAATTGTGTACCGCAAGCTGCAACACGTGGGAGTGTAAGAGCAAAGAAAAATGAAGAAGAAAATCCCTCTACCTCGTACGCGTGTATAATTACAGCGCACTTATACGTGCACCTAAGCAACGCCACGACGTAGAGAAGAAAGGTGAGTGAAAGAAGAAGCAAAGGACAAAGGGTGAGAAGGAGGAAGGAAAAAAGGGAAAGGAGGAATGGGTGAAAGGTTACGATAATGGTCCAGGCGAGGGGGCGCACATAAGTCACGCAATCCACCCCACGACATCGCACCCGAGGATGCAACGTAGAGGGCCGGGAAATTGCGGGACGTGACATCTCAGAGCTGTATCATTTCCCAAATAGCAAAAGTTCCAAAAACCAGATCTCATTGAATCCTCTTGAAAGTACAAAATGGAGTCTTGAAATGTTAGTAGAATAGAGTCCTTGGAGAATTCAATTTGCCTTTTGTCATACTATATGCAGTACAATATAATTTGAATTCTTCAAGGACTCTATTCTGCTGACATTTCAATAGTTCATTTTGTAATTCCGAAAAGATTCAATGAGATCTAGTTTTTGGAACTATTGCTATTTGGGTTTGTTTCCAAAAGTTATCCCGAAATCATGAAATTCGAATTCAACACTGAAAAAAAAATCAGCGACTATGATCTGGCTGAATATTTGGTTGCCTGTTTTTCAATGAATGAACAAAATGATTCAATGGATTATCAAAAATGTTATTGTTGCATAAAAATTATTTCTTTTGAGGAACTGCTATCTTTAAGCTTCAAATTGCTATCACAAACGTTGAAATATCTTGCATCCCGAAAAATTGATAGTTAAGAGTATCAGAGTTCAAGAATAGCCCTTTTAAAGTGTTTTAATTGGTCTGGAATAGATCTGACAAAATAAAAAATCAAATGGCCGCGAATGTCCCCTCCTTACGCCCGAAAGAAGATTTTTACCAAGTATAACGAAAAGCTCAAATAGCGCGGCAACCAATTTTTTACTTTTCTGGTGATTTCATATGGGATGATCAATCTGCTTCCAGAGCCTCAGTAACTGTTTCGACGGTTCTCTCAACAGCTTGCGTATGATATAGAAATATGTTTCACGGAAAATTATTCTTCGTCTCCCGTCGTTCTTCTGATATTTTTTCCATTTGGATGAAAGAAGACTCCAGTCAATTTTTCATGCAAAAAAAATTTTTTCACTGGTCGTGTCCATCAATTTTGTCAAAAAATGGGAAGTTTTATGGTTTTTCGTGAAAAAAAGTTATAAGTGATGAAACGGATGAACCGTTTTTCACGTGAAGATAGTAATTAATAGTCAATCTAGAACGTGCATCATCAGCTGAACTAGAAAATAAATGTGGTGCCTGATGTCTTCAAAAACCCGTGGCTTTTTTTTTATATGTTCTATACCGATACAGAACACCACTGATTTTGTTTCAGATTTTTATAATAATCATTTTGCAAGTTATGGACAATTGGAAATTTCAAAAAATCGATCGAACGCTCTGATTCAAATATCAATATTTCTGGTTCTACTGGACTTACGGAATTCCGGTTCCACTCATTTGAAACTCTCGAAATGTACTTCCGTTATAAATTTTTCATGTTCTATAAAAGTTCAAAATTCGATGATTATTTGAACAATTTAACTTCAAAATCGATTTTTAACTAACTTTACACCCTTGGAAAATTTTGAAAAAAATATGAGCGTATTCTTCTTCGAATTTCCTACGAAATATGTGAATTTGAGGATGGAGAACGAATGGACACTGATGCAAATAAATAGAAATTGATTGCTCCATTGATGCCGCTCATGATATGCGTATCAAGGGGATTATGATCAGAGTTGCCAGATGAGCTCCAACGCTCAGGGGAAGAGTACCCCTACCATCACTTCATGTATATAATTAGTCGTGAGTATTGGTAAGTAACACTTACAACACATACATACAGGGTGGGGCATTTAAAGTGTCACGGGCGTTTTTTCCAAAAATAAAGTGAGATACGAGAAAATTTTTCGGACAAAAGTTGTAGGGTACCGAGGGGGACATCCGATGGTGGCCTTGGCTTTGACCTCAAATCTCATCTTCAAGGGCATTCCGAGATCAACTCTTGTTTTTTAAATAGCATCTCATATTTTTTACTGCAGATTTGGATTCTAGGTCAAAAACCAAGAAACTTTTGTCTGAACCATTTTCCTGAAATCCGCAAAAATGGCGCTCTAATCGATATTGTTCCATTTTGAATCTGACATTCGAATAACTCGAAAACGAAGGGATGTCCCCCTCGATACCCTACAATTTTTGTCCGAAAAATTTTCTCGTATCTCATTTTATTTTTGGAAAAAACGCCCGCGACACTTTAAATGCCCCACTCTGTATATGAGGTGATGGTGGGGGTACATTTCCTCTCATCTCGCAGCTCTGATTATGATAGAACATTGTTACAAGGAAATCAAATTAATCATATCTCGTCAAATATTGAAGCAATTTTCATGAAATATTTTTTATTTGCATACAGAAATCGTGACAAATTCAGTAGCGGCTGGAAATCTTTTTGTTTTTAGTTTTTTTTGTGATACAGGTTCTACAAAATGTAATGCAAGTGTTCCATGGACAGTTTTCGCTTCTTGAAATCGAGCTTGTAAGATGATATCTTCTCCATGGTACTCTTGATTCGTGAAATAACAAATATCAATATTCTTGATATCTGGATTATCTTCAATCCAGTCGAAGAACTTTCTCGGTGTGTTGATGGGATCCTGACGAGGCTCCATGCTGGCTTTCGCAACGAATCTCTTGAGCGTCCCTCCGATGCCGTCACATGGGCCCTTTCCATGCGCCGTCGCGAAAAAATGCCATTCAGCTGGCACCCCAAAGTCTTCTTCATGATGACAGAGGTTTATGAAATTCTTTTTGTTTTTATATTGAGCACTAGCTCCGTCCGAGAGATAAATCATTTTTGACACCCGGCGAATCTTCCTCTTCAAATATATCATCAATTCTCGGTGAAACAGGTGAACGGCAATTGTGTCATGTTTCAAACATTCTGAGATCGCGACAAAATTCTTGTGTCTTATTCCTCCATTCTCTTTGTAATAGATAACGGACGGATGTAATGTTACTTGGTCGTTATTCGAATGTTTTGCCTGAACGGCATCTTGGATCATAAATTCATAATTTTCGGGAAAATCGCAGATGATCAGACACTCTCCGGTTTTCGAATCATTCTCTCGCTTTGAAAAGAAAATCGATTGCTGTTCAGCAATGAATGCATGAGAGACCAGTCCATCGAGCTTCACGCACGGTTTCTCCAGGAACTCCTGTACAGGTGTTTGCATCATCTCCAGATTTGTTCGATCAACTGATACCCATTATCTGTACGTTACAGTGTCTCGAAACTCATTCTCGAATAAATCTTGCAACTCCTCTTCCCAATCCGATGTACCAGGACAGTTAATGCAGTTTTTCAAATGGCAGTCGACTGTTGGTGGATTGCATAACATTCGAGTCAAGCAGCCTTATAGTTTTGTACTGGCTGTGATGTGTTGGATGTAAGATGAGCTATCCTTGCACCATCAATCATCAATTCCACATTCTCATGGATGACACAAACGCAAACACAATGAGTTCCACTCGATCCAGGGAGTACACACTGTTTCGGTCTGAGTTCAGCAAAGTTCGAAAAACCGATTTTGACGTTCGGAAATGTTTCTGAAAAACCCGGTATGTTTCCTTCAGATTAGTGAGTAATAATCTTTTCTGCTTCTGAATTTTCTGCCCATCCTCATTTACGGTAACGTAGTTTTTTTCCCCAGGCATAACACGACTTGTATCGTCGGATGTATAAAAATCTCTGATTTGTTTTGCAACATGTTCCGATAATCTTTTGCCTGATTTTTTATTGGGTTCTGACAAAATACCACAGTTCTTAGCTGATTCTTTCGAAATGGTGATCATGCGATGAGGGGCACCAAAATGTTCACGAATTTTACTATAAGGCCAATCTTCGAAGATGGTTAGAATTTGAATTTTTAGAGCTCTATTAGTTGTGTTGTGGGAACATCCTTTCAATTTTCCAATAATTCTCATTCCTGCATCATCCACTTGTAAATTCGTATCGTCTTGTATCTTCAAAACTTTCTTACGTAATACGTCGCTGACATTCATGAACTTCTCTCGCGGATACTTCTGTTGTAGCAGTTTTTTCTTTCTGATTGGAGAGACACCAAATTGTGTTAGACTCTCATTTAGTGCACTAACACTGACAGGAAATGATCCTGATGACATGTCACTCAGATTTGTTGAAACACTGCCACTATCCTCATTGTCATGATAAATCCTTGAAGGTCCAGCATCGTCAATCCTCGAGGGTAGTGTGTTACCGCTTTTTAAATTCTCACCGGAAATCCTCGAGGGTCCAGCACTATCACTCGATGGCAATGCAGTTCCACTGAGTTCGTTTTTATTCAATCGGTTCACAAATCTTAACCGACAGGAATCACAGATTTTAAATTTCTGTGACAATGACAGATCCGTTTTCAATAAACTGTTCATAATCCTGGAAGGTACAGGTCTTAGGTTTTTTCGCGACTTTTTTCCATGTTTTTCCAGTTTAAACGGATTGCAACGATAATCGAAACGTCTTTTCAATTTCCTGGAGGCAATCATCTTCGCACGCACAAAATTTGATTCCGCAGGGGGTTTCAAATTCGACGAACGTTTGACTGGACCGAGGGTTTAATGCAAACTGGTATGAACATGAAAAGAATCAGTGAATCATACGACACGGTATACTTCTAGGTAAACAGGCACCGTAGAGGGGGTCGTCTCAGCCTGCTGTTTTCAATTCAATGCTCAATGATCAAGGGAACCTGCTTCTGTCGAAAAATGACCTGCGAAAGGTACAACTGAAGAGAATGCCTATCACGGGACTTTATAATATAACGGTAGCGTGAGGCAGCGAGTGATGAAACGAATTTATTTTCGTTTGTATCAGTGTCCATTCGTTCTCCATCCTCAAATTCACATATTTCGTAGGAAATTCAAAGAGGAATACGCTCATATTTTTTTCAAAATTTTCCAAGGGTGTAAAGTTAGTTAAAAATCGATTCTCAAGTTGAATTGCTTAAAAAATCATCGAATTTTGAACTTTTATAGAACATGAAAAATTTATAACGAAAGTACATTTCAAGAGTTTTAAATGAGTGGAACCGGGATTCCGTGAGTCCAATAGAACCAGAAATATTGATATTCGAATGAGAGCGTTCGATCGATTTTTTGGAATTTTCAATTGTCCATAACTTGCAAAATGATTATTATACAAACCTGAAAAAAACTACAAGTTGTGTTCTAGTAATATGATACTCATATGAGATTCCACAACTGAATCGGAGACATCAAGGTCAAATTTTACCGAAATTCGTCCCGCTTGACATGGAGTTACTCGTATATGATAATTCCTTACCCTTTTTTTGAATTTTCTTGAAAAGGGTTGGTTCAACAGGGAAAACTATACAAACATAAGATATATATTTTTTGGAGATCTACAACTCTGTCCTGCACAATTTTTCTACAAAAGTCATAGCTTTTGAGTGAATCAAGAAGAGCATGGTTTTTGAGCTATTTTGATAGAATTCATCTGAAAAATTTTATCGGATCAGCTTCAAGTTTCACACAGCTATTTTGTGTGGAGAGTAGAGACAGATAATCCCTCAGGGGGTTGCATTTCCTGAAATTTTTATATCATGCTACGCCCTAATATGTATGGATAAAAATTTCTGGAGTGGGCCCAAGATTTTCGATGTTGTGAGGAAAATTGAAACAAAATATCGGAAGTTAACCAACTAGATAGTACTAAATTACTGCATGAATATTTTGGAGAAGAATTCATTTGTTTATCTATAAAATAGAATTGAAACTTCCCATATCTTTTTATTGAAAAATCATTTTTTTGTAAACTCTTCATTAGATGTTGATGAATATTCAGGAGGGTGGTTAGAAAGGAATGCAATCAACAATAACATCGTAAAAAACTCTGGCAATTGGTACATAGCTTCCTAGTTATTGTATCGTTATTGTTGAAAACAAGAAGCGAAGACACACCTGATCACAAAGTCAAAAAATTCGATAACATGTTTCCTTTCCCTATCCCGTTTTTTCCTGCAACGATTAGGATGAAACTGATATGGGCCCACTATCGAAAGCACATGAAACTGTGATGAAAATTTCATAACAATCGAATGATAAAAACGAAAGATATCTGCACGATAGCGGTTTTTTCGAGATTTTCAAGTACTGTTTCAAAGCTTGATGGTGACCTTGTCCTTCCTTCGCTTCTGATTCGCTTGGAATTCACACCGTACAACTAATGCCCCCGGGATTGGATATGTTCAAAATTACATGGCATGGATGATACGAACATAGGGAAAGTATGTTTTCAAGATATTGTCGAATAACGCGGATCGCAGAAGAAAATTTTCTACATTTTCCAACCGATTGGGATGGAACTCATGCGAGGACACTATCGGATCACAACTAGAACGTGGTGAAAATTTCATTCCAATTGGATAACAGGAAGCGCAGACCCACTCGGTCGCAAAATCACAATTTTCGATAACATGTTTTTTTTCTTTCTCCCGTTTTCCTAACCCGAGCAGAAAAATCTTATGGCAATACCGAGGTCCTATGTGGGCCACATCGGGCTGAAATGAGGCTTGCCATATTTGGGTTCGCCAGATATGGCCCTGAGAAGGGCATAATATAGTTGATCCTGACTTGTTATGCCAAATGTGATCCTGATGTGTGCAGAACGTGGTTTACCTTTCTTCATTTCCAAGTGACTTATAGCAACTTATAGCGAATTTGATTAACTGCACTGGAGCGAACTCGGGATATCTCTGTCCTTTGTTATCATTGTTAATAAATCTTGTATTCATTAACGATGATAACAAAGGACAGAGATATCCCGACTTTGCTCCAGTGCAGTTAGCCAAATTCGCCATAACGGAGAAAGCATGGTAAGCTGCGCACGCAACCATAACCTCTCCTGTCTTCACAAGTTCGTATGAGTTTGGGTGTAATACCAGCTCACTCAATAAGAGGCGGTAACGATCCTACATATCTCAATCCTACACATGGTGAATTTAATTATTTTGCTCAATTCTACATACATGATTTTGTCAACCTGCTCAGTCCTACAAGTAACTATTCTACATTTGTATAATAATGTTGTCAACTTGCTCAATCCTACAAATAATGATTGGTCGACTTGCTCGATCCTACAAGTAATGATTGGTCGACTTGCTCGATCCTACAAGTGACGATTCTACATGTTTATAATTATTTGGTCGGGACGCTCAGTCCTACATCAATGATTTTGTCAGCTCGCTCAGTCCTACATCAATGATTTTGTCAGCTCGCTCAGTCCTACATCAATGATTCTGTCAACTCGCTCAGTCCTACAAAGAACGTTCCTACATGTTTATAATGATTTGCCGGACTTGCTCAGTCCTACATGTCACGATCCTACATGTTTATAATGATTTGCCGGACTTGCTCAGTCCTACATGTAACGATCCTACATGTTTATCATGATTTGCCGGACTTGCTCAGTCCTACAAGTAACGTTATAATGATTTGCCGGACTTGCTCCGTCCTACGAGTAACTCACAAAATCTGCTGAGTAATCGTTATTCATCTTTTCGAATTAATTCCTTGGGAATTGGAACATCATTTTAAAAAGACACCGCAAGATTTCAGGCCTTGAACGGCAGAGTATTTCGTTACTCGATCATTAATTCGTTTGAATGAACGATTCAAACCTCAGCAACATTAAAAATACCTGCATTACAGAACGTATAGAATCCCAGATAGCACAGAAGTCCCCTGACTCATCAGAATGAATTCACTGAGAAGAATTAATGGGGAAGACAATTTTCTGAATTCATAATGGATTCTTAGAGAATACATTCGAACTCCGAAGTATTCTTCATGAATTCTTTAGGACTTCATATAGGACTCCATATAGAACTTCATAAGGTACTACATTTTAATCCATTAAGGATAACAAATGTATTTCCGTTAGGTCAGTTCAGAACGCATTACTGGAGGAATTCTTTCATCAGTTTCATGCGTTTCCAACCAATAGCATAACACTTCTTTTTTCTCCCAGTGTGGATGTGCCCCCCACCCCACTCCGAGAAATTGCAGTTGTGAATATCTCCCGTTTCTATTATGCGATCATTATGGAATTTTCCCCAGATGTCAACAATTGTACGGTATGAATTTCGAGCAAATCGGAGTTGAGGGAAGGAGAGAGTGAGCAACAAGCTTCGAAACAAAGTTTGGAAATTTCGTAAATGCCGCTATTACGCGAACATTTTTCGTTCTCATTATCCAATATACGTCAAATTTTCATCGGGATTATATGTGAGGTTGATGATGTTGTTCTCTCATCAGTTGTGCCCTGATTCACTGAGAAGGAACGGAATCAACAAAGGAAAGTGTGATCGGGAATGGTAATTTTTGTTCTCTGTAGCCAGATTAGTGAAAAGCAGTGAGAATCAGTGGATTTCGCCGGCAAATCAATGCTAAGACTCCGTATATAAGACATAGGATTGTTGAACTCTATAAAATACTGGAATGAGCACTTCCCACCCATTCTGAGATTTAGGCTAGTCAGCCACATACTATTGTGAAAAGATTTTTTCTCTCTCAAGTACAATATCATCGGAAATGAGATTTTTTCTTGGTTTAAAGAACATATTCATTTTTGGCATGATGGCATACAAGATTTGAAAGAAAAGTTAAATATAAAGAAAAAATCTTGTTTTCATAAAAAAATATTTACAATGTCCCTGTAGACAGCGCGACAAATGGGGCACCTGGGGGCCTCATACTGGGTGCGGCAATCGTGACACATACACAGATGTCCACAAGGATAGCACATATATGTTTTTTCTCCATCTAAACGAATACAGCAGCGTGTTCGCAGTATCTCTCGATCTCGAGCCCCGTCATGAGCTGCGCCGTGAGGTTCGTCGCGAGGTCCGTCGCGAGCTTCGTCGCGAGCTTCGTCGCGAGGTTCATCGCGAGGTTCGTCGTGAGCTTCGTTGCGAGCTCCGCCATGAACTCCACCGCAGCCACGGGGGCGAACCCTCCTTCCACGACCGCGAACTGAAATATATTCAAAACTGAGAAATCACTCAATTCAAGCCAATGGAGCCGACAATATAGATACGGACAACGGATTTTCCCTAACTTCTCCTCATGAAATCAAGTCAAATCTAAGATGACAAATTGAATTTTTAGGATAACTCGATTGTAGATTTGAGGCATATTGATGTAAGGACAATGTTTGAGAAATCAGATCCATATGATTTTATTACCCCATCTCTTCTTTACACTGAGAAAACAGATATCTTGAAAAATACCATAATTTATGGATTTTCAGCGCTGGTCTGACCCGAGTCGGAATATTCACTTGCATGAATTTCTAAAAGTACCATAATTTCTTGGACTTTTTAATATGAGTATGGTACCTTCCGTATAAAAGTGCAAGACATTATGGTACTTTTAGAGGTTTTTTCAGGTAAATATTTAGACTCGGTCAGACCAGCGCAGAAAATCCATAAATTATGGTACATTTTGAGATACCTTCTTCTCTGTGCACCCAGCACGAATACAGCAGCAATATTCAAGTGATATTACAGCAATATTGGAATATTGCAGTAATATTGCAGCAATGTTACTGTAATATTTGTGCTGAGTAGGATATAAGCTGGTCGATACAACACCCTGGGAGAAAAATCCATAAAATTCACTCGAATACAATCGAATAGAATTTGGCAAGAACATTGTCCGGGTTCCAATGAGATTTGGCAAGATTCAATTGATTTTCTATTGAAATATCCGATTGAATCTAATAGGGTCCTCCAACCAGGGCATGGATGAATTCCCAAAATTGATATCTCTTAAAGGGAATACCCACATATATGAACAAGAGTTCTACGATATCGAAGAGATGTCTCTGGAATTCTTAGAAAAAGTATGAATTGATGATTTTCATTGTTCAAAACATGTGTTGAACAACAATCCTGCCTGTTCTTCCGTGAATGATTGTTTCAGTGAATTCAACGTTTCGTGATCATTGACTTGAATATTTTCCCTAACAACCATAATTTTTCACTTAATACAAAGATATGAATAACATTCGGCCTCTGTTCAATTCAATTATTTGAATATCTGAATATGGGAAATTTATCTAATTTTGATTTGCTCTACAGACTCCCATTTCCTATTCCATTCTTACGATACCTTGTGCGGGTCCATCTTCTTGTGGACGCTGTTCTTCTATTTCTACATGCTCTATTTGCGGATCTAAAAAACAATAACATATTGAGGCTGATTGAAGACATTATCAGTACAATTTTATTAGTCTCATGTAGTATTTATGAAGGAGACAAAAGAAACAGTGACATCGAAACATATTCCATGCATTCAAAAAAGCAATTTCAGAGGAACATAACCGCTGAGGTTGCTTCAGACACCGAGAGAAAAAAAATTGTCAGCCAAGAATATTTTGGATTGGAATATTCCAATCGAATATTTTTTCAATTCGCCAATATTTTATTGAATCGAAAGAATATCTCCTCGATCTAAAGCCTTATGCCGGTTCTATTCCAACCAAATTTCTTTGTATCAAACGCGATTCCACTGGGGACAGATATTCTTGGCACCTAACTAATGGAACATATTTTGATTGGATACATATTTCCAATATGCAATCTATGATATTTGTTTCACTTCTGGAAATTCTGAAATTTTATATGCCCCAATGAAATATACGAATTTTTAATGAACACACGGAGAGGGAATCCATGCGTTCCGTGCATGAAATATACCATGCTTCTGAAATAAGCTAACTTTTGAGCATTGAATACATGAATTCATGCTTTTCAAGTATACTGTCATGCATTAAAAGCATAGAGTAAGTACGTTGATCGCATGGACTCTATACTCTCTGAGTATGCATACATCCTTACTCTAAATGCATGAATTTTCATGCGCAGGACGCGTGATTTTCTTTCCGTGCACTAATGTCAGCTTTTTTTTTTGACGAAGTGAAAAAACTCTGAGCAACATTGATTTTGGTTGGAAAATATTCGCTTATCCATCAAAGATTATTGTAAATGATATGAGAAGTGTTTCATTAGGATGAGAAAATATTTGATTCCGATTCGCGTCCATTGATGTCACACAGGAAGTGCGTTGTATGAATGAGTGAAAAAATGATGTCAACAAATATTTTTGGAAATTCTCGTATTGTAGATTTTGCAATGACTCATACACTAATTGGATGAATTCTTCAATTACCATTGTTTTCAAGCCCAACATGATTCCTCGCATCCCTTCGCCTCGCCCTTACGATAAGTACAACTGTAGTAAGAAATTGTTATTAATCAAATCATTCAATGGATGGCATATCCCAAGTTTCTACGATATTATATATCCACATATTAGAGTGCGTCAGAAAAAAAACATTTTTTTTTTCTTAGTATATGCATCTAAAAAGTTTCTTTGATAGACGAAAGGAGATCTCCTGAAATTTGCGCTTGATATCTCGAAAATTGAGCTGGCGCATGGGGGGTGGGGTCCCCTCCCCCATTCGAAATACATTGGAAAAGAACTTTTCCTTTCACTTCCAATATAAATGGTCGAAAGAAATTTTTTCTCAAATTTCCATTTGCATTATCTTATAGGAAATTAAATTCTCTACAAGATCGATCTCTCATGTTTCCGCTCGAACTCATGGGGAGAAAGTTGCAGGGCCTTGAAAAAGCGGGAAAAAAGGGAAATTTTGAGAAGTCGGAAATAACCTATGATTTCAAACAGTTTGAGCAAAAAAATGAGAGACCTATCTTGTAGAGAATTCAATTCCCTATAAGATATTGCGAACGGGAATTTGAGAAAAAAATTTTTTCGATCATTTACATTGAAAATGACAAAAAAGTTTTTTTCCAATGTATTTTGAATGGGAAAGGGGACCCTTCCCCCACGCGCCAGCTCAATTTTTGAGATATTAGGCTCGAATTTCAGGAGATGTTCTTTCGTCTATCAAAGAAACTTTTTAAATGCATATTACCAGGAAGAAAAAAAAATTTTTTTCTTCTGACACAATCTATTACATATGTAGTACATACTTCATTGACTTCAATTGCCAGTCATGAATATATTCAAAGCAATTAGGTGAAAATAACTTGAGTCTCTAATGGAAATGTATAGAACTGAATAGAATAGGATAGAATCGGAAAAATATCCGATCCGAAAATATGGATTCAATTGGATTGGTTTCTATCCGTTTCATTGCGGGATTCCTGAACTTCCGATCCAAATTTATCCAACACTTGAAAGAGGGGCGTTTCTCCCGTGCGTGAACGAATAGCACATGTTCACTGTACAAGAATGAATGTGCTTTATGTTACCTCTTTCCGCGTCCACAGCCTCGACTAAGATTCTCGGTTCTATCAATTCTTGATCATTTTCTGCACCTACAAAATACTCCAACGATTTTGGACTAATCACTTTTCAGAACGAGAAAAGAGGACTAGAATCTAGATAAAATACGTTGATACACCACGGAACGTTTGAAACATGGAGGAATTGGATTACAAAAATTCCTTCTGCATTCACGGGATTTCCAATATCAATTTCATGCTGTGAGATTCATATACAGGGATGACAATATGTAATATATGATTATTCGAATAGCATGAATATTCTGTGAACGTGCAGAGGTCATGCGGATGAAATAGAACCAATGGCGATATTCTATAGAGCTGTCTGAGATATTTATAGGCCGTTCATAGGGCTGGAATGCCTCTTTTATGTGAAATTGTATGAATCTGATTTGCAATTGAGAAATCTGAAAAGGAATTGTTGAATCAAAAAAAATGATGAGATTATCATTGGAAGGTAAAATATTCTGATTTCATGAATAATGTTAGGTTTCATTGAACAGGGTTCAAAAAAGTTTTATTCAATCAATTTCCCTGAGTTTGCCCTGTGATTTCCCTGAGTAAAATTCTGATACCCTGAAATTGTCGGATCATGAATGTGTCCATAAACATTTTTTCCTCAGTGTATAGTTTCTAAGATTCCACGATTAAAAATTGAGAAAATATGTTGTAGAGAATGAAAAATAGAATGAATGAACCTTTTGAAATGATTCAAGCCCTCCCAATAAGATTGTTTTCAAATTTTTTGACGATATTTTGTCGAGAAAATGAAATTTTAGATAATTGAATACTTGAAAAAACTCATGGAGGGAATGTAAAATATTTTCATTCAGTGAATAATTTTAGTTTCATTGAAATAAATTTATCCCTCTCAATGGATTCCCTCCCAAGGTTTTTGGATGATATTTAGTCAAGAAATTGAAATTTCAGATAATTCAGTAATTTGAAAAATGAAATGAAATTTGCAATATTCGAAAAAAAATAGAAAAATTCATGATCACATCTCGAACTGCGGCTTACAATTTGTGTGGAATGGAGTAGAATTTTAGGAAAATTTAACAAAACAACCGAAGGGGTCGGACTCTTTGAAAATGTTGATCTCAATCTTTAAACGTTGATGACTAAATGATGATCACTACGAATAATTTTCTCTCATTTTTTTCATGAGATTACATTCAAAGACAAAACAGATGATGACCTATATTTTATTTGGATCAATATTTATCGCTAGTCTATCATTAATTGAAAATTTTTAGCTTCACGATTTCGAAAATCGATTACTCAATAACGGTTTCGAGTAATGAGCTGGAAATTGGTGTGCAATGTGCTTCAGATAAGTAATGAAACATACAGAGAAATTAGCGAAACCGGAGAGGTTTGGATGAAAACCTCGATGATTCGGCATGGAATGCCCCATATATAATTACTTTTTCCAATAAATAATTCTTCAATGCAGGAAAAAAAAGGTGAATATGCCCCTCATGTTGAGACTTCTACCGTGGCCCAACCCCTTAAATAGTTTGTCCTGGTTCATCGAATTTAGTCTAATCTTCAAATACACCCAAAGCACGGTATACTGTTGACAAAAAGTTATCACCGAATTAATGAACTTGAATGCAAACCGAGATTGTGTAGAATCTATACTCAAATCGGTGTTGATTTCCAAGATACATGAAAGAATCTGAGTAGAATAGACGTGAAATCGGAAATAAAATTTTAACGCAGAACTAATAGATTTATATACAAACCAAGAACTGGTTACAAGAGGTCAAATTTCTGACCGTGTGTGTTTGATCTACGGTGAGCGATTCTTACTGTAGGTCAAAACACGATTACAATTATTTTGAGTGTTATTCCGTTCGAATCAAGCGTATTACCATTGATATAAGCATGATTACACTTGACATGGGCATGATTACGCTTGATTTCAATATAAAATATCTTCCAGTTGGGCATAAAATACCCTTGCCTTGGGTATACTCCATACCCAAATCGATCATATTTTATGTTAACATCAAATGTGATTGTATTTACATCAAGTGTAATTATGCTCATATCAAGCACAATACGCTTCATTCGAACGAGATAATATTTAAAATAATTGTAATTGTGTTTGCAGCTATAGTGAGAATCGCTTACTTTTTACTTCGAGCATACCGTTTTTTGGATGTATTGCATTTTGTCAACCACGCGGCTATCTTCGGCACATCCACCCCACCAGCACACCACCGATTTGCACGTCGCATCTCCGTGGAAGCGACGTGAATATAAGGCAGACATGGATAAAAGGCGGAGGAACGGAAAAATGTCCGGCGATCGTTGGTAGTGTTGTACGGGCAACGTCTCATGCAATCGAATGTACAAAATTTTTGTATGACATGTTAATAGATAAGAGTTTCCCATACATTCTACAAGAGGAAGCAACTGCTACATATGTTCTTTATGAATTGAATTTTTTTCCCGTGTGTATGTGTGCGTCATATGTATACACGGGAAAAATATTTCATTACAAATTACTATGAAAAAATCATAATGAAGGACCATATCGCGTAAAGATGGAAATGAACGTCAAGTTAGCTATAAAATACCGTGTTCATGTTTGTGAATGGTAAGATTAATGCACTGTTGAGAAAAGTTTGTGAATTTAATATGAGAGATTTTATGAGGATTCAAATCGAATGGCATGAAAATCATTTCAAGATAATATTGTGTTCGAATTCCGATAATAGTGTGGGAAATTCAATATAAAAATATGTTGTGTTGAGTACTTCCAAACTTTTGTATGAGAATCAATACAAATATTTGGAAATTTGCGGCTGAAATTTTCAACAGTATGTTTATTTTACAATTATTCATAGTAAATTGAAATAAGATCGTACGATTTCACCGTATATGCCAACTCTGTGCCCTTGTTGGTATGTTTTCATAGTAATTCCAAATTTAATATTTTCCCCGTGTATCAGTGATCCCAAAATGCGAGAGCTGGTCGCTTCCACCATACAACCCTTTGTGACCATTCCGAACTCACTGCGGGTCCAAGCGAAATAACGAAGATTACGCTGTAATCAAGTATAATCACTGACTACAATATACCTCTCCTTCTTTCAAAGTCACTTACAATCAAACTTCGGCAGTCTCAAAAAGGTAAATGGTGGGGATTGCCAGCTCCCGCATTCTGAGATCACTTTCGCGTATATTCAACCTGAATGGAAATAGTCATTGAAAGCATACAAACCAATAATGTCCGGTAAGTCATGACCGTCTACCCCTACATTTGCTGCTCATCTAGCAGATCGCATCAAAAATTCCTCAAGGGTGCATCTGTGTATTGGAACCAGAAGAATTACTGGTGATAATACTGGATCATTTACGAATGCGTAATTCTTTTCGTTTGCACAAAATTGGGTGAAAAGTACTTCCTTCGGATTTCGAAAGACTAACACTCATCTCTATCGATTGTTTCATCCGTTATCCGTCGATATGAGATGAAATTGATGAAATTGAGAGTGGAATTCGTAAGGAATGTATACATGTAATATACAGTATAACTATTCTGACAGGCAGTTATGTGGGGGGGGGGGGGGCTCAAACTTGATTGGTGAATACATGACGTATGGTGAATAACCGTACCGGTTGGTGGGAATCCCACCTAAACCAAAATCCTGCCCATGGAAAAAAAAGTTGTAAAACTTACATGTTGTTAAGTAAATATATGAACGATTCGGAATACAGTTCGAGCTATGTTCACAGTGGGGAATGTGAGATGTATATCAGCTATTTCACATCCGCTGGTATATTTCATATTGGCTATTATAGAATCAATTCAAATCGTGGTAGCTCGAACTATATTCTGAATTATGCATACATTTGCCCAATAAGATGTGAATTTGACCAATTTTCTCTCTAATTTGGCTACGTGCCTGGACTTTGACGTCAGTTTCTGATGAAGACATGACCAATACAGATGGAAAGAAAATTGAACTATTCAAAATTTCCTATTGAGATTCTGCAGCGATTTTTTAATCTCCGGATTTGCAGAATTCTCGTTCCACAATTGAGATTAGTCTTTCTTTTTTTTCTCATTGAATGCCCCTATCGCGAGCGCTTTGATTAGTTTCATTTGGAACTTCGAAGGGTATGAACTGAGTCCGTGGAATGATCGAAGGATTCTGAGAAACCTCGACAAAGATACATAAAATTGCCACATTTTCTTGCTGTCATCATAGGACGCGCGGAAAAGGTTCGAAACAAATCATTCTCGATCTTACTCACAGAAAAACATGTACACGAAGAAGAAAGATTGGATATGACAGCGAAATCTGCTTTTATTGTGCAACTTTTGCTGAAATAGCAATGTTTCTGCCTTCATAGCGATCTTATCAAAAATTTCATTTATCTAATTAGCTGCAGCTATGAATCTTCTGCTAGAACTGCTCTATTCCGAGCTTTATATATAAGACGGTGAGCAAATTTGACTACAGTAGATGAACTTCTCACTTTTTTTGTTGAAAAATTGCTGTTGCAGGTAATAATATTGATTTAACAACACTACTGTCGTGGAAAAAAATCGCTGTTCTGGTGAAAGGTGCACGGTGAAATCAAATTTCGCTATCACAGACAATTCCGTCTTCGTGTAGAAAACAGAATCCATATAATATGTACGTCAGTGAGTGCAGCAACAATTGAATATTTTCAATTAAACACATATTAAATGATATTCATCGAATGGAATTGAGCGAATTTTATCTTTGACTACGTTACGATTTCGGATATTTTGATGGATTAGAAGAATATATGAACACAATTACTTTCCAGTAGTGAGAGCTAGTTGCGAATCACGTATAGCTACATCACGTGAAAGGTCTTTTACTTTCCTAGGCCCTCCGGATTCGAACTCCAATCGTGATGCGATGTAGATCCATTTCTAGATCCACGATCAAACCTATCATTTTATCTGTGGAATTCCAAATGATTTCAGTAAACTATATCAACTTGATGTTTGTTGTTGCATTCGAGAGTAATATCATCTCCAGTGATGAAAACCAAACTATGTGCTGTTTTGAAAAGGAAAAGAAAAGTGTTTTTGAATGGTCACATTGAAACAAATTTTGAATGTTTGAATTGAACGTGATAGAAGACTTTGAGTAGCCATTTGTATTGCGGTTTAAATGCTAATTCCCCGTGGGAACTTTGAATGTCGCCGATATATTTTGTGGGATATATTAATCATTAATCGAATCTTAATCGTCATTATTGCTTTGTGTAATGGAAAACTCTGCGAAAGGATGTTTGATTATATTTTGAATTGATTAGAAGTTTTTAATGATTGAAAATATGAGTTTTTCTCTTCCAAACTCGAAAATCCCAATGATAATTAACAGTATATAATTATGTATGATATAAGATAAAGTTCAAAAGATATCAAAAACAATTGGGGAGTATAAATTAATTAAGTGATGATATAATGGATATATAAAAAATATTTCCTGGGAATGTATTTATGAAGTTAAAATTTACCGCACATAATGACCATTCAGCCGGTAATACAAATGGCTGCTCGAGTCTTTTATCACGTTCAATTCGTCACAGAGATTTTTCCGCACTGAGAGAAAGGGACCTAGTTGCCGTAAATGAATGTCTAGTTGTCTGGAACAGGAATAAAACGATTCATTGAAGAGGAATGGAAAATTTAGCTGTGCCAAATAAAATTTATTTGCTCCAACTAAATTTTTATTCACAGTGACTAAATTTGTTGGCTGTCTGATACTCAACTAAACCCTTCCTCTCAGTGCGTATGTCTTATCCAGTGTATATTAGAGATCAATTATGGGATCTGGTAATTCTGCTAGGATAAGTGAAAATTTCTGATTCTTAAAGTTTGTTGTTGTGGGTCCTAAGTTTCATTTACCCTCGGATGAATTAATTAATTTCAAGTTCTACAATGTATATTGAAAGATGGCCTACCAGTAAGTCTCCAAATGTTTGGATTTTGACCCAGCCTATATCTCAGGCCGTTATGGAAACTTCCAACTAAATTGTTGGTTCTATGTGGACAGCCATACACGCTCACTACGTTGGCCAGTGGTAGCCATCGTGTCCTCATGTACCACATGAACCGTAGAATATCGGGAAATTGGTCCGCTATTCGTTCCGCTTTCTCATTAATGAGCGCGAGTCCGTCTCCGAATTGCTCTTTTAGGGCTAATGGTAGCATCATAATCATACTTAAAATTTCTGCATCCGCTTCATTCAATCGCATATTGACCCATTTCCTTCGAACGCACAGTGGTCTGAACGTACAATCTAGCGCGAATTAATCCAATATCACACTTCAAATGAAGATTTTCGAATGGGATCTGTTTTCATACTTCAAAGAGTATGGTATATTTACGAATAGTCGTTGGATTCAATCTGGATATCACCGATTTTCCATTGCCCACTTGATTCCCGTGAATTGATTCGCTCATTTGTTATTGACGTATAATAACAACAGATACTTACAGCGTATTACATGAAGTGTTTTGTTCATCTATCTCTTGTTTATGGTATGTTATTGTTCCTTTTGATTCGAAGATGAGTGCATCTCAGCGTGGTAAGTGGTTATCAATTTTTTTCACAATATTAAGTAATGGTAGAGCAAAAATTCTATGGATCATATCTATTTGACCAATTATACAAAAGTGCACGTACTTGCATGTCTTGAAATGGGTTTCTATCTGTAGTTTACTTTGCTAGTCATGCATTGCAACAAAAAAAGTGCCCTGGTCTGCCCTTTGAAGTTTATTGATGATTTATACCTTATAATTCATCGAAAATTCCATAAATCATATACATTTCGACGATTAGAAAAATTTGCACGCATTTGCACGTCTTAAAATGGGTTCCTATGTGTAGTCTACTCTGCTAGTTATACATTGCAACAAAGAAAAAGTGCCCTGGCCTGCCCCTTTGGAGTTTATTGGTGATTTATACCTTATGATTCATCGAAAATTCCATAAATCATATACATTTCAATGATTGGAAGAATTTGCACGCATTTCCACGTTTGAAAATGGGTTTTTATGTGTAGTTTACTTTGTGAGTTATGTATCGCAACAAAAAAAAGTGCCCTCGTCACCCTTATAAAGTATATTTATCTTTTCAGCAATTTCATTATCAATCCCCTTTTCAGAACTTCTCGGAAAATGGCTAGAATCGAAACATCTCGATAGGAATAACTGTTGTAAACGGCTCGGAGAACATATATTTCAACAAAAAAACGTTAGTGGTCGAGATGTTCGCGATCAATTGATCAAGTTCATCAAAAGTATAGAAAAACGTTGGGAACCATGCAATAGAGACCAGACTAAATTTATTTCCAAAATCAAACATGGTTGAGGTCCACCAAGCTATTCATTCGGAAGATTCATGAATCACATAGACAAGGTCCTTCGAAAGTCGGTCGACCATCAAAAACTTTTGAGGAATGTGGTCCCAGAGCTAAACAGCAAAAAGCTCAAAAATTACTATCTGTGGCCAGCACAAGCGAACTGTCCTTTGCAACGTATATGAGCACAAGGAAAAGTGGAAAGCGAAACGCAGCAACAATTGTGCAAGATGTAACCAATCTAAGCTCTCCAAAAAGTGCAAGAATCTTCAAAAGTGCTCGTAATTCAGCAGAATCTTGTAAGAAAACTGTTACACCTCTAACTCCACAGGAGGCTTCGTCTCTGATTATCAATACAAAATCGA
Source organism: Gonatopus flavifemur (assembly GCA_018340375.1). Lineage (NCBI taxonomy): Eukaryota > Metazoa > Arthropoda > Insecta > Hymenoptera > Dryinidae > Gonatopus > Gonatopus flavifemur. The sequence goes on from JAFFJZ010000013.1 coordinate 8,632,581, forward strand.
GCAAAGCAACTCATTTAGGATACAGAATGACTGCGAAATCCTGTGGAGCTGATATTTATTCATCATGGGATAAAATATTATCAGCTAAACATGCTTGCTATCCAAACCCAAATTCAATCACATGTGAGGGCACTGGTGTCGAAATAAAATTACAAGATCTTCTCCATCTGACAGCAAGACGCATATGTCAGCTGCAAGCGGATGTGATTGAATCATCACCTAGTACGCGACTCCTACTTTTGTGTAAGTGGGGTCTGGATGGTAGTTCTGGATGGAGCAATTATCGGCAATCAATTACAGCTGACAAGAATGATTCATCAGTATTTATTATTTCACTAGTTCCCCTACAATCAAGAGATATCGAAGATAACAAAAAAATTTTATAAAAAGATAGAAATATAAGTTTCAATTTACTACTAACAATGGTTGATGGAAAAGTTTGTCATACTTTGACTGATACAAAGTCCACTCAAAAATGCTTTGTGTGCCAAGCAAAACCAAAAGAAATGAATAATCTGGGAATAGTTATGGAGAAATATGCGAGGGTAGAAAACTACAGTTTCGGATTATCCCCATTACATTCGTGGATACGTTTCTTTGAATGCGTATTACATGTCAGCTACAGAATGGAAATCAAAACTTGGCAAGCTAGGAAGGAAAATAAAGACAAGATGGAAATGCGGAAGAAAAAAGTTATTGACAAATTAGGAAAAAAGTTCGGCATATTAGTTGATCAGCCAAAACCTGGATGCGGATCTACCAATACAGGAAACACAGCGAGAATATTTTTTCGAAACTGGAAAAAAGCTGCTGATATCACTGGAGTAGATGAGGAAATCGTAAAAAGGTTTTACACTATTTTGCAAACTATTTCTTGTGGACACGGAATAGACCCAGAAAAATTTAAAACATATGCCATACGAACTGCAGAGAAATTTGTATCTCTTTATCCATGGTTCTACATGCCCACATCCGTACATAAAGTTTCAATCCATGGAGCGGATATAATATCTCATGCTATTTTACCAATTGGACAACTGGGAAAAGAGGCTCAAGAAGCGAAAAACAAAGATTTTGAATTTGTGAGAGAACATAGAAGCAGAAAAGATTCCACTGTACACACGAATATTGATTTATTCAATCATTTTTTACTTTCCTCAGATCCAATCATATCTACTCTTGGATTGAAAACCAAATGTAGTAGGAATAAGTCAACACTGAACGTTGAAGCAATGAGTCTGTTAAAATTTCCAGCTATCCCAGACACATGCACTTGTAGTTCAGATGAAGAGTGGAAATGTTATTATTATTGTATTCTATAAATAAATGAAACATGAGCTGTTGTTATTTGTTCTATTCATGATTGTCACTATTCAGATGGTTTCCAAGTGAACTTCAAAAACTTACAACTGTTGGTTCAATATAATAATTTATTCGCGCTAGAATTGGCATTCAGACCACTGTGGAACGCTCTTTATACACAAAGTCAATCAAGCTATTATATGAGAATTCAGGTATTCATGTTATGTGATCTCCTTTTCCGGATAATACCTGATTATAATGGAACCAGCATCCATGTAGTTCAGCAGCAGGGAATACAGTCGAGGCTGCAGCCATGGCAGCTCGCCCATAGTCTCCCATAATGTGCCTCATAATATTTATTCAATTTGGACACATTTCTAAAATTTTATAGAAGATCGCTTCGTACAATCTCACTGTTCTTCTGGTGCTCAACACCATGATCGCTGCGATACCCTGTTATTACATATATATATAATACATTGCTGGATTAGTGCAATACATTGGACTAACTGACGTCTTCTACACATAATTTCCCAAGGGAAGATGATGTATTGCATAATGTACATATTCTTTTCTTATAAATTAAAAAACTCAGATGAAATGTTAAAGGTTGTCTCCAACGAAGTAACGAGACTTCTTTCCATGGCAAAACAAATGGAGAAAGAAGGTATTATTTACATACAAGATTATTGATTCATGAAGGGTGACGTTGACGATAGATATGAGTTTTATTAACGAAAACAAAATATCATTATTGAAGATTGAAGCTAGATGGTATGATTACTGGAGTTTCGGACGAGATTCGTGTCAAAAATTGACAGAATAGTTACCAAAAATTATTACCATCTTTTGTAATGTTAGATTGAAACAGTTAATCCGACGCAATTAATTTATGTGAAATAGAATGGTGAGATGTTATTCGGAGCTCAAAATCAGTGAGTGTGATTCAGATATCCTATGATGTTAATATATGTTGTTCCAACTCGAATGTGGATCGAATATAGCTGCATGATCTTTAGTGTACTTGGGACAACCTACATGGACATCAAATAATGCCATCGTGGATTATTGAAAATTTGTATTATTCAGAGTGTCTAGCGAAATATGATTTTGGAATTCCCGACTTTTTCCAGGATTTTTTGGGAAATTCCCGGATCGAAAATAAAATGCACACACATCAATTTCAATTAACATTTTCGATGGCATAATACAATCTAATAAGAAAAATGAATTCGAAATCGAAATGTTCCGAATGATCATTATTCCGAGAACTTGTAATTGGTTCTTCCAGTGTAATTCACAAGTAAAGAACACTCATCATTTGTTTATCAACAATTCGGATGATGAACTTCCGGAGTAACAAAGTTTCGACAAAATGATCTTCGACCTAATGATCGTTCGAAGTATAAAGCTGAGATTTCATGCTGGCGTTTTTGACGTAGCGATCATTGGATAGTGAAGGAAAAATGACAGGATCTCTTCTTCAAACTAATGTGCCGCCGCGTCAAAAACGCCAGCATGAAGTCTCAGCTTAAGATATTTGATCTATTGACGGGCTATCGAAATGTCTAGTAGGTTCATATTCAAGTAAACCATTTTTCTGGGCGTGGAGGGAAATTCAAAACTATCTGCACTTACTCTTTGCGTAAGTCATATATTAAATATAAATTGAAGCATGGAAAATTGCTTTCACGATGTATATTCAACAATGGATGCTTCCAACATTTGTGCAAATTTTGCAAACTCAATGAGAAGAAAAAGGACACAAGTATTGAAGTTTGCACAAATGTCGGAAGCATCAAATTACAAGTAAATACAATCATTCATCCAATTGGAACGTTCATGAATACTTGAAATGGATAAAAAGGAGTAAATAATCATTCTTAACATTTATAAATAGATATAATTACATGAATTATCGTATTCATTTGTATTCGTTGAATGTATATCGTGGAATTCATTTCTCATGCCCTACTTCATACTTAATATATGAATTAATGCAAAAATGAATTCACATAATTTTGAATTATTGAGCACAAAATTCAATTCTCATGAATTCACTATTGTGAATTCAATTATAGACATCTTAAAGGAGTCAAAAACAGACTATTTCACGAACATTTGGGAATTCTTTCGAAAATTTTTGAAACAGTCGAGAGACCTCTGAGAGAATATTTGAAACGACTCTCGAATCTCCCCCAGGTAGGAATATTCTATTAAATCCTATTACAAATGGTGGAATTTCCGATTGAATATCATTGAAATACATTGAAACCTATTCATTTTCCCATTCGTCAATGTGATTTCATAGATTATTTGTAACAAAGCCGTGAAATAGGACTTCTTGAGTTGTGTAAGGTTTCTGGAATTCTGTGAGAATTCAAAAAGAATTTCATGGTTGGTACAGCTATTGAAAAACGAAAATCAAGGGCTTTTCAAGGGTATTTTAAAAATTTTCAAGGGGTAGAAAATCTTTGTACGGAGTGTTGATAAAACTCACATATTCAGACGTATATGTATATATGTATATATATCAAATATTAGTATAAAGTACAAATTTTCAATATTTCTAATAGAAATTATAAAATTTTATTTCAAAGTATAGAATGGAATTTATAATAATTTAACTATAGTATAAATTGGGTACATTCCATGAGGGATTCAACTGGAATAATAATTTTTACAGTAAAACGAAATATAAAATCTCAATTTTTTGAAATGACTTTGGTTTTTTCAATTTTCTTTTCAATATCAAATAATTCTTCTTTTTAAAGAAGTAAAATCTTTTTTGAGTGAGCAATTAAATTATTTCTACATAACACAGTCTGACGTTTTGAAGTAGTTTTTTCTTCATAATTTGAATGTAACTAAAATTTTATTTTATTAATTTAATCGATTTTTCAAAATTTATTATGCTCAGGATAAAAATTCCGATCGTATTTTTGAAGTCCTTTTTATAGTTTTAGGACACTCTTGAAGGATTCTGTGATGACTTCCAAGAGTATTATATTCAATAGAAAAAATAATTCTAAAAGAGTCATATTCTTCAGACATTTGCGAGCTCTCTAAGTCCTCTGCGAGTTTTCATTCGATTACTTTCGATATCCTTGAATAATTCTTTTCCAGGATCCGTAATCCTTTCCGAATTCTCATGGAACTTCTTGTGCTGTCTGGGAAGTTATTAGGACAACTTTAAATTTGATAGACGGCTTTATCATTGATCCCCGAAGACAACTAGTAACTGGAATTTGTCGAAATATTCCATCATTGAATGAATATTGATTAATAAACAAATCTCTGGGTGAAAAAACCAATAGGCTAAATCCAATTGGAATGAATGATATCTTATCGGTTTCTATGCGGTTATAATGTCACTGCATTTAAGGGTTTTGGTTGAATTTAAAACCGATAATTACCAAATATTTCAATTAAAAAATGTTTATTGGATAATCTTAACTATCAAAATGATTAATGACTGATTGAATTAATGTTCAAGAATAAAAATATTGATAATGCTCATACGTGTTTTCTCATTATTTACCGTGATGTCATTTCAGGTTTTTCGTGAAATTTTTTTCAATTTCCATACTACGAAATTGAAGGATTTTCAAGGGCTTTCCAGCCCTTGGAAAGACAAATAAAATTCAAGGGGTTTTCAAGGGTTCTCAAGGGCTGTACGAACCATGAATTTTTCGAGAATTCTTCAGTGAATCATCCATTGCTGTCTAGACCTGGTTGAAGGAATTATTCTGAAAATATCTGAGAATCTTTGCATAACTCTCAAAATTATAACAAAAGATATCAATATTTGATATAATCAATATTCATTCTAATTGAGATTCAAAATAATCAATTATTCGTCGATGGGGAAAACTTTTCTAAGTTTAAAAATTCTGCACACACAAAAATAAAAATATAATTGAAAATTTCCCGAAATTTTTTCCAATTCCTGACGTTTCCCCGACTTTTCCCGACGAAAGTACAGTTCCTGACTAATTCCCGACTTTCCCGGAATTCCCGACTGCTAGACACCCTGGTTATTGGAATGAGTTGAGATTTACGCATTTGGATTCATGTACGATTTGAAATTCCACAAGCAGGACTCAATTCAACTGTACTGATGGAATGATGCATGAAACATATTGCTGAAGTTTGAATCGTTTATTGGAACGAAGTCGTAATCGGATAACGAAATACTCAGTTGTTAGAGTCTCAAAATCTTACAGTACATTCTTCAAACCATGTTTTCAGTTTTAAATAAGCCAATTCGAGACGATAAACGCCGACAATTCATCAAATTTTGCAAATTAAAATTGGTTTGCATTTTCGTTTCGTTTCTACAAACGATTCAAACTCCGTGAGAATCATGAAATTAATTGGTATTATGTTGAATATCAATTTCATCACGTTTCAATGTACTAAATATGCCTCCATATTTTCTGTATAGTCAGTGTAAGAAATCCGGTAACAGTTCTAACGGGAATATCTTCGAATACGATTTCATTGATGAAATTCGAATATTTTTTTCCGACTGTACACCATCATCAATGTTTCCTCTATCATTCTGATAAGTTGAAAATTCTCAAATAACAACTATAACATATTGTATTAGAATATTTCTGTTAGAACTGTTACCGGACTTTTTACACCGATTATACATATATTCACGTACGTTCACAGTGAAAAGAAATACTTGAGAGGACACTAGCGTTAGACACTCGTTATTTCGTATTGGCCATTTTGAAAATGGTTTTATAAAATCATATAAACTAAGTTTGATACTTCATAACATCTTCAGTAACTACACGTAGACAATTTTATGAAATTATTCTGAAATAAACTGACCAATAAGAAATGAGCCAAATTCTTTAGAGAGTTTATGCAAAGCGCCACACCTGAAGTTCAGTTATTTAGATATAATATACAAGTAGTAGAATCTTAATGCGTTCCCAATTTGAGTGAATTGTGACCTTCATTAAAGCTGCTCGTCTTAAAAAAATGTCAGTCCCAGCATGATTCCACATTGGTCAGTTCACAAAATAAAAAAAATAAATAAATAAATAAAATAAAAATGAATGATGACATATGATGAAATAAAATTTCAAAAATCAAGTTTTTAAATATTCTTTATAGCTTACAATACATCTCCACATCGATCTCACATGATTTTATCATCAGATTGTTTTCGTACGAACCTGCCCAAGTAGCAACCGAACGTTGTATATGTACTATGAACGTTCATAGTATGTCTAGATATAATATGAACGTGCATAGTATATATACAACATTTTGATGCTACTAGGGTGTCAATTCAGACTTCGGCACCCCTGACAATGTTCTCTCAAATAAATCACACTTGGAAAAGTATTTTTAATTCAGACTCGTGAAGGGGTTAGATACGGCGAACCTCATAGATAAATTCAACAGCAACGCTGTTCTGATTTACGTAATTTGTACAAAAACGTAAACTATATAATTCGTATAAACATAGAAACGACACCGACGGAGTGATATTACACGGTAAGTGTATAATACTCGTTATGAGAAACGAGATAGAATTGTACTAAGTACACGGCATGTAGACTTGGACTGAAACGGGGGGAGGGGCACATCGTTTCGTTCGATGTGTTGAACATTTCTCATGTAAAAAGAAAAAAAAATGTAAATAGTTATATTTATATATAAGAACGAAATAACGATCGACGAGAACAAGGCATCTTGTATTTCGCCTAATTCGATGATTTCAACTTGAACGTTCCTCTAGTACAGGAAATATTGACATGATCAATTTGATCGGTTAAGTTTTGAATTTTTCAAATCACAAAAGGACGAGAATAATGGTTTAATTTGTTCCTCAACAACGTAAAATGTAGCAAATAATTCGATGAAGTGAGAATTCAGTTGCACGAAAAAAATAGTACATGACCTACGTGTGCACGAGTATCGTATACTCTTTTTCCTGACAAGGTGCGCGAACTTCGGCTTTCCAAGCCTGTTACCCAAAGTTACTTTACCGCACGCTTATTGCTTTCCCGCACTGGTCCGACTGCCGTGTGGGAATCACTCACTTTACGCACGCAACACAGGCTTGGGAAACCGAATTTTGCACACGCGGTTAGGAAAAAAATATTATCATCATCACTTTCCAGTCTCGTTACCATTGCCGTTACACAATATGCTTAACGAAGAAAGGCTATAAATATCCCACACAGCACTCGCTGTCTAAAAGATATCTTCAGAAATAATTAAGAACAATCCAAGAAGTCTTATGCAACACGAATAAACATCTTTCAAAAGTCTTAAACAATTCTTACTTTTAAAAGATATCTTCAAGAACGTTTTCAAAAAACTTTTAGAATTTTCCAAAAGACACCTTTCAGAAATTCCCAAAAGTTTTCTGAAAACATTCTTGAAGGTATCTCTTAGAAGTAAGAATAGTTTAAGACTTTTGAAAGATGTCTATTCGTGTTGCATAAGACTTCTTGCATTGTTCGTAATTATTTCTGAAGATATCTTTCAGACAACGAGTGCTGTGTGGGATACTGCATGTCGTTGAACATATTGTTGTTGAATGATATTTTCAGGTCAAAACGAAAGAGCATATCGTCTCCATGCCAATTCGATTGATTATATCAACGATACTCTCTGGATAGTCATGATGACAATATTTTTTTTTCCGTGTGGATTATAACACGTACGGAATTCTGAGTATCATATACGGAATAAAACAGGAATAGTATACAATCCTTAAATTTTAATGTGCTTTATCAATCATTGAAGTAAATTATCATTTCACTACAATTTTCTATCAATTTAAGGACCATGGAGTCCTTCAAGGAATGGGCAAAACTTTGCTTCGTACTTTCTGATCAATTAAGCAATAAACACAAATCTCAAATCCGCAGTATTTGAAATTGAAACCGCAAAATATTCCTGAGAATTATGCAAACAATTATAAACATATTAACCTACAAATGTCAATAATTTTCATCACTTATTTTCTCATGTTCAGGAATATGTTTTGGGGTTTGGATTCATATCTAGAGCCAAATCCCAGCAGTGCACTTTATTGCTATATATTCAAAATTTGTAATCATTGCTTAGATATTTAAGAAGTACGTAGTAAAATTTTGTCCGTTTTCTAATGCTTCATGGCCCTCAACGCGAATTCTAGTATAGATTACAGGAGAAACATAACTCATATAGTAACTGGAATGCCTAAACAGAAGAAACTTTGTTGTGACTAGTGTTGCCGCGATCTTCGATCCGGATCGAAGATCGTCTCGGATCGGCTCGAAATTTCGAGCCGACCTCAATAATTTCAAACGATCCGATCTTCGAGCAGAGCTGAGAAAATTTCAGTCGATCCGAGTTTCGAGCTAAGCCAGAACTATGAGATCGACGAGCCAGATCGTTACTGAGAAAATTTTCTATCAGCAGTGTTGCCAGAAGGTTATAGACTCGCAGAGCTAGATGACGCAGCAGTCGATGCTGTTCAGAGCTAGCTTAGAATTGGTGACAGTGCTAGATTTTTTTCGATGTTGCCAAATGTTAGTGCTAAAAAAAAAACGCGGGAAAAATACAGAATTTTGAATTTGTGAATTTTGCACATTTTGTTATATCAGGAATTTACATTCAGCAGGGTCAGAGTGTTTAGTGAGATACCTTGTATATTTATTTTTCCATTTTACATCTCCAAATAGATGTTCAGGGATATTTGATTCGATATTCAATGACCAAAATCATGTATCAATATACTGTAAACCAGGGTTGTAAATTAGTTAATCGAAGAAGCACCCAATTAACAATGAGAATTTAATTCTTATTTGAAAGTTTCTTCAATTAAAAATTCAATTCAATTCTTAATTGAAGTCGTTTCCAATTATCAAATGAATGTAATTGCTTTAAAAATCAAGCAATGGATCAAATGATTGATTGATTTTCCTGATGCGCCCTTGTTTTTCTGTATTTGTTAATTCATCATGAAGTAATCAGTCTTACGACTGGTTTGATGAAACCCTCCACCCCTGTCTATTATCCGCCAAACGCTTAATTTCTACATATCTACTACATCCCTTGTCTTGTACGATTTGCTTCATATAACTTGCTCTAGGTCTACCTTTACCAGTTTTACCATTCATTTTCCCTTCCAATATTGTTTTCAATAAACTCTCATGCCGTAATGTGTGTCCTATAAGATTGCTTCTCCTTTTCACGATGTGTTTCAAAAGATTTCTTTCTTCATTTATCTGCTCGAGTACTTCTTCATTTTTGACTTTGTCTATCCATTTTATTCTGAGCATCCTCCTATAACATCACATTTCAAAAGCTTCAAGTCTTCGTTGATCAGTTTTCCCCATTGTCCAAGTTTCGCAACCATATAATGCTGTGCTCCAAACGTAACTTTTCAAGAATTTCTTCCTTACTTCCAAGCTTATATTTTTTGAGCATAATAACTGTCTCTTTTGATAAAAAGCCTGTCTCCCTTGTGCTATTCTTGCTCTTATATCTCTTTCGCTTTTGCCGTTCTCTGTAATTATGCTTCCTAGATATTTGAATTCTTTCACCTGTTCAATTGTCTCGGTATCTATTTTGATTCTCGTTCTTCTAGCTGTTTTCGCTGCTGTACACATCATGAATTTTGTTTTGTCTTTATTTATATTCATACAATAGTTTTCCAATAATATTGTTCTCATGGTGTTGAGAATATTTTCCAACTCAGTACTACTCGTGGCCAATATAGCTATGTCATCCGCGAATCTCAACATACTTATATTTTCTTCCTGAATCTGTAATTTCGATTGAATTTCCTCCTTCACTTCGTTCATTGCTTCTTCTATATATAAATTGAACATCAGTGGCGATAATGAGCATCCTTGTCTCACCCCTCTTCTTATTTGTGCTTCCCCTTCCTGACCCTCTATGTCTATTATTGCACTTTGATTCTTATATAATTCGTATATTATTCTTCTATCTTTATAATTTATTCCCACCTTCTTCAGGATCGCAAACATCTTCTCCCAGTCCACATTATCGAAAGCCTTTTGTATATCTACAAAACCTATGTACACAGATTTCTTCAGCGCTATCCTTTTCTCTATTACTGCCCTGAGTGCTAAGATTGCTTCTCGCGTTCCCCTATTTTTTCTAAAACCAAACTGATCCTCTGCCAATCTACTCTCTATTTTATTTTCCATCCTCCTGTATATAATTTTGGTCAGTATTTTCGAAGCATGTGAAGTTAAACTGATCGTTCTGTAGTTCTCGCATTTGTCTGCCCCTCGTTTTTTCGGGATAGCGACAATTTTATTCTTTGGAAATCTTCCGGTACTTCTCCTTTTTCGTACATATCTCTAATCAATTCAAACAGTGCGTCGCGAGTTCCTTCACTGGAGGCTTTTATAAGGTCCGCACTTATGCCATTGTGCATTTGTTAATTAAGAAAGAACAAGAAAACATAAGAAAAATGGATCAACCATTGCTTGATTTTGAATCAATTAAATTGATTTGTCAGATGGAAATAACCTCCATTGAGAATTTAATTTAATTGTTTGTTGCAAAAAAATTTCAATTAAGAATTTAATTTAATTTTTAATTGAGAAAAATTTCAATTAAAAATTAAATTTGTATTGTTCATTGAACGTCAATTCAAATGAGTTTTAATTGAATGACTTCCAGCCCTGCTGTAAACTGGACTTTTTTTTAACAAAACAATATTTTTATTTGACCAAATATATATATATATATATAATGATTTTTTTCAAAATAGATATGCTGCAAGACCTATCCCCTTGGGGTGAATCAAACTAATCCTTGAAAATTTTGCCATCAGGTAATCATTTATTCAATAATCAACATATTTCCAATAATAATCCTCAATCACGATACAATACATACTTTTTATTCCAACGAATAATTTCAATTTAAATAATCCTTTGGCATAGAAGGAAACTCTTCATATAAATTATAGAACTTTCCATTATGCAAATAACTCAGATAATTAAAATTTCCAATTAATAATGACCTATAAATATATGTTCCATTTGAAAGAATAGTGCTAGATATTTAATCTAAGTGCTATCCATAGTGCTAAGTGCTGTACTTAAAAATTCAGGGCTAGAAATGTTTTCATAGTGCTAAATCTAGCAACCGTGTTGCTGTTCTGGCAACACTGCCTATCAGACGAAGGACTCTGGTTAGGAAAAACCATTGCATCTCGCTAAATCTCACTGAATCTCGCAAAATCTCATTAGATCTTGGATCATGAAACAATATTGTGTTAAATGTTTAATTAGTAGCAGAGACGATATTAAGAAAATATGTTTATAAAGTGGATTTTTCTTCATCGCCAATCCTCTGAAGATAAATTTAATGATATATTTATCTATTTATTCATTGGAAGATGCATTCATGGAGTTTTTACAACTGACATTTATGAAATTTGATTCGCCGAGTCATAGAAATTTTGAAAAAACGTTGTTTTATACTTAAACTTTAAGAGCTTTAGAAATACAGTACAGGCCGAAAGTTTGAATACACCCAGAGGAAAAATAATTTTTTCAGTTGATGTGTTTGTTTCAGGAAATCAACTTACTCCATTTACATAAGTTCATTGTGTTTTATATTGTTTAGACATTTTTTGATTATTATTTACGTAGTTCATATGAATTAAATCAATTTCGAACAGCGAAGATGTAAACATGTTGAATGTCTTTTTCATCGTGTATTATTTATTATAAAAAAAAGTGATATACCTCCAATGTGCCATCCATATATAATTCACTTGCAGTATTCAAAGCTTCCAAAATATTCGGACTGGCAAAAATTACGCCTTTCTCTTTTGGACTTGTCTGGACCATGCCTTGGTAATAGTTTCTCACAATATTATGGGGATTTTCTCCTAAAATATCTGCGAATTGATCGAACGTTCTGGGTTCTTTTTTCTTTGGGTTATTTTTCCTCTGGGTGTATTCAAACTTTCGGCCTGTACTGTATTTCTAAAGCTCTTAAAGTTTAAGTATAAAACAACGTTTTTTCAAAATTTCTATGACTCGGCGAATCAAATTTCATAAATGTCAGTTGTAAAAACTCCATGAATGCATCTTCCAATGAATAAATAGATAAATATATCATTAAATTTATCTTCAGAGGATTGGCGATGAAGAAAAATCCACTTTATAAACATATTTTCTTAATATCGTCTCTGCTACTAATTAAACATTTAACACAATATTGTTTCATGATCCAAGATCTAATGAGATTTTGCGAGATTCAGTGAGATTTAGCGAGATGCAATGGTTTTTCCTAACCAGAGTCCTTCGTCTGATAGGCAGTGTTGCCAGAACAGCAACACGGTTGCTAGATTTAGCACTATGAAAACATTTCTAGCCCTGAATTTTTAAGTACAGCACTTAGCACTATGGATAGCACTTAGATTAAATATCTAGCACTATTCTTTCAAATGGAACATATATTTATAGGTCATTATTAATTGGAAATTTTAATTATCTGAGTTATTTGCATAATGGAAAGTTCTATAATTTATATGAAGAGTTTCCTTCTATGCCAAAGGATTATTTAAATTGAAATTATTCGTTGGAATAAAAAGTATGTATTGTATCGTGATTGAGGATTATTATTGGAAATATGTTGATTATTGAATAAATGATTACCTGATGGCAAAATTTTCAAGGATTAGTTTGATTCACCCCAAGGGGATAGGTCTTGCAGCATATCTATTTTGAAAAAAATCATTATATATATATATATATATATTTGGTCAAATAAAAATATTGTTTTGTTAAAAAAAAGTCCAGTTTACAGCAGGGCTGGAAGTCATTCAATTAAAACTCATTTGAATTGACGTTCAATGAACAATACAAATTTAATTTTTAATTGAAATTTTTCTCAATTAAAAATTAAATTAAATTCTTAATTGAAATTTTTTTGCAACAAACAATTAAATTAAATTCTCAATGGAGGTTATTTCCATCTGACAAATCAATTTAATTGATTCAAAATCAAGCAATGGTTGATCCATTTTTCTTATGTTTTCTTGTTCTTTCTTAATTAACAAATGCACAATGGCATAAGTGCGGACCTTATAAAAGCCTCCAGTGAAGGAACTCGCGACGCACTGTTTGAATTGATTAGAGATATGTACGAAAAAGGAGAAGTACCGGAAGATTTCCAAAAGAATAAAATTGTCGCTATCCCGAAAAAACGAGGGGCAGACAAATGCGAGAACTACAGAACGATCAGTTTAACTTCACATGCTTCGAAAATACTGACCAAAATTATATACAGGAGGATGGAAAATAAAATAGAGAGTAGATTGGCAGAGGATCAGTTTGGTTTTAGAAAAAATAGGGGAACGCGAGAAGCAATCTTAGCACTCAGGGCAGTAATAGAGAAAAGGATAGCGCTGAAGAAATCTGTGTACATAGGTTTTGTAGATATACAAAAGGCTTTCGATAATGTGGACTGGGAGAAGATGTTTGCGATCCTGAAGAAGGTGGGAATAAATTATAAAGATAGAAGAATAATATACGAATTATATAAGAATCAAAGTGCAATAATAGACATAGAGGGTCAGGAAGGGGAAGCACAAATAAGAAGAGGGGTGAGACAAGGATGCTCATTATCGCCACTGATGTTCAATTTATATATAGAAGAAGCAATGAACGAAGTGAAGGAGGAAATTCAATCGAAATTACAGATTCAGGAAGAAAATATAAGTATGTTGAGATTCGCGGATGACATAGCTATATTGGCCACGAGTAGTACTGAGTTGGAAAATATTCTCAACACCATGAGAACAATATTATTGGAAAACTATTGTATGAATATAAATAAAGACAAAACAAAATTCATGATGTGTACAGCAGCGAAAACAGCTAGAAGAACGAGAATCAAAATAGATACCGAGACAATTGAACAGGTGAAAGAATTCAAATATCTAGGAAGCATAATTACAGAGAACGGCAAAAGCGAAAGAGATATAAGAGCAAGAATAGCACAAGGGAGACAGGCTTTTTATCAAAAGAGACAGTTATTATGCTCAAAAATATAAGCTTGGAAGTAAGGAAGAAATTCTTGAAAAGTTACGTTTGGAGCACAGCATTATATGGTTGCGAAACTTGGACAATGGGGAAAACTGATCAACGAAGACTTGAAGCTTTTGAAATGTGATGTTATAGGAGGATGCTCAGAATAAAATGGATAGACAAAGTCAAAAATGAAGAAGTACTCGAGCAGATAAATGAAGAAAGAAATCTTTTGAAACACATCGTGAAAAGGAGAAGCAATCTTATAGGACACACATTACGGCATGAGAGTTTATTGAAAACAATATTGGAAGGGAAAATGAATGGTAAAACTGGTAAAGGTAGACCTAGAGCAAGTTATATGAAGCAAATCGTACAAGACAAGGGATGTAGTAGATATGTAGAAATTAAGCGTTTGGCGGATAATAGACAGGGGTGGAGGGTTTCATCAAACCAGTCGTAAGACTGATTACTTCATGATGAATTAACAAATACAGAAAAACAAGGGCGCATCAGGAAAATCAATCAATCATTTGATCCATTGCTTGATTTTTAAAGCAATTACATTCATTTGATAATTGGAAACGACTTCAATTAAGAATTGAATTGAATTTTTAATTGAAGAAACTTTCAAATAAGAATTAAATTCTCATTGTTAATTGGGTGCTTCTTCGATTAACTAATTTACAACCCTGGTTTACAGTATATTGATACATGATTTTGGTCATTGAATATCGAATCAAATATCCTGAACATCTATTTGGAGATGTAAAATGGAAAAATAAATATACAAGGTATCTCACTAAACACTCTGACCCTGCTGAATGTAAATTCCTGATATAACAAAATGTGCAAAATTCACAAATTCAAAATTCTGTATTTTTCCCGCGTTTTTTTTTTAGCACTAACATTTGGCAACATCGAAAAAAATCTAGCACTGTCACCAATTCTAAGCTAGCTCTGAACAGCATCGACTGCTGCGTCATCTAGCTCTGCGAGTCTATAACCTTCTGGCAACACTGCTGATAGGAAATTTTCTCAGTAACGATCTGGCTCGTCGATCTCATAGTTCTGGCTTAGCTCGAAACTCGGATCGACTGAAATTTTCTCAGCTCTGCTCGAAGATCGGATCGTTTGAAATTATTGAGGTCGGCTCGAAATTTCGAGCCGATCCGAGACGATCTTCGATCCGGATCGAAGATCGCGGCAACACTAGTCACAACAAAGTTTCTTCTGTTTAGGCATTCCAGTTACTATATGAGTTATGTTTCTCCTGTAATCTATACTAGAATTCGCGTTGAGGGCCATGAAGCATTAGAAAACGGACAAAATTTTACTACGTACTTCTTAAATATCTAAGCAATGATTACAAATTTTGAATATATAGCAATAAAGTGCACTGCTGGGATTTGGCTCTAGATATGAATCCAAACCCCAAAACATATTCCTGAACATGAGAAAATAAGTGATGAAAATTATTGACATTTGTAGGTTAATATGTTTATAATTGTTTGCATAATTCTCAGGAATATTTTGCGGTTTCAATTTCAAATACTGCGGATTTGAGATTTGTGTTTATTGCTTAATTGATCAGAAAGTACGAAGCAAAGTTTTGCCCATTCCTTGAAGGACTCCATGGTCCTTAAATTGATAGAAAATTGTAGTGAAATGATAATTTACTTCAATGATTGATAAAGCACATTAAAATTTAAGGATTGTATACTATTCCTGTTTTATTCCGTATATGATACTCAGAATTCCGTACGTGTTATAATCCACACGGAAAAAAAAATATTGTCATCATGACTATCCAGAGAGTATCGTTGATATAATCAATCGAATTGGCATGGAGACGATATGCTCTTTCGTTTTGACCTGAAAATATCATTCAACAACAATATGTTCAACGACATGCAGTATCCCACACAGCACTCGTTGTCTGAAAGATATCTTCAGAAATAATTACGAACAATGCAAGAAGTCTTATGCAACACGAATAGACATCTTTCAAAAGTCTTAAACTATTCTTACTTCTAAGAGATACCTTCAAGAATGTTTTCAGAAAACTTTTGGGAATTTCTGAAAGGTGTCTTTTGGAAAATTCTAAAAGTTTTTTGAAAACGTTCTTGAAGATATCTTTTAAAAGTAAGAATTGTTTAAGACTTTTGAAAGATGTTTATTCGTGTTGCATAAGACTTCTTGGATTGTTCTTAATTATTTCTGAAGATATCTTTTAGACAGCGAGTGCTGTGTGGGATATTTATAGCCTTTCTTCGTTAAGCATATTGTGTAACGGCAATGGTAACGAGACTGGAAAGTGATGATGATAATATTTTTTTCCTAACCGCGTGTGCAAAATTCGGTTTCCCAAGCCTGTGTTGCGTGCGTAAAGTGAGTGATTCCCACACGGCAGTCGGACCAGTGCGGGAAAGCAATAAGCGTGCGGTAAAGTAACTTTGGGTAACAGGCTTGGAAAGCCGAAGTTCGCGCACCTTGTCAGGAAAAAGAGTATACGATACTCGTGCACACGTAGGTCATGTACTATTTTTTTCGTGCAACTGAATTCTCACTTCATCGAATTATTTGCTACATTTTACGTTGTTGAGGAACAAATTAAACCATTATTCTCGTCCTTTTGTGATTTGAAAAATTCAAAACTTAACCGATCAAATTGATCATGTCAATATTTCCTGTACTAGAGGAACGTTCAAGTTGAAATCATCGAATTAGGCGAAATACAAGATGCCTTGTTCTCGTCGATCGTTATTTCGTTCTTATATATAAATATAACTATTTACATTTTTTTTTCTTTTTACATGAGAAATGTTCAACACATCGAACGAAACGATGTGCCCCTCCCCCCGTTTCAGTCCAAGTCTACATGCCGTGTACTTAGTACAATTCTATCTCGTTTCTCATAACGAGTATTATACACTTACCGTGTAATATCACTCCGTCGGTGTCGTTTCTATGTTTATACGAATTATATAGTTTACGTTTTTGTACAAATTACGTAAATCAGAACAGCGTTGCTGTTGAATTTATCTATGAGGTTCGCCGTATCTAACCCCTTCACGAGTCTGAATTAAAAATACTTTTCCAAGTGTGATTTATTTGAGAGAACATTGTCAGGGGTGCCGAAGTCTGAATTGACACCCTAGTAGCATCAAAATGTTGTATATATACTATGCACGTTCATATTATATCTAGACATACTATGAACGTTCATAGTACATATACAACGTTCGGTTGCTACTTGGGCAGGTTCGTACGAAAACAATCTGATGATAAAATCATGTGAGATCGATGTGGAGATGTATTGTAAGCTATAAAGAATATTTAAAAACTTGATTTTTGAAATTTTATTTCATCATATGTCATCATTCATTTTTATTTTATTTATTTATTTATTTTTTTTATTTTGTGAACTGACCAATGTGGAATCATGCTGGGACTGACATTTTTTTAAGACGAGCAGCTTTAATGAAGGTCACAATTCACTCAAATTGGGAACGCATTAAGATTCTACTACTTGTATATTATATCTAAATAACTGAACTTCAGGTGTGGCGCTTTGCATAAACTCTCTAAAGAATTTGGCTCATTTCTTATTGGTCAGTTTATTTCAGAATAATTTCATAAAATTGTCTACGTGTAGTTACTGAAGATGTTATGAAGTATCAAACTTAGTTTATATGATTTTATAAAACCATTTTCAAAATGGCCAATACGAAATAACGAGTGTCTAACGCTAGTGTCCTCTCAAGTATTTCTTTTCACTGTGAACGTACGTGAATATATGTATAATCGGTGTAAAAAGTCCGGTAACAGTTCTAACAGAAATATTCTAATACAATATGTTATAGTTGTTATTTGAGAATTTTCAACTTATCAGAATGATAGAGGAAACATTGATGATGGTGTACAGTCGGAAAAAAATATTCGAATTTCATCAATGAAATCGTATTCGAAGATATTTCCGTTAGAACTGTTACCGGATTTCTTACACTGACTATACAGAAAATATGGAGGCATATTTAGTACATTGAAACGTGATGAAATTGATATTCAACATAATACCAATTAATTTCATGATTCTCACGGAGTTTGAATCGTTTGTAGAAACGAAACGAAAATGCAAACCAATTTTAATTTGCAAAATTTGATGAATTGTCGGCGTTTATCGTCTCGAATTGGCTTATTTAAAACTGAAAACATGGTTTGAAGAATGTACTGTAAGATTTTGAGACTCTAACAACTGAGTATTTCGTTATCCGATTACGACTTCGTTCCAATAAACGATTCAAACTTCAGCAATATGTTTCATGCATCATTCCATCAGTACAGTTGAATTGAGTCCTGCTTGTGGAATTTCAAATCGTACATGAATCCAAATGCGTAAATCTCAACTCATTCCAATAACCAGGGTGTCTAGCAGTCGGGAATTCCGGGAAAGTCGGGAATTAGTCAGGAACTGTACTTTCGTCGGGAAAAGTCGGGGAAACGTCAGGAATTGGAAAAAATTTCGGGAAATTTTCAATTATATTTTTATTTTTGTGTGTGCAGAATTTTTAAACTTAGAAAAGTTTTCCCCATCGACGAATAATTGATTATTTTGAATCTCAATTAGAATGAATATTGATTATATCAAATATTGATATCTTTTGTTATAATTTTGAGAGTTATGCAAAGATTCTCAGATATTTTCAGAATAATTCCTTCAACCAGGTCTAGACAGCAATGGATGATTCACTGAAGAATTCTCGAAAAAAATTCATGGTTCGTACAGCCCTTGAGAACCCTTGAAAACCCCTTGAATTTTATTTGTCTTTCCAAGGGCTGGAAAGCCCTTGAAAATCCTTCAATTTCGTAGTATGGAAATTGAAAAAAATTTCACGAAAAACCTGAAATGACATCACGGTAAATAATGAGAAAACACGTATGAGCATTATCAATATTTTTATTCTTGAACATTAATTCAATCAGTCATTAATCATTTTGATAGTTAAGATTATCCAATAAACATTTTTTAATTGAAATATTTGGTAATTATCGGTTTTAAATTCAACCAAAACCCTTAAATGCAGTGACATTATAACCGCATAGAAACCGATAAGATATCATTCATTCCAATTGGATTTAGCCTATTGGTTTTTTCACCCAGAGATTTGTTTATTAATCAATATTCATTCAATGATGGAATATTTCGACAAATTCCAGTTACTAGTTGTCTTCGGGGATCAATGATAAAGCCGTCTATCAAATTTAAAGTTGTCCTAATAACTTCCCAGACAGCACAAGAAGTTCCATGAGAATTCGGAAAGGATTACGGATCCTGGAAAAGAATTATTCAAGGATATCGAAAGTAATCGAATGAAAACTCGCAGAGGACTTAGAGAGCTCGCAAATGTCTGAAGAATATGACTCTTTTAGAATTATTTTTTCTATTGAATATAATACTCTTGGAAGTCATCACAGAATCCTTCAAGAGTGTCCTAAAACTATAAAAAGGACTTCAAAAATACGATCGGAATTTTTATCCTGAGCATAATAAATTTTGAAAAATCGATTAAATTAATAAAATAAAATTTTAGTTACATTCAAATTATGAAGAAAAAACTACTTCAAAACGTCAGACTGTGTTATGTAGAAATAATTTAATTGCTCACTCAAAAAAGATTTTACTTCTTTAAAAAGAAGAATTATTTGATATTGAAAAGAAAATTGAAAAAACCAAAGTCATTTCAAAAAATTGAGATTTTATATTTCGTTTTACTGTAAAAATTATTATTCCAGTTGAATCCCTCATGGAATGTACCCAATTTATACTATAGTTAAATTATTATAAATTCCATTCTATACTTTGAAATAAAATTTTATAATTTCTATTAGAAATATTGAAAATTTGTACTTTATACTAATATTTGATATATATACATATATACATATACGTCTGAATATGTGAGTTTTATCAACACTCCGTACAAAGATTTTCTACCCCTTGAAAATTTTTAAAATACCCTTGAAAAGCCCTTGATTTTCGTTTTTCAATAGCTGTACCAACCATGAAATTCTTTTTGAATTCTCACAGAATTCCAGAAACCTTACACAACTCAAGAAGTCCTATTTCACGGCTTTGTTACAAATAATCTATGAAATCACATTGACGAATGGGAAAATGAATAGGTTTCAATGTATTTCAATGATATTCAATCGGAAATTCCACCATTTGTAATAGGATTTAATAGAATATTCCTACCTGGGGGAGATTCGAGAGTCGTTTCAAATATTCTCTCAGAGGTCTCTCGACTGTTTCAAAAATTTTCGAAAGAATTCCCAAATGTTCGTGAAATAGTCTGTTTTTGACTCCTTTAAGATGTCTATAATTGAATTCACAATAGTGAATTCATGAGAATTGAATTTTGTGCTCAATAATTCAAAATTATGTGAATTCATTTTTGCATTAATTCATATATTAAGTATGAAGTAGGGCATGAGAAATGAATTCCACGATATACATTCAACGAATACAAATGAATACGATAATTCATGTAATTATATCTATTTATAAATGTTAAGAATGATTATTTACTCCTTTTTATCCATTTCAAGTATTCATGAACGTTCCAATTGGATGAATGATTGTATTTACTTGTAATTTGATGCTTCCGACATTTGTGCAAACTTCAATACTTGTGTCCTTTTTCTTCTCATTGAGTTTGCAAAATTTGCACAAATGTTGGAAGCATCCATTGTTGAATATACATCGTGAAAGCAATTTTCCATGCTTCAATTTATATTTAATATATGACTTACGCAAAGAGTAAGTGCAGATAGTTTTGAATTTCCCTCCACGCCCAGAAAAATGGTTTACTTGAATATGAACCTACTAGACATTTCGATAGCCCGTCAATAGATCAAATATCTTAAGCTGAGACTTCATGCTGGCGTTTTTGACGCGGCGGCACATTAGTTTGAAGAAGAGATCCTGTCATTTTTCCTTCACTATCCAATGATCGCTACGTCAAAAACGCCAGCATGAAATCTCAGCTTTATACTTCGAACGATCATTAGGTCGAAGATCATTTTGTCGAAACTTTGTTACTCCGGAAGTTCATCATCCGAATTGTTGATAAACAAATGATGAGTGTTCTTTACTTGTGAATTACACTGGAAGAACCAATTACAAGTTCTCGGAATAATGATCATTCGGAACATTTCGATTTCGAATTCATTTTTCTTATTAGATTGTATTATGCCATCGAAAATGTTAATTGAAATTGATGTGTGTGCATTTTATTTTCGATCCGGGAATTTCCCAAAAAATCCTGGAAAAAGTCGGGAATTCCAAAATCATATTTCGCTAGACACTCTGAATAATACAAATTTTCAATAATCCACGATGGCATTATTTGATGTCCATGTAGGTTGTCCCAAGTACACTAAAGATCATGCAGCTATATTCGATCCACATTCGAGTTGGAACAACATATATTAACATCATAGGATATCTGAATCACACTCACTGATTTTGAGCTCCGAATAACATCTCACCATTCTATTTCACATAAATTAATTGCGTCGGATTAACTGTTTCAATCTAACATTACAAAAGATGGTAATAATTTTTGGTAACTATTCTGTCAATTTTTGACACGAATCTCGTCCGAAACTCCAGTAATCATACCATCTAGCTTCAATCTTCAATAATGATATTTTGTTTTCGTTAATAAAACTCATATCTATCGTCAACGTCACCCTTCATGAATCAATAATCTTGTATGTAAATAATACCTTCTTTCTCCATTTGTTTTGCCATGGAAAGAAGTCTCGTTACTTCGTTGGAGACAACCTTTAACATTTCATCTGAGTTTTTTAATTTATAAGAAAAGAATATGTACATTATGCAATACATCATCTTCCCTTGGGAAATTATGTGTAGAAGACGTCAGTTAGTCCAATGTATTGCACTAATCCAGCAATGTATTATATATATATGTAATAACAGGGTATCGCAGCGATCATGGTGTTGAGCACCAGAAGAACAGTGAGATTGTACGAAGCGATCTTCTATAAAATTTTAGAAATGTGTCCAAATTGAATAAATATTATGAGGCACATTATGGGAGACTATGGGCGAGCTGCCATGGCTGCAGCCTCGACTGTATTCCCTGCTGCTGAACTACATGGATGCTGGTTCCATTATAATCAGGTATTATCCGGAAAAGGAGATCACATAACATGAATACCTGAATTCTCATATAATAGCTTGATTGACTTTGTGTATAAAGAGCGTTCCACAGTGGTCTGAATGCCAATTCTAGCGCGAATAAATTATTATATTGAACCAACAGTTGTAAGTTTTTGAAGTTCACTTGGAAACCATTTGAATAGTGACAATCATGAATAGAACAAATAACAACAGCTCATGTTTCATTTATTTATAGAATACAATAATAATAACATTTCCACTCTTCATCTGAACTACAAGTGCATGTGTCTGGGATAGCTGGAAATTTTAACAGACTCATTGCTTCAACGTTCAGTGTTGACTTATTCCTACTACATTTGGTTTTCAATCCAAGAGTAGATATGATTGGATCTGAGGAAAGTAAAAAATAATTGAATAAATCAATATTCGTGTGTACAGTGGAATCTTTTCTGCTTCTATGTTCTCTCACAAATTCAAAATCTTTGTTTTTCGCTTCTTGAGCCTCTTTTCCCAGTTGTCCAATTGGTAAAATAGCATGAGATATTATATCCGCTCCATGGATTGAAACTTTATGTACGGATGTGGGCATGTAGAACCATGGATAAAGAGATACAAATTTCTCTGCAGTTCGTATGGCATATGTTTTAAATTTTTCTGGGTCTATTCCGTGTCCACAAGAAATAGTTTGCAAAATAGTGTAAAACCTTTTTACGATTTCCTCATCTACTCCAGTGATATCAGCAGCTTTTTTCCAGTTTCGAAAAAATATTCTCGCTGTGTTTCCTGTATTGGTAGATCCGCATCCAGGTTTTGGCTGATCAACTAATATGCCGAACTTTTTTCCTAATTTGTCAATAACTTTTTTCTTCCGCATTTCCATCTTGTCTTTATTTTCCTTCCTAGCTTGCCAAGTTTTGATTTCCATTCTGTAGCTGACATGTAATACGCATTCAAAGAAACGTATCCACGAATGTAATGGGGATAATCCGAAACTGTAGTTTTCTACCCTCGCATATTTCTCCATAACTATTCCCAGATTATTCATTTCTTTTGGTTTTGCTTGGCACACAAAGCATTTTGAGTGGACTTTGTATCAGTCAAAGTATGACAAACTTTTCCATCAACCATTGTTAGTAGTAAATTGAAACTTATATTTCTATCTTTTATAAAATTTTTTTGTTATCTTCGATATCTCTTGATTGTAGGGGAACTAGTGAAATAATAAATACTGATGAATCATTCTTGTCAGCTGTAATTGATTGCCGATAATTGCTCCATCCAGAACTACCATCCAGACCCCACTTACACAAAAGTAGGAGTCGCGTACTAGGTGATGATTCAATCACATCCGCTTGCAGCTGACATATGCGTCTTGCTGTCAGATGGAGAAGATCTTGTAATTTTATTTCGACACCAGTGCCCTCACATGTGATTGAATTTGGGTTTGGATAGCAAGCATGTTTAGCTGATAATATTTTATCCCATGATGAATAAATATCAGCTCCACAGGATTTCGCAGTCATTCTGTATCCTAAATGAGTTGCTTTGCTCGATTTTGTATTGATAATCAGAGACGAAGCCTCCTGTGGAGTTAGAGGTGTAACAGTTTTCTTACAAGATTCTGCTGAATTACGAGCACTTTTGAAGATTCTTGCACTTTTTGGAGAGCTTAGATTGGTTACATCTTGCACAATTGTTGCTGCGTTTCGCTTTCCACTTTTCCTTGTGCTCATATACGTTGCAAAGGACAGTTCGCTTGTGCTGGCCACAGATAGTAATTTTTGAGCTTTTTGCTGTTTAGCTCTGGGACCACATTCCTCAAAAGTTTTTGATGGTCGACCGACTTTCGAAGGACCTTGTCTATGTGATTCATGAATCTTCCGAATGAATAGCTTGGTGGACCTCAACCATGTTTGATTTTTGGAAATAAATTTAGTCTGGTCTCTATTGCATGGTTCCCAACGTTTTTCTATACTTTTGATGAACTTGATCAATTGATCGCGAACATCTCGACCACTAACGTTTTTTTGTTGAAATATATGTTCTCCGAGCCGTTTACAACAGTTATTCCTATCGAGATGTTTCGATTCTAGCCATTTTCCGAGAAGTTCTGAATAGGGGATTGATAATGAAATTGCTGAAAAAGATAAATATACTTTATAAGGGTGACGAGGGCACTTTTTTTTGTTGCGATACATAACTCACAAAGTAAACTACACATAAAAACCCATTTTCAAACGTGGAAATGCGTGCAAATTCTTCCAATCATTGAAATGTATATGATTTATGGAATTTTCGATGAATCATAAGGTATAAATCACCAATAAACTCCAAAGGGGCAGGCCAGGGCACTTTTTCTTTGTTGCAATGTATAACTAGCAGAGTAGACTACACATAGGAACCCATTTTAAGACGTGCAAATGCGTGCAAATTTTTCTAATCGTCGAAATGTATATGATTTATGGAATTTTCGATGAATTATAAGGTATAAATCATCAATAAACTTCAAAGGGGCAGACCAGGGCACTTTTTTTGTTGCAATGCATGACTAGCAAAGTAAACTACAGATAGAAACCCATTTCAAGACATGCAAGTACGTGCACTTTTGTATAATTGGTCAAATAGATATGATCCATAGAATTTTTGCTCTACCATTACTTAATATTGTGAAAAAAATTGGATAACCACTTACCACGCTGAGATGCACTCATCTTCGAATCAAAAGGAACAATAACATACCATAAACAAGAGATAGATGAACAAAACACTTCATGTAATACGCTGTAAGTATCTGTTGTTATTATACGTCAATAACAAATGAGCGAATCAATTCACGGGAATCAAGTGGGCAATGGAAAATCGGTGATATCCAGATTGAATCCAACGACTATTCGTAAATATACCATACTCTTTGAAGTATGAAAACAGATCCCATTCGAAAATCTTCATTTGAAGTGTGATATTGGATTAATTCGCGCTAGATTGTACGTTCAGACCACTGTGCGTTCGAAGGAAATGGGTCAATATGCGATTGAATGAAGCGGATGCAGAAATTTTAAGTATGATTATGATGCTACCATTAGCCCTAAAAGAGCAATTCGGAGACGGACTCGCGCTCATTAATGAGAAAGCGGAACGAATAGCGGACCAATTTCCCGATATTCTACGGTTCATGTGGTACATGAGGACACGATGGCTACCACTGGCCAACGTAGTGAGCGTGTATGGCTGTCCACATAGAACCAACAATTTAGTTGGAAGTTTCCATAACGGCCTGAGATATAGGCTGGGTCAAAATCCAAACATTTGGAGACTTACTGGTAGGCCATCTTTCAATATACATTGTAGAACTTGAAATTAATTAATTCATCCGAGGGTAAATGAAACTTAGGACCCACAACAACAAACTTTAAGAATCAGAAATTTTCACTTATCCTAGCAGAATTACCAGATCCCATAATTGATCTCTAATATACACTGGATAAGACATACGCACTGAGAGGAAGGGTTTAGTTGAGTATCAGACAGCCAACAAATTTAGTCACTGTGAATAAAAATTTAGTTGGAGCAAATAAATTTTATTTGGCACAGCTAAATTTTCCATTCCTCTTCAATGAATCGTTTTATTCCTGTTCCAGACAACTAGACATTCATTTACGGCAACTAGGTCCCTTTCTCTCAGTGCGGAAAAATCTCTGTGACGAATTGAACGTGATAAAAGACTCCGAGCAGCCATTTGTATTACCGGCTGAATGGTCATTATGTGCGGTAAATTTTAACTTCATAAATACATTCCCAGGGAAATATGTTTGATATATCCATAAAATCATCACATCATTAATTTATTCTCCCCAATTGTTTTTGATATCGTTTGAACTTTATCTTATATCATACATAATGATATACTGTTAATTATCATTGGGATTTTCGAGTTTGGAAGAGAAAAAACTCATATTTTCAATCATTAAAAACTTCTAATCAATTCAAAATATAATCAAACATCCTTTCGCAGAGTTTTCCATTACACAAAGCAATAATGACGATTAAGATTCGATTAATGATTAATATATCCCACAAAATATATCGGCGACATTCAAAGTTCCCACGGGGAATTAGCATTTAAACCGCAATACAAATGGCTACTCAAAGTCTTCTATCACGTTCAATTCAAACATTCAAAATTTGTTTCAATGTGACCATTCAAAAACACTTTTCTTTTCCTTTTCAAAACAGCACATAGTTTGGTTTTCATCACTGGAGATGATATTACTCTCGAATGCAACAACAAACATCAAGTTGATATAGTTTACTGAAATCATTTGGAATTCCACAGATAAAATGATAGGTTTGATCGTGGATCTAGAAATGGATCTACATCGCATCACGATTGGAGTTCGAATCCGGAGGGCCTAGGAAAGTAAAAGACCTTTCACGTGATGTAGCTATACGTGATTCGCAACTAGCTCTCACTACTGGAAAGTAATTGTGTTCATATATTCTTCTAATCCATCAAAATATCCGAAATCGTAACGTAGTCAAAGATAAAATTCGCTCAATTCCATTCGATGAATATCATTTAATATGTGTTTAATTGAAAATATTCAATTGTTGCTGCACTCACTGACGTACATATTATATGGATTCTGTTTTCTACACGAAGACGGAATTGTCTGTGATAGCGAAATTTGATTTCACCGTGCACCTTTCACCAGAACAGCGATTTTTTTCCACGACAGTAGTGTTGTTAAATCAATATTATTACCTGCAACAGCAATTTTTCAACAAAAAAAGTGAGAAGTTCATCTACTGTAGTCAAATTTGCTCACCGTCTTATATATAAAGCTCGGAATAGAGCAGTTCTAGCAGAAGATTCATAGCTGCAGCTAATTAGATAAATGAAATTTTTGATAAGATCGCTATGAAGGCAGAAACATTGCTATTTCAGCAAAAGTTGCACAATAAAAGCAGATTTCGCTGTCATATCCAATCTTTCTTCTTCGTGTACATGTTTTTCTGTGAGTAAGATCGAGAATGATTTGTTTCGAACCTTTTCCGCGCGTCCTATGATGACAGCAAGAAAATGTGGCAATTTTATGTATCTTTGTCGAGGTTTCTCAGAATCCTTCGATCATTCCACGGACTCAGTTCATACCCTTCGAAGTTCCAAATGAAACTAATCAAAGCGCTCGCGATAGGGGCATTCAATGAGAAAAAAAAGAAAGACTAATCTCAATTGTGGAACGAGAATTCTGCAAATCCGGAGATTAAAAAATCGCTGCAGAATCTCAATAGGAAATTTTGAATAGTTCAATTTTCTTTCCATCTGTATTGGTCATGTCTTCATCAGAAACTGACGTCAAAGTCCAGGCACGTAGCCAAATTAGAGAGAAAATTGGTCAAATTCACATCTTATTGGGCAAATGTATGCATAATTCAGAATATAGTTCGAGCTACCACGATTTGAATTGATTCTATAATAGCCAATATGAAATATACCAGCGGATGTGAAATAGCTGATATACATCTCACATTCCCCACTGTGAACATAGCTCGAACTGTATTCCGAATCGTTCATATATTTACTTAACAACATGTAAGTTTTACAACTTTTTTTCCATGGGCAGGATTTTGGTTTAGGTGGGATTCCCACCAACCGGTACGGTTATTCACCATACGTCATGTATTCACCAATCAAGTTTGAGCCCCACATAACTGCCTGTCAGAATAGTTATACTGTATATTACATGTATACATTCCTTACGAATTCCACTCTCAATTTCATCAATTTCATCTCATATCGACGGATAACGGATGAAACAATCGATAGAGATGAGTGTTAGTCTTTCGAAATCCGAAGGAAGTACTTTTCACCCAATTTTGTGCAAACGAAAAGAATTACGCATTCGTAAATGATCCAGTATTATCACCAGTAATTCTTCTGGTTCCAATACACAGATGCACCCTTGAGGAATTTTTGATGCGATCTGCTAGATGAGCAGCAAATGTAGGGGTAGACGGTCATGACTTACCGGACATTATTGGTTTGTATGCTTTCAATGACTATTTCCATTCAGGTTGAATATACGCGAAAGTGATCTCAGAATGCGGGAGCTGGCAATCCCCACCATTTACCTTTTTGAGACTGCCGAAGTTTGATTGTAAGTGACTTTGAAAGAAGGAGAGGTATATTGTAGTCAGTGATTATACTTGATTACAGCGTAATCTTCGTTATTTCGCTTGGACCCGCAGTGAGTTCGGAATGGTCACAAAGGGTTGTATGGTGGAAGCGACCAGCTCTCGCATTTTGGGATCACTGATACACGGGGAAAATATTAAATTTGGAATTACTATGAAAACATACCAACAAGGGCACAGAGTTGGCATATACGGTGAAATCGTACGATCTTATTTCAATTTACTATGAATAATTGTAAAATAAACATACTGTTGAAAATTTCAGCCGCAAATTTCCAAATATTTGTATTGATTCTCATACAAAAGTTTGGAAGTACTCAACACAACATATTTTTATATTGAATTTCCCACACTATTATCGGAATTCGAACACAATATTATCTTGAAATGATTTTCATGCCATTCGATTTGAATCCTCATAAAATCTCTCATATTAAATTCACAAACTTTTCTCAACAGTGCATTAATCTTACCATTCACAAACATGAACACGGTATTTTATAGCTAACTTGACGTTCATTTCCATCTTTACGCGATATGGTCCTTCATTATGATTTTTTCATAGTAATTTGTAATGAAATATTTTTCCCGTGTATACATATGACGCACACATACACACGGGAAAAAAATTCAATTCATAAAGAACATATGTAGCAGTTGCTTCCTCTTGTAGAATGTATGGGAAACTCTTATCTATTAACATGTCATACAAAAATTTTGTACATTCGATTGCATGAGACGTTGCCCGTACAACACTACCAACGATCGCCGGACATTTTTCCGTTCCTCCGCCTTTTATCCATGTCTGCCTTATATTCACGTCGCTTCCACGGAGATGCGACGTGCAAATCGGTGGTGTGCTGGTGGGGTGGATGTGCCGAAGATAGCCGCGTGGTTGACAAAATGCAATACATCCAAAAAACGGTATGCTCGAAGTAAAAAGTAAGCGATTCTCACTATAGCTGCAAACACAATTACAATTATTTTAAATATTATCTCGTTCGAATGAAGGGTATTGTGCTTGATATAAGCATAATTACACTTGATGTTAATACAATCACATTTGATGTTAACATAAAATATGATCGATTTGGGTATGGAGTATACCCAAGGCAAGGGTATTTTATGCCCAACTGGAAGATATTTTATATTGAAATCACGCGTAATTATGCTCATTCCAAGTGTAATCATGCTTATATCAATGGTAATACGCTTGATTCGAACGGAATAACACTCAAAATAATTGTAATCGTGTTTTGACCTACAGTAAGAATCGCTCACCGTAGATCAAACACACACGGTCAGAAATTTGACCTCTTGTAACCAGTTTTTGGTTTGTATATAAATCTATTAGTTCTGCGTTGAAATTTTATTTCCGATTTCACGTCTATTCTACTCAGATTCTTTCATGTATCTTGGAAATCAACACCGATTTGAGTATAGATTCTACACAATCTCGGTGTGCATTCAAGTCCGTTAATTCGGTGATAACTTTTTGTCAACAGTATACCGTGCTTTGGGTGTATTTGAAGATTAGACTAAATTCGATGAACCAGGACAAACTATTTAAGGGGTTGGGCCACGGTAGAAGTCTCAACATAAGGGGCATATTCATCATTTTTTTCTTGCATTGAAGAATTATTTATTGAAAAAAGTAATTATATATGAGGCATTCCATGCCGGATCACCGAGGTTTTCACCCGAACCTCTCCGGTTTCGCTAATTTCTTTGTATGTTTTATCACTTATCTGAAGCACATTGCACACCAATTTCCAGCTTATTACTCCAAACCGTTATTGAGTAATCGATTTTCGAAATCGTGAAGCTAAAAATTTTCAATTAATGATAGACTAGCGATAAATATTGATCCGAATAAAATATCGGTCATCATCTGTTTTGTCTTTGAATGTAATCTCATGAAAAAAATGAGAGAAAATTATTCGTAGTGATCATCATTCAGTCATCAACGTTTAAAGATTGAGATCAACATTTTCAAAGAGTCCGACCCCTTCGGTTGTTTTGTTAAATTTTCCTAAAATTCTACTCCATTCCACACAAATTGTAAGCCGCAGTTCGAGATGTGATCATGAATTTTTCTATTTTTTTTCGAATATTGCAAATTTCATTTCATTTTTCAATTTACTGAATTATCTGAAATTTCAATTTCTTGACTAAATATCATCCAAAAACTTTGGGAGGGAATCCATTGAGAGGGATAAATTCATCTCAATGAAACTGAAATTACTCACTGAATGAAAATATTTTACATTCCCTCCATGAGTTTTTTCAAGTATTGAATTATCTAAAATTTCATTTTCTCGACAAAATATCGTCAAAAAATTTGAGAACAATCTTATTGGGAGGGCTTGAATCATTTCAACAGGGTTCAGACAGAACTGGAATTCCGGGAAAACTCAGGGAAATGAAGGTTGGACTCAAAACACCGGGAATTCTCAGGGAAATCATCAAAAATTCCCAAAAACCTGGAAATCTCAGGGGTATCACTAGAAATTTTTCAAAATAAAAATTTGTTCATTCATTCTATTTTTCATTCTCTACAACATATTTTCTCAATTTTTAATCGTGGAATTTTAGAAACTATACACTGAGGAAAAAATGTTTATGGACACATTCATGATCCGACAATTTCAGGAAATCAGAATTTTACTCAGGGAAATCACAGGGCAAACTCAGGGAAATTGATTGAATAAAACCTGTCTGAACCCTGTTCAATGAAACCCAACATTATTCATGAAATCAGAATATTTTACCTTCCAATAATAATCTTATTATTTTTTTTTATTCAACAATTCCTTTTCAGATTTCTCAATTGCAGATCAGATTCATACAATTTCACATAAAAGAGGCATTCCAGCCCTATGAACGGCCCATAAACATCTCAGACAGCTCTATAGAATATCTCCATTGGTTCTAATTCATCCGCATGACCTCTGCACGTTCACAGAATATTCATGCTATTCGAATAATCATATGTTACATATTGTCAGCCCTGTATATGAATCCCACAGCATGAACTTAATATTGGAAATCCCGTGAATGCAGAAGGAATTTTTGTAATCCAATTCCTCGATGTTTCAAACGTTCCGTGGTGTATCAACGTATTTTTTCTAGATTCTAGTCCTCTTTTCTCGTTTTGAAAAGTGATTAGTCCAAAATCGTTGGAGTATTTTGTAGGTGCAGAAAATGATCAAGAATTGATAGAACCGAGAATCTTAGTCGAGGCTGTGGACGCGGAAAGAGGTCACATAAAGCACATTCATTCTTGTACAGTAAACATGTGCTATTCGTTCACGCAGGGGAGAAACACCCCTCATTAAAGTGTTGGATAAATTTGGATCGGAACTTCAGGAATACCGCATTG
The DNA here is from genome assembly GCA_018340375.1 of Gonatopus flavifemur. NCBI lineage: Eukaryota > Metazoa > Arthropoda > Insecta > Hymenoptera > Dryinidae > Gonatopus > Gonatopus flavifemur. Next base: position 8,664,718 of record JAFFJZ010000013.1, read on the forward strand.
AAACGGATAGAAACCAATTCAATTGAATCCATATTTTCGGATCGGATATTTTCCCGATTCTATCCTATTCTATTCAGTTCTGTACATTTTCATTAGAGACTCAAGTTATTTCCACCTAATTGCTTCGAATATATTCATGACTGGCAATTGAAGTCAATGAAGTATGTACTACATATGTAATAGACTGTGTCAGAAGAAAAAAATTTTTTTTTCCTCCTAGTATATGCATTTAAGAAGGTTCTTTGATAGACGAAAGAACATCTCCTGGAATTTGAGCTTGATATCTCAAAAATTGAGCTGGCGCGTGGGGGGGGGGGGGTCCCCTTTCCCATTTAAAATACATTGGAAAAAAACTTTTTCTGTCATTTTCAATATAAATGATCGGAAAGAATTTTTTCTCAAATTCCCGTTTGCAATATCTTATAGGAAATTGTATTCTCTACAAGATAGGTCTCTCATTTTTTTGCTCAAACTGTTTGAAAACATAAGTTATTTTCGACTTCTCATAATTTTCCCTTTTTCCCGCTTCTTTAAGGCCTTGCAACTTTCTTCCTATAAGTTTGAGCGGAAAAATGAGAGACCGATCTTGGAGAGAATTTAATTTCCTATAAGATAATGCAAATGGAAATTTGAGAAAAAATTTTTCTCGATCATTTATATTGGAAGTGGAACGACAAGTTCTTTTCCAATGTATTTCGAATGGGAAAGGGGACCCCACCCCCCATGTGCCAGCCCAATCTTTGAGATATCGAGCGGAAATTTCAGGAGATGTTCTTTCTTCTATTAAAGAAACTTTTTAGATGCATATACTAAGAAAAAAAAATGTTTTCTTTCTGACGCAGTCTAATATGTGAATATATAATATCGTAGAAACTTGGGATACACTATTCATTGAATGATTTTATTAATAACAATATCTTACTACAGTTGTACTTATCCCAAGGGCAAGGCGCAGGGATGCGAGGAATCATGTTGGGGTCGAAAATAATGGTAATTGAATAATTTATCCAATTAGTGTATGAGTCATTGCAAAATCTACAATACGAGAATTTCCAAAAATATTTGTTGACATTATTTTTCCACTCGTTCATACAACGCGCTTTTTGTGTGACTTCAATGGACGCGAATCGGAATCAAATATTTTCTCATTCTAATAAAACACTTCTAATATCATTTACGATAATCTTTGATGGATAAGCAAATATTTTCCAACCAAAATCAATGTTGCTCGGAGTTTTTTTATTTCGTCAAAAAAAAGCTGACATTAGTGCACGGAAAGAAAATCACGCGTCCTGCGCATGAAAATTCATGCATTTAGAGTAAGGATGTATGCATACTCAGAGAGTTTAGAGTCCATGCGATCAACGTACTTACTCTATGCTTCTAATGCATGACAGTATACTTGAAGAGCATGAATCCATGTGTTCAATGCTCGATAGTGAGCTCATTTCAGAAGCATGGTATATTTCATGCACGGAACGCATGAATTTTCTCTCAGTGTGTTCATTAAAAATTCGTATATTTCATCGGGGCATATAAAATTTCAGAATTTCCCAAAGTGAAACAAATATCATAGATTGCATATTGGGAATATGTATCCAATCAAAATATGTTCTATTAGTTAGGTGCCAAAAATATCTGTTCCCAGTGGAATCGCGTTTCATACAAGGAAATTTGGTTGGAATAGAACCGGCATAAGGCTTTAGATGGAGGAGATATTCTTTCAATTCAATAAAATATTCGTGAATTGAAAAAATATTCGATTGGAATATTCCAATCCGAAATATTCTTGGCTGACAATTTTTTTTCTCTCTGTGTCTGAAGCAACCTCAGCGGTTATGTTCCTCTGGAATTGCTCTTTTGAATGCATGAAATATGTTTCGATGTCACTGTTTTTTCTGTCTCCTTCATAAATACTACATGAGACTAATAAAATTGTACTGATAATGTCTTCAATCAGCCTTAATATGTTATTGTTTTTTAGATCCGCAAATAGAGCATGGAGAAATAGAAGAACAGCGTCCACAAGAAGATGGACCCGCACAAGGTATCGTAAGAATGGAATAGAAAAATGGGAGTATGTAGATCAAATTAAAATTAGAGAAATTTCTCATATTCGGATATTCAAATAATTGAATTGAACAGAGGCCGAATGTTATTCATATCTTTGTATTGAGTGAAAAATTATGATAGTTAGGGAAAATATTCAAGTCAATGATCACAAAACGTTGAATTCACTGAAACAATCATTTACGAAAGAACAGGCAGGATTGTTGTTCAGCACATGTTTTGAACAATGAAAATCATCAATTTATACTTTTTCTAAGAATTTGGGAGACATCTCTTCGATATCGTAGAATTCTTGTTTATATATGTAGGTATCTCTTTCAAGAGATATCAATGTTGGGAATTCATCCATGCCCTGGTTGAAGGAACCTATTAGATTCAATCGGATATTTCAATAGAAAACTAATTGAATCTTGCCAAATCTCATTGGAACCCGGACAATGTTCTTGCCAAATCCTATTCGATTGTATTCGAGTGAATTTTATGGATTTTTCTTCCAGGGTGTTGTATCGACCAGCTTATATCCTACTCAGCACAAATATTACAGTAACATTGCTGCAATATTACTGCAATATTCCAATATTGCTTTTTTATCACTTGAATATTGCTGCTGTATTCGTGCTGGGTGGGGAAGTGATGGGTTAATAAAATCATATGGATCTGATGTTTCAAACATTGTCCTTACATCAATATGCCTCAAATCTACAATCAATTCATCCTCAAAATTCAATTCATCATCTTAGGTTGGACTTGATTTTATGAGAAGAAATTAGGGAAAATCCGTTGTCCGTATCCGTATTGTCGGCTTCATTGGCTCGAATTGGGTGATTTCTCAGTTTTGAATATATTTCAGTTTGTGGTCGTGGAAGGAGGGGTTGCCCCCGTGGCCTTGGTGGAGCTGGTGGTGGAGCTCACGGTGGAGCTCGCGGCAGAGCTCGCGGTGGAGCTCGCGGCAGAGCTCGCGGTGGAGTTCATGGCGGAGCTCGCAACGAAGCTCACGACGAACCTCGCGACGAAGCTCGCGACAAACCTCGCGACGAAGCTCGCGACGAACCTCGCGACGAACCTCACGGCGCCGCTCACGACGGGGCTCGAGATCGAGAGATACTGCGAACACGCTGCTGTATTTGTTTGGATGGAGAAAAAACATATATGTGCTATCCTTGTGGACATCTGTGTATGTGTCACGATTACCGCACCCGGTATGAGGCCCCCAGGTGTCCCATTAGTCGCGCTGTCTACAGGGACATTGTAAATGTTTTTTCATGAAAACAAGATTTTTTTTTATATTCAACTTTCCTTTCAAATTTTGTATGCCAACATCCCAAAACTAAATATTTTCTTCAAACCAAGAAAAAATCTCATTTCCGATGATATTGTACTCGAGAGAGAAAATCTTTTCACAATAGTATGTGGGTGACTAGCCTCAATCTCAGAATGTGTGGGAAGTGCCCATTCCAGTATTTTATAGAGTTCAATAATCCTATGTCTTATATACGGAGTCTTAGTATCAATTTGCCGGCGAAATCCACTGATTCTCACTGCTTTTTACTAATCCGGCTACAGAGAACAAAAATTACAATTCCCAATCACACTTGCCTTTGTTGATTCCGTTCCTTCTCAGTAAATCAGGGCACAAGTGATAAGAGAACAACACCATCAACCCCACATATAACCCCGGTGAGAATTTAACGTTTATTGGATAATGAGAACGAAAAATGTTCGCGTAATAGCGGCATTTACGAAATTTCCAAACTTTGTTTCGAAGCTTGTTGCTCACTCTTTCCTTCCCTCAACTCCGATTTGTTCGAAATTCATACCGTACAATTGTTGACATCTGGGGAAAATTCCATAATGATCGCATAATAGAAACGGGAGATATTCACAACTGCAATTTCTTGAAGGGGGGGGGGGCACATCCACACTGGGAGAAAAAAGAAGTGTTATGCCATTGGTTGGAAACGCATGAAACTGATAAAAGAATTCCTCCAGTAATGCGTTCTGAAGTGACCTAACGGAAATACATTTGTTATCCTTCATCGATTTAAATGTAGTACCTTATGAAGTTCCATATGAAGTCCTATATGAAGTCCTAAAGAATTCATAAAGGATACTTCGGAGTTCGAATGTATTCTCTAAGAATCCATTATGAATTCAGAAAATTGTCTTCCCCATTAATTCTTCTCAGTGAATTCATTCTGATGAGTCAGGGGACTTCTGTGCTATCTGGGATTCTATACGTTCTGTAATGCATGTATTTTTAATGTTGCTGAGGTTTGAATCGTTTATTTAAACGAATTGATGATCGAGTAACGAAATACTCTGCAGTTCGAGGCCTGAAATCTTGCGGTGTCTTTTCAAAATGATGTTCCAATTCCCAAGGAATTAATTCGAAAAGATGAATAACGATCACTCAGCAGATTTTGTGAGTTACTTGTAGGACTGAGCAAGTCCGGCAAATCATTATAAACATGTAGGATCGTTACATGTAGGACTGAGCAAGTCCGGCACGTAATTATAAACATGTAGGAACGTTCTTTGTAGGACTGATCGAGTCGACGAAATTATTATAAGCATGTAGGATCGTTATTTGTAGGACTGTGCGAATCCACAAAATCATTGATGTAGGACTGAGCGAGTTGACAGAATCATTGATGTAGGACTGAGCGTCCCGACCAAATAATTATAAACATGTAGAATCGTTACTTGTAGGATCGCGCAAGTCGACCAATCGTTATTTGTAAGATTGAGCAAGTTGACCAGATTAATATCAATATGTAGAATTGTTACTTGTAGGACTGAGTGATTTGACAACATTATTATACAAATGTAGAATCGTTACTTGTAGGACTGAGCAGGTTGACAAAATCATGTATGTAGAATTGAGCAAAATAATTAAATTCACCATATGTAGGATTGAGATATGCAGGATCGTCACCGCCTTCTATAGGAGGATGCTCAGAATAAAATGGATAGACAAAGCAGGGCTGCGGAATCGAAGCTTTCACACCTCCGACTCCAGACCACTTGAAATTTCCGACTCCGGCTCTAGTGTTTATTCCCATGAATAAAAATTTCAAAAGAACCAAACTTGGACATACGATAGACATTATTCGTCATCGAGGTTTTTCTACCTGTGTTTCAATATTTCATTTATTGATATATTATTCGAGTTCGATTTGCTAAATATGTCGAAACTAAAATGCAAACAATTAACAGACTTCCAAGTCGTAACTAATTTTAATGTTCTATCACGAAATTGTATGCATGAATTATTTCTCCCATCAACATTGTTCGACAGATATAAATATTCCAAATGTTAGGAAAAAACTTCGTCAACAACTTTCGACAAACAATTTCCTCTAAAACTTTCATTCATGAACCGTTGATCTGATGCGGTACATAAATTTGTATGTTTTTATATGCAGCAGCTTATTGAATAATTAGAACCAACAGGGTGGATGAAAAAGTACGTTTCTTGATTATTTCAAAATATAATAAACACAAGAATCAATAAATGAAAAATTTTTTGTTTCTGAATGTTTTCATTATTCACTGTGAAAAATAAATGTGGGATATCTAACCAAAAATATTCCACCATGAATAGGGAACTTGACATCCTGATTTGGTAGAGTTTGCCCTTACTTTTTGAAGGATTCGACACCCAAAAAACAGAATAGTTCCTCAAAATGGAGGAAAAATCCCCTATTTCTGATGTGAAAATAATTCTCCCACGACCAGGGGATGGAATCCGCCATTAAAGTGAGGATTAACTCCCCATATTTCCTCTAGTGTTTGTAAATCCGTGACATTTCTGATAACATCAGTGAATCAACACAATCTGCGAATGATTCTCAAACAACTCCAAAACGATTTCCGTTCTGGTAATAAGAATGAGTGCAATATAAATCTATTGAGCAAATCAGCATGGAGTGATAGCAAGATTCGTTGGAAACGAGCAGTATGGAGCTTTTTGAATAATTAGGTAATAATTAAGGACTTATCTTTCATTTGAAACTTGAAATTAAATGGGCGGTATTGGTGCACAGTTCACAAGCAGAACTAGGCTAGCGTTTCATCCCTAGGAATATAAGAATACGCAGAGGGAAATACATAATAAAAAAATAGAAATAGCAATAGATTCATATAATAAAACCTATGAGATATATGTATACCGAAGATTATTGTATAGATTACACACTTACTTACTACACAGAAAAAAGTATTTCTTTGGATCTAACAAATTGTTATTTGAATAGGTTCAAAAAATATTTCTTCGACGAAATGAATATTTTTTTCATCAAAAAAAATGTATTGTTTGATTTTTCTCCCAAGTAACAAATTTGTTTGTATCAAAGAAACATTCATTTGGACGTATTCAAATAACAATTTCTTAGATTCAAAAAAATGCCTTTTTCTGTGTATATAATGTAATAAATTTGTTTGAAGGCATAATAAGTTCAACTACATACATGATATTTCTTACTACTTATTATAACTATTCTTATTTGTATTATGCATGTAATAAAAACTTCTCTCAGTGTAAAGGAGGGGAGTGGATTGCAAACTTGTAATACGGATAAAAAGAGAGATAAATCCCACACAGCAAATCAGTTTAGAAAGAGTGCAAAGAGAATTCAATTTGAATTCAATATGAATTCTCAAGAATTCTTTTTCTACTCCTATGCCGTATACCAATATGGGATTTCAATGCTGCAACGACCTTAGCTCTCCCTGCAGAAACGAAATCATTCAGAACGATTGATAGTGCAAATCTCTGATGAAAAATGATTCGAACTTATTTAGAATCATTTGAGTCTGAAACGGGAAATTTGAGTCTGAAATCAGAAATGCACTAATTTGAAATTTGTACGTTTCTCATTGGAAAAATTTAATTTTTATGAGAATCAACCCAGCAAGAAATCTGGAATGGAAAAGAATTGGAAAAGAATAGGAAAATCCTATTTTGAATTCTTTTCAATTCGAAGTTTGTATCAAAAGAATAGAAAGAAATAAAAATATTTGGATTGTAATTCTGTGTCTGGAATTCAGTTGCTATTCTTCTTTGAAGCTTTGCTCTAGAATTGAAAATCGCGATACCAGTGTCATCAACAACATATTCATTCACAACATAGCAGTTGTATTCTGAATTTGACATTAGAAAAATTGAAATTGAATAGCACGTTTGGAATAAGATTTCACTTGGAATATGTTAGAATCTACAAGAATAGAATTTTTTCAAAATGAATTCTATGACTTCAAAAATCGACTTCAAATTCTTCAATCTCAATTCTTTTCTATTCTTTTCAATTCAAGATTTTTTGCTGGGAATTCTTCGAATGATCTCAGTTTTACGGGGACGTTACATTCCCACTTAGAGATGTTCTATGACTCTCTTTCTCCATTCTCATACCTTTATGTTTCCATTGATATGAAGAATTATAGCACCTTCTTACCGAACAGATCATGAAAACAAACACATCAATTCCTACTCCCATTTCTTGATTTATCTTATTTACGTCAACAGAGAATTCTATGCATTTGATTTCGAAACATTACACTTTGAACTTCGAATCAACGTGTGGAAATACATTGTCCATAAATTCACATATGGATTCCTCGTTTGTGTTGGAGAAAAATTGAAAAAATTGTTTGCATGCGAATTTCATCTCTCAACTGATGCACCTGAGATCCATAAGAGTTCATTATGGAACCACTGTTGGAATCTATTACACTGAGAAAAAAATTAGCTTAATCAGAAGAACATTTTTTTTGATCTAAGAATATATTTTTTTTTCTTATCTCAAGAAAATGTGTACTTGGAGTAAGAAAATTTTGTCTATATCACACTGTATAGTTTCAAACTGAGTAATTCCTTCTTTCGAAGAAAGTTTTCTTGAATCAAGAAAATATCAGATCGGACTCGGTCAGACCAATATTTTCTTAGTTTAAGATTTTTTTTCTCTCAATGTAATATGAGTTTATTACAATTGAATGATCAGAAGATTGAATATGTGTATTTTCAAAAATGAGTCAAAGAAATGAAAATATATTCCAAAGAGCACACGAGGTTCTCTGGATGTTTTAAAAACATAGCCTAGGTTCTGCGAGTCTTAACCTCCAAAAGCACATATTTTTACAGCATTTTCACTTTCAATGCAGCAAAACACGTTCTGAAACCGTTCTTTTCAAATACTACAGGACGTTCTCGTAATATTTTTCTAACGTACTTTCATGAAAACTAACTTTTTTTATAAGGAGTCGAAAGTGGAGTCGGAGTCGATGAAATAACATTCGACTCCGACTCCTCTTTCGACTCCATCCATCATTCCACGACTCCTCGAAACCGACTCCCGACTCCACAGCCCTGAGACAAAATCAAAAATGAAGAAGTTCTCGAGCAGATAAATGGAAAAAGGAATCTTTTGAAACACATCGTGAAAAGGAGAAGCAATCTTATAGGACACACATTACGGCATGAGAGTTTATTGAAAACAATATTGGGAGGGAAAATGAATGGTAAAACTGGTAAAGGTAGACCTAGATCAAGTTATATGAAGCCACTCGTACAAGACAAGGGATGTAGTAGATATGTAGAAATTAAAGGTTTGGCGGATAATAGACAGGGGTGGAGGGTTTCATCAAACCAGTCGTAAGACTGATTACTTCATGATGATGATGATGATGATTTTTATTATACATTCCTCTCCGTGTATGTTTTATAATAATCCATCAATTCAAGCCAGAATAACGAATATTAAAACATTGCGGAGAAGATGACTCATATATATATGTATACAGCGAAAAAAATTTTCTTCCACATCACCTATTTTTCGAGGAAAAAAATAGAAACACTTGGCCGATTCTGATAAAAACAGGATAGTCCCTCGGAAAGAGTTTGGAAAAGTTTCCCTATAAATTTCAACTAATTTGGTGCAACCGATTAACCATTAAAGGGGTAATTGGACCGATTGAAAATGAATGGTTTTTGTAGAAAGCTCGGCGCGATCGTACGCTGAACGTGGAATGCAGGAGGTGGAACTCGGACGGAGAATGGAGAGAGAATACAGGGAGGAGAAGCCACGCCCACAAAAACCCTCGCTCGGTGATGCTTCGGCGAGTTTGAAGCGAAGGTAAAGCATGTCGATCATCACCATGGTGAGGGTACGGCGATGATACAGCGAGGATGAACACATTTATTGATTTCAGCTCATTTTTCGACCTTCGTCTCGTTTCCTTGGTATTCACACACACTCAAAGGATAATAATTCACGAATATTTATTTAATCAATCGAGATTGAATTCTCGGAACTTCTGAAATTCATAATCAACGCCTACCATCGCCATGATGATGGAACGGCGATGGTACGGCGAGGATAAACACATTAATTTTTTTCAGCCCATTTTTCGACCTTCGTCTCGTTTCCCTGGTATTCACACACACTCAAAGGGTGATAATTAACGAATGTTTATTCATTCAATCGAGATTGAGTGCTCGAAACTTGTGCAAATCATAATCGACGCCTAACATCGCCATGTTGATGGAACGGCGATGGTACGGCGAGGATGAACACATTTATTGGTTAAGCTTATTTTTCGACCTTCGTCTCGTTTCCCTGGTATCCACACACACTCGAAGGGTGATAATTATCAAATATTTATTTA